>CAOLHI010001678.1:0-629691 GCA_948474755.1 Ctenosaura bakeri
ATATATATAATAATTATATATAATATAATAATAATAATTGTTAGCCACCTCTCCTAAAAGTCTGAGGTAGGGTACAACAAATGTTACAATACAATACAATACAATACAATACAAGCTTGTTTGGTTTTTTTTTTTTTGCTGATTTGGGGATGTGCATTATTACTATTAATATGTATGCAGTTCAATTTGGTTAATTTGCTATCAGTGGTAATAGTTTCAAAACAAACTAGTGGTGCGGAACATAGAATACTACAATTGTTAGTGTTAAACTGAGTGATACATAGTCAAGATTAACTATTGTCTCTTTCCCACTTCTCTATGACAGGGAGGTTAAATATTTGGGTTTTATGTCTTTTTAAGATTTTACTATGGCTATCACCTCATTCCAGGTGGATGGCCTTTTTTTTTCTTTGTAGGTTATGTGTATTTAGATTATTTGTATCAATCACCGTACAGTTTTTCCTTTCTGCGTGTTCTTTCTTGTTTTTTGTATGTGAGTTGTATCGAACACAGTTTTATGGGTTTAGTTCCCTTTTCCTCTTTGGCCCTTTCCGCACGAGGCCAGGGAATCACTCCGTGCCGTCGCCTGCCGCTTCTTCTGGGGTCCGAAGCAACGCGGACTCTCCCCGAAGCCCTTCCTCAGGGCTCCTCCTTGGTCCAGGGAGAATCGGAGCAGGGCGAGGTCTGTAGATCCGCACTGCTCCGGCTTCCAAAATGGCCGCTTCCAGCTTCCAAAATGGCCGCTTCTGGCTTCCAAAATGGTGGCTTCCAGCTCCCAAAATGGTGGTTCCGGCTTCCAAAATGGCCACTTCTAGCTTCCAAAATGGCGGCTTCCAGCTTCCAAAATGGTGGCTTCCAGCTTCCAAAATGGTGGCTTCCAGTTGGTCATGGGTCCCGACCAACCGCCGAAGCTCGCCACGCCTAAAGCCCCCCTCCGCAGATCGCAGGCTCGCATTGGTGTGAGTCTGCAAATCTGCACAAGGGAGCAGGAATGCAATGGCGCATTCCAGGAAAATAAAGGCCTGTTTTTTGCGGTCTTTAGAAAACACGCTGGAGGACCACCTGGGGTCATTTTGGAGCGGCCTGAGGTGCGGATCTCCGGTAAGTAGTCCGCTCCTAGTCCACTCAGATGACCTCCGTGAGAGGACTCACTGCCCCGTTCTAATTGCCTGGTGTGGAAAAGGCCTTTGTTTATTTACTGTTAATAAAAATATATTAAAAATACAATACAATTAAAACCAGTATATCAAAACACATTATGATTAAAATACATTAAAACATTAAAACCATTCAAATATAACTAAAACCATGATATAAAAAATACATCATAATTAAAAATAGACTGGGTAGGCCTGGTCGAAGAGATAAGTCTCTGCAGTTGTTCAAATTCAGAAAGCACATTTAGCTGTCAGATCTCTTCTGGCAGGTCATTCCACGATCTCGGGGTGGCCAACGAGAAAGTCCTCTGGGGGACCGTTGCCCATCTTGTTTTAGGCAGTTTAAGTCAATGGCCCCCAGGGGACCTGAGCCTTGGGGGCGGATTGTGTGGGAGGAGGCGATCCTGCAGGTAACTTGGCCCCAAACCAGGCAGGGCCTTCAAAGTAATAGCCAGCACTGCCCAGAAACTAATTGGCAGCCAGTGGAATGATTTTAATATTGGTGTAACATGGTCACTCCTCGATGAAGGAATAGAGGGCATGCTCATCAAATTTGCAGGTGACACCAAATTGGGAGGGGTTGCTAATCGCAGAGGACAGGATCAAAATTCAAAATGACCTGGATAGATTGGAGAGCTGGGCCGAGGCGAACAAAATGAAATTCAACAGAGAGAAGTGTAAGGTCCTGCACTTAGGTAGAAAAAACGGAATACAGAAATATAGGATGGGGGACACGTGGCTGGATAGCAGTACGTGTGAAAGGGATCTAGGAGTCTTCATAGGCCACAAGCTGAACATGAGTCAGCAGTGTGATGCGGCAGCCAAGAAAGCCAATGCAATTCTCGGCTGCATCAATAAGAGTATGGTGTCTAGATAGAGGGAGGTACTGGTACCGCTCTACTCTGCTTTGGTTAGACCTCATCTTGAATCCTGTGTCCAGTTCTGGGCACCCCAGTTCAAGAAGGACATGGTCAAGCTGGAGCAAGTCCAAAGGAGGGCGATCAAAATGGTGAGGAACCTGGAAGCCATGAAGCTCTATGAGGACAGACTTAGAGAGCTGGGTATGTTTAGTCTACAGAAGAGAAGGTTAAGAGGGGACATGATAGCCATGTTTAAATATTTGAAGGGATGCCATGTAGAGGAGGGAGAGGGCTTGTTTTCTGCTACTGCAGAGACCAGGACAAGGAGCAATGGATTCAAGCTGCAGGAAAGGAGATTCCACCTGAACCTCGGGAAGAACTTCCTGATGGTCAGAGCTTTCTGGCAGTGGAATCTGGTGCCTCGGAGTGTAGTGGAGTCTCCTTCCTTGGAGGTTTTTAAGCAGAGGCTGGATAGACATCTGTCGGGAATGCTTTGAGGGTATTCCTGCATGGTAGGGGGTTGGACTGGATGGCCTCTGGGGTCTCTTCCAACTCTACATTTCTATGATTCTATGAGGGTGTTCCTACATGGCAGGGGGTTGGACTGGATGGCCCTGCGGTCTCTTCCAACTCTACATTTCCATGATTCTATTGATTCTATGTACTCATAAGCAATCTGGCTGCCATATTTTGCATCAGGTGAAGTTTCTGAACTTGGTACAAAGGTAGCCGCCCAATGTAGAGCGCATTGCAGAAGACCAACCTTGAGGTTACCAGCGTGTGCACTACCATCTTTAGGTCATCTAACTGCAGGTACTCTAATTCTAATTACGTTTTAATTTGTATCCTGCCTTCTCCCAATACGCAGCCCAGGGTAGCTTTTAGTATAAATCTGAAATGCGAGGCAGCTAAAATAATGTATGATACAAAAGTTTAAAAATTCATTAAACAGATAATGCTGTTAAAATGAATTTAAAAATGAATTAAAAAGCATTTAAAGCATATTTAGAATGAAAAGATCAAAGTCCATTAAGAAAAGCTGCATGACTGATTAAAAGCCAAAGAGCAGTTTGACAGTGGAATCTGCTGCTGCCTCAGTGGAAGATGCTTCAGCTGCAAATTTTGTTTGTGTGTCAATTACGTTCTGTAGATAAACAACTGGAATCCAAGGCAGAGAAGATTCTCCAAGAAACTCGCAGGAAATTGCATGGGGTTTTGTCCCAGGACAACACGCCAGAAGAAATTATGTATCTCAAGTGAGTCCTTGTCTTGAGTTCTTCACAGACAGATTGGTAAAGGTGGTCTTCCACTCTTCATCTTGCTTCCATCTTGCTAAAAGCTGTAGGCTACTGCAGTGAACTTCTCACGCTGCCTCTGGGTCTGATATCACACACGAATGGAGGCCCTGCACGGCCCTCTTGCCCTGGACTTCATGGTGATCCCACCCAGGGATTGTGGTGGTCAGGACCAGAAAGGGAGCTTTGGGAAAATAATGAAATGAAAGAGGCAGATGTGGGATGATGGCTAAGCTTGAAAACAAGGGTGGGCTGTTTTGGGGGATTGGTCAGAGGTGGCTTGCCTCTGCCAACCACTAGGAGATGCCCGCTGCTGCTTCCAGAGGGTGTCCACCCCATCACCACTGCGAGAAGTGGCACCTTCCCTATAAGAGCATCATCCGTCTTCAGAGAAATCTGTGTGCCCCTTTTGTGTGCCCCTTGCTTGTAAGCAAGAGTAAGGCTTCCAGGAGACTTCAAAACAAACGCCTCTAAGGAAGGCAGGTAGGAACACATATTATCATATGCAAAGGGGAGCAAGCTTGATTTCTGCTGCTCCAAAGACAAGGACATGGAACAATGGATTCAAACCTCAGGAAAAGAGATTCCATCTAAACATTAGGAAGAACTTCCTGACAGTAAGAGCAGTTTTGTTACCCTGTATGTTGGGGGTCCCGAGAGGGGCGCCCAGATAACCAAATAAAACACAAGATGGGGAAATTAAGCTCAAGCATCTCTTAAGCTAACTAGAGGCAGGGTAACTTTAGCTGAGATCTTTAACCCTATGTATACAGCATCAGGTCAGAGAATGGCTAGACAAGGTTTTAAAATTAACCAATAATATTTTATTAAGAACAAGCAACACGAAAGACACGACAAATACTAACTAACTTAGAAATGGAAGTGGAGAGTTTCAAGGGAGTGAGCGATACGACACCTGGTCTAGTAGTCCTGGAGAGAAAGACGGGGTTCTGGAGAGAAAGCTCAGCGGGGTTTGCTGAGGGGAGTTTCCTTAGACAACCCGGCATCAAGGCAGGATGGAAGTCCAAAGTAGTCCGAGGAAATCCCAAAAGTGGGGACTTTTTATAGGGTGGAGTGTGCCTACAGGCTATGCCATGCTCTGTGAGAACAAAGGAAATTTGGAGCTGGACAAAGGATTTGGAAAAGGTCAGGTTTTGCATGATGGGCTTAGCGCTGGATGACAATAGTTTGGCCAGTACACTGATGGCCTGACATAAAGAAATGGCTCGGCTCTTGGCTGTGTGACTTTGTGTGGATATGCGCCGAGCAAAGCCGTTTGCAGGGAGGTTTTTCCCTAAAGCAATGGAGAGGCTCAAGCTGCCTGCCTGAATGAGGTCTTGGAATGTACAACCATTAACGGCCGCACCCAACACGTGCTTGTCCGGAGGACCTCTGCAAACACGTGGAGTAGGGTGGCAGAGGAAGGTCAAGCAAAGGCAAATTATTTGATATCAAAAGGATATCTAGTGCTCTCACCCGACATATCATAACTGGAGTAACAGTTTGACAGCGGAATGTGGTGCCTGGGAGTGTGGTGGAGTCTCCTTCTTTGGAGGTTTTAAACAGGTTTTTAAAATAGGCCCTTGGGGTCTCTTCCAACTCTAGCATTCCATGGCTCTGTGATCTTTTCCTGAACAGAAACAGCATTTCTAAATGTGAAGCACAGCAATTTTGCTGCCTGCCTCAACCCACTCTCCCTCTTCTGCAGGGAGCGCCTGGACACCTTGGAGAAGAAGCCTTCCTTAGACCCCGTTTGCATTGGGATTCTGGGCGCAACTGGGGCTGGGAAGACCTCCCTGCTCAACGCCCTGATAGGGAAGAAATCCTTCCTGCCGGAGTCTGGGAACAGAACTTGCACGTCGTGCATCGTGCAGGTGAAGAGAAGCAGGAGCGAGCAGTACGAGGCTGTGATACACCTTCTCTCAGAAAAGGTGAGTACAGTTTCTCCCCTTGAAGTAAAGGAAATGTTTATTTTTTTCATCCCTTTTTATACTTCTCCCTGGCTTGTTTTTCTTAAAGGAAGCCCAAAATAAATGACAGTAAGCACAGAGCAAGCAACGTGTAGGGGAATTGCCAGCTCATCCTCACTCTCAGTTTCAAGTTGCTACCTGCAGAGATTTTTTTATAACACCACAATCTCCTTTTCGCTGCCATGGTTCCATCGCATGGAATGCTGGGATTTGCAGTTGAGAGAGGGTCACAGCAGAGAGTCCTAGCCCTTTCCACACGGGGAAATAAAACGTTATAGCGCGACCTCCGTCAGAGGTCGTCTACACCGTAAAATGGATTGGGATGGATTACTTTAGTGTAATTCCACACCCCAATCCGCGCTAGGGCACCCGGAAGTGGCGGCACTGCATGCTTTTTAAAAACCACTTTTCAAGTGGTTTGTAAAAGGCACAGGGCGTGCAGTCGCATCACAGCAACCGGTGTAGATTTGCAGACGCGCGCAAGGGCGTGCCTGCAGATCTGCTGGGGGCGGGCTTTCCAGCTGGTGAGCTTCTCCGGTTGATGGAGAGCCTCCGCCAGTCGTAAGCCGCCATTTTGGGTGCCGCAGGACGCTGGGGGATGCCGACGAGTGTGGACCAGTGAAAACGCGCTGCTCCACGCGGCGACGGACTTACCGGGTTTAAGGTAAGCTTCGTTTCAGCATGGTTTCCCCTGTTTCTTCACCCGCATGTGGAAAGGGCCCTAGTGCTTCCTCGTATTACAAATTCTGTAGGGTGCAGCTATGGCAATTAAAGTGGAATCTCTGTGCTGCAACTGTGCTTTGTGAAAGGAGGCCCCAGATCTCCCCATGGCCACCATGGGCCCCAAGTAAGACACATGCCAAGCTCCAGTTGTAACAATTCACGTGGGAGGGAAATTGCGGAGGGAGATATGGGGTGTGTGTAGAACAATTCTTTGCCCTTGTCTCCCACTGTTGTTGTTGTTGTTGTTGTTGTTGTTGTTGTTTTAGGACTGTAGTTGCACCCCCATCCGGCAGGGTGTTGGGGGCCAGCCCTAGCTGGGGCATCCATTTCTCCAGCCACGCTCTTGAGGTGTTCCTAGGGAGTTAGTTCCCAGTCTTTATTTCTAGTGTGTCACTTTTTAAACACAGAACAGAACGAAGGGGCATATTTGGCAGACAAACCATTGTACAAAAATGGGAATCAAACCAAAACCTCCCCATAATAACAGTAATCCCTTCATATAGTGGAAGAAAGACCTGACTAAATTTATATGGCAAGGGAAAAAACCAAGGATTAAATGGAATATTATGACGGACCAAATATTTCGAGGAGGAATGGAAGTACCAGACTTTCAATTATATTACAAAGCTGTGGCATTCACATGGCTAAAGGACTGGATTGACTTACAAGATACAAGAATGCTTGCGCTGGAGGGAGCGGACTTGAGGATGGGATGGCATGCCTATATTTTCTATGATAAAGCAAAAATCAACAAAGATTTTTCGCATCACTATATCAGAAAATCGCTTCTGAAGATATGGAATGAATATAAGAGTAAAAACATAAGGCAGCTACCCATGTGAGTATCCCCTCGAGAAGCTTTCTTTGGAAGATGGACGGAATCAGAGAAATGGCCGAGATATGGAGATATATTAGAGAAAACAATGACAAATGCTTATAAGATTAAATCAAGAGACAGATTGGAACAGGAAGGATCGCCATTAAGCTGGTTTCCGTACAGGCAGTTAAATGAGAGATTCCAGATGGACTTGAAAACTTATGGAATAGAATCCAAAGAAAGGACAGGAGTGATTACATGGATCTTTGACAATCCACCGCATCTGTTAGCCCATATAGATCAAGGAATGCTAACACAGGAGAGACAGGAGGAGACTGTGAAATCTGCAATGATTTTGTGGGCACAGAATATTGGGCATTCAATTCAATTAGATGAACGGGAGCAGAGCTGGAAAAGGACATAAAAATTTACAATGGCTCAGAATCTCAAGGAGAACTATTTTAAAATGTTTCATAGATGGTACATGACACCAGACAAGTTAAAAAAGATTTACAATACATGCACGGGAATGTGTTGGAAATGTCAGAAAGAGGTGGGAACAATACTGCATATGTGGTGGTCATGTCCCAAGGCAAAGAAAGATTGAAGTGAAATACATAAAAAGATGTGTGAAATACTGAAGGTTCAATTCGTAAAAAAATCCTGAATTTTATTTGTTAAACATGACAAATGTTCTTGAGAATACTAGTATTAAGAGACATTGGAGATCAATACTGTATATGATAACGACAACTCGAATAGAATATGCCAAAATGTGGAAATCTCGGCAAATACCCACAGTTGAGCAATGGTGGGGGACGTTTGTTGAAAACAGAAATGCAGATATTATCTCTCAGAGATTTAAGGGGAAATTGGATGATCAGATAAAAGCAGAATGGCAAATTGTAATGGGTAACTGCTGGCAACTGCCAAGTGAGAATGTCTGAATTATGGTTGAAATAAAAGAGGAATAATAAGTGTAACATAACATGAGCAGATGAGGGAAATGCAGGAACAAGCATGTAAGATGAATGTAGAATTGTGATGCATAAACTCCATATGTGAATAGAAATTCAGAAAATGAAAACTAGATCAGAGTGGAAGAACTAAAATATTTCATGTAAAAGTACAATTAAGATTATGTTTTTTATATCAAACAAAATCCCCTGGTAAATGAAACAGTGTCCTTCCTTTGGCCCTTTTTGCATGACATTTTCCATGCAAAAGGGCGCCTGGAGCGTCTTGCGATTGTGAGGAGTGATCTGCACAACGCACTCACAATCGCGTGATGCTCCAGGGGCCGGCAGGCGCCGATTGCTCACCTTTTCATTTTCAGCTAGAAGCCGCAAATGGTGCGCGATCGTGCATTGCTCCCAGGCCCCACACGCACTCACCTGGCGTGCGGAGCCTCCGGAGCCGTGCCAGTCACGCTTCCTGCCCCAGCGCAGCCTGGGAAACTTCCAGGCTGCACTGCAGAAGGAAGAGGTGAGGCTGTCGCGCGAGCAGGCAACTCGTGTGGAGCTGAAGGACCCTGGACACAAGAGCCTCTTGCCGGAGGCTGCTTGCGCGATCCCCGCACCCCAGTGCCAGAAGAAGGTAAGGTGCAGAAAGGCCTTTGAACGAATTTGAGGCTCAAAAGCATTTGCAGAACTCCTCCAGCCTCAAAGCCAGGTGGCTTCTTCCCCCTCACTCTTCCTGGCTTTTAACTCACTGACTGAGACGTCACTCATTCTCCATTCTTCCCCAGTCAAGTTTCTTCTTCCCTCTGTAGCCTCTCCCATATGTCCACCTCAATCTTTCCAAGCTTCCCCCTTCTCTTAGCCTCACCCCTTGGGGGCCCTCAAAGTTTCCCTCCTGAACTTCCTTCTTCTGAATGTCTTCCACCTCCCATGACTTGACTTCCATGCCTTGCGGCTCTCTCTCTGGGTCCCCCTTCCTTTTCTCTTGGACGCCTTCAGCCCATCCTTCCTCTGTTGCATTCCCCTACCTCTCCAAAACCAGGCTCCCTTCCAACTCCGTTTGCAGCCCCTTCCGTGCCTACTTCTGGCCTAGTTGTGTCCACCTGTTCCAGTCCTGCTCCCCATTCCCAATTCCCTCCCTCCACGTCCGCCTCTCCCTGGTTCTTCCAGCAGCCCCGTCTCCCGTCCTTCCTTTCTCCCTGGCTCCCCTCCACCCTTCTCTCATTTCCAGCTTCCTCCTCACCTCCCTTTATCCTCTCTCAACTTTTCTCCTTTGTCTTCCTTTCCAGTCCATCCTCCCTCCTCACTGCTTCTTCCTTCCCTCTTTTGAATCCCCCCCCCCACTATTCTCTTTAACTTCACCTCTCTTCCATTTTGGCTGTGGCATCCACGTCCAATTTTTAGGCAAACAAGTGCTGCCCTGCTGGCCAGGGTCACATCCCCCTCCCCTCGCAGGTCTCTTTGTTGACGCAAGTAAGTCGGGGGAGCACGGGTGACCAGGTTCGCACCTTGAGACCCCCTCCTTCATTCGCCACAAAAGTGTTTAATAAAATAACCAGGTCTTTGGAAATGTCACCCGGGGGGGGGAGGAAAGGGTATGGAGACATTTTAGGAGGGGGGCATGTGGAGGGGCTGGAAATGTCACCTGAAAATCTGTTTTAATGGTGTTTTTTTTTTTTTTTTTTAAAAAATTAACTCTGAAGCAAAAGGCCATCTCAAAGACAAAATCACTCCTTCAAAGCACAGCAGTTTTCCAGCCCCTTTTTAAAACATGCCCTAGGATAGAACTCTGAGCTGCTCAGCCTCTTTTCCACCCCTCCCTCTTGACCCTGTGGGTCCTCCCCCAAGAAATGTGGTATTTTGTGTAACAGACAGGTTTATCTAACTAACAGTCCATCTTCCATCCCGTTAACTTTTGAGGGAACCAATTCAATCCCCCCGAGAGGACTCCTTCTCCTGGACTTTTGCCAGATTTGATGCACACTCCAATGCATACAGGACCCCTCATTAAAAATACCACCTGTGACGTGTCCTGCTTTTGATTTGTCCTGATATCGGCTGCATCCAGGTTGTAGACGGAGTCCAGATGATCTTTTCTGATAAGCTAAAAAAATCCAGTCCGCTACATACTTCCCCTTCAGAAAGGCACTAAACTTAAAGAGTTTTACTTGTATTTTCACTGACAGGAGTGGAGAGATGAAGTGAAAAAGCTTGTGAAGCTTTTACAGAAGAACAGGGATGACGACGATGATGACAGTGAAGATGCTGATGAAAGTGTGGCAGATGCTGTTGATAAGCTCCGTGCAATCTATGGGACAGAAGCTGAAAGGAAAAGTTATGAGGAGTTGTTGGAGATGAAGACGCAGGTGCCCATCCCAGCTAAAAGAAGCATTTCAATTAAGGAAATGGAGGTGAGGGGTGAATGTTGTTCCTGCTCTTGCACTGATTTTCCAGGTGGCACTTTGGGGAACAACTCATAAGACACGTAACACTCCATGGGCCCATCAAAGGAAGACGAAGGAGAGCAAAGGGTTGTCCGCATACTTTGGGGTCAGGATGGGTTATCCCTGGTAGTTATAAAGCAGCTCATGCCGTATTGTGTGAGGCCCCCAGTGGCTCTGGGGCAGAGAACTGAACCATGGCTACCAGGATCCAGTCTCTAGTCCAGGGCCAGGGAAAGCGTAGCCTTCCAGGTGATGCTGGACTGCAACTCCCATGAGTTCCAGCCACAATGGAGGTGATGGGAGCTGTCCTTCAACAACCCTTGGAAGGACGCAGTAGCCAGCTGGAAACACATGAGGCCTGTGACCCAGTCGCTCTCAGCGGCTTGTTTTAGGAGTGAGGACTTTTCTCTGCTCCTTGCCTGTGCTTTTTTCCTTGTGTCTGTCAAAGCTGTCTTCCTCTCTTCCTTCCTCATGCAGCTGGCATGGGAAAGGAGATGAAAAGGATGTGTTTTGGTGGAAAGGAAAGGTGTAGATTTAGAGCTGGGGAGCTTTGAAGGAGAGCTCTGCCCTTCCTTTGGAGGAGAATTCCTAACACATCAAGTTCTCTTCCGAGCCCAGTTTGGGTGACCATCACCAACACCTGTGTGGTCCATCAGTTTTTTTGTCTCTGGCTTGTCCCTTGAGGCTGGCATCTGGTGAATCAAGAAGTGCTATGAACAGCAAAAATAATTAATTAAAGGTTCTTCCAGATTGGTCTAAAGAACTTTGATTTCCTGTGATGCAGCTCCCGGGCTTTTGCCAGATTTCGCCAATTGTTGTTGCCTTTACATCGACTTGTAGCGATTTCTTGTAGCAATAGTACTAAAGTTTGTCCAAAGTTCTTTGTAAATGTGTGTGTGTGCATGCGTAGTTTCCTGAGGTGAGCCTTTGGTTTGAAGTGCAATTCTCTCCACCTTTCTTTTTCAATTTTTTAAACATTGGCCTTTTCTGCATTTTATTTTTAAAATGGGACGGCGTGTCCTCCGCTGAGGACGTTTGCACTTGAGGACGAACTGGGTCCGGACTACTCACTGTATGTCCGGACTTCAGCCCGCTCCGGAACGCCCAGAACTGGTGGTTTGCCGTGCTACTGAAAGACCGATTTAAAGAGGTCTTTCAATAGCCCAGCGCGCCGCAGTCCATTGCTGCGCTAAGTGTAGATCTGCAGGCTTGCGCCAGCGCGAGGCTGCAGATCTTCGGGGACAGGCTTCCGGCTGGCGAGCTTCTCCGGTTGGTGGAGAGCCTCCACCAACCGGAAGCCTCCATTTTCATCTCCGGAGAGTGTGTAGCGCAGGCACGTGCTGCTCCGGATCGGCGTGGATCGTTGGGGAGGAGCGTGCCAGTCCGGTGAGTGACGGACTGCCCCATTTCCCCCCCAAAAGTGCAGAAAAGCCCTTAGTTAACAGTGCTACAGTGCAATAGCGCCATTTGGTAATATGCCGATATATTACACGTAGAGAGAGATCTTGGCAGTAGACAAAGCTTAGGATCAAAATTTCTATTCAAAGGACATGTTTCCTTCGTGTGTCTATCCCTGTGTTGCAGGCAGGACCATTTTCCAAAGAACTGGAGCCTTACATTCGCGTTTTGAACGATGGCTCTGTTCCACTCTGGCCCCTGATCAAGCACGTGGAAGTCTCTGTTCCCAGCTCAGACGTGGTTCCGGAAGGCATCACGTTTGTCGATATCCCTGGGACGGGAAATTTTAACAAAAAAAGGGATGAAATGTGGAAACAGGTGGGCTTTGACTATTTAATGATATGGAAAAGGAGGTGTTTTTATGGCTTGGATCAATCCGTTTCAGTTTTTTGAACAGCTATGTCCTATGTTTCTTTCAAATTTTTGTGAGGATGACTAAACCGAGGCTGCTGTACCTTGGATATGAGAAGTTGTGTTGCATTGGAAAAGATGATGATGCTTGGTAGGTGGAAAGGCAGTAGGCAAAGAGGGAGACAGATATAGACTGGCTCCGTCCAGGAAGCCACCTCTGCCTTGAGCCCACAAGCCCTGGGCAACGCTCTGGACGGCCAGGGCTCTCGGGGGTCTTTCGTTCCTCAGGCCACCAAGTCAGAGTCAAGGGGACAGTGAATAGGAACAATTTTTATGCCGCACACACACACACACACACACACACATATATATATAAAAGTTTTTAAAAAGAATTTTAAAAAACCCCTCCCCTCTTCCAAGCACCTTTTTTTCTGGTTGAGTCTCTGTTTACATTCCATGCATACATTACTTTTAACATCGTTACATGACTACCTATGCTCTTTCTATAACATCATTAGTTGACATTACCCACATTATCAGCAATCCTTCTTTGTCCCTTCCTTTTCGTATTCTTTTATCCAGTTCAAAACTTGCTGCCATTCTCTTTGAAAGTTCTGGATGGGCTTATTTTTAAGTGAAAAAGTTAACTTTTCTATCTCTACCATATCCAGAACTTTTAATTTCCATTCTTTTATATCAGTATAGCTTCTTTCTTTCCAATATTGTACATATGTTAATCTTGCAGCAGTTATTACATACAACAATATCTTCTGATGAGATCTTATTTCTCTTTGTTGCCCTAACATATTTAACAGATAAAATTCTGGCTTCATTTCAAAATTTAAACTATGCATTCTCCACACATGGTGCCACCAGCAACGATTTGGGTTTTGGAACATGGCCTGAATTTCCATGAATGTGGGCATCTGGTGAGGGATGGGCTGCACCTCACAAAACTGGGCAGAAAAGGCTTTTTGCAAACAGTCTCGCAAGGAGGATAAGAGGTCTTTAACTAAGTTCCCCTGGGAGGGGGCAATATTATTCAGGGCAAGGACTCGGAGAACGCAGGGGAAAAGGCCCAAATGATACTGGACAAGTAGTACAAGCGGCCAAAGGCGGAGGAGTAGAAACAATAGTACAGGACTTGCAGGAAGGGCCGGGACTTAAGTGTCTCTACACTAATGCAAGGAGTATGGGAAACAAGCAGGATGAACTTGAACTCCTAGTACAGCAAAATAAATACGATTTGATAGGCGTCACTGAGACCTGGTGGGATGAGTCCATGACTGGAATATAGGAATAGAGGGGTACAGCCTATTCTGTAAAAATAGACCAAACAAGAAAGAGGAGGAGTAGCCTTGTATGTCAAGGATGTTTTCACCTGTGAAGAATCCAGGACTTAAACCCAGAAAGGCAGGTTCGAGGCATCTGGGTAAGAATTAAGGCAGCGAGAAACAATAGGGATATTCTGGTGGGGGTTTCTACGACCTCCAACAGGCTGGACTTGGATGACGCCTTCCTCAACCAAATGACTGCACATTCAAAGAGGAGGATACGGTAATATCAGGAGATTTCAATTACCCGGATATATGCTGGCAGTCAAACTCTGCCAAGACAGCAAGGTCCAGCAAGTTTCTTGCTTGTCTTGCAACAACTTCATGATCCAGAAGGTGGAAGAGGTCACAAAGGGATAAATATTCTAGATCTCATAGAATCATAGAATCATAGAAATGTAGAGTTGGAAGAGACCTCAGGGACATCCAGTCCAACCCCTCTGCCATCAGGACACCCTTAAGCACTCCCTTGGACAGATGGCCATCCAGCCTCTGCTTAAAAACTCCAAGGAAGGAGACTCCACTACACTCCGAGGCAGCAGATTCCACTGCCGGACAGCCCTGACTGTAGGAAGTTCTTCCTGAGGTTCAGGTGGAATTCCTTTCATGCAGCTTGAATCCATTGCTCCTTGTCTACCCCTTTTTATTTCAAAACTTTGCATTTTATCTCCATTTATTATTAACTTCACTGATTGGCCGGATATCATCTCCATCCATTTACAAAAATGTTTCTCCAGGCCATATTTTTTTAAAGTATATGCATAAAGCCCCAGGAACATATCGAAAGCTTTCCCGTACTCAAAGATATAATACCTATCTTCTTTCTGGGGGTTTTATCATAATATTTGATTGCATTCAGTAAAGTTCTGATATTATTCTTCATTTGTCTACCTGGGAGAAAACCTGTTTGTCCTTCCTGTATTTTGTCCTGTATTGTATGTCTCAATCGCTTTGCCAATATCATCGCCCAAATTTTATGGTCTACATTCAAAAGAGAGATTGGTCTGCAATTTTTAACTTCTCTTTTATCTCTGTCTTCTTATCACCACTATATTTGCTTCTCCCCATGACTGTGGTTTCCCATATTTCTCTACTTCTTGCAAGGTTGCCTGATATGGATTATTTCTTTTACCAATCTTTTATAATAGAGTGCAGTAAGTCCATCTGGCCCCGGTGCCTTATCTGTTTTCATATCTCTTATTGCCTCTTCTATTTCTGTTATTGCTATTGTTTTGTTTAATTTTTCCTGTTTCTCTAGTGATATTTTTTAAATTTTAATCTTATTTACAAATTCCTTCCATTTTCCTTCTATTCTAGTTTTTTTCTTGAAATCATTTTTCAAAATATTCTTTAAATTT
Source organism: Ctenosaura bakeri (assembly GCA_948474755.1). NCBI lineage: Eukaryota > Metazoa > Chordata > Lepidosauria > Squamata > Iguanidae > Ctenosaura > Ctenosaura bakeri. Next base: position 14,727 of record CAOLHI010001678.1, read on the forward strand.
CTGTTTTATTTTTTCATGTTGTGTAATTCTCTTCTTCCCATTTTTCAATCCAGCTATTATATTTCTTTCTCTCTTCTTCTTTAGCTTGTACGCTAGCCATTTCCCGATCTTATTTGCGAATATGAACAATTAATGCTACTTATTATACGGTATCTGCACTTACTGAGAAAGGCAATCCTTCATTCAAAACTTCCAAAGTTACTGGAGTTGTTTTCCTCCCCTCTTACAACCTACAGAACTGTTTGCAAAGCAGTAAAATGCATGTTTTGCTTCATTGTGAAGCTAGAACGCTGCTACCAAATTGTGCCTTAGCTTTGTAGGGTTTCCCCCCAAAAAAAACTCTTTCTCTTTTTGCCAGCCCTAAGACAGCCAGTTACTCAGCGGCCCTTTCCACACGTGGGCGGAGAAACGGGCTGCTCCACGCGGAAACGGGGCTTACCTTATTCCATCGCCATGTGGAGCAGCCCGTTTCGCCGCTCCACACTCGGCGGCATCCGCAGTGTCCGGTAGCGCCCGAAATGGCGGCTTTCAACTGGCGGAGGCTCTCTGCCAGTTGGAGAAGCTTACCAGCCAGAAATCCTGCCCCCCCCCGTGCGATCTGCAGGCACGCTCTTGCACACGCCTGCAGATCCATACCGGTGCTGTGATGGGGCTGGACGGGGCTGCACGCCCCGTGCCTTTTAAAAACCACAAAACAAGTGGTTTTCCAAAAGCACGGGCGGTGCCACTTCCGGTCGCCCCTGCATGGATTGGGGTGTGGAATTACTCTAAAGTAATCCACCCCAATCCACATTACGGTGTAGACGACCTCCGTGGAGGTCGCTCTACACTGTTTTTTAACCCCGTGTGGAAAGGGCCAGCATGTTCAAGTCTCCCTACAACTGTATGCACTGCTAAAACAGAACGGAATTCTTTTGTCCGAATGTGGGCGCACAGTAATTGTTTAGGCAGCCCTACCTTTTACTATTACGTGTAGCAAAACAAACTTGAGCAACCACAGAAGACAGAGGAATTGCATAACATACTATCATACACTGACATGTGTCATTTCTTAGTATATCTAGTCAGTGACAGTTTTTCCAGTTGGGAAAATGCTTTCTGCACTTCTCTTCCTCCTTGTGTGCTATTCCAATTATCTGAAAAATGTTTAAGATTTCCCCCCTTAACCAGTGAAGATGAGTGCCCAATGTCTTCTGCAGACAGATTCTAGAATTTATAGACTAATTAGTATGCACAATACTAATGTTATGCCCTTTTTTCCACCTATTTTTGTACTTACAACGCAAGTGATATCCTTATTACATCACAGTCCTAGGATCATGACTCTTTCTTTTTCCCTCTGCTGTGTTGCTGTTGCTATTATTATTTGTCATCAAGTCAGCCTTGGCTTAGGGTAACCTTCTGAACGAGAGACCCCCCAAGAGTCCCGGTTGTCAGCATCCTTGCTCAGGTCTTGCAGACTCAGGGCAACCATGGATTCCTTCACTGAGGCCCTTTCCGCACGAGGCTGGTGAATCGGTTCGTGCCGTCTCTTACCGGATTTTCTGAGCTCAAAACAAGGCGGACTTTCCCTCATTTCCTTCCTCACAGCTACTGCATATGTTCCATTCTGATTCGGAGGAGCGTGAGTTCACGAATCCACACTGCCTCCACCGTGGCCACTCCCGCTACTCCCTTCACCCCGTCCCGTCAGCTGTGATTGGCTCCCCCTTTTTTTTGCACAGTTTAGTACATCATTGCATACGTGCGTACATGCATAAGTCCATTCTACCCCTGGCTCCTCCCATGAGGTCTCCCCTGACCGCCAATTTGCATTGGTGCAAATGTACGTGTCTGCACCACTGTGAAAGTATGAATCGGATCGATCTGGAAAATTGGAAAAGCGATTTCTCCCGGTTTTCAAATAGCACGCTTTACCACCAGATGGGGGCGCGTTTAGTCGGAATTACGTGCGGAACAAAGGTAAATAAACCAAACCTAGACCACTCCGATGTGCAGAAGACCTCCATGGCAAGACGCATTGGTCTGCCTTAATAACCGCGTGCGGAAAGGGCCTTTGTCTACACACCTGCAATGGGGTCTTCCTCACTTCCAATTGCCTTCCGCTTTACAAAGCATTACCATCTTTTCCAATGAGCCATGACCTCACACGATATATCCAAAATGCAATGCCCTCAGTTTATTGCTTTGGCTTCTAGGGAGATTTGCTATCCGTAGAGCTCTCCTCCAGCATCACAACTGACATGATTCTCTTTCTGTCAGCTTTCTTCACTGTCCAGCTTTCGTAACCAGACAGAGCAAACAGAAACACTATGGCATGGATGATCCTGCCTTTAGTACTTAATGATATGCCCTAACACTTGAGGATCTTACTACCTACTTCCTTCCTAGCTGTCCTTCCAAAATGTTGTCTTCTTCTGATTTTTTGAGTGCAGTATCCATTTTGATTTATGACTGCACCAAGATAGAGAAAATGTTGAGCTATTTCAATGTCTTCATTATCTGCTTTAAAGTGAGGTAAATAATCTGTGGTCATTATTTTTGTTTGCTTAATGTTTGACCGCAAACCTTCCTTTGCACCTTCTGCCCTGACTTTCTTCAATAGTCATTCCAAGTTTTTGCTATTTTCTGCCAGGAGTATGGCATTGTCTGCATGCTTGGAATTGTTGATATTTTCTTCCTCCCATTTTTCACACCTCCTTCCCCTGCTTTCCTTATGATGTCTTCTGCATATAAATTAGATAGATAGATAGATGATCAAATAAACTCTTAGGCCGCCTCCTTGCCAACTGGTAACCATTCTGTTTCTCTGCATTTTGTCCCGAAGGTGGACTCTTATCCTGAGTATGGGCCATACATCAGGACGAGGAGATGTTCGGGGCCAGTCAGAGAGAACCACTATTTCTCCTAGCCTATATCAACAATGCAGAGACTACACAGGGGCTTTGCTGGAATCTGTAAAACACAGGCTGATTTTCTTCTGAAATTCTTTGATAAAGAACCTGCAGTTTTAGAAAGTATAGGGAAAGCTGGTCTCAGAACATTAGGAAGGACGGAAGGAAGGAAGGAAGGAAGGAAGGAAGGAAGGAAGGAAGGAAGGAAGGAAGGAAGGAAGGAAGGAAGGAATCTTTGCTTTAGAGCAAGAAAATCCAAAGATGCTTTGGAACAATAATAGTCAACCTGAGGTAGGAGAGGAAGGAGAAGGCAACGTGAACCAAGTGACTGCAAGAGTCAAGGCCCTGGACGGCTGGAGGAAGGTGCTGCTGAGTGCAGAGCAGGGTCTTAGGAAAGAAATGGCACAGAATCACAGCCAAACAGCACTTGTTCTGCAGTTGGCATCTTCTTTGGGTCTTGCTCCTTAATCAGCGCTGCTGGTCCAGTGCAGAAAGACACCCTCTATAACACTGGGCAGCTAAGGATGGAGCACAGCCTGATTTCTCAGCACCCCAAGCCCTCTTCCAATGCCACGTACACACACACCCAAGGAAGGAGATGGTCGAGAGAGAGGAAGTATAGGGTCACCATGCTGAACCACCCCCTTCTCGGGATGGCACGGAGGAGAAACCCACAGCGATTGGGTTTATGCCCACGTGCCAACCGGGACAGGCAGGATTCTACAATCTTCCCCTTCTCTGACGGTTCTTCTTTTCCTGCCGGACAAACCGGACAGGCTTAATCCCTTCTCCGAATAATTAATTAGAGTCTAGTAATTATCTGTTTAAAAGATGGGGGGAAAGGCAGAAGGAAAGGTGATGGAATCAGGAAAAAAAGAAGATGTCAGATTTACAAAAGGAAGTTTGTTCCTAGATGCCCGCAGCTCCATGAGGCTCTGAGAGACAGAAGAAAGAGTACTAAAATGGGTCTCCTCGGATGCCAGCCGATCTGCGTGGCTCTGGGTCAGAGGAAAAAGGTAAAATTAAAGTGAAAACCTCTCAGATGACCGCTGATCCGTGTGTCTCTGAGGAGGGGAGAAAAGAGGCGCTCAGAAAGGTGTTTATAATAATAATAATAATAATAATAATAATAATAATAATAATAATAATTAAAACTCGCCTCTCCCCATGGATCGAGGCGGCACTGCAACAATACATTAAATACATTAAAAGCATTAAAACATAACCAATCCTCCCCACCCACAGGGAATAATGTTATTAATGCAACTGCATTAATAGCTGCAGGGAGTAATGTTATTAATGCAACTGAATGTAACTGCATCACAAAAGTAACTGGAGGTGATATACACTACAAAAATAAATGCAACTGGAGGTGATATACACTACAAAAATAATTATTTCTTCAAGTGATAGCAATTTAGAGATTCGAGACTCATACAGTGGTAAGCAAGTGGAAAAATTAGAGAGTAAAACAGTGAAGAAAAAGGTTGTGTCGCAAAAGAAGAAGAGCAAAGATTACTTATGGAAGGCAGGTAAAGGATCTGCTATTAAAGCAGGAAGAAGCCCAGCAGCAGGGAAGAAGTTTCAAATGGGGAGAACATAGATATATATGGAGAGAACCAAGACCATATGCTGCTCCGAGTCCATACACTGTAAACGAAAGTGGATTGCAACTCTTGAGTAAAAGGACAGTATCTAATGAATTAAATGCTGTTACGTCAACCATGAGAAACTAGGCTTTTGGAAGTGGAATTACTAATGCATTAAATGCCCAGTCATATGATTCAATGTATAAAAGTGATGATAGGTATGTGTCTTCCCCTGTACCAAGGGATTTGGGGGAAAGAGAAATGGTTTGGAAGGAGATACTTCACTTCTTAGAAACTGGAGCAATAGAAGAAGTCCCGGAAAATCAGTATTTTACAGGTGTCTATTCCCCATTTTTCACAGTACTGAAAAGCAATGGGACTTTTCATCCCATTTTGAATCTCCGGTACCTCAACAAGTTTGTGAGATGTCTGAGGTTCCAAGTGGAGACACTGCAGTCTATAAAGGAGAATTTGAGAGTGGGTGATTGGTTAGCCTCAATAGATCTGGGGGAGGCATATCTTCATGGACCAGGACAGGATCAGGCAGGAAGTATCTAAGGTTCCAGTACGTGAACAAGCACTTGCAGTTCAAGGCTCCACCATTCAGATTGGCACCATCTCCAGGCGTATTTATGAAGGTCTTGGTGCCCTTGGTGGCATTTCTAAGACAACAAGGAATGCACCTATTTCCACACCTGGATGACATTTTTGTGGAGGCGAGTTCTCAAAGAGAGTTGTTTCAGCACGTGTAGAAAGCCATCCCTCTCCTTTCTCTGACCTGGTTTGGGCCCTGGCTCCCCACTCTTCCAATTTGGCCCCCTTTTCACAAGCACACATATAAGTTTTGATGTTTGCGATTTTTCCACTTCTGTGAGAGTCCCCGGCCCCTAACCCTAGTGAATGTAGATGGCCAACTGTGATGTGTTGTTTCTGCTTTGTTTTCAGACTGTGATTTTATTGTGCATTGCTTCGGGGTGGGAAAATTATAAACAAGCCCATGCTCACCGGGAGGAGGTGTCTGTAGTTCTGCTGCTTTTCAACCAGACACACCAATGACTGAATCGTACACTTCCTGCTTCTGCGCTGTGCGCTCTGCTGCTGAGCAATGGGCCCCCTCTCACACACCATCCATGGCAGCTGTATTCTGCCATTTCTCATGATCGATGGGGCAACTAGTGTTCATTTCTTGCTTTTTTGTGCCTGGGCCAATGAATTAAAGGCCCTTTCCGAATGGCATTTTCCATGTGAAAGGGCACCTGGAGCGTCGCACGATTGTGAGGAGCGATCTGCACGATGCACTCACAATCGTGTGATGCTCCAGGGGCTGGCAGGCACCGATTGCACACCTTTTCATTTTCAGCCAGAAGCCGGAAATGGTGTGCGATCGCGCATTGCTCTCAGGCCCTGTGCGCACTTACCTGACGTGCGGAGCCTCTTGAGCCACACCGGTTGCGCTTCCTGCCCCAGTGCAGCCTGGGAAGGTCCTGGGCTGCACCGCAGAAGGAAGAGGCGGGGCTCTCGCACAAGCAGGCAGCTCGTGCGGAGCGGAAGCAGCAGGGAAGTGAGAGCCTCTCGCCAGAGGCTGCTTGTGCGATACCGCACCCCAGCACTAGAAAAAGGTAAGGTGCAGAAAGGGCCAAAGAGTCAACTGCTTTCAGTCAGACCAAGTAAATTTTTCTGTCACCTGATTTTGAGCAATGTTGACAAGTGCAGTTGGATTTATATTCAGAAAACTCACTTTCAAATGTGTTTTTTTTTAAATGTAGAGCATTAATCAATGTTCTGTCCTCTGGGTTATTGGTGAGATTGTGCGCATCGATGGAGCAAAAGTGCCACTCATGTTGCTGGAGGAATGCATCAAGGTGTACCTGGGGTGGAAACTGCACCGACATTGCCATGGTGGTCACAAAGTCGGATCTCCTGAATCTGAAGAATACATGCATGGGTTAGTCATTTGAGTTAACCTATGTACCTCAGGGAACATTTCTGTTGTTTACATATGTTTTTGGATACATCTCCTAACAAAACCCACTTCCTATGCATAAAGGACTAAGCCAACTGATTCATCATCTCGTCCTCACTTAGAGTGCTGAAAATAGAATCCTACTGTTAACAGCCATACACCCCCACACTTTGATATGGTCTAATTGGAAAATATTAATGGCATGAAATTGAGTGGTATACACTTATGGCTGAAAGGCCACGTGGAGAAGGGATGCTGGCTGGGAAGACGTAGGTCCGAGGTGACCTTAGCATGGCCAGGTCATAGGTTCACTGTGGATTAGCTGGGAAAGCCTGGCTTAATGGTTGTAAGCTAGACCTCTCAGTTGCCCAACCTAAGAAAACAATAGTCAAAGAAAGTGCCCAGGGGCAGCAGACAAGCACCCCCGCTGTGCGTATGTCTTACTGAAGCCTCCCCAACCAAGACGTTGAGACAATCCATTCCAGACATCTTTTGTTTACTCTGCCAGAAAGTGATTAACTCACACCCCTTCAGGCAGGGAAATAGGGCATAAAAACCCTCCGTTTTGACCAGTTACTTCACAGTTCCCCAGCTGCTGAATGTCACTCGGCCACTCGATTCCTGGTTATGCACTGCCCTTAGACGCAAGTCTAAGCCGCATCACTGTTTCTTCACTACTCTTCTGCATTGGTAAATGCAGGCCACTTTACTCTGAAATCTTGCTGTCTTAAACTTTCCTCCCTTTTCCTTCAGTTAGCCTTGTGTGTGAGCGCATGATTGTCTGGATCTTGTGTGTGTGTGTGTGTGTGTGTGACTGAATTTCCCTCAATAAAACACATTTTACTTTACTTTTGAACCCCTGTCTGGTTCTTCCCTGCATAAGACCCTGGTAACATCAATGTCAAAGATCTCATTAGGTTACTCCCCTCTCACAGGCCCCCTACTTTGAGCTAATAATTCCCCCCCCGCTTTGAACAGAAGTAGTGGCATCACAGATGGACCCATGAGTCACCCACATTTTGGGGTAACACCACCACCTGTGTAAAGAATCATATTTACAGATCTAACCTGAATTTTGAGACTTCTGATAAAACTCTAACAATGTCACACATAAGAATTGTAAAGAAAGGGCTACAATGCAGCCATCTATACGTCTTCACATGTGGGGGGATCTTGTTGGTAAGAACGTGATTTGAACATGTCTGGTCCTTCAGACTCTCCCCCGTGTTCTGTTATGTGCCACCAATTTGATTCAGACTTTTGATGTCTCATTCCTAGGGGTTCCTTGCCCAGAATTACTGGGGAGGGGTCACTCTCGCTCTCCTCTAGGCTGAGAGGGAAGTGGCTTGCCCAAGGTCACCCAGTGGGTCTCATGGCTGAGCAAGGATTTGAACCCAAGTCTCTGATAGTCCTAGATGAACACTCAAACCACAATACGCACTGGCTCTTAAGACCAGAGGAAATCTGCCTTTGCCTTTCTCTGAGGATGAGAGAGAGTGACTTGCCCAAGGTGGCCCAGGGGTCTCCATGACCAAGTGGGGATTCAAACGCTGGTCCCCTGGAATTCTGGTCCAACACTCAAACCACTACAGCACTCTGACTCTCGCTTTTCTGCATAAAGCACCCTGGTAATAAATAATAGTTTGAAATCAACAGTTAATTAATTAATTAATAATAATGTATTCCTCCAAATACATGGGGTTCAGCAGTTGTTTTTGGTCAGAAGTTTGTTGCCAAATTTTTGAGCAGTGTTATATAAACTTCTTTGCCAAACATAACAATTACTCCAAATTTCTAAGAACTGAATTAGTCATAGCTGAAACTTGTGGATTTATAGCTCTGTGGATTGTTTTCAGTTCAAACAGAATCTTGACCTTGCCCTTCCTGCTTGATGCTGACCGTTCTTTGGTGGAAATCCAGTAACCACGGCTCTGTGTCACCATAAATTCAGGCTGAGACTTGCCAGCCTCGTGCTCTGCCTCGCCTGAACAGGCGTTTGTTTTAGAATCTGGTGCAGAGGCCTTTTGAAAAGCCATTTATTATGCTTATTAACATTGTTGTTGTTTTCTGACTTATGTTGACCTTAAGGCGAACCTATTACGGATTTTTCTTGGCAAGATTTGTTTGGAGGGTCTCTGAGGCTGAGAGAGTGTGACTTGCCCAAGGTCACCCAGGGAGCTTCTGTGGCTGAGAAGGGATTCAAACCCTCATCCCCAGAGTTGTCGTCCAACACCCAAACCGCTATGCCAGGCTGGCTGTTTTATTCACGTTACCCTTTCTCTTTTACAGGGGCAGAGGAAATAAAACCGTAAGTAGAAATTACTTGCTGTGAATGTCTCTGTATGGGAACAAGTTTGTTCTTTTATTCTTAGGGTATACATTACAGTTGGGGAAGGAGCAGATCTGACCAGAATTCTCTATCGTGGTCCTAAAGAGGATTCCCACTTCTGACCAAGTCCTAGATGCTTATATCGGGGATGGGGGCAGCATTTGTCCTGTGGACCCCAAGCCCACACACCAGCTGCTGTGGAAAAACAGAATGTACTTTCCCCCCTTCAAAACAAGGCACATGTTCCCCACATGCCTTGCTTATCAGCAGATACATGCTCCTAGAAGTGCCATCCTGGTAGTAAACAAGCCACGAGGGGAGTACATGCGTAGAGGAAAAGAAGACCTCTCCTTCTCACTGCAAAACCAGCTGGTAGTGGCGGGACTGTTGCAGTGAGCGGGCGCCTACGGGTCAGAGCTCCTGCACGCTTTCCCCTGAGACCCCCTGCTTTCCATGCTCCCACTTTGCCAGTGCAGCTTTGCTCCACTATCAGGTCATTACGGCCAAGGGGGAAGAGTTGGGCAGAAAAGGCACAAGGTTGATGTGTTTGCAGCCCACCAATAAGCCCCTCAATATTACAGAGTAGGGCTTCCTATATGGTTGAGCAACGTGTGAGATTTTGCCGCTTGTTCTTCCAATCACAGACTCACCTTGAGAATAAACATGATGCCATTTTGGAGAGAAATGAGGTAGTCAAGACCACCATGGAGGGACGCATTAGGGCGAGACTGAAGGTAACATACCGTGTATGTCAGTTGTCTCCCAATATACCAGGAACCCCCTCCTAAGGCTCTTGCACCTGTTTGTAATTCAAAGTATTTCTATCCCACCTAAGGTATGGGCAATAAGCAGCACAATCCACTGAAAACTCTTTAAAACAGTCCAAAGCTGTGTACACAGTGTATATGCAAATGGAAACCCACAAACCAGCCAAGGAAAGACCCTTTGGACCCCAAGGCTTTGTTGAAAAACCTTGTTTTGACTTGCCCCCAAAATGAGGGAACCCAATAGCTGCTCAGGTCTCTGAGGGGAAGGCACCCCGGAGTTGGGCAGCCACAGCAAAAAAAAGGCCCTTCCTGTGCCTCTGTGTAACATACAGGCATCCCTCGCTTTGCATTGTCTTCTTCTTTGACATTCTTCCCTTTCGATGGTTGTAAATTAAAGACCTCTTCCATTAATTCAAGAAGAGGTCTGCTCTTCCCTCAGTCCTTCTTGCCTCGGGAGGCTTGCTTGGGACTGTTTGCAGGTGCTGCTTGCAAAGCAAGTTGCGGGGAGAAGGCACCAAGCTAAGAGATTTAGCAGCCACACGCGTGCACGGTTCCCGGGGAAGCCTCTGTAATTAGGGAGTGTATACACAAATGGAAGCCCACAAACCAGTCAAGGCAAGACCCTTGGGCTCCCAAGGCTTTATTGAAAAACCTTCTTTTGACTTGCTACCAAAATGAGGGAAGCCTAATAGCCACTCAGGTCTCCAGGGGGAAGACATCCCATAGTTGGGTGCCACAGTAGAAAAGGCCCTCCGTTGTCTCCACATAATGTACAGGTGTTCCCCACTTTTCATTGTCTTGTTTTTTAACATTCTTCCCTTTCGATGGTTGTAAATTACAGACCTCTTCCATTCATTCAACAAGAGTTCTGCTCTTTCCTCAGTCCTTCTTGCCTTGGGAGGCTTGCTTGGGACTGTTCGCAGGTGCTGCTTGCAAAGCAACCTGAGGGTGGGGGGAGAGGCCCCAAGCTAACTGAGGGATTTAGCAAGCAGCACGTGTGCACGGTCCCAAGCAAGCCTCCATAATTCCCTCGTGTTCTCTATGGGAAGAAGGCAAGAGGAATTGGATTCCACTTTTTGACAGTGCCTTGGTCTCTAAGCCATCAGAGCAGAGGCAGCCTGTGTTGTTCCCACTGGCGGAAACCAGAGGACAGTTCCTCTGGCAACTATCGGTGCTCGGGTATCTGTAGGATGAACACTCCTTCACATCTTGAAGTCCCAAGATGTTTCAGAGTTTAAATGGTCATCACCAGCTCCTTGAACTAGGACTCAAAGCATATTGGCTACCGGGCAGTTCCTTTAGACTGGTGCTACCTGGTTTCTATATTGAGTTCCTGCCAACAGTTTGGTTTCCAGATGTTGAACTAGCTGGAGCTTCCCTGCCATTTCCAAGAGTAGCTCCACATGGAGTATACTGCGGTAGTCAAAGCAGGACATGACCAGTGCATGAATTACTGTGGTTGGTTGTTCCTGGATCAGACTAAAAGAAAAGGGATTCCACTTAAACATTAGGAAGAATATCTTGACTGTTAAGAGCTGTTCCACAGTAGAACAGGCTGCCTCAGAGGCTGGTGGACTTTCTTTCTTCGAAGGTTTCTAGCAGAGGTTGGATGGCCATTTCTTGGGAGGGCTTTAGTTGTGTCTTCTTGCATGACAGGATGGGGTTGGACTAGATTGCTTTGGCGGTCCCTTCCAACACTATGATTCCAGGAAAGAGCATGTGTGGTGAGTCAACCATACTTGGTGTTGTGCATTCTGGCTACAGAATCCACCTGGGCCTTTAGTAACCGGTGTGGATCCAGAAGTATTCCCAAGAACATGCCTGCTTTTTCAGAGGGAGCGCAGCCTCATTCAGGGCCGGCCGTTTACCCAGTCCCTGGAGCTGGGAAGCACCAGTCCACCCAACTCTGGTTTTGCTGGGACACAGTTTCAGCTTCGTAGGCCTCATCCAGTTCATTATAGCATTCAGGCCCCAATCCAGCACTCCTGTAGCCTCACCTCACTCTGAGTAACAGTGAGAAGTAAAGCCAGAGATACTCAGCATCATCACCTCTCTCCACTCCGCCTTCCGACTGTTCCCCACACAGAAAAACAACCTCTTTGGGGAAAGGAGACGCTCCTTATCTTACTCTAAGAAATGTTGCAGCAACTACTGTGTTGGAGTAGTAGTGCCCAAAATGGTGCGCTTCCACTTTGCAATTCACAAAACTAACCACAACATTCAACAGAACACACTTTCCCCCCATCCTTTTCTGTGTGATTGTTAATTTCTGGGTCTCCGTCTTGTAAATTCTAGTGCTGAAAAAGAGGTGGCTGCAAGAGGCTGCTGTTGGCAGGACTGACTTCTGTGTGTGTGTGTGTGTGTGCATGACTACAATATCTGGTATAGGTGTTCTTGAGCAAAAGCATGGGGCCTTTTTTATTTTTTTTTATTAGAAACAAATAAAAAACCACTGCAGATATATTGAATAAAGAATGTACATAGTTGAAAGAAGAAAATAATCCAAGTAGTAAAAAAAGAGAGGAAAATGGATAATACGAAAGAATAAAAAAAAGAACAGAGTTTTCAACTTCCTTTTGCCTTCAATCAAGAACAATGGTCTCTCTTTTTTTCTCAAAACTCCCTATTTACCTTTTGTTCATATGAAATCTACCGTTTGAATTCACCTTTTTTCCCCAGTTTATCCTTACATGACATTTCTACTATATATATAGAATCATAGAATCATAGAATCATAGAAATGTAGAGTTGGAAGAGACCACACGGGCCATCCAGTCCAACTCCCTGTCATGCAGGAACACCCTCAAAGCACTCCCGACAGATGGCCATCAAGCCTCTGCTTAAAAACCTCCAAGGTAGGAGACTCCACTACTCTCCGAGGCAGCAGATTCCACTGCCGGACAGCCCTGACTGTCAGGAAGTTCTTCCTGAGGTTCAGGTGGAATCTCCTTTCCTGCAGCTTGAATCCATTGCTCCTTGTCCTGGTTTCTGGAGCAGCAGAAAACAAGCCCCCTCCTTCCTCTACGTGGCATCCCTTCAAATATTTAAACATGGCTATCATGTCCCCTCTTAACCTCCTTTTCTGCAGACTAAACATACCCAGCTCTCTCAGTCTATCCTCATAGGGCATGTTTTCCAGGCCTCTCACCATTTTGGTCACCCTCCTCTGGACTTGCTCCAGCTTGTCAATATCCTTCTTGAATTGGGGTGCCCAGAACTGGACACAGTATTCAAGATGGGGTCTAACCAAAGCAGAGTAGAGTGGTACCAGTACCTCCCTCGATCTAGACACCATACTCCTGTTGATGCAGCCGAGAATTGCATTGGCTTTCTTGGCTGCCGCATCACACTGCTGACTCATGTTCAGCTTGTGGTCTATGAAGACTCCTAGATCCCTTTCACACGTACTGCTATCCAGCCACGTGTCCCCCATCCTATATTTCTGTATTCCATTATTTCTGCCTAAGTGTAGGACCTTACATTTCTCTCTGTTGAATTTCATTTTGTTCGCCCTGGCCCAGCTCTCCAATCTATCCAGGTCATTTTGAATTTTGATCCTGTCCTCTGGCATATTAGCAACCCCTCCCAATTTGGTGTCATCTGCAAATTTGATGAGCATGCCCTCTATTCCTTCATCTAAGTCATTGATAAAAATATTGAACAGCACTGGGCCCAGGACAGAACCTTGTGGCACCCCACTAGTCACTTCTCTCCAGGATGAAAAGCAGCCATCCGTGATCACCCGTTGGGTTCGGTCGGTCAACCAATTACATATCCAATTAACAGTAGCCCTGTCTAGCCCACATTTTACTAGCTTCGATGCAAGAATGTCATGGGGAACTTTGTCAAAGGCCTTACTGAAATCGAGATATGCTACATCCACAGCATTCCCTTCATCTATCAAGCTAGCAACTCTATCATAAAAAGAGATCAGATTAGTCTGGCATGACTTATTTTTGAGAAATCCATGTTGACTTCTCGTGATTATTGCGTTGTTTTCTAAATGATTAGAAACTGAACGCTTAATGATCTGCTCCAGGATCTTTCCGGGTACCGATGTCAGGCTGACTGGGCGATAATTATTTGGGTCCTCTTTTTTTCCCTTCTTGAAGATGGGGATAACATTTGCTCTCTTCCAATCTGCTGGAACTTCTCCTGTCCTCCAAGATTTCTCAAAAATTATAGCAAGCGGTTCCGAAATGACCTCTGCCAGCTCTTTTAATATCCTAGGATGCAATTCATCTGGCCCTGGAGACTTGAATTCATCCAATGCGGCCAGGTATTCCTGTACCACCTCTCTACTTATTAAGTGCCTCATTTCCTCTGCTTCCTCCCCTGCTCCCCTACCGCCAGGTTGAGTGCTTGTATCCTTCTGGGAAAATACGGAGGCAAAGAAGGTGTTAAGTAGCTCTGCCTTTTCTCTCCCCCCTGTGAGTAATTCGCCATCTTCTCTGCGTAGCGACCCTACTGTCTCCTTCTTTTTCCTTTTGCTGCGGACATATTTAAAAAAACCCTTTTTATTGTTTTTAATGTCTCTGGCCAGCCTAAGTTCGTTCTGTGCTTTAGCCTTTCTGACCTCCTCCCTACATCTCCTGGCTACTTGCTTAAATTCTTCTTTGGTGGTTTCCCCCTTCTTCCATTTCCTATAAGTGTTTCTCTTAACTCTTAGCTCAGCTGAGAGTTCTTTAGTCAACCATTCTGGTTTCTTCAGATGCCTTCCATTTTTCCTCCTTATTGGCACAGTTTTAGACTGTGCCGTCAGTATCTCCTTTTTAAGGAACTCCCATGCCTCCTGAACTCCTTTCCCTTTCACTATTCCTGACCACGGAATTCCAGCCAGCAGCTCCCTAAGTTTACAGAAGTCCGCTTTTTTAAAATCTAAGACGAGTGTCTGGCTACCCTTATCTTCTCCTTCCCACTGAATGCTAAATTCCAACAGGGCATGGTCACTCCCCCCTAAAGATCCAACCACTTCTACCTCATTCACAAGGTCATCCCTGTTGGTCAAGACCAGATCTAGAATATTTGATCCCCTTGTGGCCTCTTCCACCTTCTGGACCATGAAGTTGTCTGCAAGACAAGCAAGAAACTTGCTGGACCTTGCTGTCTTGGCAGAGTTTGACTGCCAGCATATATCCGGGTAATTGAAATCTCCTATTATTACTGTATCTCTCCTCTTTGAATGTTCAGTCATTTGGTTGAGGAAGGCGTCATCCAAGTCCTCAGCCTGGGTTGGAGGTCTGTAGTAAACCCCCACCAGAATATCCCTATTGTTTCTCGCTGCCTTAATTCTTACCCAAATGCTCTCTACCTGGCTTTCTGGGTTTAAGCCCAGGATCTCTTCACAGGTGAAAACATCCTTGACATACAAGGCTACTCCTCCTCCTTTCTTGTTTGGTCTATTTTTACAAAATAGGCTATACCCCTCTATTCCTATATTCCAATCATGAGACTCATCCCACCAGGTCTCAGTGATGCCTATCAAATCGTATTTATTTTCTTGTACTAGGAGTACAAGCTCATCCTGCTTGTTTCCCATACTCCTTGCATTAGTGTAGAGACACTTAAGTCCCCAGGCCCTTCCTGCAAGTCCTGTACTATTGTTTCTACTCCTCCCGCCATTGGCTGCTTGTACTACTTGTCCAGTATCATTTGGGCCTTTTCCCCCTGTGTTCTCTGAGTCCTTGCCCTGAATAATATTGTCTCCCTCCCCAGTGGATCTTAGTTTAAAGACCTCTTAATCTTCCTTGCAAGACTGTTTGCAAAAACATTCCTGCCCAGTTTTGTGAGGTGCAGCCCATCCCTTGTCAGAAGCCCATGTTCATGGAAATTCAGGCCATGTTCCAAAAACCCAAACCGTTGTTGGCGGCACCATGTGCGGAGCCAGTTGTTGACCTCTACTATTGCCCTTTCCCTACATGCGCCGTATCCTTGAACAGGGAGGAGAGACGAAATGACCACCTGCACACCAAGGTCCTTAAGCTTGGTCCCCATACGCTCGTAGTCCTTTGCAATGTGGTTTAAGCTGCTCCTCGCAGTGTCATTGGTTCCCACATGAACCAAAATGAGGGGCTTATAGTCAGTGGGTTTGACTAGCCTGGTTAGCCTCTCCGTTATGTGGTTGATCCTGGCCCCAGGAAGACAACAGACTTCTCGATTGAGCTTGTCCGTTTTGCAGATTGCTGTTTCAGTTCCTCTTAGCAAAGAGTCCCCAACAACCAGAACTCGCCTCCTCTGAGACTTGTCCTGGGCTCCTCGGCGAACCTGTTCTACTCGGACTGCCTGGGCATTCTGTTTAGGCTGGGAGTGTTGATCTAGTCCCTGTTGGTGAAGTTTGATTCCTTCTTGTTGACATTCTGTTCCCTCCGCGTGGTGCTCCTCATTGTTCATAAGGCCAAGTAGTTTGAAGCGATTGTGTATGCTAAGAGTCTCTGTTACCTTCCTGGTCCTTTTACTCCTCCGTGTGACATTCGCCCAAACCTCCGTTTCCTGGCAAAGTGTGGTGACTTCCTGATCTGGCAGCTCCTCCGTGCATTCGGTCTTCTGGTAGGTCTTCTCTGCCCTATCCAAAAACTCCTCCCCTTCCCTAATAAGATGGAGATCAGAAATTCGTGCCTCCAGCTGGCGAACCTTCTCCTCCAAGAAGGTGACCAGCTTGCACTTGGTGCAGGTGTACCCGAGAACCTCTTGTGGCAAGAAAAGGAACATGCCACAAGCGTTACAGGTGACTGCAGCAGCTCCCTCACCTTCCATCCTTGAAACTACAGAGAGTAGTACAGGAGAAGCTCGAGAAAGTAAAGGAGTGCAAGTGCGCGCGCCAAAGGCGCGCGCCGTTGGTAGCTCCTAATAAAGCTCCTCCCCGCTAGCTGCCTCCTCCCTCTCGTTAGTCAGACCGTGTGATCAGGCAGAGCCCACGGCCAGGCAGTAGCCAGCAAACAATAGCAAGCAATTAACAGCAAAAACAAGCAAGGCCCCCAAGCACAGCAAAAACAAGCTCAGCAAAAAAAAACAAGCCTGTGAAACACACCTGGTCTAGGACGTCTTCACAGGCCCAGCTCTCCTCTGCTCTTTCCTCTGGGAAATGAGCTAGAGGCCCGTTGGTAGCTCCTAATAAAGCTCCTCCCCGCTAGCTGCCTCCTCCCTCTCGTTAGTCAGACCGTGTGATCAGGCAGAGCCCACGGCCAGGCAGTAGCCAGCAAACAATAGCAAGCAATTAACAGCAAAAACAAGCAAGGCCCCCAAGCACAGCAAAAACAAGCTCAGCAAAAAAAACAAGCCTGTGAAACACAGCTGGTCTAGGACGTCTTCACAGGCCCAGCTCTCCTCTGCTCTTTCCTCTGGGAAATGAGCTAGAGGCCCGTTGGTAGCTCCTAATAAAGCTCCTCCCCGCTAGCTGCCTCCTCCCTCTCGTTAGTCAGACCGTGTGATCAGGCAGAGCCCACGGCCAGGCAGTAGCCAGCAAACAATAGCAAGCAATTAACAGCAAAAACAAGCAAGGCCCCCAAGCACAGCAAAAACAAGCTCAGCAAAAAAAACAAGCCTGTGAAACACAGCTGGTCTAGGACGTCTTCACAGGCCCAGCTCTCCTCTGCTCTTTCCTCTGGGAAATGAGCTAGAGGCCCGTTGGTAGCTCCTAATAAAGCTCCTCCCCGCTAGCTGCCTCCTCCCTCTCGTTAGTCAGACCGTGTGATCAGGCAGAGCCCACGGCCAGGCAGTAGCCAGCAAACAATAGCAAGCAATTAACAGCAAAAACAAGCAAGGCCCCCAAGCACAGCAAAAACAAGCTCAGCAAAAAAAAAAAACAAGCCTGTGAAACACAGCTGGTCTAGGACGTCTTCACAGGCCTATCTATACTCATACTATATCTATACTCATATTACACTATGTAAGGAAGTAATTGAACAAACATGGCATATATATACATTTCAGTTTCTCCATTTGCAGAATATATGTTGCATCTTATAGGAATAATAATATATAAAAATAATTTGAATGTAAACGTACATATATATTTTGTTAATATATTAAATCTTGACACCCTATCTCTTACTAATTCACATTATAATGGGCTGCCAGTCTTCTTCCAATTTATTAATTTGTTTTCCATCTATATAATGGGTGAGTAGATCATACCCTTTCATTTCTATTATCCTTGATAACCATTGGTCTATATTTGAAACATTTTTGGTTTTCCAAATTTGCACAAAGTTTCGCAAAGTCCGACCCTTTCTTCGGATTCACACTCTGGGAGCACCTCGATGCCTGGGTCGCCATCACATCAGACTCTTGGGTCCTTGACATTATGGCGAGAGTGTACGCAATCGAGTTCACTTCAGTACCTCAAGTCGGCTGCATCTGTCTGGCACCTCCGTCAACCTCTCTCTTGGGGAAAGCATGACGCTCTGATGGAAAGGTGCCATAGAACAGATACCCTTCTCTGCCCTCAGAACGAGCTTCACATTGAGGTACTTCCTGGTCTCCAAGAAAGGGGGTGGAAAATGACCTATCCTAGACCTTTGGGTTGTGAACAAATACATCAAGCTTTGCAAATTCTGGACAGTATCTCTAAAGTCCATCCTCCCCCTTCTCCACCAGGGAGATTGGTTCACCACTCTGGACTTACAGAACGCTTATTTTCATATCGCTATCTGCTCGGAACACAAGAGGTTCCTCGCCTTCACCATGGGCAAAAGGGCATTCAGGTTTCGGGTGCTCCCGTTCGGTTTGAACACAACCCCAAGGGTGTTCACGAAATGCATGTCGGTGGTGGCGGCAGCTCTTTGGAAGCATGAGATCATCCTGTTTCCCTACATAGATGACTGTCTAGTCTTCTCCCACTCCAGATCACATCTCCTTCGGGACATAGACATGACACTCCGTCTTCTCTAAATACTAGGCCTCACAGTCAACCTGACGAAATCCCATCTCAAGCCTGTTCGTTGGGACGGTCCTGGATTCAACATGAGAACTTGTCTTCCCACCAACAGAGCAGGTCCTACATCTATCCAAATTGATATCGACATTACAGAGAAATCGATGGACGCATGCTCGCTCAGTCCAGGTGCTTCTGGGCCTCATAGCGTCAACAACAGCAGTTGTCCCTTTCTCCAGCCTCCACATGAAACCACTTCAAAATTGGTTCCTGGTTGTCTTCAACTCCATGGTCGGCGATCCTCAGTACTGACTTCTCTCAGTACCGAGGTGTATTCTTCGATCCCTCAACTGGTGGGAGGACAAGAGGAATGTGTTGGTAGGCATGCCTTTCCACTTTCCAGACCCCATGATCTCACGACCGACACATCCCTGATCAGATGGGGCGCCCACACTTGACATCTCACGGTTCGAGGTCAACGGTCGAGGTCGGTACAGACATTCCATATCAATGTTTTGGAACTTTTGGCGGTCACCAAGGCACTCAGGGCCTTCAAGGATGTGGTCTTGGGACAAACAGTTCAGATCCTGATGGACAATACCACGGTTGCGTACTATAATAATAAGCAGGGGGATATACGATTGAAAACTCTCTTGGATCTGACACTCGAACTGTGGACCTGGTGTCTCCCTCACATAATCTACCTTGTGGCTCTCCACTTACCAGGAACCCAAAGCACAATGGCAGACCAGCTCAGCTGGACGCCAATGATCTCCCATGAATGGAGACTCATCGAGTCGGTTCTCAAGGAGGTCTTTGCAGCATGGACGACCTCGAGCGTTGATCTGTTTGCCTCCATGAACAACACGCATTTCCCCCTCTTCTATTCCAGAGAAGGAGAGGGAATAGGCTCCCTGGGAGACACGTTCCTCTTCAAATGATCTGGTCCAATACTCTACATTTTTCCTCCAATCCCATTGATCACGAAAGTGCTAGAGAAAGTCCAGCAGGACACCGCATCAGCTATCCTCATCACCCCATGGTGGCTTGCCAGCTTTGGTTCGCTCCACTAGCTGCTATTGCCAAGGTCTCGGTATCGGAGGCTTCCACCCAGACCAGATCTCTTGACCTTGGACAATGGTTCAATGCGTCACCCAGATGTATTTCACCTGAAGTTGACAGCATGGAACCTCCTTTGCTGACTTCTCTACCTCCTACTGTGCACCGCTTTATCAAGGCAGCACACAAACCATCGACAGTTCGGCCTATTCTGACAAGCTCTTGAGGTTTGAAGAGTTCTACGGCATCAACAGCTCGAGATCGACCGCTTTAATACTGTGCATGTCCTGGAGTTTCTCTCTTCACTGGCAGAGCAAAGTCTCTCCCTCTCGTTGGTCAAATGCTATTTCTCAGCGATATCTTCACACCTACAGTGCAGAGGCCAACCTTCCTGTTTCAGCACCCTTTGGTGCGGGCTTTTCTCAAGAGCTACAAACATCTGCACCCTCCAGTGATTCCGCCAGTCCCGGGGTGGAACCTTTCACTGGTTCCTTCTCAACTTTTGAAACGATCCTTTGAGCCCATGGCTGCCTGTGACCTTCGTTTGTTATCCTGGAAAACGGTGTTCTTGGTTGCCACTTCTTCTGGACGAAGAGCGAGTGAACTTTGTGCCTTGAGGGTTGATAGGCCATATACTCATTTTCACCAGAACAAGGTGGTTCTCGATCAGACATCACCTTTTTGCCAAACGTAGTTTCAATGTTTCACCTGAACCAGGACATTGTTCTCCCTGCATTCTTACAGAACCCGACTTCGGACTTAGAACGCTCCCTGCATGAATTAGATGTTTGCAGGGCTCTGGCCTTTTACACACAGCACACTGCTGAGTTTTGCAAATCCCAGAGACTCTTCCTTTGCTATCCTCCAGGCAGAAAGGGTTCCAGTCTCATCACAAAGACTGTCCAAATGGGTGGCATTGGCCATCCGGCTGGCATATGAACTAGCGGGGACTGATCCTCCTGCCCAGATCAGGAGCCATGCAACCAGAGCCCTTTCTGCCTCTGCAGCCTTCCTTAAGGGCGTGCCATTGCAGGACATTTGTAAGGCAGCCATTTGGTTGCAACCCATGACCTTTGTGTCCCACTACAGGGTGGATCAGCGTTCAGCTGTTGACACTGTTTTTGGGAGGGCTGTATCGTTTTCTGCTGTCCATTGATATGGTCTATGGTATGCATTTATGGTTCTTGTTGTTTACCTGTTCTACTGATCTTTCTATGTATTTCTTAATATATTTGAATTCTACATCTTATCTAGCATTTTATTTTTGTGGGCCTCGTCACTTGGTGTCGTGGAGACTGCTGCACATGGCACTCCCTCCTCCTGGCTCAGCTTCCTAGTCTCCCATATGTGGGAGTCACAGAGACCACGAAGAAGAAGGATACGTTGCTTACCTGTAACCGGAGTTCTTCGAGTGGTCATTTGTGACTCACACAATACCGCCCATCCTACTCTCTGGTGGTGCAATGTTCTGGCTGCCAAGCGCATGGCGGCGGTCAAGGAACGAACGGCAACCGTGCTGAGGCCAATATATAGCCTCAGGAGAAGGGGGCAGAGTTCCTGCCAAAATGCTAGGCCTAAGCTCTAGAAGTTTCCATAGTTGCACTGCGCAGGCGCAGACAGTCCATATGTGTGAGTCACAAATGACCACTCGAAGAACTCCAGTCACAGATAGGCAACTTGTCCCTTCGATTATATTTGGTCCTAAATCCTGTAATCTTAGTCAGCTCCTCTTTCTCAGTCTTTTTCACATTTTTTTGTTAGGAGATATGACTTTTCTTTGTTAATTTTTAAACCCACCATTTCACCAGTTTGCTCAATAATTTACTGGCACCAAACATTGTGTACAGTTCTGGGCACCCCAATTCAAGAAGGATATTGAAAAGCTGGAGCAAGTCCAGAGGAGGGCGACCAAAATGGTGAGAGGTCTGGAAGCCATGAAGCCCTATGAGGATAGACTTAGAGAGCTGGGGATGTTTAGTCTACAGAAGAGAAGGTTAAGAGGGGACATGAGAGCCATGTTTAAATATTTGAAGGGATGCCACGTAGAGGAAGGAGAGGGCTTGCTTTCTGCTGCTCCAGAGACCAGGACAAGGAGCAATGGATTCAAGCTGCAGGAAAGGAGATTCCACCTGAACCTCAGGAAGAACTTCCTGACAGTCAGGGCTGTCCGGCAGTGGAATCTGTTGCCTCGAAGTGTAGTGGAGTCTCCTTCCTTGGAGGTTTTTAAGCAGAGGCTTGATGGCCATCTGTCGGGATTGATTTGAGGATGTTCCTGCATGGCAGAATGGGGTTGGACTGGATGGCCCTTGGGGTCTCTTCCAACTCTACATTTCTATGATTCTATGATTCCAAAAGAAAACAAGATCGTCAGCAAAGGCTTTAATCTTGTATTCTTGGCCTTTAATTATGATCCCCTTACGTCTGGGTCATCTCGGATGTTTTTGTTAAGCACTTCAAGAACTGTTACGAACAAAAGGGGAGAAAGTGGGCATCCTTGCCTTGTTCCCTTATTTATATTCAGATAGTTTGTTAAATCACCATAATGATAAGTTTTGCCTGTTGGCCCTTATAAATCTCTTCAATAAATTTCAAAAAGTTATTTCCACAATCCATTCTTCTTAACAATCCCAGCATAAATGTCCATCTCACTTTGTTGAAAACTTTTTAAGTGTCAATAAACAAAATAGCCAGTTTTTTCCTCATCTCGCTTTTCAAAATGTTCAGTAAAGTTTATCAGGGTCTTACTGTTCTTTCAAAGTTCTCAATTAGGTAGAGAGCCATTTTGGTCAGAGTGTATCTCCATTTGGAGAACTTTCTGTAATCTCTCAGCTAAAATGGATGTAAAGATCTTATAGTCGGTATTTAAAAGGGAGATCGATCTGTAATCTTCTGCTTTCATATGGTCTTTTCCTTCTTTTGGAACTAATGTCATGTTTGCGTTCAACCAAATTTTTGCTAAGCCATCTGATTTAATGAGATTCAGTGTTTTCAACAGTGGAGTCGACAATTCTTGTTCGAAAGCTTTATAGAAGTTTGCTGAGAATTCGTCCGGGCCAGGGGCTATTGCTGTTTTCAGTCTTCTAATAGACTCAGAGATTTCTAATGTTGTAAGTGGAGCATTTAAGATTTTCTTGTGGTCTTCTGAGATTGAAGTAATTTTTTGTTTGCCAAGATATGACCTTAGTTTTTTAAATTGGGAAGGGTGGCTAATACGCCAGAGGACAGGATCAAAATTCAAAATGACCTGGACAGATTGGAGAGCTGGACCAAAGCTCACAAAATGAAATTCAACAGAGAGAAATGTTAGGTCCTACACATAGGCAGAAAAAATGGAATGCACAAATATAGGATGGGGGACACGTGGCTGGATAGCAGTACGTGTGAAAGGGATCTAGGAGTCTTCATAGATCACAAGCTGAATGTGAGTCAGCAGTGTGATGCGGCAGCCAAGAAAGCCAATGCAATTCTCGGCTGCATCAATAGGAGCCTGGTGTCTAGATCGAGGGAGGTACTGATACCACTCTACTCTGCTTTGGTTAGACCCCATCTTGAATACTGTGTCCAGTTCTGGGCACCCTCAATTCAAGGAGGACATGGTCAAGCTGGAGCAAGTCCAGAGGAGGGCAACCAAAATGGTGAGAGGCCTGGAAGCCATGAAGCCCTATGAGGATAGACTAGAGAGCTGGGTATGTTTAGTCTGCAGAAGAGGAGGTTAAGAGGGGACATGATGGCCATGTTTAAGATTTGAAGGGATGCCACGTAGGGAAAGGAGAGGGTTGTTTTCTGCTGCTCCAGAGACCAGGACAAGGAGCAACGGACTCAAGCTGCAGGAAAGGAGATTCCACCTGAACCTCAGGAAGAACTTCCTGACAGTCAGGGCTGTCCGGCAGTGGAATTTTGCTGCCTCCATGGAGTGTGGTGGAGTCTCCTTCCTTTTGGGGGTTTTTAAGCAGAGCTGGATGGCCATCTCTCAAAGGAAGTGCTTTGAGGGTGTTCCTGCATGGCAGGGGGTTGGACTGGATGGCCCCTGGGGTCTCTTCCAACTCTACAGTTTTATGATTCTATGATTCTATGAAAATCTGTCTCTTGTAGCAAGTCCTTTTCATATAATTGGGTATAAAACTTTTAAAAGATTTTCTGAATTTGCTCCTGTTCAGTTCTCTCTTCTTGTCCTTTTCTGATCTTGAGTATCAATCTTTTCTGTCTTTCTTTCCTCAGTTTGACCACCAATCATTTACCCGGTTTATTTGGTTGTTCAAAATGTCTTAAATGGCAGTATTTCATTGTCTTTTCAATTTCTTCCATGTTGTTTGCAGCTATTTGGTTTTCAACTTATGATTTGAAATGTTAATTTTTTGATTCTTTATCTTTATCTTTTAGAATTCCTGACAAACTTTGAATAGGTTTTTCTTTCTTTTTTTTTTATCAAAGCTCCCACTTTAATCAAATGTCCTCTTACGACGGCTTTCCTGGCATCCCAGACTGTTTTCACAGAGGGCATTGTCCATGGTGTTTTCTTCAAAGTAATTTTGAATGACGTTCTTCAAAATTTTAACCTGGTTTTCGTCTTTGAGTATGTTGTCATTTCGCTTCCAATTGAATTCCCTTTTTCATTCTTGATTTTAGAAGGAGGAGGAATTGGTATTTTATGGTTCTTGGCAGGATTTCCATGTCTTCAACTTGTGTATGTAGTGTTGTTTGGGTATTAAGAATAAATCTATTCTTGACATGGAATTGTGACTGTCAGAATAGTAGGTAAAGCCTTTTTCTGGACCATGTTTGAATGTCCATATGTCAATTAATATGAGTTCATCCATCATTACGAAGAAAGGTTGTGGTAGTTTACCCTGGTTTTTCTTGAGGGGTTTGGTCAAAGCTCTGTCTTCTAATGGGTTTAGAACCCCGTTCATATCCCCAAGAACCAAAATGTTATCATGTTGTTTTTCATTGGTGAATCTGATAATTTCTTTTTTGACCTTCGTGTAGAATTTTTCTTTATTTTCAGGTTGGGAATATATTCCCACTACTAATAGTGAGAGATCTTGTAAATTTGCCTCCAAGCCTAGATAGTGACCAGAGGGATCTGAGAAGACTTCTTGTGCTGTAGATTTATTGTTAACATAGATTACAATGCCTCTTTTTTTTTCTTGTAAATTGCTGTGAAACAGTGTCCTAGTTTGGAGTTTTTAAAGTATTTTATGTCTTTTCAGAGCCTTTTTTAAAAACTTGATCCTTGCTTGCCTTTCAGAGAAAGTTGCCACCTGACTCAGAGGTCGTTCAGAAACCCAACCTGGTTTATACGGTCAGTGCAGAAGAATTCTGGAACCCAAATCACCTTGGTCAAGAAGAAACAGGTAACGGCAGCTGGCATCCTGGTAATTAGAGGCTCATCTGTACTTGAGGCTTCCTAGATTGCTCAGTGGGGTTCCGTTCAGCTACCATGAAACAGCAGTTCTGAAGGAATTGTGATGGCTGTCAATACATTTCCACTCTGAATACAAGGTGCTGGCAATAATACTTAAAACCCTAAACAGCCTGGGGTCTAAGTACTTGGGAAAGTGCCTCTTTCTACATGTGCCTGCCCAAAAGCTGAGGACTTTTGGAGGGGCCCTACTCGGACCCACCCGTAGGGGACATATATTGCGGGAGGACACAGGAGAGGGCCTTTTCAGTGGTGACACCCTGGTTGCAGAATTCCCTCCCTCTAGAGGCCCGATTGGCATCCATGTTGGGATCGGTTCAGTGCCGAGTTAAATGCCGGGCTTTTTAAGAAGCCTTTGGACCAAACTGATCTTGTCCAGGTGTACCTCTTTTATCATTATATCACTCAAAATTGTTTTAATCATTCTGTTTTAAAATTGAAAAACCATTTAATACATTTTTAATCTTTTGTAATTATTTATTGTTTTAAGTTGATATTAGAGTAAGCCACCCTGAGATCGTCAGATAAAGGGTGGGATATAAATATTTTAATAACTAAATAAGTTAATAGAATGTATTATATAATTGCTGGGCTTACCTATAAGCAGTGTGAATTTTAGAGTTGGTGGAGCTGCAGTGGGAGTGTCTGTGGCCTTTCCACACTGCCCTGTCATAGTGCTCTTATTCCACTTTCAACCTTCTGTGGAATTCTGGGCTTTGTAGTTTCCTGAGGAGGCCCAAGAGCTCTCTGGCTGAGAATTCTAAAGCCCCCTCCCTAAACTGCAAACCCCCCCCCCGGATTTCACAGTACGTTGAAAGTGGGATAATAGCGCTATAACAGTGCGGGGCAGAGAGGCCCTGTGTGTGCCTCCTATTTCCGTGCCTAGCACAGGCAGCGGATCAGACGTATCATCATCTCTTAACTGGCTCTTCTTCTACCACCCTGAACGGTGGGGGGAAAGAACTTCTGCCTGACGGAGCAACTAATAGTGTGACTACATTTCTTTGTTGTGTTCCCAGTGACTCACACAATGGGTTTTGCACGGAGACCCTGCTTGGAAGTTTCCAGCGCTGAGTAGCCCCCGTGGGAAACTTTGCCCCCTCCTGGCCCCGCCCGTGCTCCGGCCCCCCTCCCCAAGCTACCCTCACCTCAGTTTATTTTCATCCTCCATCAGACCAATTTGTTGTGTAGTTTATTCTTGAGTAGCTCCTTCCTCCCTTTTCTCATCTTTGAGTCTTCATTATATCAAGTACAAGTACAAGTTTATTATTAAGGCAAAAAGCCAGCAATTCTTCATTATATCCTCCCCTTCTTTCTTATCTTCACCCTGTTCTTGCTCTCATTTTGAAAAAAAAGTCTTCTTAGGACTTCGGCTCCTCTGTTCCTCTTTCTTTTATGACCTCAATGGGGCCTTAAACGTCTTGCTCTTTGTGCAGGTGAAGGGCAAAGAAAGCATCTCTTTTGCCTGGGAGAAGGCCATATTCCCAGCCCGTGCTTGGTTTGTCAGGGTTTTGCTGCCCGCGCGCCTTGCAACCGGGCTTCTTGGCTTAAATTACATTGCTGGGATGAGTCCTTTAAGGGTGCAGAACATGCAGTGATAAATAGGGCTTTATTTTCTGCTTCTTTGTCGTTAACAAAGCCTCATTCTGGGCTTTCTAAGTGGCCTTTGAGGTTGAAGAAGATATCCTCAGCATTTCAATTTCTTTGGCAGCTGATCTGTTGTTACAGTGCCGCCCTCCATGGTGGTCCCAGCTACCGATTCTTCAATAGCAATTAGCTGTATGATACCGTTGGCTTCTCTACCGTCCTTGACAACTTCTTCAGCTACCCAAGATGTTGCTTCCCTGGCCTTGTCTATACCTGAGTTAGAGGTGGTGTATGCTCAGCGTGCTCACTCCAGCTGCAAGCACTGGACTTTGACTCCTTTGTCAGAACCTAAGGAAAAGAAGGATATCAAGCCTAAGAACAAAAGCTGAAGCCTTAGAAGTTACCCTGTGATTCCAGTTCTTCACACTGCTTTCCTCCGCATTGACAACACTGAATACAAACACTCTGATGGTCCTGGACACGGACCATCTTTGCTACTGCAACGCATTCCAGAAGTGCTGCCCCATGTACCTGCCAGTTCTCCAAGTTTCACTCAAGAACCTCTGGCTGTCCATGGTCCTCCTTCCATTTGTGATGCTTGACCACAATCTCCTCGACACCATCGTCATCTGCTGTATTGTGACTGATCTCCTTTTCCACATGAACAATCTCATGCCGGTACTCATTTCTCGTCCAGGGGATACTGGTACCGTGAAGATTGGCTGTACACATCCATTTCTCACCATGATCAATACCGTGCAGATCACTTTCGCCATGATGCATGATCGTACTCTCTGTCCAAGATTGATGTCATCTTTCCCATTCATGATAATCTTTGGGCTCTGACTACAGACAGTTTTGTAGCAGCTTGCAAATATTGCTGTTCACCCCTGAGATTGCTGCCTTTTGTTCTTCCCTTCACCTCCACTTTGAGTCACAGCAGAGGTCTCAATCAGAGAGCCAACTCCATCTCCAAAACCTACTGCCACTCCGGTGCCTCAGGCACCCCCTCGTACCATTTTTGTCATTCACCCCTATGCATAGCATGGGCTTGTCTGCAACCAGAACCTTTACAGCATCACTTTCCTAGTCTCCTCCCCTTTGTTATCTACCAGGTCATCACTCCTCCGTTTGCTTTGGCCCCAATCTATAGGCTTGACATCTCTCCACCTCCTGCTTCAGTTGCCAATCATTCGCTATTTCCACCAGTTTCCTCATTCCTGCTATTTGGGGTGGGTGAAGCTGGAAAGACACAGATCAGTGGCCAACAGTGTGGCTCCAATCTGGCCCCATGGAAGAAGTAAGCTGGGATTCCATGTACTGATAGGGTAGTCTAGATTTATTCTTTAGAAAAGCCCAGTGCATTTTATCCTGTACATAAACTGATCAGTTTTCTTTAGGTGCTATATTAAAAGTAAACACACACACACACACATATATATAAGCTTAAAATTTTACAAAAGAAGAGCACATATATATATATATGTATATAAATTAACAATAGAATATACTAGGTTAGTATCAGATTATATATATACCATTAATTAAATTTAACATAGACGGCTTTGGCGGATGACCAGGTTTACCTCTCAGCCACAGTGTCTCACCAGCAGCCAGGCTCTCAACAGGCAAAGTTATTCACTAACCCTAAGATGAAGAGGTTTCCAAAAGGCCTTGTGTATCTGTATCCACCAATCACACCACCAGCACCTCCATGGTCCTTCTCAGCCGACGAACACTCCGTTTGAACCTCTTGCTGCACCAGATGAACATCGTCTTACATGACGGTGATTTTCTTTGCCATTATCACTGCAGCTGGGAAAAGCTTGTGTGCTTCCTGTTCTCAGATCGGATGAGCCTTTCTTGGACTTCCATAGAGACAAAGTGGTTCTTCATCCTGATATCACCTTCCTTCCAAAAGTGGTCTCCGACTTCCATATTAATCAAAACATAATTTTATCCGTATTTTTTCCTGACCCTTCAATGAATCTAGAGACATCTTCGCATATGTTGAACATTTGTTGAAATCTTCCTTTTTACATCAAGGGAACTCCTTTCTTTTCGCCAGTCCACCAGATTGTTAGACTCTTATGGTGGACATGCATCCTCCCAGAAGATCTTGAAGGGGGTGACACAGTCAGTTTGCTTGGCTGACAGTCTCGTTGAAAAGACCCCTCTGGTCTCAGTCAAGGCTCATTCCACTACGTTGATTTGTTGGTGCTTCCTGAACTTTGCAATGCTGCTGCACGGCCTCAGCCCTCCCATTCTGTGAGATGCCATTGCTTGCACTCCAGGGCTAGGGAGAGATGAAGCCATGAAGGGAATTGCTGGGCAAGTCTATTTGGAAGCAGCCAATCACAGCTCAGGGAATGCTGGGGGGGGGTGCCAGAGAGAAATGTTATAACACCTGAGGCTTGTCTCTGTCAGAAGGTAGGTAGGGCAAAAATGTCCTAAAAATAGAGACAAGATTGTGGGAGGTAGGGCAAAGGTGGCCCAGAGATCAGATTGTAAACCTGGGTGCAGGGAATTTACAATTTGTAAGCCATTCAGGGAGCCTTTGCGGATGAATCATGGGGTATAAATACATCATCATCATCATCATCATCATCATCGGGAAAAGCTGTTGTTAGCAGGCCGTACACCCCCACACTTTGATATGGTTTTATTAGCGAAATATATCAATTGGCATAAATAGGAAATATACCCTGCTATGGTTGTATGGCCATACTGACCAAGAGGTGTTGCAAATAAGGTCAGGAAACTCCAGCAGTAACGGGCTTGCAGTTACCTCTGATGACTCAGCCTTAAAGTTTAAGAGACAGTAACGTCCAGGAAGTTCCCACAGGACGGCTGATTGTCTCAACTCCTCTTCCTTCGACCAGGCAGACTTCCCTTTTGTCCCCACACCCGTCTGACAATTGCAGAGCTATCAAGACGGCCATTAGCCCTTTGTCGCCTAGTGCTAAGACCATTAGTGCATTCTGAACCTCATTGTCCACTCTGCAAACTCCATTGTTCCCTCTGTCAGAGAGCCACTAACACCTTGAGGCAGAAAAAGAGTCTTTAAGCCCCAGTTCCTGGCCAGTCAGCTCACAGTAGACTGGTTGCTGCTCCGCTACCTGTTTGTGTACTGTCCTTACACTTGCATCTAAGCCGCATTTCTGCTTCTTCGCTGCTCTTCTGCATTGGTAACTATCACCAACTTTGCCCTGAAAATACTGCTATCCAAACCTTTCCTCCCTTTTCCTTCAGTTAGCCTTGTGTGATTGCTTGATCTTCTGTGTGTGATTGTTAATTCCCCAATAAAACACACTAAGCTTACTTTTGGATCTCTGGCTGGTTCTTCTCTGCACTAGTACTGGTAGACATAGGTGGAAAAGATTTTGCAAGATTGCTCTCCTCTCACAGGTCTTTCGGTTTGACCTATCCCCAACTGTTTCACGGAGGTGCTGGGATCGTGGGTGGACCCCTGAGTCACCCAGGTTTTGGGGTTACACTGTAATAGAGATGGGACAGACAACCAGAGGGAAGAACTGAATAGGGTTTGGGGAAGCTATGGAAGTTCAGAAGTTAATGATTGATGTACGTGTGTCTTAGTAAACTTCTGCTTGTTTATTCTTTCATAATTGTGTCTGGCTGACCCTGTTAAGTTTTGATATCTTGTCACACTTATCATAGTGAACCCACTGAACAACACATCCACTGGTCCACATGGGGATCTCCTTGGGGCCCAAGTACCCAATCCATGGAGGCATCCTGATAGATACGGGGGGCAAGGTGGGTGACAGGAGCCCAAGGGTTTGGAAGTGTGGGACCAGCCTGGAAAGAGGATCTGTTACACGCAGGTTTTTGTCACAGGGTGTTACAATCTTTATTTCTGTGACCAAACCAATCTCAAAGTGTTAGCTTTTCAGTCACCCTTTGTGTGATGCACAGAGACCACAAAGAGGAGAAACATGTGGCTTACCCGTACTGTGGCTCTTCCAGAGGTCACCTGGAACAACCTGCTCTTTCCAATCCCGCTATGGGATACTTATGGCAGATTCAAAACTGAGGCAAGAGTAGCTTGGTGAACTGCAGTATGTGTGGTGTGGGGAGGGGATGGAATTTCCCACTAAGGCTACTCAGCTCTGTAAAAAACCCTTGTGTGAGGACACAAGGACTACTTGAAGAACCACAGTTACAGGTAAGCAGCCTATTCTTAATCTCTTTTTAATTTACTGTCAAGTTGGCTTCAGCTGATAATGGAAGAACCCCTTTGCTAGAGAATCGCCTGCTGAAAAAAAGTTACATTTTTGTATGGGTTTAGTTCTCAGTGGCATTGTACAGGCAAGAATCATCCTGTAGAAAGTTATACTGAAAGAAACTTCTTGTCTTCTCATGCTTTGTCATTGACTTTTAATTAATCATCTCAGAGATACCCAAGCTGAGAGAATACATCAGGAAGCTCTATCTGAAGGAGAGGGAGAGGCTGCTGAACGATTACCTGAAGGAGATTCTGAGGATTCACCTGCTGGCTGAGAACATTGGTGCCAAAGAACTGCTTGTGGTAGGTTCCATTTCAAAAAACCTTCATGTTGTGATTGTAAGAAACCAAATATCCATAATCCATTTCACTAGGGGTCAAGGTTGGTGGACCTCCATCCATCTCAGACAGAAGATGGAAGTGCCTTGGGTAGTGCCTTTGGCAGAAAGGCAGGGTATAAATCAATCAAATGAACAATTATCTTGAAGACCACAAGTTTCTTACATCGGCTGTAATACTTATGTGTGTATGTGCCTTCAAGATGCTTATGGACTTTTGGTGACCTTATGAATTGCATAGTGCAAGGAATGCTCAGAGGTGGTTTTGCCAGTGCCTTCCTCTGAAAAATAGCCTGGTATTCATTGACAGTCTCCATCCAAGTACTAACCAGGGCTGACCCTGCTTAACTTCCAAGATCAGTCAGGATCTGATACCTTGAGGGTATTTAGGCCTGACATATTTGCCTGAGGAGTAGGCCACATTGTATTCAACTGGACTTACTTCTGATGACCTGGAAGGGACCACAAGGGCCATTAAGTCCAACCCCCTTCTGCCATGCAGGAAGACACCATCAGAGCCCTCCCTTTGACAGATGGCCATCCAGCCTCTGTTTAAAAACCTCCAAGGAAGGAGACTCCAACGCACTCGCAGGCAGCATGTTCCATTGTTGAACTGCTCTTACCATCAGGAAGTTCTTCCTAATGTTTAGATAGACTCCTGAAGTTTGAAGCCATTGTCTGTGTCCTAGTCTTTGGAGCAGCAGGAAATAAGCTTGCTTCATCCTGCATATGAGATCCCTTCAGATATTTAAACAAAGCCATCATGTCGCCTTCTTTTAACCTTGTCTTCTCCAGGCTAAACATCCCCAGCTCCCTAAGCCGCTCCTCACAGGGCTTCATGGTTTCCAGGCCTTCCACCATTTTGGTTGCCCTCCTCTGGACACGTTCCAGTTTGTCAATATCCTTCCTGAGCTGTGGTGCCCAGAACTGGACACAGGATTCCAGGTGGGGTCTGACCAAAGGAGACCCCACCACTATTCATCCAGCACTGATGGGCAGGGTCCTATATGGAACAAACAGTCCCATGTATTCATTTGGCTGCATATTAGGAAGCAGGCAGGCATTCTCCATGTCCAGGCAAAAACCAAGGGAATGTGGGGGAAAGCATGCACATGCCTTCCTTCTCCACACATGGTGCTTTCACCTCCCATTCCCTTGTTTTTCACCCATGCATGGAGTACTAAGGGAGGTGCACCAGGGCAAAAAGCAAGGGAATGGGAGGAGGAGAGTGGAGAAGAGAGGCACATGCGTCTCACAAATAATCAAGTTCACAAAGATGAAACCTACAGATGTGGAGGGAGGACTGTAATAGGTATCACTGAAACTTGGAGGGATGAGTCTCATGATTGGAATGTAGCAATAGAGGGATATAAATTATTTTAGAGAAAGAGACTAAACAGGAAAGGAGGAAGAATAGCTCTATATGTCAAGAATATTTACACTTGTCAAGAGATCCATGACTTAAATCTGGGAATCACAGAATAATAGAATTGGAAGAAACCATAGGGGCCATCCAGTCCAACCCCCTGCCATGCAGGAACCCACATCAAAGCCCTCCCTTTGATAGATGGCTATCCAGTCTCTGCTTGAAAACTTCCAAAGAAGGAGACCCCACCCCACACCATTGAGGCAGCATTTTCCACTGCCAGGCAGCTCTGACCATCAGGAAGATCTTCCTGAGATTCAGGTGGAGTCTCCTTTCCTGCAGCTTGAATTCATTGCTCCTTGGCCTAGTCTCTGGACCAATAGAAAATAGACATGTTCCCTCTTTAATATGACACATTTTCAAATATTTAAACATGGCTATCATGTCCCCTCTTAACCTTCTCTTCTGCAGACTAGACATACCCAGCTCCCTAAGTAGCTCCTCATAGGGCTTCATGGTTTCCAGACCCTTCATCATTTTGGTCACCCTCCTCTGGACACACTCCAGCTTGTCGATATCCTTCTTGAAATGAGGTGTTCCAGATGAGGTCTGACCAAAGCAGAATAGAGTGGTACTATTACTTTCCTCGATCTAGACATCATACTCCTATTGATGCAACCAAGAATTGTGTTGGCTTTCTTCAATGCTGCATCACACTGCTGACTCATGTTCAGCTAGTGGTCTGCTAAGACTCCTAGATCCTTTTCACATGTACTATTGTTCACCCAAATGTCTCCCACCTGTGCATTCCATTTTTTTCTGCTGAGGTGTAGGACCTTACATTTCTCTCTGTTGAATTTCATTTTGTTAGCTTTGGCCCAGCTCTCCAATCTGTCAAGGTCATTTTGAATTTTGATCCGTCCTGTGGCGTATTAGCAACCCCTCTCAATTTAGCGTCATCTGCAAATTTGATCTAAGTCATTTATAAAGATGTTGAATAGCCCTGGGCCCAGGACAGAACCCTCTGGCACCCCACTGGTCACCTCTCTCCAGGAGGAAGAGCAGCCATTGGTGAGGAGCGCCCTTTGGGTTCAGCCAGTCAGCCAATTACAAACCCACCTAACAGTTGCCCTGTCCAGCCCACATTTTACTAGCTTCTTTGCAAGAATGTCATGGAGAACTTTGTCAAAGGCTTTACTGAAGTCAAGATATGCTACTTCTATAGCATTTCCTTCATCTATCAAGCTTGTAAGCCTATCATAGAAAGAGATTGGATTAGTCTGGCATGACTTATTTCTAAGAAATCCATGTTGACTTTTAGTGATTATGGCATTGCTTTCTATGTAATTCCAGACTGTCTGTTTAATGATCTGCTCTAGAATCTTTCTGGGTATTGATGTCAGGCTGATTGGGCAATAATTATTTGGGTCCTCTTTTCCCCCTTTTTGAAGATGGAGACATCATTTGCCCTCCTCCAGTCTACTGGGACTTCTCTTGTTCTCCAAGAATTCTCAAAGATTATTGCCAGTCGTTCTGAAATGACTTCTGCCAGTTCTTTTAATATCCTTGGATGTAATTCATCTGGTCCTGGAGGCTTGAATTCATTTAGAGTAGCCATGTATTCCTGTACTACTTCTCTACCTATTCTGTGCTGCATTTCGCCTCCTTCCTCATCTGCTCCCCACCTCCCAGGTTGAGTACTTCTATCCTTTTGGGAGAAAACTGAGGCAAAAGTGTTGAGTAGTTCTGCCTTCTCTCTTTCCCCCATTATTAATTGGCCATCTTCTCCACACAGTGACCCTATCATTTCCTTGGTTTTCTTTTTGCTGCGGACATATCTAAAAAAAGCCCTTTTTATTGTTTTTAATGTCTCTGGCCAGCCTGAGTTCATTCTGCACTTTAGTTTTTCTGACCTAATCTCTACACCTCCTGGCTATTTGCTTGAATTCCTCTTTGGTGGTTTTACCATTCTTCCATCTCCTGTGCATGTTTCTTTTAACACTTAGCTCAGCTGAGAGTTCTTTCTTTAGACACCTGCCATTTTGCCTCCTTGTTGGCACAGTTTTCAATTGTGCCTTCAGTATTTCACTTTTAAGAAACTCCCATCAGTCATGAACTCCTTTCTCTTTCAATATTCTTGACCGCGGGATTTTGGCAAGTAACTCCCTAAGTTTACAGAAATCAGCTTCTTTAAAGTCTAGGATGCGTGTCTGGCTACACTTGGCTTCTTCTTCCCACCAAATGACAAATTCCAAAAGAGCACGGTCACTCCCCCCTAAGAATCCCACCACCTCCACCTCATCAACAAGGTCATCCCTGTTGGTCAGGATCAGATCTAAAATAGTTGATCCTCTTGTCGCCTTTTCCACCTTCTGGACCGTGAAATTGTCTGCAAGGCAAGGGAGGAACCTGTTGGACCTTGTGGTCCTGGCAGAGTTTGACTGCCAAGATGTATCAGAATAGTTGAAATCTCCCATTACAACTGCATCTCTCCTTTTTGAATGTGTGGTCATCTGCTCCAGGAAGGCCTTATCCAAGTTCTCAGGGTGGCCCGGAGGCCTGTAGCAAACTCTCACAATCACATATCTGTTGTTTCTCAGTCCCTTACTTCTCTCGACTTGGCTTCCTGGATTTAAGTCATGGATCTCTTCACAGGTGAAAGTATCCTTGACATATAAGGCTATTCCTCCTCCTTTCTTGTTTGGTCTATTTCTCTGAAATAGGTTATCCTCCCCAATTACTACATTCCAATCATGACACTCATCCCAGCAGGTTTCAGTGATACCTATTATATCCTATGTATTTTGTTGTATTAAGAGTTCGTCTTGCTTACTCCTCATGTTTTGTGCATTAGTGTAGAGACATTGGAGACCATGTGCCCTTCCCACAAGCTCTTTACTAGAGTTGCTTTTCCTCTCGCTGTTGGTCTCTAGTACTACTTGGCCTGCTCCATCTATAACATTTGGGCTTTTCTCCCCAGCACTTGCTTAATTTCTGCCCTGAGTACTACTGTCTCCCACCTCGCCAGAACCGGTTTAAAGCCCTCCTGATGAGATTTGCCAGACTCTTAGCAAAAGCATTCCTGCCAAAAAGCTGTGAGGTGCACCCCATCGCTTGCCAGAAGACCATCTTGGTGAAAATGCAGACCATGGTCCAAGAAGCCAAATCGTTCCCGGCGGCACCATCTTCGGAGCCCGTTTTTCACCTCTGCTGCTCTTCTCTCCCTTTGTGGGCCACGTCCTTCCACAGAGGGAGAGATGAAATCACAACCTGGGCACCAAGGTCCTTCAGCTCCCTACCCATAACCTCATAACCCTTTGTGGCATCTTGAAAGCAACGCCTTACAGTGTCATTGGTTCCCACGTGAACCAAAAGTAAGGGGCAACGGTCAGTGGGCTTGACCAGTCTTGTCAGCCTCTTGGTTACATCATGAATTTTGGCCTTAGAGAGACAGCACACCTCATGATTCATGATTCATGTTTTCATCAGGGTTGCAGATTATTGCTTCTGTTCCTCTTAGCAAGGAATCGCCAACCATCACAACCCATCTCCTCTGAGGCTTGGCAGGGGTTACCTGATGTGCAGATTCTTCCAGGTCACCTGGACATCCTCTTCAGGCTGACTCTGTTGCTCTTGCCGCTGTTTCGTTTCCTCGTTAACGTTGTCTTCAAGCTGACACTGTTGCTCTCCCTGCTCTTCCATTTCCTCACTAATAAGGGAGAGGGCTTGGAATCGATTCTGTTTGGTTCCTGGCCCTGCTACTTCTACCTCTACGTGTAACGTTCCTTCAAGTGTCTGCCTCCTGTGATGGGAAACTGGGTTCTTCCTCAGTGATGTTCCCCATGTGTTCCATATTCAAGAAGGTCCTCTCTGTCTAAGAAATCCTCGTCTTCCCTAATAATCCAAATCTCTTCCACTTGCACTTGCTGCAGGTGTACCCAACCGTGCCCTCCAGCAAGAAAACAAACATGTCACGCCTGTTGCAGGTGACTGCAGCAGATCCCTCACTATCTGTATTCAACAATTTAGACAATTTAAAAAATAATAATAAAACTGGGCCTCCCCTTCAAACTCCCCCACTAAATTCCCCTGTTAGCCTCACCTGTTTGCCAAGCTCTGATCGCCAAGCTGTCAGGACTGCCAGGTTGAGAGCATCTGGATAAAAATAAATGGGGAAAGAAACAACAGTGATGTCATTCTGGGAGTCTGCTACAGACAAAACATTCAGATATAGGATCCTGCTTATCAGTGCTGGCAGCTCCTTCACATGTATGATGGAGTTGGCTGTATATAGCCTGGGAAAATTTTATTGGTAGAAAGAATGGAATACAGAAATATAGGATAGGGAACACATGGCTGGATAGCAGTACGTGTGAAAGGGATCTGGGAGTCTTCATAGACCACAAGCTGAACATGAGTCAGCAGTGTGATGCGGCAGCCAAGAAAGCCAATTCAATTCTCGGCTGCATCAATAGGAGTATGCTGTCCAGATCGAGGGAGGTGCTGGTACCACTCTACTCTGCTTTGGTTAGACCCCATCTTGAATACTGTGTCCAGTTCTGGGCACCCCAATTCAAGAAGGACATGGTCAGGCTGGAGCAAGTCCAGAGGAGGGCAACCAAAATGGTGAGAGGCCTGGAAGCCATGAAGCCCTCTGAGGATAGACTTAGAGAGCTGGGTATGTTTAGTCTGCAGAAGAGAAGGTTGAGAGGGGACACGATAGCCATGTTTAAATATTTGAAGGGATGCCACGTAGAGGAAGGAGAGGGCTTGTTTTCTGCTGCTCCAGAGACCAGGACAAGGAGCAATGGATTCAAGCTGCAGGAAAGGAGTTTCCACCTGAACCTCAGGAAGAACTTCCTGACAGTCAGGGCTGTCCGGCAATGGAATCTGCTGCCTCGGAGTGTGGTGGGGTCTCCTTCCTTGGAGGTTTTTAAGCAGAGGCTGGATGGCCATCTGTCAAAGGGAGTGCTTTGAGGGTGTTCCTGCATGGCAGAAGGGGGTTGGACTGGATGGCCCCTGGGGTCTCTTCCAATTCTACATTTCTGTGATTCTATGATTCTATGATTCTAAGTGTGTTATTTCCTCTGATACCACTTTACTGTCATGGCTGCGACAGACTATCACACTGGAAGCTGCCTCTTTTGTCCACCCTTCCTTTCAACCTCAGATCCCCACTGTGGGAGACTGATGGCCTCCTGTCTTCTGCCGTGTCCTCCTAGGAGGTGCATTTTAGGGAGAGCGGCGTGAAAGAGTTTGTGAACAGGAGGATGGATGCATTGGGGAAGAAACTTGATCAGTGCTTCAGTCGGATGGAACAGCCTCTTTGTGAGGGTGTGGCGAATGCCAGAAGACAGCATGAGAAAATTGTTACAAGGATGCTCACGGTAAGGAAAATCTGTTCTGCCTGCATTAACAAATACCTGCAGGATCACTCCCTTCCATAAAACCCTCCCTTAAGCTCAGCTCAGCTGGGGAACATCTGCTTCAGTTAGCAAAAGGAGACTGGCTGTCACTCAGATGACAATTTTTTTTCAGCCACCCTTAATTTGTGGAACGACCTGGCAGAAGAGATTTGTTAGCCGGAGACACTGTTAGCATTTAAAACAGCAGTAAAGACTAGTATTTTCTGGCAGGCCTAGCCAGATTAATTTTAAATTATGGTTTTTAAAGTGGTTATTGCTGAATTTTAATAACGTATTGGCTTTATATGCCTTTTAACTGAAATTGTGTGCTAAGTTACTTGCTGTTTCCCACCTGGATTCATAGGGAGAGGCAGGGAGGAGAAAAATATTATCCTCACCCTCATCCTATTAATCTCATCTCTAAATGTCTCTTTGTGCACAGTTTTCCTTGTGACCATTTGGTCCTGACTGCCAGATCCTCTTCTTGCCCCATCCCCATTTAAAATTGGGTTTTGGATGGAGGATGAGATGTTGAACAACTGGGTCCGTGGAAAGGGGCTTCCATTTTCTTCCCCCCTCTAACATTCCCAATCTCCCCTTGAAAATGATGCCCAGAGGATCCCAATGATGGGGGTGATCTGTGACTTGGGAAGGAAGGAGGACTGCAGGGGAAGGACACTCTCCCCGCACACCTTTGCCCTGATTGACGTTGGAGTGTCCACTATTTGACTGGTTTGTTGGTGCACTGATGGGAACACTGGTGTATTGATCAGCATATCAACATATATTATTAGGGCAGGTGTGCAAAGAATACACATATTGGTGAAGGGAATGTGCCAGCATGGGCTGGGTTTTAAGGCAAATTATTGTCAGAAATGTGTCTATTTATCATAATCACTGCGGGAATGTTTATGGGAGGAGAAAGGACCAAGTGAAGAGAAAATTCTCCTACAGATTTTCCACGCTGTCCTCCTAAATTTCTTTCCTTTTTCTTTTCTTTCTTCCATTCCTTTTGCATGCTGATGCAAATATATAGAATGGAACAATTCAAGGCTGAATCTGTGAAAACTGAGAGAAGCCAGAATTGGTCTGTCTGTCTGTCTTCCTTCCTTCCTTCCTTGCTTTCATATCCTCTTTCTCCCAGTACGGCATTCAAGGTGGTCTACAACATTTTAAGAATGATACAGTTTAAAAAGCCCTTTTAATTCAAAAGTTAAAACACAGTTAAAATAACTCTGATGTAAACACACAAGTTTAAAAGGCATTAAAACATACTAAGATGAAAACGCTGCACCTGCCCTCCATGAAAAGCTCTATCTGCCACAAAGAAATGCCTCCTTAAAGGAACGGTCTTTGCCTGCCAGT
Source organism: Ctenosaura bakeri (assembly GCA_948474755.1). Lineage (NCBI taxonomy): Eukaryota > Metazoa > Chordata > Lepidosauria > Squamata > Iguanidae > Ctenosaura > Ctenosaura bakeri. The sequence goes on from CAOLHI010001678.1 coordinate 53,929, forward strand.
AGAAAGACAGCAGGGAGGGGGCCAACTGGAACTCTCACGGAAGGGAGATCCACAACGTGGAGCAGCCACCAAGAAGGCCCCGTCTCCCGTGTCCTCGCCAGATGTGCCTGGGATGGTGGGGTGACTGAGAGAAAGCCTTCCCCCACAGGCATGGGCAGGTTCATATAAGGCAGTGGTTCTCAACCTTCCTAATACCGCAACCCTTTAATACAGTTCCTCATGTTGTGGTGACCCCCAACCATAAAATTATTTATTTATTGTTTACAATGCCCCCCCCCGGCAAAGGCCGCCTCGCCAGCCAGGAACGGGGACAGAGGGACGGGTAGGGAGGGAAAGAGGAGCTGTGCGTCTCCCCCGGGAAAAAACTCTGAGAACCCCCCCCCCGGGCTCTGCTTCTGCTTCACTCTCATTTCCGCTGGGGGGGGGCAGTGAGGGAAAAGTTTCCAGAGTGTCGACCCTGGCCGGGGGGAAGGAATCCCAGCGCCTTTGTCTTTTGCACCAGGTGCAGCTTGTCCCCCCAGAAAAGTGCCGCCTTGCAGCCCCCCGGCCCTTCCGCAGCGCCCCCCACCGTGGTGAGTGGGGCAAGGGGCATGGTGAGGGGGGCCTGCCCGCCATTCTGCTGCCGCCCCCCCAAGCTGGCCCGTCAGACGGGAGGTTCTCCCAGTAGCGGAGAAGGGGAGCAATTTCAGTCCTTTCTGAACAGGGGGCAGGAGGACGCGAGCGCGTGGTTCACGCTTGCACACCACCACTGAGAAGGGAATGGAGCCTAAGACCATCAGAAATACATATTTTCCAATGGTCTTAGGCGACCTCGTGAAAGGGTCGTTCGACCCTCAAAGGGGTCACGACCCACAGGTTGAGAACTGCTGATATAAGGAGATCTTGCACCCAAGCTGTGTAGGGCTTTAAAGGTCATAGCCAGCACTTGAATTCTGCCCAGAAGTGGACAGGCAGCCCATGGAGGTGTTTCAGCAAGGGGGTTATATTGCTCCCTGTAACTGGCCTCAGACAGCAACTTGGCTGCAGCGGTGTGGACTTGGTGAAGTTTCTGAACAGTTTCCAAAGGCAGCCCCACGTAGAGTGCATTACAATAATCCGAAAGGTATGTAATGTCACAGTAGCCAGATCTGACATCTCAAGAAATGGGTGCAACTGTCACATGAGTGTTAGCTTGTGCAAACACACTCCTGACCACAGCTGAAGCCTGGGCATTAACAGAAGTCTTTCCTTAACTGGTTCAGTAAAAGTGCTGTTTCCAATTATCCAGAGACCTGAGGTCTACGAAGGTTTCCACGAGACCTTAAAAGCTGTGTGTGTGAAGGATGGTGAGTTTTCTTCAAAGACATTTGCACACCTAGATTTAAGTGAAGACCTTGCTGACCCCATCTATGACAAAATTGCAAGCACTTTTGGAATCATATTCAGGTAAGAGAAGCTTTGCTTGCTCTCAGGTTCATCAAGCTTATATTCCTTTTGGAGCTGGGCTCGCCCACCTTTGTCCAGCCTTCCAGTCTTTGAACATGGGAGGCCTTCTTGCAAGAGTAAAGCATATTCACAAAAGTCACAGCCACAGGAGGGTCACCTGAGATGGTAGAAGTCCTTTCTCACGGGATTGCTGCTGTATCTTTGATGCAAGTGTTTCTCTGAGTTTTTTCCTGTTGTACAAGGAGAGAAGCAGATAAGTTGGTCGTCTCTGGGCCAATTCATAACATGTGGCTTGGCAATTGGGAACTCATTACCAGTGGGACTGCTGCAGGTACTCGGATTATTTAAGAAAAAGACTTCTCAAGTCCCTGCCAAACTAAAAGTGTAGCAGAGTGCAGTTATTAATATGCACTGAAGTCCTTACGCGTAAAAGTCATGTAGCTTGCTTGCAAATATCTTATGACTCTGACACCAGCAGCCAGGAGACTTCCAGAAGGTTGGGACGGGGGCTGGCTGTTCCCTAGCATTTCCTCTTGCTGCTGTGAGCCCCCCCTCAGGGACTGAAGGGAGGGGGCTGCTGGGAGCATCCCGCCCTTGGCTGACCTGTGGTCTCTCCCTTTCACCATGGCCCCTTTCACATTGTACAGTTGCAGCGCCATGACAAACAACGTGCTATAGATTTATGGTTGAGCGAGAGGCATTTAGAATTCTCAGCCAAAGAACACTAGGGCCTTGCGAAACTACAAATCCCAGGATTCAGCAATGACATTTAAAGTGGAACCATAGTGTCATAACTGTCCATTGAGAAAGGGCCTCGGGAGAAGATCTCTGGTCATCATTTAAGCCACGTGGCTGTAATTGCTTGGAGAGCAGAAGGCTGCTTGGAGCATAGCTTTGAATCACAACAGTTGCTTTATTCTGTCAATTTTCAAGCTGTTTTGTACTTGCTATGTATTAAGTCTAGACAATTTCACTGATTATTGAATTTCTACAGTATTTATTAAATTACTAGCTTTGCCTCATTAGGATTTGTTATGTTTGTAGCTATTTTTTTTTCAATCCAGTGTTTACTGGGAGTCACTTTGGCACAGGGTGCTAAACTGTTGCTGTCCAAACTGTCGCATAAAAGTGAGATCTCTTGAAACATCATGTATTAATGGCTGGTACTTCCTAGAGACACATTTCCAATCCACATGGACCTCTCCAGCCAGCAGGGAGGGGAGAGAAGAAGAAGGAAGCTAGGTGGGCAATTTGGCCAATAAATATCCAGATTTAATAATACTGCAGACAGTGGGCCAGTCGTAGCTCTCTTCTGGCCCTCTCCTCACTATTGGCTACGGAGATTTGGATGGGCATACCTTCTTTTTTAAAGGTACAGGGTTCCAAAAACCTTGCTGCTCTTGTGTAAATACCCTGGGCCCCTGCCCCCCATCCAGAGGAATGCCCTTTAACTGGAACAAGAAATCTCTATATCCTATTCAACACCCCTCCCGCACCATGGTATGCCTTTGAATAAAAAAACTCAGCAACTAAGTCAGAATAAAATATTTCTGCTTGTGCTTGGAATGGCCTCTCTATGTTGTGAAAGTAGGCAATGTCATTCAGCTGTTAAAAACCAACAATAAGAACTGTAGTGGCAGCTGAAGCAAGCAATGAGGATGTTTCCTCCGTCTCTTTCCCTCCTTGATGAAACTAACCTGTAATAAGTCACACTCATTCAATTTTGGGTGAAGCTTCTCGTAGGTTCTTCATATGCCACTCTGCTATTCCAACAGGATGGGAGCTACCGGAACCAGTCTGTGGTCTCATCTAGAGATGTTTCAAAAAGAGGTGAAGGAGAAGATCCATCAGATTGCAAAAGACAAAAAGATCCCAGATGACAACAGCAAGACTGGAACTGTTGTTTATGAAGTAAGTTTATACATACCGAAAATGAAGTCAACACAGCAAGCAACCCAACTACAATGCATTAATAGAGTTCTTCTTTAGTTTCTGTGACTCACCCAAATGGGTCATCTGCGCCTGCGCAGTACACTGTTTGGAACCTTCTAGAGCTTAAGAACAAGTGTTTTGGAGGGATCCCCACCTTGTCCCCTGAGGCTATACAAGCCACCTTCCCACCAAACCCCTCTGGTCTTTTGGTCTGCCATGGCAGCAGAACCATTAGGAGCCTGCCTTGCGGTCTTTCCTACAGTCTGTGGTCAACCGTTTCCAACCTTTTGGCTTGTGTTTGTGGTTTTTTGGCCCGTTTAGCGTTTTGGCTTTGGTCTTTGGTTCTTGGTCTTTGGCTTCTACTCATGGTCTGGTTGTCAGTTCACGATTTTGTCTCTCCATTTCACGGCCTTGGCAGCTATCTTAAAACTCTGCTCCTCCTGTGGAAGTAAGATCCTGGACAAGGACGGCCATTCCAAGTGTCCTCTCTGCTTGGGAGGAGGCCACACACATGGGCTCTTCTTCTCACTGCCAACTCGTTACTCTGCAGACAAGGCGCAACAGAGTGGCCAGACTTAAGGTCCTGCTTTGGGAGAAAGTGTCAAATGCCTTCGCCACGGCCTCTCAAAATAGGCCTCTTGACACTGCCTGAGTAACAACAGCAAAATTGGGGGTGAGAGAGGATCCAAAGCCCTCTCCCTCAACTTCATCTATAGCAAGGCCTCTTTCTCAGCACTTGGGGGCAGGAGATTCCCAACTGGACCGTCCTTCTTCAAGGCTGGCTTCTGCACCAACAGTGGCTCCACCTCAATGTTCTTTGGTACCAAGAGATGGTGTTCCTGCATGGCAGAATGGGGTTGGACTGGATGGCCCGTGTGGTCTCTTCCAACTCTACATTTCTATGATTCTATGATTCTAAGAGATACCTGAACTGACCAAGGGGAGCAGCAGCGGTCCTCCCTTAAGACAACTTCATCTAAAGTTCCCCATGACATTCTTGCAAAGAAGCTCGTGAAATGTGGGCATGATAGGGCTACTTTTAGGTGGATTTGTAAGTGGCTGACCAACCGAACCCAAAGGATGCTCACCAATGGCTGCTCTTCGTCCTGGAGAGAAGTGACTAGCTGGGTTTTGTCCTGGGCCCAGTGCTGTTCAATATCTTCATCAATGACTTAGATGAAGGAATAGAGGGCATGCTCATCAAATTTGCAGATGACACCAAATTGGGAAGGGTTGCTAATATACCAGAGGATAGGATAAAATTTCAGAATGATCTTGACAGATTGGAGAGCTGGACCAAATCTAACAAAATGAAATTCAACACAGATAAATGTAAGATCCTGCACTTAAGCAGAAAAAATGGAATGCACAAATATAGGATGGGGGACACATGGCCAGATAGCAGTACATGTGAAAGGGATCTAGGAGTCTTAGTAGATCACAAGCTGAACATGAGTCGGCAGTGTGATGCGGCAGCCAAGAAAGCCAATGCAATTCTCGGCTGCATCAATAGGAGCATGGTGTCTAGATCGAGGGAGGTAATGGTACCACTCTATTCTGCATTGGTTAGGCCTCATCTGGAATACTGTGTCCAGTTCTGGGTACCTCAATTCAAGAAGGATATTGACAAGCTGGAACATGTCCAGAGGAGAGCGACCAAAATGGTGAAGGGTCTGGAAGCGATGAAGCCCTACGAGGAATGGCTTAGGGAGCTGGGGATGTTTAACCTCCAGAAGAGAAGGTTAAGAGGGGACATGGTAGCCGTGTTTAAATATCTGAAGGCATGTCATGTTGAGGAGGGAGTGGGCTTGTTTTCTGCTGCTCCAGAGACCAGGACAAGGAGCAATGGACTCAAACTGCAGGAAAGGAGATTCCACCTGAACCTCAGGAAGAACTTCCTGACAGTCAGGGCTGTCCGGCAGTGGAATAGGCTGCCTCCATGGAGTGTGATGGAGTCTCCTTCTTTGGAGGTTTTTAAGCAGAGGCTGGATGGCCATCTGTTGGGAATGCTTTGATGTGCGTTCCTGCATAGCAGGGGGTTGGACTGGATGGCCCCTGGAGTCTCTTCCAACTCTATGATTCTAAAGAAGGGAGGCAGGTTCCTTTGATACCAGGAAGGTCTGTCCCACATTCCGTTTCCAAAAAATGCAAGAAGAAGGCTAAAGATGCGTGTACGTGGCACCATTCTAGTGAAAGGCACCTGCGGCAAGAATTACCAGTGCCGGAGGCCTCAGGGCCTGTTGAACTTCACTTGCTGCCTCAGGAGACCTCTGTTTCTGCTCCATTGGTCATTTCACTGTTGGGATCACAGGGCCCAGTACACTTCCTGGCCTTGTCAAGTCTTGAGCACCCTTGGATGGTGAACTCTCATCACCTCCTCCCCAAGTCATCCCACTCTCTCTGCATGGAAAAGCCCCCACTCACACCCTCTATCGCAGGAGCGTGAAGTGCCAACTCCTGAGGTACAGGCCAGTTCTCATCCTCCACCTTCTCCTTGGCATCATCATTGCTGTACTTCACCTTTTGTACCCACGTCTGCATTGGCGTCGACGGCTCGCTCGGCCCACAGTTACTGCCGACATCGAAGGCCTGAGAATGACCCCCATTGGCACCATTCCTCATAGACACAGAGACCATTCTTACACCTGTTCATAATACCCTCCGTATTATTCAGCTGATACTTCTCTCTTGTCTAATGGCTATTACTGGGCTGTCATCAAGGTAGTCACAGCACAGACATTCACAGCGTGTCTCCATGGCAGGGTATACTAGTGCTGACAGACAACACCACTGTCGTGTATCACCTGAACAAGCAAGGGGCACTCGACCTCACAGTTTGTCTTTGGAACTGGTGCATAACCAGACAAATAATTCCCATAGCATATTGCCTGCGGGTGTGTCCAGAATGTAATAGTGTATATGCTCAGCTGCACTCCTTTGTCCTGCCACACCTTGAAGGACATCTTCAGAACCTGGTCCTCTGGTAGACCTCTTTGCATCTCCACTCAACAAACAGTGCCACATCTTCTGCTCCAGGACCAGAGGGATGACAGATCGGGTGAGGGATGTGTTCTGTTCACCTGCAAAGGACCCGTCATGTACGACTTTCCTGCCATTTCCTCTCATCACCAGGGTGCTGGTAAAGATTCAGCAGGATAGTTGCCAGGGCCATTCTGATTACTCCGTGGTGGTCCAAGCAGCTGTGGTTTGCTCCCCTGCTAATGCTCTCACGGGGTCAGTAACGCCGCCCTCCTTCCCCTCTACGTGTCCTGCTCTGCCCTTTGGCCTTTTGGCTGCTGCCTTAGGCGGCCACGGAACTGAGGGTTTTAGCAGGAAGGTGGCTTATATGACCTCAGGGGACATGGCGAGGTTCCCACCAAAACACTTGTTCCAAAGCTCTAGAGCAGTGGTTCTCAACCTTCCTGATGCCGCGACCCTTTAATACAGTTCCTCATGTTGTGAATTGTCCAACTTGCAATACATTTTTTAAACTTGCTATGTCTTTTGTGAAATCATTTCACTAATCTTGTTGCCTATTAACAGGCACCTCCATTTCTTCAGCAATCATTTGTCTTATCACCTCCCTGCTACACTCAGACACATTCCCCTGGGAAGACACTGAGGGCAGAGGAGGTTCAAATCTTACTTCTTTACGTTGCATAGGCATTGCAGTTTGACTCCTAGCGAATAATGACACAATGCTAAATGGCCCTGCGCTACTGTATTCGCTAACACAGAAGGGCAAGGAACTGCTGACGGAGAGGCTGCCCTTTCTCCTGGCAGAGGCTGCTCACTCGCATGCTTGCGCTTGATGGGTTGTGTTGCTGGTGTGCTTGGATCGGTCAGGAGAGCTCTTTCCTCTCCTAGCCCCCTCCCTTGCTTTCCGAACATGGCCTTTTTTCAACATGGCCACCGGAAGTCAAAGGAGTGGTTGGGAGCCCTTCCCTGCCCTTAACAGACTGGACTGCATTACGAGGTAATTTTCCTTTCACCTTCTTTTTAATTCTTGCCTTCTCAGACTTCCTTATACTAGATGTTTTTAGCTTGGTTTGAGCCTCGGAGGGGCTGGCCAGAGATTGCCCTTCCAACTCACTCTCACTCGATGCCAAGAAAATTTTCTTTAGGAAGGTACTTCAAAGGGGGCAGGACGGCGAGCGCGTGGCGAGTGCTTGTGCACCACCACCGAGGACGGAATGGAGCCTAAGACCATCGGAAATACGTATTTTCTGATGGCCTTAGGCGACCCCTGTGAAAGGGTCGTTCAACCCCCAAAGGGGTCATGACCCACAGGTTGAGAACCGCTGCTCTAGAGGGTTCCAAACAGTGCACTGTGCCAGCACAAATGACCCATTTGTGTGAGTTAACAGATGACCACTCAAAGAACCACAGTTACAGGTAAGCAACCTGTTCATTCGCTCTTCTTGCTTTTTGTTTCCAACATTCTCAGGTGATCTTTAGCTGGTTCTCCAGCTGACCAGTGGGGGAAATTCTACAGCTGTGGGGAAGCAGTGGGCATGAGGTAGCGATTGGAGTGTTGGATGACTCTGGAAACCCTTTGAATCCCTGCTTGTCCATGGAAACTCACTGGGTGGTTCTGGGCAAGTCATACTCTCTCAATGCCAGAAGAAGGGCAATGTGAAAATCTCCTCTGAAAAAATCTTGCCAGGAAAATAAGGTTGCCTTAGGGTCACCATAATTCAGAAAATGCTAGAGGGCACACAAGAACAACAATAGCAATAAGCAATCCTTCTCTGTGTGCCCTTGCCACATGGCCCAGAGAGCCAAGAGACCTGGGTTTCGAGGCTTCATGGGGCTTTGAGTTGTACATGGAAAATAGGAAGCCATGGGGTGCCATGGGGGAGGCTTGCTGTCATGCGCTGCTGGGGGGCACTTCACAGGAGATCTCCAGAAGATCATTTCTGAGACAGCAAAAGGTGAGAACTTTACATTCATCCCCACAGATAGATGTCATCCTGGAAAGACTGAGGAAAAAGGTTCTCCAGAGGAAGACGGTCATCTACGGAGCACTTCCACGGTCTATCCAGAATTCTCTGACACCCCATTATCAAGGTGGGAGGTTCTCTTGTCAGGCAGGGATGGATGCAGTCTACCTTTCATATTGTAGGGTTGGGGGGAGTTCAGCACAGCAGCATTGAGAAAGGCAGCCTAGAGGTTTCAGGAAATGGGATGGAGCTAGTTCTGAATGAGAGATTTTGCCTCTCTCTCTCTCTCTCCCCTCTTCTGGGGGGAGGGGGGATTCTGTTCCCCATTGGCAAGTTGCCTTTAAAGATCCCCAAGGGAATGGGGAGCTGTTTGTCTTCTGTTTTTGGGCTTAAATGTGTGAAGTCTGCCTGTTCATGGGACAGCCTTCTTGCCCTTTAGAATACACTGAGATTCTACCTAAACCTTGAGAAGAACTTCCCGAGGGTCAGAGCTGTTCAGCAGTCGAATATGCTGCCTGGGCGTGTGGTGGAGTCTCTTCCTTCTTTGGAGGCTTTTAAACAGAGGCTGGACGGCCGTCTGTTAAAGGGAAGGCTTGGATGGTGTCTTCCTGCATGGCAGAAGGGGGCTGGACTGGATGGCCCTGGTGGTCTCTTCCAACTCCTATTATTCTGTGATTATTTTATGATATTTCATTGTGCTAGAATATAGTGTTTTCGGGGGCATAGGCTGTCCAGTCACTGAGAGGCTACAACCCTGCAGTGGAACCTTTTCCCCACTTTCCACGAGTCTGGTTTTATGCCATTTTCCTTTTTCGTGGATTTTGTCTCATCCTGCTTTGTTCCCACCAGAGGTGATGAGAGCCTGAGGGTCAGGTCCCTGCTTATGAATCTTTCCACAAAACAAGTGTTACTCTTTCTTTGAGGAAGCTGCAGGATGATTGAACAATACTCATCAGAATGGGATAGTTAATATATTTATTAAAAATAAAGGGGCTTACAACCCCAAACAAACCATTTAATACTGGGCTGCCTGGGATAGTATTATTATCATTGTCATAATCACGATCATAAATCATCACCATCATCACCATCATATTTTATTTCTATCTCACTAGGCAGCCCGCCACTAAAATGATTTCTGCTGGATGAATTCCTCATTGACATCATCCAAATCCATTTTATAGTCCACTCAGTGAGATCTATCAAACAGCAAATCTCATTTTCTTCTATGCTTCTTTTCTACTGTCTTGTTAGTAACGTTTTGGCCATTCTTGGTTCCACAGAGGCCTAAAAAAGTTAGGGGCCATAAAGCCTGTGATCGCATGAAGAGCCTTCTCCAGGAAAGGATTGGGCGAGAGGTGGAGAACAACATGTTTGAGAAGGCCAAAATCCAGATGCAGATCGAGTTCCTGAAACTGAAGGTACCGTGGAGGTGGGAGCCCGTTGACTTGGACTCTTGGCACAGTCTGCCGAGAAGAGCTGTTACCCTGTTTTCTGGGGGTCCCGGGAGGGACACCTAAATGCGCTCTCAATTATGCAAGTTGGGGGAATTAGTCAAAGAGCACAAGCTAGCAATGCGAGAGGCAGGGGAACGGAGCGGAATCTTTTACCCAACGTCTACGGGGTCAGGCCAAGTCAAGGAGCAAACAGAAGTGAAATAATAATTGTGATCTTTATTAAAATACAATCAAACAGTGTATGCAGCACACTCACACAGATAACTACAGAAATAAAGGTTGGAGAGGGATAGAGGGATTTTTAGAGGAGTTGTGGTTTGGGTAATAGTACACCTGTCCTGAAGCCCAGGTAGTCTGCAGTAGAAGTTCGGAGGTATGGAGTCTCAGTACGTGGGACTGAGGGGACGGCTAGCCAAGCAAAGTGGCAGCAAGGCGGGATGGAAGTCGGGAGCTATCCAAGGAAGCTCTCAAAGTCAAGAGTTTTTATAGGGGAAAATGTGGCCACAGGCTAGTCCGTACTTGGGGAAAACAATGAGTTTCGGGCTGGAGACAAAGCCTCCGAAAGGTCAGAATTTAGCATAACTGGTTTGAGTCCAAATTGACAATGGAGTAGCCAGCATGCAAACGCAGAGTGCTTGACGGATGAGGATTCGGCTCGTCAAGCTGCCTGCTCGAGGCAGGGAGCCCTTTGTAGGGAGCGTGCATACATCATGCGGTACTTGCCTTGGGATCTCCTGAAGCGTCATGATGGCTATTTTTGGCCTGCCGCCGTGCCTGTCTGCGAGCTTGTTCGGTGGCCCTGCATGCAAGTGGAGAACAGAGGGGTGTAGTAGGCCAAATTATTGATGTCAAAATGATATCTAATATCCCACAAGTGCGGCTTAGGAACTGCAGTAACAGAATACTGGTTGCACAATGACCTTCTCTGGATGAAACTGGCTTTACAGAGTCAGACCAGAGCTTGGAAAAGCGAGGGGTTTGGACTGCACCTCCCAGCTCCTTGCCAGTGGCCAACTTGCCAGGGAGTTATGGAAGCAATAGTTTAGACTCACGGTCATATAGCTGACTCTTTTTTCTGGTGTTTGGCTACAGCTCTCTAGGAGTGGTGGAAATAAGATCCTCTTAAGATGAAGATGTTGGAGGCTCAGCTGTGGACTCTATGCATGAAAAACAGGAGTGTGTGTGTGTGCACGTGCACCTCCTGGTGAGTTATTGCCTCTCCCTATTAAATGTTTGTAGATTCAAGGTGTGGGGAATGTTTTGTGTCCCACAGGAGGAAATCATGGCAACTCTGAGGAAGGAAATCCACACAGTTCTCACACTGCTCTTGTTGCAGCAGGACCAGCTGGCTGTGAGTCTGCCGGGTAAGTGCAGGGGTTGCATCGCAAGTCTCCCATGCTCCTCCTCCTAGATCTCCAAGTTTGTTAAGAAATGGCTTATGGGAGGGGGCAGGGATTTGTTGTCTAGTGCTGTTTCAGCCCCTCTCCACAGACAGCCAAAAATTGCCCTGAACACGGATAGAATCATAGAATCATAGAAATGTAGAGTTGGAAGAGACCCCAGGGGCCATCCAGTCCAACCCCCTGCCATGCAGGAACACCCTCAAAGCACTCTTGACAGATGACCATCAAGCCTCTGCTTAAAAACCTCCAAGGAAGGAGACTCCACTACACTCCGAAGCAGCATATTCCACTGCCGGACAGCCCTGACTGTCAGGAAGTTCTTCCCGAGGTTCAGGTGGAATCTCCTTTCCAGCACCTTGACTCCATTGCTCCTTGTCCTGGTCTCTGGAGCAAAGGAAAACAAGCCCTCTCCTTCCTCTACATGGCATCCCTTCAAATATTTAAACATGGCTATCATGTCCCCTCTTAACCTTCTCTTCTGCAGACTAAACATACCCAGCTCTCTAAGTCTATCCTCATAGGGCTTCATGGCTTCCAGGCCTCTCACCATTTTGGTCGCCCTCCTCTGGACTTGCTCCAGCTTGACCATGTCCTTCTTGAATTGGGGTGCCCAGAACTGGACACAGTATTCAAGATGGGGTCTAACCAAAGCAGAGCACAGTGGTACCAGTACCTCCCTCGATCTAGACACCAGACTCCTATTGATGCAGCCGAGAATTGCATTGGCTTTCTTGACTGCCGCATCACACTGCTGACTCATGTTCAGCTTGTGGTCTATGAAGACTTCTAGATCCCTTTCACACGTACTGCTATCCAGCCACGTGTCCCCCATCCTATATTTGAATCGGAAGTGACGTCCAGTTTCAGGAAAAGGCAGACATGTGGCCCAAGTTGGCCCTTTCACTCTCCATGTGTGCCCACCCCTGCTCTGAAGTAGAGGATCCTTTCATTTACCTGGAGCACTGTCAGGAAACAGGATGGGTTGAAAAGCAGAAACCATCTACTGTTCTGTAAGGAGCATGAAGGGCTTTCAGAGGCTCACTTGGAACCAACTGATCGCATGTCACTTGCAAAGTCTCTGAGTCAACTTGATGTCTTTTTCTCCCCTCAGCTCACTTTTCAAGCAGCGTGTGTGTGTGTGAGTGGTCCCAAGTGGGCTTCTGAGGGGTAGAAAAATTGATGAGAGTGGAACTCCTGTTGAACTAACGGAACTTGTCCTTAATCTGGAAGCATCAAAAGAGCAGGTCATCAGATAATGAGGTGTCAAAAGTTGGGGGCTTCCTGTGACCAACTTTATCGCAGAAAATACTAATAAGACACAGCCTGAAAACCCAGAAAACCCACAACAACCTATGGATTCTGGCCGTGAAAGCCTTCGATTTTACATCAATCCAATATGGTTTAATTCCACTATATTTCTCGGTAATTTACTCTTCTGGATCAAATCAAATCCATATTAAATATAATAATAGCAACAACTTATACACATATTTAACTTTCATAATATCTTTCTCAGGATAGCAATATACTAAAGAAATTTAGAAAAGGTATAGTGTTATGCAAGTTCAAAACCCTAAAATCATCAGTTCACCCTCATTTACCCTTAAGAAATCCATTAAACATCTTCATCCTAAATTCTTCTTCAAGAAATTCCCTTCAATTTAGCTGACAGTTTATCCATCTCTATAATTGACATCAATCTGTTAAATCATTTGGCCGTTATTGGGATCCCCGCTTTCTTCCAATACTTTGCACAGACAATTCTTGCTGCTAGTAACATATATTGAAGTAATATCAATTATTTGACAATTTTCATATAATCTCTCCAAATTCCTATTTCTTAACTACTTGACATTTCAAAATTCGTTGAATCACACCCTGAATTTCCATCCAAAACTTTCTATCCCTTTTACTGGTCCTCCACATATGAGACAAAGTTCCAGTGTGTTCTTGACATTTCCAACATCTGCCTGTCATATCTTTGTGCATTTTTGGCAGTCTCTCAGGTGTAAAACTTTTACAAGTTTTCTTGAAGATGATAGCAAAGTATATTTTTAGTTTCTTTCCAAAGTCTTTCCCATTGATTCATAGATACATTATGTCCAAAATTCTTGGCCGAATTGGACATATATTCCTTGTTCATCTTCCATGTTTGTTTTCAGCCAAAACCTATATAATGTGATCATCACTGGCACAAAGCAACAGTTCATGATAAACAGAGACGACATCCACTTCTATCTTGTCTTCATCTTCTTCTAAACATTTAGCCAAATTTTCAGTTTTATTTGCAAATCTTCACTCCTTTTTTCATGAAGTGCTCAAATTCTCAAATAACTTTCACTGTCTTTTAGTTCCTTTAATGGCATCTTGTCCAAATATCTCTCAAATTCTTGTTGAGTCATTACCTCTAATTGAGAAGTCCTTGGTTTCATCTGGGGAATCTTAGATTCCGAGTCTTGGGTCTTTTGAGTCGAGAACACACTGTTCCATCGTTCTTGATGTCTGTCAGAACTTGGAGAAATCAAGACTTGCCATCCCTACTTGGTAGGAAACGTTTCTTATTTTTACGGCGTCTCAAGTCACTGTGTAGTTGTGGCTGATGATGGGTTTCCAGGAAGAGGAAATGCTATACCCTCTGTTACCCTGTTCTCTGGGGGTCCCGGGAGGGGCACCCAAATAACCAAATCCAAAACATAAGATGGGAAAATTAACTGGAGCGCTCTCTTAAGCTAGCGAGAGGCAATGTAACTTAGCAGGGATCTTGCAACCCACCTTCTACGGGATCAGGTCAGAAGAGCAGTCAGACAGGTTTTAAGACAGTAAAAATGATATCTTTATTAAAGGACAGACAACAGAAAAGACACCACAAGCACACAGCTAACTAGGAATTAGAAGTGAGAGTTTTCGGGGGAAATGGGTGATACGACACCTTTTCTCGTAGTCCTGGAGAGATTGAAGGTTGCAGGGAAGGAAGCTCAGCGCGGTTCGCTGAAGGGAGCTCGTCAGACCGAACGGCAGCAAGGTGGCATGGAACTCGGGAGCGATCCGAGGTTGTCGGGAGTCCTCCATGTTTTATTGTTTTAGGATAGCAGTAGACTGAGGAAATAGTGATAGTAGGCTGTTAGCTATTCCCAGGCGCCAACCATTCCTTCCGGCTGGAATTTCAAAGGAACCGTTTGGCATGATGACGTTCGTTCTTTTACAACTATCTTAGGAGAAACTGTCTGTTAAAGTGTAAGGTGGGGAAAACGTTCCATTCTCGAGCTTTAACGTCTGAAGACAGCATCCCTTACTATGTTACAATAAATCTTCTATTAAGTTTGTTGATCCGTGTGAGAGTGAATCTGTTCCTGACAGAAAGCTCGAGAATCCTTTCAAAAAATGCACCAATTGATGGACCAGTCGATTACTGAAGAAGAGCAAGGATCTGCAGAATCTGATGGAGCTACAGAAACTGAAGTGCCCATGGATACCAAGACAAAATTGCGTCTGACCGAGGCTATGGAAACCCCCACAAGCGGCCAAACCTGGGTCTGGGGAGAAAAGCCACGTACGTCGTTGAGACAACGCAGAAGGGCTGCTAGATGGGATACATCAGCAAAAGACCTATCCCTTTTGGAGGAGATAAAGCAAATGGAAACCGAACTGGAAAGAAAAGATGAGGAGATACTCGAACTCAAGACTATGCTACGCGAGATGCGCATCCGTCCCTCGCAGGCAGGGAGATCACCAGGACGAGAACCACGAGCTGCTGTCTCGGCGGCAGGCACCCCTGGTCCGCCCCAGCAACCAACAGGGCAAACGCCAGCGCCACTGTTACTCAGAAATGTGGGAGACCTGAAAGCGACCTTCAACGGGAAGGGGGAGAAACTCTCTTTTTTTTTTGACTATGGCAAACAATTTCATGGTTGATCACGGCCATCTATTTCGGGATGATGCGGCCCGAATTCGATACCTAAGCCAGAGGATGAAAGGACTGGCAGCAGACTGGGTAGCGAACCTATACGACTCCCGCGCCCCCGAAACTGAAAATCTGCAGCTCTTCATGAACCATCTGCGGGAACGCTTTGAAGACCCCCATTTATTGGAAAAAAACAAATATCAACTGAAACGAATGAAACAAGGCAGGAACGATGTGGGGACGTATTCCCGTGAATTTAGAAACCTGGCCACCAAAGTCCCGTGGAGTGATGAAATTCTAATTGAGTTATACAAAGATGGACTAAATCCTGATATTCTACACGGGTGCTTAATGCAGGCCAATCCACAGACCCTGCTAGGTTGGGTCAGACTAGCTACTGAAATGGAAGGCATAACCCAGACTGTTCAGCTGAACCGACAAAGACAAGACGTGCCAAAACGACAACCTCGCGGTCCCACCGTCCTCAATGCTGAGGAACGGAACAAACGTCTCCGTTTGGGCATGTGCTTCAACTGTGGGAAAACGGGTCACCTCGCCAACACCTGCCGCGGAAACCAAGCTCCGACTGGGACTAAGGGAGCACGAGCAGACCCCAAGAATATAGAATCTACACATCAGACAGCGGCCGCCAAACAACCACTTAGACGCACTTCTAAGGACCCTGCAGCGGCGACAGGAGACTCCGATCCCGATGATGAAACCACCTCTTCGTCCTCATCTGACATAGATGGAGATTCTAAACCCGACTGCGATGACTGGCAAGCGGCAGGAACATCTGTAAGTACTCCTAAAATTCCCCATTTCTACGCCACGGTTACGATTAGTGGCAGCGATGGGACTTTGCATGTACATAGGGCATTAATTGACTCTGGCTGCTCCAGAAGTTTGTTACACCCCAAATTGGCCAAAAAATTGAAAACTCTTTATGAGCCCTTGGAACGCCCCATCAAATTAACGCAAATGGATGGGACCTCAATGACTGGGGGAGTAATTAGTAAAATCACTAAGCCCATCTCATTTCAAATGGACAAAAACAATTACAGCATGCGATTTCTAGTTCCCAAGGCGATGCAGTTCAAATTGGTCTTGGGAATCGATTGGCTTCGTGAATATAACCCCCAGATAAACTGGACTGCTGGCACTCTGTCCTCTTCAGATGCAAACTTTTCTATTTCTCATGAAGAATTGCAACAAATTCCTTCACACTACCGAGACTTCCAAAAGGCTTTCCACGAAAGGGAGGCTGACAAATTGCCTCCCCACACGGACTTTGACTGTAAACTGGAATTAGTTGAGGGGGCCACCCTGCCTAAACCGAAAATTTATCCCATGAGCCAAAAAGAACTCCTTGCTCTCAAGAAGTTCCTAAATAAAAACTTGGCTCGCGGCTTTATCAAGCCCTCTACAGCCCCCACGGCGAGTCCTGTCTTCTTCCGAAAGAGAAAAGATCCCAGCGCGGATCCGAGACTGATAGTTAACTACTCTGCTATTAACCAGGTTATTTCCTCCAATTGTTATCCCATACCTCTGATACGGACTGTTTTGGACCATCTTGTTCAAGGAAAATATTTCACCAAACTTGATCTTAAAGAGGCTTTTCATAGGATTAGAATGGACCCGGACTCTGAGTGGCTCACCACCTTTGCAACTCCTCTAGGTAACTTTAAATGGACGGTTCTTCCCTTTGGTTTACAATCGGGACCATCTGTGTTCCAAATGTTTTTGAACACCATTTTCCATGACTTGTTGTATCAGGGGGTTCTGATTTATCTGGATGACATTTTAATTTACGCAGATTCCATGGAATCTCATGTGTCCTTGGTACGTGAAGTGTTATGAAGGCTTATAGATAACAACCTCGTGGTTAATCTATCTAAATGCCAATTTGAAACCCAAACTTTTGATTACTTGGGATATAGGATTCAAGATTGTTCACTTAAAATGGACCCTTCGAAGATTAACTCCATTTTGCAATGGCCCGTTCCTAAAACTGTGAAGCAACTGCAGCAATTTCTTGGTTTTGCGAACTTCTACCGGAACTTTATTGAGGATTTTGCTGCCATAACGCTTCCACTCACCAACCTTTTACGGAAACCTAAAGGATCCACTGCGGGCAAGTCGCATAGACTTTGTTGGTCGCCTGAGTGTCAATCGGCGTTTGACCATTTGAAATCTAAATTTACGTCTGAGCCCTTACTCCTTTTTCCCGACAGTACGAAGCAATTCATTGTGCAAACGGATGCTTCGGACTTTGCCATGGCAGCCGTTCTTTTGCAACATGACACCACAGGAGCACTCAGGCCTTGTGCTTTCATTTCAAAGAAATTTTCCCCTCAAGCTAATTGGCCTATTTGGGAGAAAGAAGCCAAGGCTATCCATTTTGCGCTGTCCTCTTGGCGTCACTTGCTTGAAGGGGCTCGACTCCCCTTTGAAGTTTGGACTGATCACAGGAATTTGCAAGCCTTACAGTCGGCTAAGAAACTCTCCCCTAAGCAGGCGAGATGGGCTGAATTTTTCCAGAGATTCCGATTTAAAATTGTTTTCAAACCTGGCCGAACTAACCAACTGGCGGACCCTCTCTCTCGACTTCCCTGTTTTGCGGAACCCCCTGCTACGTCCTCCCCCTCCAATACCTTGTTTCCTGCCTCCTCCCTGGCTTCTCAAGTGACTACTCGTGCATTAGCAAAGACAAGGCTTTCTGCCTCCTCTCTTTGTGACTCCGCTCTCCGCGATGCTATCATTCATGCAGCGCATGCAGACTCCTGGCTACCGGCAAACAAGGATAAAATAGAATGGGTTGACAATCTCCCCTTTTATGGCACCAAGGTCTACGTTCCCCCTGCTGCCCGCGAGCATGTACTTCATCGTTATCATGATTCCAAACCCGCTGGACATTTTGGGTTTTTGAAGACATTGCATGCGATTCGCCGCCTTTTTGGTGGCCTGGATTAAACCCCTCCGTGCAAACTTACATTAAGCAGTGTGCCACTTGCAACGTTTCTAAGTCGCCCACATCTAAACCTCAAGGGCTCCTGCAACCTCTGCCTGCGCCTGCTAGCCCCTGGTCGGTCATCGCATGGGATTTTATCGTGTCTCTTCCCTCTTCACACGGCTTTCATGTTATTTGGGTTGTTACTGATCACTTTTCCAAGCAATGTCATTTTGTGCCTCTAAAGAAACTACCCCGTGCTGACCAGCTGGCTGACCTGTTCGTTAATCATGTATGGAAACTTCACGGACTACCTTCGGTGATCATTTCGGACAGGGATCCAATTTTCACTTCCAAGTTTTGGACTTGTCTACTGAAAACCCTGGGAGTCACTCAGAAACTCAGCAGTGCTTATCACCCTCAAACAGATGGCCAATCTGAGCGTGTTAACAAATCTCTTGAACAATTTCTTAGGTGTTTTGTTTCTGAGAACCAGAATGATTGGGCTCCGCTCCTTCCGTTCGCAGAGTTTGCCATCAATTCTGCGGTTCATACCTCTACTGGGAAACCCCCCTTTGAAATAGTTTACGGCTTCCTTCCCTCTCCTTTCCCCCCTTCCTCCGCTCCTCCTTCTGTTTCTGCTTGGGTCTCTAAATTTTCTGGCATTTGGCAATCCGTCTCGAATGCTATAGCTTCCGCTAAAGCTTCCCACAAACGTTTTACTGACCGTAAACGGCAGCCTAATCCCCTTTACCAGCCCGGGGATTTGGTTTTCCTTTCTTCTAAGAACATTTCCTCTCCTTCTCCGTCTAAAAAACTTTCCCCTCGCTTTCTCGGACCTTTTCCTGTGAAAAGGGCTATTAATGATGTCTCTTTTGAACTGGATCTCCCTTCTTCCCTCAAGGCTATTCATCCTGTTTTTCATTCCAGTTTGCTGAAGAGGGCACCTTCGCTGACTTCTTCGCCGGCTGATGTTCCTCAACGCCCCGATTGACTTTGCTACTGCATTCATATTACTATTTAGTTTTCTTGTATTTCTACTGTTCCGTGATATTTTCTATATTTTGTGTATCTATATGTATATAATTTTTTTTTAAAAAAGTGGGGCAGGATGTCGGGAGTCCTCCATGTTTTATTGTTTTAGGATAGCAGTAGACTGAGGAAATAGTGATAGTAGGCTGTTAGCTATTCCCAGGCGCCAACCATTCCTTCCGGCTGGAATTTCAAAGGAACCGTTTGGCATGATGACGTTTGTTCTTTTACAACTATCTTAGGAGAAACTGTCTGTTAAAGTGTAAGGTGGGGGGAAACGTTCCATTCTCGAGCTTTAACGTCTGGAGACAGCATCCCTTACTATGTTACAATAAATCTTCTATTAAGTTTGTTGATCCATGTGAGAGTGAATCTGTTCCTGACAGAGGTGGTCTCGGAATCGGGGAGTTTTTATAGGGTGAATGGTGCCTACAGGCCATGCCATACTCAGTGAGAACAATGCGAGTTTGGAGCGGGACAAAGCTTTGGGAAAGGTCAAGTTTAACATGATGGGCTTAGCGCAGGTTTAACAAGAGTATAGCCAGTATGCAAATAGCTTGGCCTTGTCAGACTGTCGGCTTGAGGCCAGGCGTCTTTGTTTAGGGTCACGCTTAAGCAAGAGGTGTTTGCAAGGAGGTCCCTGAAGCAACGGAGTGGCTCTGTTCTGCCTGCCTGCGTGGAGGATGGAATGTCCAACACTTACCAGCCGCGCCTGTTTACGTGCTTGTCCGGAGGCCTCGCAAACACGTGGGGCGGGGGGGCAGAGAAAGGCCGAATTATTTTGATATCAAAAGAGATATCTAGCGCTATCACCGGGCAGGCCTGAACCATAGTAACACCTCCTCCCTGCATTTCTCCTTTTGGGACATCCTTTTAAGTTACCGCTGCTATTTACTGCAGCTTTGCTTCCACCTTTAATTCCTGCCACCTTCTGAAAGCTTGAGGTCTCTTCTTGCACCTTTTCCCTAAATGGACAATGGACAACAGCAAGTGGGGGATGAAAATCATGATTAGCTTTGTAAACTGTTACAAAAAAAGTGGACCCCTTTCTTTAAATTAGCATGGAGAGACAGTTTTTGGTCTAAAATTCCTTGCTCTTTAGGGTGTAGCTCCAAATATATCTTTTTTCTTTAAACGTTTTTTTTTAACCCCCATCCCCTGGGGAATTAAAGTTGATGTTACATTACGGACCCAAGTGGCTTTCCGTCCATAGCGCTCTTCACAGGCAGTGTCTGGCTTTCAGAAGTTGTCCGTGCTCCTGGTAGCAGTTTATCTGAAACTTTTGTAGGACATGCCCTGATGAAGCCACGGGTGTATCCTAATGTAAACGTACGCCCTGCTGACCAGACGTGTGCCAAAGGGTGTTTGAGGCTTCCCGAATGAGCCCAGGGCGCCCGCCGCTGTTTCCAAAGGAGAGGCAGCTCATCCCCGTGGCTGAGTCTTGTCTGCCGCAGGCCGAGCGGACGCCCGAGGACTCGGCTACGGAGGGCGGTGCTTTTCCCCAGAAGGTGCAGGTGGAGGAATGTGGGACCTCCTCAAAACTTAGTCACACGTGGCAGGTTCCTCCCTTCACCAAATAAGACATAACTGACATCATGGTGGTTATGAAATGAGGGAGGACATCACTCTTGCAAACTGAGTCCAAAAATAGTTTTCAGCCCATTAGCTTCGTGGGGGGAGGCAAAAGGGAGGGGAGGAGGGGCAGAATCTTGCTCTTCCCAGTCAGCTCAGGCAAAGGGAAACGGCTGCATCCTCTCCTCGCTTCGTGCCTTCTCCCTCCTTAAGAACTTTTGCCATCTTGGCCACACTCTGATGGGGCTTGGCCACACATGTCCTGGTCTCCATCCGTGAAATGTTGGAGGGTATCGTCCTGGGACACTTTAAAGGGGTCTTGGGAGGCACCCTGAAACAACGGCCCCTGCCAGACAGCCCCCAAAGTGGACTGGGAGTAACGCAGCGTCCCTTCCAGGCATCCAGAAGGGGAGCTGTTGCCGGAGCCGCTGATCAGTCTCAGTTTCAATAAAGGCAGAGGTTCCATAAAAGTGAAGTAGATAAAGGGAGGTCTCAGTGCCAAATAAGACTTCATTGAATGGAACCTGGAGGGCGGGGTGTGTTGCCCACTTTGTGGTTGTCTTCATTGATGTTGTTCACAGCCAGAGATTCTTATTTGTGAGGTCACAGAGGCTGCTTGCTGGATATTTGACTGCACGGATATTTAACTGCGTGGTCACAGTCGCCTTCTTCTTCTTTTTTACAGATATTAAAGAGGAGCGCATAGACATCGAAAACCTCATTGGAATGTTACAAACTGGACACCAGTGAGGAAAATGTGACCAAGATATGATTTCTCAAAGTATTTCTTTTACATGTTCTGCAAGATTGTGCTTTAAACTGTGTTACTCCTTGTGGCAAACATAAAAATAATGGGGAGTTCTTCGGAGTTCTCAACACGTAATGCTGAATTTTATATCTATACAGATTTTAATAGAAGATTGCTTTCTTGCTGCCTCATTTTTCTTAGACAGCTCAGTCTAGCATTGCTCAGTGAAAAAACAAAAACACACCAAATTCAGGGTTCTTCCGTGCATGCAGATTCTCTCCCTCTTGTTTCTCATTGGCCCCATTTTGCTCCCATTTTTACTGTAATTTTGCCAAAATTTACCCAGGAGAGTTTCCCGTTGGTTTGTGAGAGACTAATGGAAACTCCTAGCCAGTCTCTCCCCCGACTCCAGTACGTGAGCATGTGTGCATTGGTCTGTGTGTGCACGTGTGTGCCTGCATCTTCTCTCTTACACACACACTCACACACCTACACGCACACATGTGTAAACACACTGAGTTCCTCATGCGCCGCCTGCCTGCCTGCCTGTTGGAAAGCAGTGGTGAAGCAGACTCTGAGAGAGGGTCAGTCTAGGTAGCCACAAGACCCTATATATGCTCATAGTTATAGCAGTGAATATGAGGAATCATCTGAAAGTGTGTCACAAGTCAAGGGATTTCCACAGGCTGCGTTAGCAAAGATAGTTGAGAGTTCTTGTTTATGGATGCAGAGTACGGTCCCCATGTACTGAAATGTTCTATAACATATTGCCTGGAATGTAAATATCTGAGAAGCAAGGGTATCAGAGAATATTGCACACATTGCAAAACCTCAGAGGGGCGGGCAAGAGGGAATGTCTTTGTACTGTGTTCCTATAAAACTGTCTTGCAAACTGGTTTCTGGGCTCTTGGATTTGGAAGCGATTCCAGCCACGCAGCCCAGCCGTAATAAACTCTTTTTCCTTTATTCCTTGCTCTCTCTGTCTCTGGACTTCTGCTACAGTGGGGAGCCAAAGAAAAGGAGAAAGAAAGACAATCCTGAAGACACCAGGAAGGAGGGAGGAAACAAATATTTGCAATTTTTCTCCTCCTCAGTGGGAGGAAGTTAAGGCACAAAAATTTGTTCAGAGGGGGTTTGCTCTTGCCTTCCTCTGGGGCTGAGAGAGTGTGACTTGCCCAAAGGCACCCAGTGGGTTTCCATGGCTGAGCAGGGATTCAAGTTCTAATTCAGCACTCAACCGTGATGCCACCATGGTTCTGGCACTTGGCCTACCTGAGCCTTAAAGGAGGGGCAGGAAGGAAAATGATTTTCTGGGAGTTTTCTGGGAGTGATGGTGGCCATGGTGGGTCCAGTGGCAGAGACCTCTTGGTTTCTCTCACTTGCCCTTTCCACTCCTGAGTGGACGGCATTCAGAACGCTCCCCCCCACCAAAAAAAAAACCCCTATAATCCCCTGAGAGATGTTTTCTTCCTTGAGTGAGAGCCATAAAGCCAGCACCTCTGGTCACTTCTCACTTCGGTGGGTTTTGTATTTACATTTTTATACACTCACAGACATGCATACGCACAAACGATTTGCATGAACACAATTTTCACAAGAAAGTCCAAAGTGGGACAAATCATTGTGCAAACCCCACAGTTTTCTTTGAGAAAACACTGAGTTTTTTTTAAAGCACAAAACCAATATTTTCAGTGCAAATGCAGGTCACTCCAAGAGTTCCTGAAATGAAGGGGAAAAAATCATTGCAAAGTGCAGTCTTTTGTCCAGCAGGGAGAATATACTTGAACTTCTTTGTGAGAATGAAATAAGGGAAGATTTCCATCCTTCTTAGGTGGTGAACCTGCATCCCTTCATCCTGGTAGAGTTCAGACGTGCCCCTTTTCTTCCCAGTTGCTAAGTTTGCTAGAAGTTTAAATAAATAAACAAATATATTTTTGTGTTAAAAATCTATGACATCTTATTGAGATAAATACGAGTTGCTACATGATTTTCATATTCTCAGAGAAAAGTTTTGAATTTTTTCTTTATGCACCAAATATTTTTGTACACAAAACATTGCAGGGTTTATTTTGTTTTTCCACAAGAAAACCCCAGTATATTTTACGTGATCCTCCGAAAAGCCACTTGGGGTAGGTCAGGGTGAGAGAGGACGTCTGGCCAAAGGCCGTCCAGTGAGTTTTGTGGCTTAGTGAGGATCTGGAACCCCCAAGTCCCAGCTGTGTAACTCTGCTCCCTACGTCCGTCCTTCTTAAGCTGCCTCGTGTGGGGGACCAGCAGGGTTTTCTGCTGATGAGCCAGGGCCTGGCACCATATATGTGCCCATTGACTACGGGTGTTTCCTGAATGCTCGTTGCTGACTGGCAGCCAATCGCTGTCAGACCGGCCCTGGTCCCTGTGCCATCATTTTGACTGGCACTGCCCAGCATCACTCGGGCTCATCGAGGAAGCCAGAGGGAAGGAGGCAGGTTGTCCTGTAATGGATGACCCACAAGGCACAAACTTCCCTCTGAGGTAGGCAGTAGGTTTTATCCGCAGAAAATGCAGGCAACACAGCATGCTTCTTCCAAAATTGCTGGGACTGAGGCATACCTGGAGCTCCCACTTTTTATAGGTACAATTCCAAATCTTAGGTGCACAAAGAAGTAATTGGAGAGGATCATAATTCTAACATCACCCCACTCCTTTAGACCGTTCCCTGACCCACATTTGGTCCCCACTTTTCATCCCTGGGGCAGGAACATATTTCCTGCCTCTTATCTAAGACACTTTGTGTTCTCAAAACGCTGTCCTTGGCACTTCCATTTCTCCTCCCTACTCTGATCTTCTCCCCCTCACTGGACACATTGCAATGATCCATTAGTGCTGGATGCTTTGTAGTCCTACAACTTAATGGAGCTTTACAGCTTTACAGCAGTGCTTCTACACTGACTGCAATACCCTATGCTAGTAAATATCCAGTAGACAAGCATATGGCAGGAGCTACACATCCTGACACATGTGGACATTCAGCAGCTGTGCAAGGCAAATGACTGTGGTAATTTGTCTGCTATGGGCAGATGATCGTTGTGGGTGCAGAACAGAAGGCAGCCCCATGCTTCAGTTCTGGACTGAGCCCTTCCATCTGGTGGCAGCAGCAGCAGCACGAAGAACTTCACATTGGTTGAAGGATGCTGTGATTCACGTCCCCACAAGACGGCAGGCTTGTAGCACAGAGTGTGAGCTGGCCATGCAAACGTGGAAAAGAGCAACACTGGAGACCAAACTGTAGCATGCTCTGTAACCATAGCATTACTGCAGAAAAGCAGGACCAAAAAGCCACGGGTGCTGAGAAGGCGTTTAAAAGGGAAAGTGGTCTGCATTTGGAAGAGAAATCAAACGGAGCATAAATATTTGTGGGGTGGGTTGTCAGGCGAAGACCTGGAGATGCTCCAGGTGCCCTTGACAGCTTTACTGAATGACGTGGGACCAGGCAAAGTTTCAGTGGGACTCCCCTACCGGTGTGCGTACCGTGGATTCACGAAGATGAATGTAGAAATCCCAATAGGCCCTTAGTTCCCTGGTGATGAGCATCCCACACAGGCCAAACAGGTGAAATGACTGGATAGCTGAAGAAAATACAGTTCCATTATTCAGGTTTCATGATAAAGATGGAGAAGGTCAACCCAAACGAGCAGAGCATTTATGATTGTTCTGATTGTTTTGTTTGATTTATGCCTCGACCTTCCTCCCAAGAGCAGAGGTTGGTTAACAATCTCACGGGAAAGAGAAAGAACGCCCTGCGGGTGGACGGACCCCATCAAGGAAGCCGCGGCTGCTGCCCTGGGCCTGCAAGACCTGAGCGGGGCCGCTGGTAAGGGGGTGTCTTCGCGCTCTCTCAGGCTCCTCATCTGTCACATCAGCTTGCGGTCTCCTGGGGCTACGTGACTGGGGATTTTACTGGTCTGACCTGGTTTTCGATTGTTCGACCATTGCTGCCTGTGTGCCTATCCAGGTGACCTCTCAATTACATTGAATCATATTTTAATATCAAAATTGTAGACCCCAGGACAGGGTTTACCAGTGAGGTAACAGTGCCTTCAAGTCCCTTCTGATTCATGGCAACCCTAGGTGAACCTATCATACGGTTTTCTGGGGCTGATTATGTGTGACACACACCCAAGCCACCCAGCGGGTTTCCACGGCCGAGTGGAGATTCAAACCCTCTCCAGAGTCCCCGTTGAACACTCAAGCCACTAGACCACACTGTCACTGTAGCCTCCGTCCCATTCATTCCATTTCATTCCATTGCTCCCTAGTGAACTGAGGGCTTTCTTGGCTCCACTTTATGAGACGCTTAGAAGTGACAGTGTCCACCGCTCTGGCCATTTCCCTGTTCCAGACACCAGCCAGGGCTTTGCCAGGGTCACCTGCCAAGGGAGCAGGAAACTCCCCAAGAACTGTCAGGTATTCATCGGATCCATAAGCCTCCTGGGGCGCCTTACCTTAATTGGCCCCCCACTCCTGCATAGACTCCAAGTCCCAGTGAATCCTAGGGAGTCCAAACCCCACCAGGTAGTGATTGTGTTACCCTGTATTCTGGGGGTCCCGGGAGGGGCGCTCAGATAACCAGATATAAACACAAGATGGGGAAATTAACTTGAGCACTGTCTTAAGCTAACGAGAGGCAGGGTAACGTAGCTGGGATCTTTTAACCCTATGTCTACAGCGTCGGGTCGGAAGAGCAGTTAGACAAGTTCAAAAGTAACAAAAATGATAGTTTTATTAAGGACAAACAACAAATAAGACAACACATGCACTCAGCTAGCTAGAATAGAAGTGGGAGTTTTTGGGGGGAAATGGATGATACGACACCTTGTCTCATAGTCCTGGAGAGAAGCAGGGGTTGCAGGGAAGAAAGCTCAGCGTGGCTAGCTGAGGGGAGCTCGTCAGACCGAACGGCAGCAAGGCGGGATGGAAGTCCAGAGCAATCCGAACAGGAAAAAGGTCCGGACAGGGAGAGCGAGCGATCCGAGGAACACTCAGAATCAGGGGGTTTTTATAGGGTGGATTGTGCCGACAGGCCATGCCATGCTCGGTGAGAACAAAGGGAATCTGGAGCTGGACAAAGGCACTGGAAAAGGTCACGTTTACGTGATGGGCTTAGCGCTGGATGACAATAGTATGGCCAGTATGCCAATGGCTCAGCATAAAGGACTTGCTGGCACTCGGCCGAGCGTCCTTGTGTAAAGTTGCGCTGCGCAAGGTGTGTATGCAAGAAAAATGGTCCCTGAAACAATGGAGAGGCATTAAGCTGCCCACCTAAATGGGGTTTTGGAATGTACAACCATTAACGGCCGCGCCTATTACGTGCTTGTCCAGTGGCCCTTTGCAAACATGTGGAGCAGGGTGGCAGAGGAGGTCAAGTAAAGGCCGAATAAGTTTGATATCAAGCGACATCTAGTGCTTTCACCAGACATATCATAACCATAGTAACAATTGGAAAGTTCTTCCACACCCAGACCACCATAGTGCCCAGAAGAGAGAAACAGGTCCAAAGTGTTTCCTGCAGCATATCACTTGGGGCAGGCCTATGGTAGTCATGGAGGACTTGCTCTTGATAGAGGGGTCTCTGCATGGATGAGCAGAGCAAAACTAGCCCAGGGGACTCCAACAGCACCACCAAGACCAACTCAGCCAGCTCAGGCAGTTGAGCAGCAGGGTGGGTGGTATACCAGCGGAATCCCTATTCTGTCCCAGCCACCCACCTTTCGGTACACACATTCAAACCCAGCAGAGAGTGGGGCAGGGGAGTGGGGCAGGGGAGGTGGAATCCCGGCAGACCACTACCACTCTGCCTCCCTGCCCCCAGGTCTTGCCTGCTGCAGCACAGGGGCAGAAACCCCCCAGTTTCATCCAGCCGGGTCTAGATAATACAAGCCAGATTGGCACGTTCATCTAGCATCAAGTCCCCGATCAAGGGTGCTTTTCCACTCACCAACCTGGCACTGAGCGGCAGCATTTTCAGCCCAGGGGGTCTGTTGCCAAGACTACACAGACTATTTGGATCACCTCTGACATCAAAAGGCACGTACAGGAGTGCACAACGGCCACTCTGCTAGGGGGGCTTTTAGGGGTAGGGGCTTCTACAGGCTCTTGATGGGACTCCCAGGGGATCACCAGGAAATCCTGGGATCTAAGGAGGCAAAGAGGCCCGAAAGAACAACCCCAAAAAACCCAAAACCAGGGTGGGGTTAGAAGGGCACACACACCCCGCCCAATATTCTCCTGGGAGACCCAGCATCTTCGCCTGGCATGCTGTCATGCACGAGATTTTTGGTACTTTTCATCCAGAGAGAAATGAGAGAGCGTGTCTTGATTGAGAATCCTATAGTCTAGGGCGGCTAAATTTCTCTCTGGATCAAAAGTACCAAAAATCTCAGTGCATGACAATGCTGCTGGGTTTTACTTGGATCTTGCTGCTCTGTCTGCTCTTCCATTCCTCTTCAACATTGCAGGATTTTCTCCAAAGAAAAGATGCAGCCGTTCCCCTGGAGCCACCTCTTCTCAGAGCTTGTCTCCTCTGCCCATTCCCATGGCCTCCCACACAGGCACCATCCACCCCCTTCCCGCTGCTGAGCTTCCTGGCTCTTACTGGAAATCCCAGCATCCTGCTCTCTGGGTAGGCATGGAGCCCTAGAGGAAACTCTGATCAGAAAAGCACCCAATCTGACCCTCCTCAGAGTATGCAGCCAGAGACTGAATGAGAGACATTTATTGAGAACTCGTTAGGTCTATTGCAAACTTCTCAAAACTTCTGCTGTGCAGGTATATTTTCACTTCTTGTTTAACTGAGTTGAGTCATCAGGTTTACTGCTTCCAGAACGGGTTGAAACCAGCTCTTATCTATCCTTTATTACAAGGTTATTACAGGACAAAATAAAGTCATGAGGACTAAAAAATGAAAGCACTTTAGTTCAGTATTTTGAAACTCACAAGCCCACTCAGCGGGCCACCAGGGCAGGGCTGGGGAGCCCTGGTGGACTCCTAGGAAAGGCTTAATGGCTCTGGAAACTTCCTTCTAGCTCAGTGAACCCGTGAAGGGGTTTTCTTTCAGGGTGGGTTGCCTGGGGCATACCTGGCTGGAGCATTGGATATGTGGACAGCCCTGGCAAAGTGGCCCAGCACCCACTCCATTATTATGGGGGTTCCATGGCCAGGAGGGTGTTTGGAAGGGGGGCATGTCCTTCTCCCCAAGCTGGAAAGATGGTGTCCTCCAGCCAGGCATGCAAACCCTACCCAAACCACACTGGGCTGGATGCAAGCTTTAGTTAATAGCCAGTTCCCCATCAGTCCCAAAGGTGTGGCAATGCTCGGCAATTATGCCCCCTACGAGTCACTATGCCCACACCATGCAACGGTTTATGCTGCCCAAACAATATTCAGCCTGATCCGTGCCATTCTGTTCTTTGGTACTGTTACCCTGTTCTCTGGGGGTCCCAGGGGGGGGCACCCACATAACCAAACAACAACAAAACAACCTTGGAGAAAATTAGCTGGAGCACTCACTAAAGCTAGCGAGAGGCAGGGTAACTTAGCAGGATCTTGCAACCCAGCATCTACAGGGTCAGGCCAGTCAAGCAGCCAGACGGATTTAAAATAGCAACAATGATGTTTTATTAAGTACCAACAAATATTAAAGACGACACAGTCACACAGCTAACTAAAGAATCGGCAATAGGGATTTATGGAGGGAAATGGGTGATACGACGCCTGTCTCGTAGTCCTGGAGAGATATGAAGATAGAGTTCGTTGGGGTGCAGGGAAGAAACTCAGCGTGGTTCGCTGACGGGAGCTCGCCAAACACAGCGGCAGCAGGCGGTCTGGGGCTCGGGAGTGATCCCGGGTTGATGCGGGCTCAGTTACTGGAATGGAGGAGACGGCTCGCCATGTGGAGCAGCGGCAAGGCTGGATGGAACTCAGGAGCGATCCAAGGAAGGTCTCGGAATCAGGGGATATTATAGGGTGAATTGTGACTGCAGGCCATGCCTTACTCGGTGAGAACAATGCGATTTAGGAGTGGGACAAAGCTTTGGAAAGGCCAGAGTTTAGCATGATTGGCTTAGCACCTATTTAAGAATAGTGTAGCCAGTATGCAAATGTGGAGCACTTAGTACGGCTGTGTAAGGCTACCTGCTCAGGGCCAGGCGCCTTTGTTAGTATCACACATAAGCGAAAGGGTGTTTGCCAGAGAGGTCCCTGAAGCGATGAACCGTCTCTGTCCGGCCTGCCTAGGTGGAGAATGGAATGTCCAGCAATTATCGGCCGCACCTGTTTACGTGCTTGTCCGGAGGCCTCGCAAACACATGGAGCAGGGCGGCAGAGGAAAGCCGAATGGTTTGATATCAAAACGATATCAAGTGCTATCTCTGGGTAGGCCTGGACCACAGTAACAATCCCCCCCCCGAAAATGGACAGTATTGCGACAATATTGGACATTTTCCAATTAAACATTTCAAAACAAATTTAGCACCGAATGGAGGTCTACAGATTCTGGGGTCGTATCACTCCTATGGGCAAAGGCTTTTTGCAACATTCCTATCTAGTAAGAAGCATTCCTTATCTAACAAAGTCCTAAACCTAACCACATTCACGCAGACAAACATAAATTTTGCAATGGCAATAGCAATCAATAATAGCAATAGCAATGAATGGTGAAGAATGAAAGAATCCTCCCGCCAAGGGAAAAAGGCAATAGAGTAATGCAAAATGGAATAATCAATGAAACACTGTAAAATCCAATGCAGGGTCTGGTAATGGGAGTAATCCAAGAAGCAATCCGTTCCATGTGGATACTGGAATGAGAGTTCGGAGTCCAGGGGAGGTGAGGTGCAAGCAAAAGTCTCTGCACACACACACACCCCGGGAACAGGAAAAGTCTGGTAGCTGGAGCAAATAAGCAACATGAGTCCAAGCTGAGCTGGAACAATAGCAAAATGTCAACAGCAACAGCAAAATGCGACCATCAGCGCCTAAACAAAGACCTAAGTACTTCACCTCAGTGGACACCAATTGGGCCTTTTCTCTATTGGCCTTGAAACCGGCATCGCGGATGATCCCTAACACTTCATGGGTGATTTCCTGGGCCTTCTCTTCAGTGTCAGAATGGACCAAAATGTTGTCCACATAGGATAAGAGGTGAGACCTTGAAGCTGGCTACAGTTTGTTCCACATCTTAACCACGTGTGCGTGGCAAATGCTCAGGCTGGAGTGGAAGCCCCGGGGCGTGCGTTTAAACACGTATTGCTGGCCCCAGAATGTGAAGGCGAATTTATACCAACACGCCTCGTGGAGTGGAACTGAGTGAAAAGTGTTTGCCAAATCAATAACACTATAGTACTTAGCTCCTGTCACAATGGCAGACAGGATTTCATTGTATTTTGCCACGACTGGCACCACGGAGGAGTCACAAAGTTCAAAGCCCTGAAATCTACAGTCATCCTCCACGTTTTGCCATCGGACTTTAAGACTGGCCACAAGGGTGCATTGCAAATTGACTGCATGGGGGTTATTACATCCCATTGGAGGAGCCCCTCCATGGTTTTCCCTGTGCCTTCTTCAGCCTCGGTTGGGTATCTGTACTGTTTTTGAGGTGGGGGGATTGTGGCCTTCTATCAGGACACAAGCCTCCTTTACAGTCCCGCACTCGATTTTATCCTTAATCCAGACCTCCGGGAAAGCCTTCACTCAGGAGTCGCTAGTCAAACAACATACAGGGGCAGGAGCCTTAATGGCGGCACAGCAGTGCACGGCTGAAATTTCCTCAGGTCCCTGGTCTAACTTCCACAGAAACCCGTTCGCATAGTCAACCGTGAGTCTGTCTCCCCCGAGGAAGCCGAGGCCCAAAAGGCCATCGTCCTCGCCTCGGTTCCTGCAAGCCCACAGCTGAAAGGAGAATGTCTCTATGGACATCGGGATGTCCTTCCAAGCTTGGGCGAGGTGACCCCCCTCCCTATCCAGAAAGCTGGACACGTTTGGGCGTGGGTTCACTGTGCTTAACCAATTTGGAGTGCAGCACGTTCAGTGCCGTATTGGAATCCACAAGAAGGGTGGCAGGAGTCTTTCCCCACTCGGTCCCTATGCCTGCCTTCGCCCAGAACCTTCCCCACTTGGTCACAACGTTGCGGGGAAGTTTCCTGGACCGAGGGCACCCCTAGTCCTGCAAGTCTAATGTCGGGTAGTATCCAGCCGGAGGTGGGTTGTTCGTCACGGCCTGGACCGGTGGTTTACTCCCCGCAGAAAGCTGTTTGTCCGGAGCTTCCAAAAGCTCCGACGTGGGCCGTTTGTCGAACTGGCCCATGTCCAGTCCGAACCTATGTAGCATGCCCAGATTTTGACTCTGTCCGAGGAGTACGTCTGGGCTGTGGGATCATGCCCACCAGACGTCTCCCAGGGAGAGCCAGATTCAGAGGACTGTTTGGGGTCACTTGGCTGTGGTGGGGGATTCCCTGCCTTGCCGGGCTACCTGCAGGAGTCTCTTCCTTGCCACTGCCTGTCCTGTCAAGGAGCTGGACGCGAGTTCCAATTCCCACGTGGAACGGAATTCGGCGCTGTCTTCCTGTGTTGGGAATGGGGCCCATAGTTGGAGTACGTCACTGAAAACCTGGTAAGAATAAAGTCAAAATAGAAGTAAATGAGTTATCGTGTTAGAGTGCTGTTGATTTTTTTTTTTTTTTTTCAAAGTATGAACTCATTGAAAAATAAGGTAAAACCAGTTCATCAAAGAAGACTTTTTCTGTGAACTGATCACAGAATTGGAGAACCTAAAGGTGAGTGTTGCAGGCGCTGGCAGCCCCAAAGCTGGACCTCTGCAATGCCCTGTACGTTGGGCCACCCTCCCGGAAGCCAGGCCGTTTCCGCACTAGACTTTTATAGCGCTATGATTCCACTTTCAACACCCTATGGAATCCTGGGCCGACCAGCCCCTCCAGAAACTGCAAACCCCAGGATTCCATAGGATGTTGAAAGTGGAATCATAGCACTATCACAGTCTAGTGCGGATATGGCTCCGGGTTGGAAACTGCAGTTAGAGCGAAACACGGTGGCCAGAGTGGTCAGCGGTGCATCTGGGAGTAATCATATTTGTGGTGTTGTTGTGTGCCTTAAAGTCATTACCAGCTTCTAGTGACCCTAAGGCAAACCTGTCGTGGGGCTTTCTGGGGCTGAGAGTGTGTGACACACCCAAGGTCACCCGGTGAATTGCACCTTGTCTCCAAAGTCATGGTCCAGTGCTCTAACTACTGCGCCACGTCGGCTGTCACAGTGATCGTGGTACATCTGTATTAACGTCACTCCACTGGCTGCCAGTGAGCATCACAGAATCACGGAGCTGGAAGAGACCCCAGGGGCCATCCGGTCCAGCCCCCTTTGGCCGTGCAGGAAGAGTCAAGGCACTCCCCTGGACAGGAGGCCATCCAGCCTTTCTTTGAAAAACCTCCAAAGAAGAAGTTCCCAGCAACTGGCACTGGGAGGCATCCTGCTCCAACTCTTGGAAGGGTGAAGGGAAAGCCATCATGAAGGTCTGCCTTTAGGCCGGTGCAGCAGAGTGAAGAAAGGGGGAACCAACCCAGCCGCTCACAGATGCTCTTCAGGGAGGATTCGGCCGCTGAGATGGCTGGTAGCAAGTAAGCGGACTCTGGGTGGAGTCTCTACGTGGCACCTGTGGGCTTGGTTGTCAAATACTGGGAGCAAGCCAAAACTACGTTCAGGTAGTGACGCTGTATTTTTCATCAGGTCTTCTCCAGCTGGGATTTGGCAGTAATCTCGGTAGGAGGAAATAGTTCACTTCAGTCAGACACCATTTCTGTCCTCTGTTGCTTCTGTTACATTTTGAATCCTTCCTTTTTAATGCTGATATTTCTCGGGAATAGTTTCTCCGGAAGGTACCAGAATTAGTGCTTCTCTTCTAGATTGGCTTGTTGAAGTGCCCTGAAGAGACATCACCAGGTCCTGTGCTTCTGATATTGTTTGCCCCCGTCAAGGATTTCCTGAAGTCCTTAGCCAAGGAGTGAACGTGAGGAGACCTGGAGGTTGTGGGGGGCTTCCTTTGGGGGGAACTGCTTGGCAGGGGAAGTTCCGCCCTCCAGCCATTACGTGACCCTATTTGCTCATCCAGTTGAGAAGGAGAGGACACCAATCAATAAATCAATCACAGTATTTATATCCTGGTTTTTCCCCCAAGAATGGGATTCAAAGTGGCTTGCAGAATAAAAGAAATAGAATCATAGAAATGTAGAGCTGGAAGAGACCCCAGGGGCCATCCAGTCCAACCCCCTGCCATGCAGGAACACCCTCAAAGCACTCCTGACAAATGGCCGTCAAGCCTCTGCTTAAAAACCTCCAAAGAAGGAGGAGACTCCACCACACTCCATGGAGGCAGCAGATTCCTCTGCCGGACAGCCCTGACCATCAGGAAGTTCTTCCTGAGGTTCAGGTGGAATCTCCCTTCCTGCAGCTTGAATCCATTGCTCCTTGTCCTGGTCTCTGGAGCAGCAGAAAACAAGCCCTCTCCTTCCTCTACGTGCAAATATAAGTTAATTAGCTAAAAACAGACAAAAAGTTACAAAAAGACAAAAAACTGTCTGTGGAATTAAAACCATATAAGCCGTCGATGTAAAAGTATAGATAAAAAACAATATAGCGCTTAACCAGAAAACCCATTGTCTAAAACAATCGGTTCCCAGGCGCCTGCTGGCATAGGAAGTTCTTGACCCAACGATGAATGGACAGCAAGGAGGGAGCAAGGGAGCAATATTTGAAGGGATGCCATGTAGAGGAGGGAGAGGGCTTGTTTTCTGCTGCTCCAGAGACCAGGACAAGGAGCCATGGATCCAAGCTGCAGGAAAGGAGATTCCACCTGAACCTCAGGAAGAACTTCCTGACGGTCAGGGCTGTCCGGCAGTGGAATCGGCTGCCTTGGAGTGTAGTGGAGTCTCCTTCCTTGCAGGTTTTTAAGCAGAGGCTGGATGGCCATCTGTTGGGAGTGCTTTGAGGGTGTTCCTGCAGGGCAGAATGGGGTTGGACTGGATGGCCCCTGGGGTCTCTTCCAGCTCCACAGTTATATGATTCTATGATTCTATGATTATAAGGGTGGGCCCCTGAGAGAGGGAGTCCCAGCACCTGGGAGCAGCCACGGAGAAGGCCCTGCCTCCTGTGTTCCCCCCAAACGTGCCTGTGAGGGTGGTAGGATTGAGAGAAGCACCCCCCCGCCAGAAGTTCTTAGAGTCTGAGCAGGCTCACCAGGGGGAACAGGTTCCTTGGCATAGCCTGGACCTGAGCCACATGGGGCTTTGTAGGTGATCACAGAAGACTGAATAGTGCCTGGCAACCGACCAGCAGCCAGCACAGCTGGTATGTTGAAGGAATTGTGTGCTCTCTGGAACGAGTCCTCGCGACCGCTAGAGGCCCCTCCAACACTGAAGAGAGAGACGATGCTGGTCAACATCACTCCTTTCACTTCCAAGAACAAGTTGTTTGCTGGACAAGAAGTGGCGGCAAAGATCTTCTCCTTTCCCCCACTTCTCCCCGTCCCTTTATCAGGCTGCAACTGCAGGAATCTGCCATGTTCTGTGAACTCTGGGCTTCCCACTGAGCCGGGGCTTTCTCTTCCTTGGCTTGGCTTTATCTTTTTCTTTGCTACCCCAGGGTCCTAGAACGGCCTCCCTGAACTGCTGCTTCCCCCACTATTTTTAAGGCTTAATTGAAAACCTGCTTGTTTTGCAAAGCTCTTGGAATTTTAGCTTAATATGGTTCTATACTCTGCTTGTTCATTTGCTTGAAGTTTGGTTTGTTCTTTCCTCCTTGTGTATGTGTACGTGTATTTTAGATTGTGCGCCTTTGACAGGGCTGGCTGTTTTTTGTTGTTGTGCTTGCAAGGTGCTACGTACATCTGTGGTACTAAATAAATAAATAATGATGATGACAAAGACAACAACAACAACAACTTTTATTTGGTCCTTTGGTGCTGACTTCCTTGTTCCTGCTGCTTCCTCTTGCTTTTCTCTGGAGAGCATGTCACCTGGGTGGATGTGCCGCCCTACTCTGAATCCATGCCCAGCCTGGGCCTTGAGCAGTGAGCCTTGGGACCCACTAATCACCCTTCCCCTCCTGCTGACTTGGTTCATGCCCTTCTGCGAGCAGAATCCTACTGCGGCACTGCCGAGAACAATAACTGGGGTGAACATGGAAGAAGATGAGGTAGCTGCTCTCTTTGCTCCCTATGGCTTCCTAAAGGTTCTCTCTTTCTCTGGAGGACTTGAAACTCTCTCCGGAGTACTTCAGTGGCCCCTTCCTACAGGGAAGGGGGCTGGACTAGACCCCTCTGGTGGCCCCTTCCAGCTCTAAGATTCTATGGTTCTGTGAAATGTTATCTTTGGTTTTGGATTTCCCTTCTGCTTTTCTGCAGTGCAAATTTGGCATCCCTTCTGCAATGTGGGAGTGCCCAGCAAAGGGCTGCTGTTTCTGTTTTTATCCTCTTTTCATTCACCCCTGCTTTCCAGTACTTCCCTCTGTCAGTTTCACATGAAAATGTTTAGTTAAATATTCCTCAAGGCTGCTCAGTTCTATGTTGCCACTGAGGCCCTTTTCACACGTGGGGGAGCCGAAACGGGGCGGCACACACAGGGGCAGAGATTACCTGCGTGCGTTTTGCTCCGTCCCTGCTCCGTCCCTGTGGGGAGCGCGGCTCCACCGCTCCACACGCCGCCGAATTTCGTCGGCGTTCGCAGCGTTCAGCGGCGCCCAAAATGGTGGCTGGTGGCTTCTGGCGGCGCTCCGCCAATCAGGGCAGCACGCCAGCCGGAAGCCCGCCCCCGGGCAGATCTGCAGAGACGCAGTAACGCATCTCTGCAGATTCACACCGGGAGCAGCCGCGGATTAGTGCGGGCGAGTTTCATAAAAACCACCTGGGAAGGTGGTTTTTAAGAAACTCGCAGCGCCACCCTTGCGGCTGCACTAGAGCGCTTGGAGGTGTGGAGCCTCACCTTTTCCAACAGCACTAGATCGCCCCGCGGTGTGAACGACCTTCATCTCCGATCATCTCAACGTGGAGTTTTACCCCCGTGTGGAAATGGCCTGAGTCTGCAAGTCCAGCTTGTGGACGTAAGCAGAGCGCTGCCCAAAAGATTGCCTGGCACAGTGCCCTGTTTCCTGCAGAGGCCAGCTACATACCCAGATGGGAAGGTCACAATGTGGGAAGTGAAGTGAGTCACTCATATAGTCTTTCATTAATTTTTTCATGGCTCCCCCAGGCCTAACCTCTCCATTTACTAAGTAGTTGGGTCCAAACAACTTAATAAATAGTTAGGAACTAATTTGGAGTGGGGAAAACCATTGGTGTTGAATGGAGCTAAGCATCTACCGGTACTTCTCAAGCCTGCAGGTTTGCTGCCACGTGCTGTCAAGTTCCCTTCAGCTTATGGTGACCCTGCGAAGGGGAAACTGTCTAAGGGGTGAAGTGACTGCTGCTGTTGTCCCTCTCCAGGGCAACTCAGTCCAGCTGTCCCATGGCTGCCAACCCCTTTACTGAGTTTCTTCAACTGCACAGCGGTAGCCGGCTTCACCGTTTTTGAGCCCTGTCCTTCTGGACCTTAGAGCGAGGGTTCCCAGTGGAGGCCCCCCCTCTGCCCAGTAGAGGCCCCTCCTTCCGCTGGAGCCCATGTTGGTGGCCTGTAGGAACATACCTGCATACCTATATGTTCATATACATAGGTCCGTCCTAATTATGCTCTCTATTTTTGGGCACCCTTTTTAAAATCTTAAGCGTGCACCTCAAAGTTTGCATATGGAAAGGCCCTTTGAGAAGAAGAATGCGAGTGCCAAAAACGGATGGAAAGTTAGTCCACTTGAAAAATGTTGAGACTGAAAGTAAGTATTGTGGGAGGGTCTTCAAAGTGCTTGAAGGGGGTGGGTAGACAGGGAGGAGAGTCGGCAGGAAATAGGATGAGGCATGGCACGCTCCTGGAACAGGGAGGAGGAGTTTCACAGAACTGCCATGAGTGGGTGGAGGCATTTGAAAAGTTGAAAGACCAGGGAGAAAAAACAGCTCAGCTGTGTCCCCTGTTTTGGGAATAAGGTACAAAACGCACTCCTGGGCACACAAATACGGATAGATAAAGATACCACCCCTGTATCACCTCTTGTTGGATCTGCAGCAGTCCCTCCAAGGGTTGACTTGATGGTGGCTCCCAAGCAGGGGCAGGATTTTTGAAATGAACAGGAGTTTGGTAACATGAAAAGGAAAGTGTGTAGCTTTCAAGAAAAAAACATGCTTAGCAGTGTTTTTCATTATGTGTATATCGTAATAGAAACCTGCACAAAGTAGAAAAACAAGGCACTGCTCCAGGTGTTCTTTCAACACATTGAATTGCAAAACCTGTGGTATGGACTAGTGTGGTGGAAGAGGAGCAGGAGAAAATGGGGACGGATTATATTCCAACAATTTTAAGATTAACGTAGAAAAATCCAATACACTGGTTTGAGATATTTCTGCATAGATGGAGTAGCAAAGAGGGAGAGGAGAGATGATGTTAGTTTGAGTCTCAGCATTTTAACTTCATGGATCCCATTGATCTCAATAAATCCTATAGATCTCTGTACCATTCTTCTTCTTTTGCTCCTTCCCTGGAGCAGAAACATCTGTATGCTGGAGCAGTAGCAGGAGGACAGGAGTGACAGAGAGAGCTGGAGGATTTATTGGTGTCATTGAGACGCTTGCTCTTTAAAAGCAGCCTGAGAAGTAGTGAATGCCTCACTACAGCAAGGCCTAAAAGAGGCTGTAGTGGGGTCACTGTTGAAAAATCCTTCCCATATAAACCCCACCACACTGGAGCCCTTCTTCGTCCATCCCCAGAATCCCATTTTTGGACAAGATTCTAGAATGTTTGGTGGCCTCCCAGCTCCAGGGGAGAACTGGATTATCTAGATCCATATCAGTCTGGCTTTGGGCCTGGCAATGGTCAAAGTATCTTTGGTTGCCTTGTTAGATGACCTACTTGGGGAACTGGACAGGGGAGTGTGTCGCTGTTGGCTCTGCTGGATCTCAGCAGTTTTTGATACCACTGACTGTGGCATCCTTCTGGGCTGCCTTTCTGAGATGGGAATTGGAGGCACTTTTACAGTGGTTCCATTCCTTCCTGGAGGGGTGAGCTCAAAAGATGGTGCTGGGAGATGCCTATTGGGCACTTGGCCATTGGCCTGCGGGGTCCTCAGGGCTCAGTTTTGCCCCCCGTGCTGTTTAATATCTACATGAAATCTCTGGGTGTCATGATCAGTGGCTAGTTCCTAGTTTGATTAAAA
Source organism: Ctenosaura bakeri (assembly GCA_948474755.1). Lineage (NCBI taxonomy): Eukaryota > Metazoa > Chordata > Lepidosauria > Squamata > Iguanidae > Ctenosaura > Ctenosaura bakeri. Next base: position 92,623 of record CAOLHI010001678.1, read on the forward strand.
GGCTCAGAATATTTTTGAAATATTGCAGAAGCTTTATTTCAGGAAGCAAAAGAAAAAAAATGATAGCATGAACTTTCAAAGCTAGAAAGCTGTGGGTGTTGCCTGGACTGGAGTCCAGAGCATTGTACAGGTTTATATAGTCGCGACAAGTAACTCCTACAAATTAAGTGCGCTAAATAATAATGACAGCAAGTTTCCCCCGCTAAGTGTCTCAAGCCCTTTCCCCAGGTTTTCCCCCTTTCCGTTGTTACGTCAACCACAGCCTTTGGGGATCTAACAGTAGAGACTTCTCACAGTCCTTCTCACACCACCCTTCTTTTGTTCTTGGAAGATAATTTGCAACCTTTCCAACTTGCTTCCCTTAGCCCAGGCCTCTCAGTCCAAGCCAACCTTGAAGGCTAGCTTTGCACCCAGCTCCACATCAAAGCTATCATATTCTGTTCTTACACACAGGTTCCCAACTTATCACACCATCCTTTTTACAGCATGGCATTCCCCCATAATGCATCAAAGCAGAGCCATAGTTTTCCAGGCAAAGTGTAAAGCATACATGTGACGTGCAAGTATCAAAACCCAACCCCCTTCCTTCAGTATGGAAACAGCAAAACATGTGTGCATTGTAACATGGAAACCTTTAAGCGTTGCGTATAATAAAGCCCATTATACAAGATCAACAGCATGAGATAGCTAGGCCTCCTTAACAACATGGCACGACATTACTGCATATAGCAAGGACAGGCGAAGCGTAACACATCGAAGCATAAGAGTGAGCAGTGATAATCCTTATCGTAGCGATACTGTAGAGCCCATTATACGCGGTAGCACAGCAACAATACAGCATGAAATGTTAGGACCACATACAGCATGTCAGTAACTCAGCACTCCATAGTAATATATGTGGTAACACACTCCTTTGAGATGTGACGTATTTCACCAGCCAGGCATATAAAGTGTAACATACGACAAAGCTCTAGAACCCTCTGTCAAAAGCAGTAAGAACACAACACTCCATCTTGCATATTGTGGCAATACAATCACTTCATGTTTCATAGCTACAGTGACCAATCAGATTGCATGCATGGGTTTAACATATGGCAACACGCGACACATGGTGGGAATCCAAGCATGTGGCTGTTCCAAGTTGATCACTCGTTAGCACCAGATAACATGCAGTTCCAGCACAGTATAAGCTTTATATCAGCATAATGTATCTAAAAGCATAAAATAATCAAGAAGCACCCACCAAACCTAAAACAATTGTTTCTCAGTCAAAAGGGTTTATAAAGACAAGCAGTATAGATTTTATCAGCATAGCAGAACAGCAGGATGCCGTCAGACTTCAGGACGTCTGATTCCCATGGCCTTGGCTTGATCATGAAACAGGATTCCCATGTCTTAGCCTAAAGCAAGAAGAGGATAAACATGGCACCACTACAGCTAAGCACCTAAGAGACCCAGGCCAAAGCTTTTCTGAGGCCTGCAGTTCCCCCCTTTGAAGCAGCCTCACCCATGGGTTGTACCTGTTCCACTCTACTGAGCTCCTAAACCATACTTGTAGTTAATTCTTGCTCCAAGGGCTTCTTGGTTTGAGCATCCCCAACAGAATCCAGGCTAGGGACTACTTTTTGGGAGGGCTGCATCAGCTGGTAACAGTAAGAAAGACAGGGAGGATGCTGATAGACAAAGCAATGTGCAGTTAAAGGGAGGCTGACAAAGCGCATTGGGGTCATAGGTAGACCTCCATGAGAATGGATTGGTACAGGAGTACATAACCAACAGTCAGAGAGATTTCATACTTGAGTAACAGCAGTTGACAGTTACTCGGGTGGCAGAAGCTGTAGGCTCAGAAAGAGGCCTTGTAGGTCGATAGTTTCTCTTGTTGGCATGGAAGAGTTATCACACAACTCCCTCCCCGGCTGACTTTTTTGCTTCAGGAAAGGGAGTTTGGCTGGTGGAAAGTGCTGCATTTTTCACTTCCTGCTTGTCAGGGCCAGAGCGCTTAAGGCATATCTTGAGCTGGGTGGCCAGAACATCTCCAGACACCTCCGCAGGCTTCAAGAGGGCAGGCTGAATCTGGGGCCTTTCCCCATCCATAAGCACAGCCATCTGGGCATGGAGTGGAATCTGATATGAGCCACGTCAGGTCAGGTCTGGGACCTTCTTCTGGAACCCCATAACCCATACTCAGTCTCTGCAGTGGAGCACCAAAGCTGTCAGAGGTGCTGCTCCAAACCCCAAACCTCAGACACAGTAATGTGACCGCCCCCCTTCCACATAGTGAAACGTTGACATATTAAAAAGGGCAGCCCTTGTTGGGGGCCAACCGTAGGGCATTTCAAAGGTGAGAGACCAGTTTTCTTTGTAGACCTGATGCATAAATGGAACAAAACCAAAGGAATTACCTGAAGCCATTTCAGTCCTGCTTTCTGATAATATTTAGCTAACATGGTTTTTAGCTCTCAGTTCCTGCGCTCTGCCTTTCCTGAGGACGGAGGATGGGAGGGGGTATGTAGGACGTGGGTAATGCCTACAACTTTTCTCACCAGTTGGAGTCCTTCCCTGGCAAAAACAAGATCTTGGTCGTAGTCAGAGATACAGGCATGCCAAAGTGAGGTGCAAAGTCTTTGAGGAGTGCTTTTGCAGAGGTCTCGGCAACACAATTTGAAGTTGGTTAGATTCTGGCCAGGGATTTGGGTGGCGCACCAGGACCAGCAGACAGTGCTTTCCTTTTGGCCGAGGCAAGTCGACATAGCCCATTTGCAAGTGTTGAAAAGGTGTAGCTGGACGCAGTCATCCCCCTTGAGAATATGGACCCCTTTTGGCTGGTCTGTTCCTTTGGCATGTGGGACTTGCTTTCACCATTACAGGAGACATGGGTTGAATACCTGATTGTGTTCCGTCTGGATTACCGTAATGGACTCTGCGTGGGGCCGCCTTTGGAAACAGTTCAGAAATTTCAGTGGGTCCAAAATGCTGCAGCCAGGTCACTGACTAGGGGAGGTTATAGGGAGTGTGTAACCCCCTTGCTGGTTGCTGATCTGTTTCTAGGCAGAATTCAAAGTGCTGTGATGACCTTGAAAGCCATACATGGCTCGGGTCCAGACTCCCTATGCAAGTCAACTGCAGTAGAGGGCTTTCTCTGGGTCCCACCACCCTCGCAGGAATTCCTGGTGAGTGCCTTTTCAGTGGCTGCTCCTAAGCTGTGGAACTCCCCTCCACAGTAAGTCCAGTTGGCCCCCTCCTTGCTCTTTTTTTTGGCCAGCCAGTGAGGACCCTTTTATTCTGGCAGGACTTTAAATCTCAAATTATGTAGCAGTAGTGTGTGTGAAGTGATTCCTGTGCTCTGTTTCTTATCTTTAATTAGTAATTATGTTTTAAGTGTGCTTTTAGCTGTGATTAATTATGGTTTTTTAAGAAAATAATACTTAAAAAACTTTTGTAAAATAAGGTTTCAATTTCTCCTGTTTTAAATTACTGGAAGCTGCTGCCTTAAATCCCACCCGGTGAGAAAGGTGGGTATCAATTCAATCTGTCAGTCATTGTTCTGAATAGTTTTCAGATCCATTTTCCATCCCTCAAAAACTGGAGGATATGTGGTCATTGTAAGGCAGCTTCCAGAAGGAATCAATGAAAAAAGACACTCAACACTGAAATTTTTAAAACAATTAAAACTCCCAATATAAAACGATACAAAATCATTTAAAAACAAATTTAAAATGTAAAGAAAACACCCCAATAAAAGCCTCCTTGCTTATATGCTGAAAGCCTGCTTAAACAGAAGCTTTTTTGCCTGTGGCAGAAGGAGAGTAGGGAGGGGGCCAGCCTGGCCTCCTGCAGAAGGGAGTTCCATAACCTGGGGGCAGCCACTGAGAAGGCCCTGGCTCCCATGTCCTCACCAAGGGAGCCTGGGATGGTGGTGGGAACAAGAGGAGGCCCTCCCCTGCAGATCTTAAAACTCTGGCAGCTTTGAGTAGGAATATTTGCTCTTTCAAATAGGCTGGACATAAGCCATATAGGGCTCTATAGGCCATGACCAGCACTTTGAATTGTGCCCAGAGATGAACCGACGGTCATAGAATCCTAGAATTGGAAGAGACCCCAGGGGCTATCTAGCCCAACCCCCTTCTGCCACACAGGATCACACATCAAAGCCCTCCCTTTGATAGATGGCCATCCAGCCTCTGCTTAAAAACCTCCAAGGAAGGAGACTCCACCACACTCCATGGCAGCATAGTAACATGTTTTAACGAGAGGGTTACATGCCCCCCAAAACTGGCCCTGGTTGGCATTCTGTCTGCACCCTTTTGAACCCACTGAAGTTTCTGAACGTTTCCCAAAGGCAGCTCTATGGAGAATACATTACAGTAGTCTAACCGAGGCATAATTGAGGTGTGTGTCACTGCCCCCAGATCTGATGTCTCAAGGAACAGGTGCAGCCAGAGCACAAGTTTTGACTGTGCAAGTGCACTCCTGGGCCACTGGTGAACCAGCAGTCCTTCAATGAACAACAACAGAAACAAAGCTCATGCCCTTCGCATTCTTCTTAAGCCCAGTCCCACCCACCGCCCATGGAAAAAAAAGGCTCAGAGGGAGAGGTGCCTGTTGAGGCTCCTGGTTCCCTCGTCCTGGAAACCAGTTTCTGCCACTGTCTGGACTGGTTGATCCTTAACTGTAGCCTAAGGGCCCGATCGAGTTGCCCTACAGTTCCCATTGGCCGACGAGCAAGAAACAGATGTCTTGAAGGGGTCTGATGACCACAGTGGTCCAGAGATGCACTTTTCTCCACAACACTACAAATACTTTACAGAAAGTCCTTTAAATGCCTGGATGAGGTGTTGGTGGTGTAAACATTTTCTCATTTTCCTTGGCAAAATATATCATCCAGACCTTAAAATGGCGAGGATCTAATCAGAATGAACAGTACTTTTCCCTTATCAGTTTATGTCTAAAAAATTTGTATAAAAGAAGTGGCCTTTGCATTAGCAAAAGAATGTCTGTTTTCTGTAAGCTTTTCCACTCACGTGGTATTGCTCCCTTTCCTTCAAAAACACCCTTGTGGGCTTTCTCTAATTCACTTCTAAAGTGGCAGATGAACCATTTCCAGTAATCTGCAGACTGAAGAGAAGAGTCTGGTTTGATGTCCCAGTTTTTATAATCTGATCCTGCCCTTTGGAATTCTGTGCCTGGAATCTGCTTCTCATTCAACATGAGGGAGTAGTCTCTTTGGACGATAGTGGGGCAAAATTCAATGACAAAATGGTTTGTTCCTTGCCATTGGATTCCGCCCACGGCCAGTGGACGATGGAAATCAGTGCTGTGTGCTCCATCATGCCCTGGAATAGTGTTTGTGCAGGGAGCTTTGCAAAAGGGGCACTGCTTCAGGCACCCAACAACCTGCTCCAGGAGAATCTCATGAGGTTTTGTGAAAAAGGGATCGAAGTTTGTTGTAGTGAATTCTTGTTTCAGATCTTCTAGCACAGCTCCCAGTGAATCATTTATGGCTTCTTGAATATCTCCTATGTTTGTTACCTGTAGGTGCTCAATGCTTCGAAAGGTGGGCCGCGGGAGGACCAGGCCTTCTCCTACCCTGATGCAGAATTCATCCAGCCACAAAGATGCGTTTCCCCTTTTATATTCAGCGGTTCTCGTTGAGTCATTAATAGCATGGCGGAGCAGCTTTTGGAAAGCACCGAGGTGAGAATTTAATACATCCTTTAATGTTTGCTCCTTTTGTCCTAAATAGCGTTGGTCAACTCGTTGCCTAATGAATTCCCCTATATAGTAGTTGGGGTTATAAATGTACTGCATGTATTTCTCAAAGTTTTCCTGTTCAGCAAGGTGGATGAGCATGCGGCTTTCCAACTCCTTTCGGCTATGGAAAGCGAGGTCACGAGTCTTCATAGTGTCAGCTATGTCAATGGCAGCCTCTTCATAGACAGCGTCACGGATTGCCCGTCTAAGATTGTTACACAGAAAGGCAGCAAACATCGTGACAGATTTTGCTCCTTGGCAGGAGATAACAAATGACCGAAGGAATTCTTTCTTCTTATTTTCAAGAAAGAAGGAAGGATCATTCTCTTTCTGGAACTCGTGGTACATCTCTGTAAACATTTTTGCTGCCTTCTGGCATAAATAGAGGGAAACATCCACTTGGTATGAGGTTGTCAGGCTCACGTCTGGATCTGGAGAGGCAGATATTTTTTCGTTTATCATCTTTACTATCTCGTGGAAATAGGAAGAGCTATAATTCATAATTTCCTTTTGCTTCTCTTGAACATACTTGTTGACCAGCTGCTCCAGAACTTCTGTTAATGAAAGTACCACAAGCTTTTCTAGCTCAGGCTTTTTAGTCTTGCTTTGGAATTGTGATAAAATCTTACTACGGAGACGCTTCGCCTTTGAAAGCCAACCCTCAATTCCACCATGCTCAGCAGAGATATACTGAGATATGCTTTCCTCACTGGGGAAGCTCGCCAGTTTAGCAGAGTTTGTAACCCTCTCCTTGATACCAGGCTCCCTTTTGAAGTGGTCACAAAGAAAGTGCTCCGCGTCCACCTGGATGCTGACATGGCTAACCTGGGAGGCAGGAGGGGACACTGCACTCACCCACCCTGCCCACATGTTATTGAACTTCTCTTCCAGTTCATCCTGACTCAGCTCCTTATTTATGAATTGTTTGGCTAGTTCTTTGCTTTTTTGAAGAAGCTCTTCTTCAAATGTAGACCTCTTTTGTTCAAAAGTCCTCCGGCGATTCTTCAGATTAATATTTCTTTCACAGTTTTGGCAAGTTGTATTAATAAGCTCATCCGTTAAGAAGTCCAGTTTAATTTTAGTTTTCCCTTTCCACTGAATTGTTTGTTTTCGATATTTATCCTCACAAAAGTATTTTTCAAACTCCACCATAATGTCTTCATATTTGCTTTTAATGCTTTCTCTCACAGATGCTCTGTCTATGCCATGGAGTTTGTCATTCTGAATCTGGATGTCCAGCTTGTGCTGTAGATCAAGCACAAACTTCCTGAGTTCCCACGACCACTTGCCATACTCCTTCTCTAGCCTGCTGTATGCTGCAATCTCCAAGGTGTTTTTAAAGCTGAAGACAAATGTTTCATTCAGCAAAGCCTCCCACAGGTTCTGAATTTGAATCTTCAATTCAGATATCTTGAGAAGACCCTCTTGGGAGGACTTTTCTTTTGCATCCGTAAGAATCTTGCACCTCAGATCTTGTATGTTTTGGCTGTAACTGGGATTTGGGGGTGCCATGGGAGGCTCTCCTTCCCAGAGGTGAGAAAAGTAGTGAACGTGGGAGTTCACATCAAAACGGATCACGTCACTAAAAGAACTCACATTGCAAGATTCTTGCTGAGCTGCTGTGATAGTTATTTCATCCAGGTTTTGCTGAAGGTGTCTCCGGGTTTCCCTGTTTTTTTCTTCTCTGGTTATTTCTCCAACATTTTGGTGCACAAACAAGCAGCTTGGGGAGAGGTTTACTTTCTTCATCCTCAAAAATGCCTGTACAGCAATCTGAAGAACATCTTGCATTTCTGTGGGATTCTCACCAAAAATATTGATCATGGTCATGTTACCAAGGCCAATGACAAAGGTGGCCAGCTCATTATCCCAATTAAACATCGATTGGTCTGTGTGTTTTGTAGCCCGAAGTCCTTCTGTATCTACAATAAGCAAAAAGTCAATTTCCAGCATTGGCCGGAGCTTGTCACTCACTTCTACCAGTTGCATGAACGCGCCTCTGGTGCATCTCCCTGGACTGACGCGGAACTGAAGACCAAACATCGCGTTCAGGAGGGTTGACTTCCCTGAGCTCTGGACGCCAAGGACAGAAAGGACAAACACTTCTTTGTCACCCAGTTTCTTGGCTAATTTGTCCAAGACAGCACTCACCCATTTTAGTGGCACGTGTGAAGCATCGCCGTCCATCAGCTCAATGGGATACCCCAGTTCCATCATGTCTGCTGCTATCTGTGGTAGCAACTGAACGACTTCTTTCTCTTGAGGCGATGTCACATCCAGAGCTTCGTAAAGCTGAGCTATCTCTCTCAGAAGGTGCTCTAAGCCAAAGGTGGACTCACTTATTGCCTTTTCTAGTTCTTGTAGCTTATGGGGTGAGTTGTCATCTCCTCCTGCCTGCTTTTGGGTCCACAGTTTATGGTAAGTCTCTTGAAGCTCTGCAAGATGCTCTGAAGTGAAATCAGCTAGTAATATTTTCATCCACTCTACAAAGTACATTTTGATGTTACGCGAAGGGGAGAACAGAGAAGCAAGCAGTGACTTCATCAGGTCACTGAGGGGGGAGGCCTGATTCAACTGCTCTTGCCTTATTATCTGCTTCTCAGAGTTTATTTGGCTTATCTGCTGCTCCAGGCCCATGTTCTTGTGGTCTTGCAAATGGGTCTGTGCTCTGTCTTTCTCACACCACTGGAGCCACAGGGGTCCTTGCAGAGGGAGGAGTCTCCTTTTTGCTTCCAACACGTTTTCCTTTTTCAGGATGTTTACCACCCTTTCTGCCATTGCTTTGCCTGTTTTACACTCTTCCTTGTCTGCATCTACAAGGAAGCCATGCTTCCGGGCAAAGGGCACACACTCCTCAAGACTATAAGAAGTGCTTGAAAGCTTTAGGGCAGACCTAATTCCTTGTATCAGCTGTTCAACTAATTCTGCTTCATTACGGTTCTTGGCTGCAATTCTTATTCGTTTCCCATGCTTGTTTATTGGAATTTGCTCTTTGTCAACACAGAGAAAAATGAAAGGCTTAGGAGACTTGAGGAGTTCTTTCAGAAAAGTGCTGCTGTCTCCCGTTCTGTCATTTTCTGACAAAAGAATGACAGTGACTGAGGCTATGTCTTGCAAAAAATCAACCTGTTCTTTATGTTCCACTGCGTTCCCATGGAGGTTAGTGAATGCAACACAACTGTCAAAAGTGTCATCGTCCTTCCCGCTTGGACAGTACCAAGTAATTTCCACAACGCCTTTCATCAGAAGACAGTTTTTGCTGCTCCCTTTGCAGTGACGGTGGAAAAAGATGTCATGTTTTTGCTTAGTCAGCAGATGATTCAGCAGCTGGGATTTAGAGACAGGAGATGTGCCAAATCTTATGAAGGAGACCAGAGGTGTCCTGGCATGATAGATCAGTTCATCTTTGCATTTTCTGACTCTCTTCTCTTTAAATCCCTGGGTACCTTGCCATTTCTTGTTAACCTGGCAGAGGGACCAAAGAGGGAATTCTATCTGTGAAGTGCAAGGATTTGGCACCAAAAGCGGGAGGGCAAACTGGCAGATCGAGAGCTTGGTTGCCACATACTGCCTGGTGAAGTCGTCTGCACAAAAGAAAATGGCCATCTGGACGTCCATGGGGTGGATGTGATTTTGACTGCTCTGAGCAGCTTCATTGCAGTTGTCAGGAGTCACATCATCAAAAATGTACTCTAAGTCATCTAAATGTCTGTCTGTCTGACCCACAAATTCCAGCTTATTGCTGTCTTCGGTGGTAACGTTATCCTTGCAAGACAGATACCTTGCCTGATAATCCAGCACTAACAGTTTTTCCAGGAAACAAACAGGCAGGTCTTTTTCAGCGCTGGGTTGACAATCATATGAAGATACCTTGTGAATGAGGTGGAAGTCTGTCATTTGCATTTTATTTGGATAATACTTTTCCAGCTCAAGTCTCCTGATCAAATTTAGAAACTCATGATTTGAGATATTGCTGCATCTTCTGTCCTGGCTGGAATCCAGATCTTTGCATACTGTGCTCCCTGATGGGTTGCTGGCCTGGAATACATCTTCTAATTCTGCTATGAGACACTGTTTCCGTTGCTGATATTCTGTGGCTTCATAATTCCCATCAACAAGGTAAGTTAAATGTGTCTCCAGCAAATGCCAGCCATTCTGGATGTCATGCCTTCCGAGGACATTAACAACTTCACTTTCCCAAGATTCTTGCATGTGCTCCTTCATAAAGGCCAAGCGTCTTCCCTTCTCATCTGGAGGCACTTCTTTGTCATCAGCTGATACTTTGAGGCCCTTCAGAACAATGTAAGCCTGAGCGCTAGCAGCATTCTGTTTGTACAGGTCCTGATATTTCTCATATGTTTCTTTTATTTTCCTTAACATGAAGTCAATTTCTGAGGATCCAAGGAGATATTGGAAAACATTATTTTCCACATTATAGCCTATGCTTCGTGCAATGGACAGCAGTAACAAGGCTGTGACCTTCTGGGAGGTGTCCCTCAGGGCCTTCAGCAAGGAGTGTAAACTGAAGCTCAATTGTTTGGAAACATTTTCCTTTGTCTCTTGCGCTGCTTGCAACGGCCCCTGCTCGGCTTCTTTAACGCTCTTCTTCAGTTGCTCAAGGATTTCAGTAAAGTCAGCGAGTGTTGAGACATGGATGTTGTTCAGTTGTTTCTGTTCTGGACCAAAGATCCACGTCATAATCTCTGATTGACTGGGAAACTTTGGAACTGAGTAGATATGTGGATACAGAAGAGAGTGGAGAATAAATCTGATATGACTGGTGTTCTGGAGTGAAGAACGCTTGTATAATAAAATGGTTTTTTTCAGAAAATCCTGAAGGGCTTGATTGGAAAGGCATAGATTAATCCACATGTTATCTGATTTAGTAATTGTGTACAGCTTGCCTTTGAAATTAGCCAGGTCCTCTAATTTCTCTTGCTCTCCTGTGATCTTCCATTCCTTGACCTTTTCCAAGAACGTCTTGGCCTCTTCCTCTGCCATAATCAGCTCCTCTCCAGGCAGCAACTCCACTTTTTCTCCAGTCAGGGCCACATAGGAGTCTTTTAGACTGTTAGCTATTACAAGAACATCCCCAAAATCTTTCTTGTGATTGATCAAGACAATGTCCCACACAGGGATGAGTGTGTTACCCCGGTCAATGACACTCCAGGTTTTGTTACTGGACAGTAGACCAGATTTCCAAGGGAGGAGCAAATCTGACTCAGGAGGGCCGCCTGTTTTGGTTACAAAGATCTGAAGGGCCATTTGAGTGGCCTGTTTGTTGTCACCTTTAGATAACGCCGAGGAATGTGTTATGGATCCCTTAGCACCACCTGCAGCTGCCCCAACAATACTTGCATTGTGAGATGCTGTGTTGGATCTGTTCTTGGATTCCTGATCAGAGGCAATCGTAGCAGCAGAGCTGCAACTTCCTAAGTTGAAGCTGAGGATGTGCGAGATTTGCTTCTTGATCTCTTGTTGCTCTTCAGCCTTGAAGCCCTCAGAGGACACCCTCTGCCAGAATATCCCACCAAAGTGAAGGGGTCCCTGGTTAACATGGGAGCCAAAAGTGTTGAAAAAGTCCTCACATCTATTCTGTAGAATGTGTACCTTGTCCTTGTCTGAAGCATATCTCAAAAGTTGTTCCATCTTTCTAAGCTCTTGCAGAGCTGAACTGGAGAGCCTCAGTTGGTCCTTTCGAAAGTAGCATGAGGCTACTGGGATGTAATTATACTGGGTTGTGCAAATATAGGAGTGTTCAGAGCAAGACTTGGAGCTTTCTCTGGATTCTGAAGAGTATCTGTAGCCAATGCTTCTCTTTATATTTAGTTTCCCAAACCTATACTTAAATGCAAGGCCCAAACTGAGACCTAACTGCTCCACAGTCCTCCTGAATGTCGATTCTTCTTCTGAAGAGGAAAAGTCCTTTCTCTCAGACCATGGTCCTTGTCTTGGACTAAAGAGCTGAAACTCTTTCGGAATCTCGATGAGCTGTTCTCGTGTCTGTATGTAATCTGCAAGATTGTGGGTTCGGTAGATGCCTTGCAGAGCCAGGCCTCTTGATGCTTGTCTTAAAATTTCACTGTCAGAGAGGTTCTCACTCCTGGTCACTGACTCTTTTTCCACCAGCGCCCCTTGCTGGTGCCTCTTCTCCATCTCCTCCTTCAAAGTCTCCTTGGCTTCCTTCCAGCCTTCAGGGAGGCTGTCCATAGCCTGCTGCAGCACTTCTTCCTTCTTCCGCAGAGCTTCCTCCTCTTGGGTTCGTTCTTTTTCCAACATCTCTCCTACTTCCTGCAGGGCTGACTTTGCCCATTCCTCCCTCTTCTTCAGCATCTCCAGCTGCTCCTTCTGCTGAGCTGTTATGTTGGTCTGGCTCTCCATTTCCAGTTTCTCCTTCACAGCTTCCTCTTCTTGGCTTTGTTCTTTTTCCGGCATCTGTCCTCCTTCCTGCAGGGCTGACTTTTCCTGTTCCTCCCTCTTCTTCAGCATCTCCAAGGGCTCCTTCAGCTGAGCTGTTAAGTTGGTCGGGCTCTCCATCTCCAACGCCTGGGGTGCCCTTTCCTCGTCCCTCAGGGATTCTTTCCAGCACAGTGGCTTTCAGGAGGCTTCTAATCTCACTGCATCCACCAGCAATGTTGCTTCTGTCAAATAAACAACCAAATCAATATTTAGCTTTGGAAGAATCAGTTGCTAATATTGTAAGCAAGCTTTCCAAACCAATATTCTTCTTACTGAGACAAGAATGCATTCAGACTTGAGCACCGGAGACAACGTATTCATTGGCTGTTTGAGCAGCTGGTACAATCATCTCCCAGTTTCCAGATCGTCTCTTACAGATAAGGCTGTAAAGAGGGAATCAAAGAGAAGAATATATTAATGGAAAAGCATACTCCTCAGCTTTGGAAATATGACAGAACTTACTCTGCAGACATCAGCTTCCCACACTTTCTATTAGACACTGTGGACACACTGTGGATCATCATCATCATCATCATCTCAGGGCTTATGCCCAAAATTGAGACTAAGGAAGCTTACAATTTAAAAACAAGTGCAATGTAGGTAGAAACGTGCAAGGGTCAACATTAATTAGAGCAGACTCTTCACAATATTGAAACCATTTAAAAACATATCTGAAAAAGGATGAAAAGGTGTTGGGTGATGCTCTTCTGAAACAAATCTCAGAAATCTCCAAGAAGAAAGAGCCAGGAATTATGGAGGACTTATCCTGACATCTGCTGGGAGATTAGCGCTGCTAAGCACAGGCTCTCCAACAAAGTCTTGATGTGACTTGCAAAAAATTTGCTCTTCTGAAAAGTGGAGGAAGAAACGAAGTGATCAGCAATCTTGGATTTGATTCTAACCAATAGGGAAGAGTTGGTCACTGGAATCAAAGCACTTGGTATTTTGGGAGGAGTGACCATGTAATGCCCGAAATCATGATTGTGGGGCAGACCTTTCCCTCTGAAAAACTAGACCAGGAGCAGTTGTGACACTGATCATAAACTGCTCATAGCAAAAAATGAGAGTAAAGCTAAAGAAGAACACTAAATCAATCCTCTTGCCAAAATGCAACCTGAAGAACATCTCTGTAGAATTTAAATGTAATGTAAGAGATTAGATTTGCACTATTAAGCCTAATTGGCTGGGAACCGGAAGAACTGTGGACTGAAGTCAGGGGCTGGATGAAGGCAAACAAATTGAAGCTTAATCCAGACAAGACAGAGGTGCTCTTGGTAGGTCAAAGGGCAGTTCGGGGAATAGGGACTTTGCCTTTCCCCCTGAAATCTCAGACCCGCAGCCTTGGTGTTCTCCTGGACTTGGCTCTGAGCCTGGAAGCCCAGGTCTCAGCAGTGGCCAGGAGCACATCTGCACAGTTAAAACTTGTGAGCCAGCTGCACCTGTTCCTTGAGACATCAGGTCTGGCTTCAGTTAAATCTCATTTGGGCTACTGTAACGTGCTCCACGCGGGGCTGCCTTTGAAAACTGTCTGGAAACCTGTGCAGGTTCAACATGCGGCAGCACAAAGTTCCCTTGTTGAAACAGCTTCACTGGCTCCCTGTTCATTTCCGGGCACAATTCAAAGTGCTGGTCATGGTGTCTAAAGCTGTTAGGTCCAGACTGGGCTTAGGACCAGACTATTTGAAAGACTTTATCTCCCTACACAGATCTCCCATGAGGGGCTAGGCTGGCCTTCTCCCTGCTTTCCTTTCACTGGCTGGCCAAGATGCTTCTGTTTATGCAGACTTTTAATGTGTGAGGACGAGATCTCCTTATTGGAATGTTTTATTTACTTTTTATGAACTTTTGTATATTCTAAAAATCATTTTATAATGTTTTATCTGGTGATTTTAATTGTTTTAAATTATATTGTAAATGATTTTAACTTTTCTGGAAGCTACCTTAGGTCCCACTCTGGGAGAAAGGCAGCATGTAAATACAATAAATATGTAAATAAATAAATAGTGAAGAAAGAATGCAAAAAGATACTATCTGTAGCCAAAAAGAAAGAAAAAAACTAGTTGGATGAGAGATGAAACTCTACAAACAGTTAAGTGTAGAGAAGAAGCAAAAGTGAAAGGTGATGGAAACAGGATCAGAATCCAAATGCAGCCGTTCAGCAACTTGTGTGCAGATACAAGGAGAACTTTCTTTAAAAATCAATACAGAGAAATAGAAGATGACAACGAAGAAGGAAGAACAAGAATCCCACAAAATCTGAGAAATCAAAGGGAAATTTAAACCAAGAGTGGGAACTCTCTACAACCAGCAGGGGAACACATTACATGACCAGGTAGAAATAAAAAGACAATGGAAACAGTACACAGAGGGACTATATAAAAGAGTTAGATGGATGACAGATTCATTCAAAGAATAGCCATTTGAAGATGAACCCACAGTTTTAGAAAGTGAGGTGGAAGCTGCATTCAAAGCATTTGGGAGAAATAAATCACTAAGAACAGCTGGCACACCAATAGAGCTGTTTCAAACAATAGAGACAGAATTCACCCAAATTCTAACAAAAATCTGCCAATAAATATAGAAAGCAAAGCAATGGCCCACAAAATAGGATATTAAAAGAGCTGGCAGAGGTCATTTCAGAACCGCTTGCTATAATCGTTGAGAAATCTTTGAGAAATCTTGGAGGACAGGAGAAGTTCCAGCAGACTGGAAGAGAGCAAATGTTGTCCCCATCTTCAAGAAGGGAAAAAAAGAGGACCCAAATAATTATCGCCCGGTCAGCCTGACATCAGTACCTGGAAAGATCCTGGAGCAGATCATTAAGCAGTCAGTTTCTAATCATTTAGAAAGCACTGTGGTAATCACGAGAAGTCAACATGGATTTCTCAAAAATAAGTCATGCCAGACTAATCTTATCTCTTTTTATGATAGAGTTACTAGCTTGATAGATGAAGGGAATGCTATGGATGTAGCATATCTCGATTTCAGTAAGGCCTTCGACAAAGTTCCCCATGACATTCTTGGAAAGAAGCTAGTAAAATGTGGGCTGAGCAGGGCTATGGTCAGGTGGATTTGGAATTGGTGGACCGACCGAACCCAAAGGATGATAAAAAATGGCTGCTTTTCATCCTGGAGAGAAGGGACTTTTGGGGGGTGCCACAGGGTTCTGTCCTGGGCCCAGTGCTGTTCAATATTTTTATCAACGACTTGGATGAAGGAATAGAGGGCATGCTCATCAAATTTGCAGATGACACCAAGTTGGGAGGGGTTGCTAATACGCCAGAGGACAGGATCAAAATTCAAAATGACCTGGATAGATTGGAGAGCTGGGCCAGGGCGAACAAAATGAAATTCAATAGAGAGAAATGTAAGGTCCTACACTTAGGCAGAAATAATGGAATACAGAAATATAGGATGGGGGACACGTGGCTGGATAGCAGTACGTGTGAAAGGGATCTAGGAGTCTTCATAGACCACGAGCTGAACATGAGCCAGCAGTGTGATGCGGCAGCCAAGAAAGCCAATGCAATTCTTGGCTGCATCAATAGGAGTATGGTGTCTAGATCGAGGGAGGTACTGGTACCACTCTACTCTGCTCTGGTTAGACCCCATCTTGAATCTTGTGTCCAGTTCTGGGCACCCCAATTCAAGAAGGATATTGACAAGCTGGAGCAAGTCCAGAGGAGGGCGACCAAAATGGTGAGAGGCCTGGAAGCCATGAAGCCCTATGAGGACAGACCTAGAGCTGGGTATGTTTAGTCTACAGAAGAGAAGGTTAAGAGGGGACATGAGAGCCATGTTTAAATATTTGAAGGGATGCCACATAGAGGAAGGAGAGGGCTTGTTTTCTGCCGCTCCAGAGACCAGGACAAGGAGCAATGGATTCAAGCTGCGGGAAAGGAGATTCCACCTGAACCTCAGAAAGAACTTCCTGACAGTCAGGGCTGTCCGGCAGTGGGATCTGCTGCCTTGGAGTGTAGTGGAGGCTCCTTCCTTGGAGGTGTTTAAGCAGAGGCTGGAGGGCCATCTGTCAAAGGGAGTGCCTTGAGGGTGTTCCTGCATGGCAGGGGGTTGGACTGGATGGCCCCTGGGGTCTCTTCCAACTCTACATTTCTATGATTCTATGAAAATGGAAACACTTGCTGTACATTCCAATCTCCAAGAAAGGGGACACCAGGGATTGTAGTAACAGGCCATTGCATTCATTTCCCTTGCAAGCAAAGAGGGGCGGGGGACTCTGGCAATATATAGAATGAAAAATTCTAGATATCCAAGTTGGGTTCAGAAAAAGAAGAGTGCTTGATGAATTTTCTTTTTCAAAACATCCCAGTTATATTCAAACCAGATACCTTTAATCAATGGAAACAAGACTTAACAAAAATTTATTTGGGCCAGGAAAAAACCAAGAATAAAATGGAACTTAATGGCAGATCTCAGAGTAAGAGGGGGACAAGGTTTACCTGATTTACAACTATATGCATATGCTAATGCCCTAATTTGGATAATGGATTGGATTTTACTAGATAACAAAAGATCACTACTCCTAGAAGGCGCAGATTTAACTAACGGATGGCATTCATATGTATGGTATCTCAAAAAGAACCATGATAAAAAAATTTGTGAACATCCAATAAGAAACTCACTATTCAAAATTTGGTCCAAATACAAATCCCAACTTTGCCCACTAACGCCTTATGTGTGTCCCCACAGGAAGCTTTTAAAATTCGGTAGGCAAACCTCAGAATAATTGGTGGACATACAAAGAAGAATTGTCACTTGATGGGATAAACTGTCCTTGGTTTTTACACTTACAGCTATATACCAGACTTAAACAAGCTAAAAATGAAGAACAATTAAGTGATTCTCCCTTGGAGTTAGATGCTGTCTTGGAAGCTGGCAAAAAAACATATCACAGCCAAATTTTATAAGCTTATCTTAAAATGGGAATTAGAAAATGAGACTGTTAAAAACAGTATGATAAAATGGGCTCAAGACGTTGGATATCCATTTCAATTTGAAAACCAACCACGGCCATGTCGTTGTCACCGCAGATCGGCACAAGCGCCGCCACTGACTTTTAACTGAAGCTTCAACAAGCCTTGTTTAGAGAAAGAACTTCATCAGAGCAATAATATTAGATACTCAATCTTTTTTGATTCCAGAGACTGTCAGCAGAAGCGGCAATAAGCATAAGTTTCTATATTTGTCTATTTGGCTAATCTTATTTACATTAACTGAAAAACTAAATACGACATTCCGAAGAAACAGAGACTTTTTTGTAAAGATTTAATTTTCAAAAGCATGATCTTGATAGGAGGACTTTGAGGACTCTGTAAAAAGTTAAAAGCTGGACTGTATAAAATTGGGAAAGGGTTTATCCATTGAACCACGTGGCACACCATTTGTTAAACCACAAACTTATAAGAGACAACAAAAGAATAAACGTACCTATAAGGAAGATTTGGATCCGGATAGTTAAAGACTCTAAGGACTTTAAGGTGAGACAACATAAAATTCACCACGTGAACCTCGGGAGGAATAAAGGGAAGAGTGGGGGTGAAAGGCGAGAATCAACCAGAGAGAACCGTCATAGAGTGCCATTAAACTGCTTAGAAAGACTCTAGACGGAGCCTGGAACGAGAAGGAACAGCGGGGAGACTGTGAGTTTTGGTGACTATTTGGCAACACTTGTTTACCCAGTATAACTTTACACCGGAGATAAAAAGAACTAAAGAGACATATAAACTAAGCACTCGCTGCTGCTGCCACATTTGCTGAACCTTTTCTTGTTTGTGGATCCATCAGATAATGGTTAGCGTTGTATCAACAGTATTAAATATATTTAACTTACTGGAATATTCTTATGATAATCAACATTTTTTTTTCATAGAATCATAGAAATGTAGAGTTGGAAGAGACCCCAGGGGCCATCCAGTCCAACCCCATTCTGCCATGCAGGAACACCCATCAAAGCTCTCCCTTGGACAGATGGCCATCCAGCCTCTGCTTAAAAACCTCCAAGGAAGGAGACTCCACCCAAATTCCACGGAGGCAGCAGCAGCATCCACTGCCGGACAGCCCTGACTTTAAAACTGTACATATCAGTCCCTATACCTTAAAGTGCTACATATACACTAACTTTGAAAGGGGGTAACTAAACCTGAGCTACAAAAGACTGCACTGGACCCCCCCGCCTGGAAGAGGAATCGTGCGTCTGAAGAGCCAGGTAAACCAAGAATAACTTTGACTGGATCATATTTTATATATAGACACACATTTCTATATAGAATTAGATGAATTAATTGTATATTTGTGTAAAATTTCATAAACTGCATCTGAATAATAAATTTATAAGCAAGTATTGAAAGCTAACAGGTAAAATTAATTCATTGCAAGTGTTTATGGATTTCTATGAATTTAGTAACTTACTTTAAGCTGATTGAACTGCATAAGGAATAAGGAACTATGAAATAAGTTAAGTTAAACACATAGCTATATTTATATGTATATACATTAATAATTTAATAATTTAATAATTTCCAAAGTGTAATAGCTACTGTACAATTAACATATGTATTTATAATATATACATACAGAATAAGTATAAATTTAAGTGAAGCATTAAATGTAAATATACTAATTAATGTGAAAAGAATTTCATACATTGAATGATTTAAAGAGAAATATTTCTAAAAGGAATCTAATGAAATAGGTCATTGTGCAAATATAAGAGAATTGAAAGGAACTGTAAAGAGAAGAGTAAGTGACTGTATTTGGGGAGAAAAGAAAAAGGAACTGAAACAACGAATAATAGAAAAATTTTGGAGACTAAACGAAGATTTACTGCATACAGAAGACTACTTCCAAAAAGCAAGAAATGAAATTTTTAGTTACTTTCAAGAAAATACTTCTTCAGAAGTCTCCATGAAATGGGTCTGGGATACAAATAAGACTCTTTTAAGAGGCTTCTTCATAAAATGGAGCTCGGAAATAAGAAAAAAAATGAAAATACACAAAGAATCCTTGATCAAATGAAAGAAGTAGACATACAATTAAGAAAGAATCCTTCAATCGAAAGAATGATCAAGGAGTTCAAGAATCTCCAGGCGCAATTAAACGAAGAAAGTCTTAACAAAATAGAACATCAAATCAGACAAACACGACAAAAATTTTTCGAGCAAGCCAACAAACCATCAAAATGGCTGGCATACAAACTACGGAAGGAGAAAAAAAAGAAAATGATTCTCGAGATTAAAAGAGGCAACAATAGAATAATGCACCAAGAAGGCATTGAGCAAGTCTTTTTCAAATATTATAAAAAACTTTTTAACACTAATCCACCTTCGTAGAAAGAGACAGAAAGAATACGCAATTATTTGGATAAATGTGAAATACCCAAAATCTTGGACGAACAAAAAACTTTATTGAATCAACCAGTGGTTATGGTAGAAATCACAGAAGCAATTAAATGACTAAAACAAAACAAAGCGCCAGGCCCAGACGGGTTTTCCGCTCTATATTACAAGACATTTGAACATGAACTGTCGTTTCCCTTGCAAAAGACAATAAACGAAGTCCTTTCATCTGAACTACCAGAGTCTGGGCTGCTGAAAGTTGCAGTCCAAAATATATCTGGAGGCAGCATGATTCCTACCCTTGGTCTATCTGTGACCATTAGAGGGAATCTGGGTGCGGCACCAAGCGGTTTAACAGCATTGGCAGATAAGCCGTACGCAAACAAAGTCCAGCTCCTCTCCCATACAATGCATTTGTGAAACCTGGATAAGGGTCACATAAATGGTGTTGATAACAACAGTTTTACCCAGCCTGGTTGAGCACCCCGCACGGCAAGGACAGGGAAACTGTGGAGCTGCAGG
Organism: Ctenosaura bakeri; assembly: GCA_948474755.1. Taxonomy (NCBI): domain Eukaryota; kingdom Metazoa; phylum Chordata; class Lepidosauria; order Squamata; family Iguanidae; genus Ctenosaura; species Ctenosaura bakeri. Next base: position 112,710 of record CAOLHI010001678.1, read on the forward strand.
TGTCAGTCGGCCTCAGAGCTGGATATCGAGCAGGTAGAGAGGAGCAGCTGGGCAAGCCATTCCAGGCGGGTGCAGAGTCAGGATGGCAGTGGGGCTGAGCATGGGAAGGCAAGCAAAGCAAATTCACACACAGCTTCCCCTTCTAGACTAGCACAGCCCTCCCATTTTAGAAGCAGCAGCCTGGAGCTGTAGGAGCATCCCTCCCCCAGGTTCACAGTTGGAAGAACTGTTCAGAAGAGCGTGCAGGGGTATATTTCTAACAGAGAGAGGAGAAAAACACAGGCACAGATTCAGCCATAAACACACTAGAAACGGTTGCCAGAAATGTCCTCCAGAAGCCCCTGTGCTCAAAATGCAAGAGGTTCCTGTAGGGACACCTCAGCCTGGTTCATTTGGGAACACAATAGGCTGAGGGGGAAGTTATCTTACCTGCCCTGCTTGCAATCCACTTACTGGCTCTGCTCTCCAGCAGCACCCAGAAGACTGGCTGTGTCAATGGCAGGCTTCTTAAGTCTTCTGAAAAATGAGAAGTTCTTACAATGAGTCCAAAGAAAGGCTGTTGCACTTATATACTTTGGCAAGAGAGAAAGAGAAAGAGAAAGATGTTTCCAAGACAGATGCCAGGCATGGTGTGTGTGTGTGTGTGTGTGTATAGCTACTCCTGATTAGGATCAGAGCAGTCCACACCCTATCCAGTTCAGGAGAAGTGCCTGGCCATGCGTGCATATGTTTGAGTGTTCAGGGGAAGACTGTACCAAAGAACAGAATGGCACGGATCAGGCTGAATATTGTTTGGGCAACATAAACCGTTGCATGGCGTGGGCATAGTGACTTGTAGGGGGCATAATTGCCGAGCATTGCCGCACCAGTGGGACTGATGGGGAACTGGCTATTAACTCAACTCGCATCCAGCCCAGTGTGGTTTGGGTAGGGTTTGCATGCCTGGCTGGAGGACACCATCTTTCCAGCTTGGGGAGAAGGACATGCCCCCTCTTCCAAACAGCCCCTGGCCATGGAACCCCCATAATAATGGAGCGGGTGCTGAGCCACTTTGCCAGGGCTGTCCACACATCCAAGGCTCCAGCCAGGTATGCCCCAGGCAACCCACCCTGAAAGAAAAGTCCTTCACGGGTTCACTGAGCTAGAAGGAACTTCCACAGCCATGAAGCCTTTCCCAGGAGTCCACCAGGGCTCCCCCAGCCCTGCCCTGCTGGCCCACTGAGTGGGCTTGTGAGTTTTAAAATACTGAACTAAAGTGCATTCATTTTGTAGTCCTCTTAACTCTATTTTGTCCTTGTAATACCAAGGTATCAACCAATTGGTATCAACCCATTCTGGAAGCAGTAAACCTGATGACTCAACTCAGTTATACAAGAAGTGAAAATACACCTGCACAGCAGAAGTTTTGAGAAGTTTGCACATAGACCTAGTGAGTTCTCAATAAATGTCTCTCATTCAGTCTCTGGCTGCATACTCCGAGGAGGGTCAGATTGTGTGCTTTTCTGATCAGAGTTTCCTCTAGGGCTCCATGCCTACCCAGCGAGCAGGATGCTGGGATTTCCAGTAAGAGCCAGGAAGCTCAGCAGCGGGAAGGGGGTGGATGGTGCCTGTGTGGGAGGCCATGGGAATGGGCAGAGGAGACAAGCTCTGAGGTGGCTCCAGGGGGAACGGCTGCATCTTTTCTTTGGAGAAAATCCTGCAATGTTGAAGAGGAATGGAAGAGCAGACAGAGCAGCAAGATCCAAGTAAAACCCAGCAGCATTGTCATGCACTGAGATTTTTGGTACTTTTGATCCAGAGAGAAATTTAGCCACCCTAGACTATAGGATTCTCAATCAAGACATGCTCTCTCATTTCTCTTTGGATGAAAAGTACCAAAAATCTCGGTGCATGACAGCATGCCAGGCGAAGATGCTGGGTCTCCCAGGAGAATATTGGGCGGGGTGTGTGTGCCCTTCTAACCCCACCCGTTGGTTTTGGGGTTTTCTTCTGGGGTTGTTCTTTCGGGCCTCTTCTGACCTCCTTAGATCCCAGGTTCCTGGTGATCCCCTGGGAGTCCCATCAAGAGCCTGTAGAAGCCCCTACCCCTAAAAGCCCCCCTAGCAGAGTGGCCGTTGTGCACTCCTGTACGTGCCTTTGATGTCACAGGTGATCCAAATAGTCTGCGTAGTCTTGGCAACAGACCCCCTGGGCTGAAAATGCTGCCGCTCAGTGCCAGGTTGGTGAGTGGAAAAGCACCCTTGATCGGGGACTTGATGCTAGATGAACGTGCCAACCTGGCTTGTATTATCTAGACCCGGTTGGATGAAACTGGGGGGTTTCTGCCCCTGTGCTGCAGCAGGCAAGACCTGGGGGCAGGGAGGCAGAGTGGTAGTGGTCTGCCGGGATTCCACCTCCCCTGCCCCACTCCCCTGCCCCACTCTCTGCTGGGTTTGAAAGTGTGTACCGAAAGGCGGGTGGCTGGGACAGAATAGGGATTCCGCTGGTATACCACCCACCCTGCTGCTCAACTGCCTGAGCTGGCTGAGTTGGTCTTGGTGGTGCTGTTGGAGTCCCCTGGGCTAGTTTTGCTCTGCTCATCCATGCAGAGACCCCTCTATCAAGAGCAAGTCCTCCATGACTACCATAGGCCTGCCCCAAGTGATATGCTGCAGGAAACACTTTGGACCTGTTTTTCTCTTCTGGGCAGGATGATGGTGATCTGGGTGTGGAAGAACTTCCTGGTCACTACCTGGTGGGGTTTGGACTCCCTAGGATTCACTGGGACTTGGAGTCTATGCAGGAGTGGGGGGCCAATTAAGATATGGTGCCCCAGGAGGCTTATGGATCCAGATGAATACCTGACAGTTCTTGGGGAGTGTTACTGCAGTCCGTAGTCCTATTCCGGGATGTATTAAACATAATTTGATATAAAAAGATTGGCCATTCAAACCGATTCCCTCCACATGCTTGAGAGGCCCCCGGATAAGCACACACACGGACACGGCCGTACAGCCGAAAAATACACTGAAAATCCTAAGGCAGGCCAGTAATTTTCCGGCACGCAGCTTTAGAAGACCTCCAGGCATGTACACATTAAAACTAAATTAGGGTCGCATCAAGCCTACAAAAGATTCTCAGCCCCGAACAGCCAGCTTGACGAGATTAGAGCTTCAGAGTACTCAGCTGTCAAACACTCCCTATTTGCATACTGTCTGCGCTATTGACGATTACATGCAAAGCCAATCAGTGCAAATTCTGATCTTTCGGAGGCTTTGCCTCTGATCCGAAACCCTTTGTCCTCCCCAGGAATGGACTACCCTGCAGGCACATTTTCCCCTATCAGAACCCCTGATTTAGAGCGCCTCTTTGGATCGCTCATGTCTGTCATCCCGACTTGCTGCCGCTCTGTTCGACGAGCCTTCCCCTCAGCTCCCACGTGCTGAGAATCTCCGCTCCGGACTGCTGATTTTCTTCTGGTTTTCTGGGTTACAGGATCAGGTGTAGTATTTCCCCGAAACCCTTCTGAAAATCCCCTATCTATTTTCTTCTCTTTATTTTCTGACTGCTGTGTGTGTGACTGCGCTATTGCGCAGTGTTCCTTAATTCTGAGTGAGCGAGTACGCAAGTGTGCTGTTACTGTATTTCAAATAAAAGGACATAATTATAACTTTATGGTGTCTTGACTCGGCCTGACCCCATAAACATTGGGTAAAAGATCTCGCTAGGTTGCCCTGCCTCTTGTAGTGTTATAGCTTGTGCTCTAGCTATTCCCGTTCCCCATTATTTGGAGCACATCGAGGTGTCCCCCAATGGACCCCAGAACAGGAGTTTCCTGTTCCCTTGGCAGGTGATCTTGGCAAAGCCCTGGCTGGTCTCTGGAACAGGGAAATGGCCAGAGCGGTGGACACTATCACTTCTAAGCGTCTCACAAAGTGGAGCCAAGAAAGCCCTCGGTTCACTAGGGAGCTGGCAGCAATGGAATGAATGGGACGGAGGCTACAGTGACAGTGTGGTGTAGTGACTTGAGTGTTCAACGGGGACTCTGGAGAGGGTTTGAATCTCCACTCAGCCGTGGAAACCCACTGGGTGGCTTGGGGGTGTCTCACACATACTCAGCCCCAGAAAACCGTATGATAGGTTCGCCTAGGGTTGCCATGAATCAGAAGTGACTTGAAGGCACAACAACAGCAACAACAACAACAACAACAACAAGAGATTTGCCATGACTTGTTTCCTCTGAGCCTGAGAAAGTGTAACTTGCCCAAGGTCACTCAGGGCGATTCCAAGACTGAGTGAGAATTCAAACCCTGTTTTCCAGGAGTCTTAGTCCAACACCCTAACCTATGACTGCTTGAGAGGAAGAGGTGGATCGTGTGCGGCAGTCATGTCGCCCCAGATGAATCAGTAAATACACACCTTGCTGGAATTGTGATCCTCTCTCACTGTGCCACGATGCAGCCTTCTGAGAGCCCTTGCAAGCACCTGCCCAGTGTGAGGCCTTTGGCACCCAGAATTAGGAACAGGAAGCATCCTTTTTATAAAATTCCAAAGAAGCAATTGTGTGAGTCTCTTACAGCATTCAGAGCATTCAGGGATCCTTTCGGATCCTTCAGAGAACAGCCATATGGGTCTACTGTGAAGTTCTGCGGTTAGGGCTTCTAGTTGGTGCAATATGGGAGGGCGTTCAGTTGTCTAGATGCAGAACGTTCACGGGGCCACAAATGTGCAGCAGCATCAATTTTCATACTTGAAACTTGGCATAAAGACACACAAAGGGATCCAGTCATGCCTTTGCGAGTTAACACTGTGGCAGGAAACCACTTGGGACAGACACACTTTTGACGGTCCCACGTGGGAGGTAGAATCAGAGGCGGTGAGCATCTTACTAGATTGTGTGCGCAAGATGTGGCTTTATCTTGAGCAAATCCAGGTGAAGACCTGCCCACCTTCTTAGAATCACAGAATCATCTTTAAAGAAGTGTGTTATTCTGGCAAATTAAGAGGATTAAACAGAAATACTTAATAGACCTATAAGGAGGCAGGGACCGCATAAACTGGAAAATGTCTTCAGACTGAATGCTCCTTCCCCTTGGTAAATTGAAATGGTGTTAATGCTTTCGTATAGCTTGTTTGTTGTCCCTGGGCATCACAGTTTTTGGTGTGGATGTTGTGGGGAGGTCTGATCCACGCCCTTTCTATATCCTGCAGAAGGTCACCCCCCTCTGGGCAGGGGACCTCTGGAGGGGGGTCTGTGTCCCCTAAACTCATTGTAGGCAAGAGGAGCAGCTCCAGAGAGGGAACATCAGCCCTACAGATGGTCCTACACAGTCCCCCGTTTGGGATGGGTAGAGTTTCACTTGGAATAAATGAAAAGGAGGACTGGACCTGCCTGTCACCAGTGTGTAGATTTTGTTGTTGTCCTGTGTCTTCAAGTTGATTCTGAACTGAGGGTGCTCTTCTCATAGTTTTCCTGGCAAGCTTTATTCCAAGGGGGTTTCCCGTAGCCTTCTTGTGAGGCCGAGAGCATGTAACTTGCCCCGGGTCACACAGTGAGTTTTCTAGGGCTGCCTGGTTTCCTGGAGCCAGCACTCAAACCACTACATCACTATCCCTCGTAGGGCTTTCTCGGCAATATTCATTCAGAGGAGGTTTGCCACTGCTTTCCTCCGAGGCTGGGAGAGTGTGTGACTCACCAAGGCCACCCAGTCGGCTTCCGTGGCTGAGGAGGATTTGAATCGTGGTCTCCCAGAGCCCTAGTCCAACACTCCAACTGCTATACTGTGTGGCAGGTTGCTGGAGGTTGCAGGAACTACAGTCGTAGTTGTTTTAAAATGACAACAGTTCTGTTCTTGGGGGTCAAACACTGAAATGTATTGGAAGAAAAAGGTCCCAGCAGAATTGTGTAGTCGTTCAAGATCTGCCCTTCTTTACCGGGTTCCTGGCCCGCTTTCCCTCCTTTCTGCCATCATGGAGGAGGGTGAGGAGGGGAGGGCGATGGGCAGAAGGGGTGTTGTTTACAGAAAGGATGTTGCTTTTGGAAAGAAGGCAGGTCCGCAGGGGGACTCACAGCCTCCAGATCCAGTAGGTGAGGCAACTGGCAAAGGCCCAAAGAAAGGTCCAAATGACGATAGGTCAAGCTACCTGCATCCCCTGCCAGCAAACGTAGCTGAGTGGGAGCCTGCAAGCGGACGGACTGAGGGAGGACCTCCATTGTGAAAGCCTGGTTTCTTTGTGTCAGACTGGGAGAGCCCCAAAACTCAGTGAGCGCTCCTTGAACTCGTCATGGGTTTCCCTCCACAGGGAATGTGAACTGAGAGTTGGAAAGTGACTCTGAACACTTGGCTATTGGCTTGTTTTTAATTTTATGTTTTGTTTTGTTCTCTCTTTTTCACTACTGGAATATAAAATTTATATAAAATTTATAAACGTGTAAAAGACAGTTCCAAGTATAAAGAAGTTGGACCTCTGGGGGAAAAAAATTTTTTTTCCTCTTTCTCCTTTTTCCTTGGACTGTAACTGGAGAATTGTGTTGTAGTGTGTTTTCCTTTTGATTTTTTTTTCACGCCTTGGCTGTGAGAACTAACTGAGAATTAGCTGACGGAAAAAAAAAAGAGACCTTTGGGAGAGCTTGTTATGGCTGTGCTGTGAGGACAAGGCTTTTTCACCCCCACGCGCACAGCGGCTTGGCTTCTAGCTATCATCAGGTTTACAAGTGATTGCGACAACTATCCAGAAGGTGAAACCATAGCTTCGCAGGGAGGGGGAACTGAGAGGCCTGGGCTTAAGCACAGACCAGTGACAATTTTATATTGAATGGAACAATACTTATGTTTCTGTTTAATTATCTCATGGTTATTTTGCTATTTATATCATTTTGATATATCCAGCAGATTTCTGCAATGCCTTTCAGGATTTAAAACCCTCAGAGGACAGTGTGCAAGCAATAAGTAAAATACAACAGCATAGCAACTCAAATACCAAAACCACCATTCTTAATATGCACACTTCTGTGCCTCTCTGAAACAGAATCCTCAAGACTTAAGAGTTTTTTTCAAGTCTCCAGGTTTGTTTTGTTTTTTAACTTGATAAGGATAGAGCTGCATGACGGGGAATAAACTCCACAAAATCGGAGCCCCCACTGAGGATGCCCTGGGCCTGCTGTCCATTTCATTTATTGTATGAGTTCTCCATGTGATGACCCACCTTCTAAGATCCTCAGCCAAGGACTTTCTCTTGCTTCTGCCGCTAGCCTAGGAACTTGTGGAGAGGACGCCCAAGAGGGTCTTCTTGGTTCCTGGGCTGTGGGATTTTCTTCCATGCAGGATGTTTTTTTTAAAGTTGATGTATTTGTACCCTGCTATAAGTCAAAGTTCGTGGGGTAGCTGACAAAAAGAATTAAAACCAGTTGCATAGTTTAAAATAATTAAATAAGACTAGGCTGGCCCCTTCCCTCTTCTGCTTCCACCACAGGCAAAGCGAGGCTTTTTGGCAATTAACTGGTTGTTGCAAAGGGGTCTTTTCTCCGTTATTAACAGAGGTGCCTGGAAATTAGCACATCGGCCTTGAAGAGCCAGCCGCTTGACCTGGGAGACATAGAAACGTGGAGAACGGAATGTGTACTGCAGAGAGCAAAGTGCCAGGCTCCTCCACTAAGGAATGTAAGCGGGTCCACTTTGGATAAAGGACAGATGGGCGCTAAGTGGCTGATGTATTTGGAGGGGGGCTGATACATGACGGGGCCAAAGTGCATGCCCCGAGACCTAGGAGGTGATGTAACTTTGTAATACCTTTTCTCATGGGAAGCATAAGTGTGTATGCCTTTCTTTGATTTGGGATTCCCTTGGACGTCCCTTGGTTTCAGCCTGGGTGGAGGAAAAGATCTTTTTTATTCTTTTGAATCTCCCTCTGGTGTGTAGCTCTTGGCTGTGTTGTGCTCCAGGGAACACCTGCCCCTCGCCACTAACAACTTCACTTTTATACCATACCCTCCAGCATTTCATTGATAAAATCCAGGCCACATGTGGCCAAGCAATGTCAGAATGCGATCGAGATGGCGAAGTTATGAGCGAGGAAAAAGGGAAACTGGGAGAGGCTGCAGGAGTTTTGCTTTTGAGAAGGGCAAGATTCCACCCCGTCTCCTTTCCCAGCTCAATCAGTGGAGTGGAAAGTGTTTTTCCACTTGGAACTCAGTTTGCAGCAATTGAAATAAGAGGAGGACAAATGGGGAAAGTGAAAGGAGGAGAGAAAAACTGGGAAAAACTTTTAGAAGCAGCTGGAAGGTGGAGGATTCATTGGGACTGTCTCTGCCACACCGGGGCAGTTGGAAGAGGTGTATCGTTGCCAGCTCCAGGCCCATGGCAGGAAAGCTGATCAGGTGTCCCATGCGTTGTTCACTGAATTGAAAGTGCTCCAAAAGCAAATTTGTGGCAGCTCTGTGGGGAGCACCAGAAAAGAAATGGCTCCAAAGGAGATGGAACAGGGCGTGCCTTTGCCTTGACAACTGTGGAAGAAATGGAAAATTTAGAGTTGTTGGGGCGCAGCTTGAGATATTTCAAATGGGGGAGTAAAAGATCAGAAAAAAGTGAGGGTTGGCTTCCTGGCAATAGAGAGGATGCCTCAAATCCTGACAGAAAATACATGGTTTCTCTCTTTTTAAGCCATTTTAACAACTTTGGAATGCCATGGGGCCATTTTGGATCCTCCTCTTCTACTTCTGCCTTCAGAGTATCTTTTCTTAGAACAGCTGTTTACTTCCTGTCCTGAAGAGGCCCACATTCTGGAGAAAAGGCTGGAAATATGACAAATCTGTCAGAAGAAAAGGTGGGAAATCTGACAGAAGAAATCAATCAGGTGAGAAGGCAGGAAGGCTGACAGATCAGGCAAGGGAAACGGCAGGAAATTTCCCTCTCTCCAGTTCTCTTCTGTTTCTGACTGTAAACTGGGCGTGCTCCCACAACGTTGGAGAATTATGAGGAATTCTCTTTCAAACTGTTACCCTGTGTGTTGGGGGGCCCCGGGAGGGGCGCCCAAATTACCAAATAAAAACACAAGTTTGGGGAATTTAGCTAGAGCACTCTCTCGGCTGAACAAGAGGCAGGGTAACATTAGCAAGGATCTTTAACCCTACGTATAAAGCGGTGGGTCAGAGAGTGGCTAGACAAGGTTTTCAAAGAAGCAAACAATATTTTATTAAAGACAAGAAACATGCAAGACAAGACATAAACTAACTAACTGAGAAATAGAAACGGGGAGCTTTTCGGGAAAGGCAATATGACATCTGGTCTCGTAGTCCTGGAGAGAAGCGGGGTTCCGGGGAAGAAAGCTCAGCGTGGTTAGCCGAGGGGAGTTTCCTTAAACAACCGGCGGCAAGGCAGGATGGAAGTCCAAAGTAGTCCAAAGACCGTTTGGAAATGTAGGGTTTTATAGGGGAGTTTGTGCCTACCGGCTATGGCATGCCAGGTGAAAACAAAGGCAATTTAGAGCTGGACAAAGGATTTGGAAAGGTCAAGTTTAGCATGATGAGCTTAACACTCGACAACAACAGTCTGGTCAGTATGTAAATGTTTTGTTCAACGGACTGGCTCAACTGAGAGCCGTGCAGCTACTGTGAGGTTTGCAGATGGAAGTTCCCTGAAGCTACGAGCAAGGCTTCAGTTGCCGGCCTCAACCGGGTCTGGAAAGTAAAACCATTAGCAGCCGCACTCGGTCCGTGCTTGTCCAGAGAACCTCACACACACGTGGAGTGGGGTGGCTGGAAAAGGTTTGATATCAAGGTTTGAACTGTTTGATATCAAAATGATATCTAGGAGTCCTCACCCACAGTGCCATAGCAGGAGTAACAAAACCAGTTTTTCAAATTCTCTTTCTCCCCTTTCAGGCAATCGGAGATGCACCCATGTTGGTACATGTTGAAGTGTTTCTTTCCTCAGAGTCAGGGAGCCTCTTCCCTCGTAAAATTAAAAGGGTTAATTCCGCCATGGAATCTAGAAAAAACCCAGAAGGTCCCAGTGTTGTATTTCTGGGAAAACTAATAGATCCCTTTGCTCCCTCAGAGGTGCCTGGAAAAGGTGAAGAAAGCAAAGAATTCACATACAGGAACTGTGAAAAACCAAATTTGGATGATCCCTTCCTAAAACACAAGACTAATCAATCAAAAAGAAGAGATACAGCAGTAAGGCTTCAAGCACCCTGATATTTCTTGGAAGTCAAATTTGGCCAAGAGTATCAGGCCCAACAAAGGCCTTACTAGCCTTACAAACAACTTTGTTGTACAAAAGGTGGAGGAAGAAACAAGGGGATGAGCCTTTTTGAATCTGATCCTAACCGAGAGAGACGAACCGGTTGATGAGGTGGAAACAGTGGAATCCTTGGGTGGGAGTGACCAGGTCCTCCAGGGATTTCTTATGCAGAGAAAAGGAGGAGCCAAACATAGCGAGACATGCACGCTGGACTTCAGATCAAATCATCAAAGAGAAATACAAGCAAGTACCCTATACTTGCAGAGGAAAAGTCAGAGGAAAGTCAGAAAAGCTAGAACTCAGAATGAGCTCAAGCTTGCTAGAGAGGCTAAAATAATAAAAAGTGGAGTTTTTGGCAATGTTCAGAGCAAGAGGAAGAATGAGGTTTATTTAACAGGACAGAGCGAAACAATCACTCACACAAGCGCACAAAGACTAATGAGTTGGAAAGATATGAAGATAGGAAAAGCAGAGGGAAAAAGAGTGGTTTATACTGCACCTGATCCTGTAGACTGCAGTTCGGGAGAAAGCAAGCCAAAGGTGGCTCAGTGGAGGAAAAAGAATGCTGAGGAGAGCTCTCGACTAGCAGAATGTCAGGGGGGTAGTCAAGTGTGGGAGTTCTCCAAAGAGGGCCCCAAAACGGGACTCAATTATAGTGCAAAACATGCCTCGGGGGGGCGACCCTTTCCGGAAAAGGACAAATGGCCGGACCATGCAGATGGACCTTGTTTTGCATTTCAAATCTCATGCAGAAGACATGTAGTCTCCTCAAGGTGTCAATGTGGTTGATGGCCCATCTGTGTGTGTATACATGCCTTCTGAGGCTTCCCTCATGGGATGTGACTGGGGAAGTGTTGGTCTGACCTCACTAGCTGTGCTTTAGTTTTAGACCGGGATGTCTACATACCTGTCTGGTGAACCTTTGGCTTAATAACTTTTTGCTGTTAAATATCACGCTTCCCCAGGATTGGGCCTGCTAGCAGGGGTTACAGGTTAAGCAGTGAATCTGTACTTGATTGACAAACTGAACCTCCATTGTTCTCTTGTGTGTAGGCCCAGAAGAAGCGACTCAGAGATTTGGTTGGGCTGCTAGCTCACTATGTACCTCTGGCCCCAGTCCCTGGAGCTTGACTAACAGGTAGCAAGGCCAACAGGCATTTTGGGTGGGCATTTGGCAGGGGAGGTTTCAGGGGGAGGCACGGAGTTGTGCTCCAGTGTGCATTTAGAACTCCTGAACACAGAAGGGATGACAACTGCTGTGGTCACCTGCAACAGCTGTGGTATGTTTGTGTTCCTACCAGAACACCATCCAGGTGGATGGCTACACTTGGAGCGAGTGGAAGTTGGCGGCCCTTTTGGGGAAGAAGGTCCAACAATGCAAGGCCTGTGTATCCACTCTGCTGCATATTAGAGAGCATGAGGTTTTCTTGGACAGAGGAGAACAGACCGGACTGGAGGAGGAGCACATATGTCTCTGAGGAGGAGGTCAGTCTCCAAACTCAGGAAGCAGACATTTGGAGGAATGTAACACATAGAAGTCAAAGGACCAGGGATCTTTCTGTGAGTTTGGAGCTACAGAACTGATTCAAAGCTCTCTCTCTTGTCAGGGAAGGAAAGGGACAGGAACAAGAGCAGCAGTCAGAGGTCCTCAGAGGAAGTGTGGAGGACCTTGGAAGATTCAGGGCAAGGATTCACCCCTGCCAGTCCCCAAAGGAGGCATATGGTGGTGGTAGGGGCTTCCCTGCTGAGGGGGATGGAAGCAGGGGTTTGTGGACCTGATAGGATGCTTCATGAGGTGAGTTGTCTCCCTGGGGCAGAGATCCATGATGCAACACAGCAGCTGGCCAAAGTAATCAAGCTCACTGACCATTATCCCTTCCTTTTGGTTCATGTGGGAACCAATGACACTGCAAAGCACAGCCTTCAGCAGATCACAAGGGATTATGTGGCTCTGGGTAGGAAGCTCAAGGACCTTGGGGCACAGGTTCTCATTTCGTCTCTCCTCCCAGTTGAAAGACACAGGCCGGGACGGAAGAGGAAAATAGTGGAAGTGAACAATTGTCTCTGCAGATGGTGCGACCGGGAACAGTTTGGCTTCTTGGAGCATGATATGCAGCTTCACAAGGATGGTCTTCTGGCAAGGAATGGGTTGCACTTCACAGCAGGTGGCAGGAATGTTTGTGCCAAGAGCCTCACAAAGCTGATCAGGATGGCTTTAACCTGACTCGTGACGGGAGGGAGGCAGTATTCTGGAGGGCAGGAGTTCTTTGCGCGTTGGAGAGAAATAGTCTGAATCTTGTAGAGAGAACAGGGCACACGGTACAGGGACCGAACAGTGGGAGGGAAGGAAACTTAAATAAGCACGAAGGAGAGGGACCCATGGGCTCAGATGCCTCTACATCAATGCACAGAGCAGGGGAAAGGAAGACGATGAACCTGAACTTGAAGTGCAGGAAAGCAAAAATGATATAATTGGCATCACTGAAACCTGGTGTGATCATAGAATCATAGAAATGTAGAGTTGGAAGAAACCACACGGGCCATCCAGTCCAACCCCCTGCCATGCAGGAACACCCTCAAACCAATCCCGACACATGGCCATCAAGCCTCTGCTTAAAAACCACCAAGGAAGGAGACTCCACCACACTCCACAGAGGCAGCAGATTCCACTGCCGGACAGCCCTGACTGTCAGGAAGTTCTTCCCGAGGTTCAGGTGGAATCTCCTTTCCTGCAGCTTGAATCCATTGCTCCTTGTCCTGGTCTCTAGAGCAGCAGAAAACAAGCCCTCTCCTTCCTCTACGAGGCATCCCTTCAAATATTTAAACATGGCTATCATGTCCCCTCTTAACCTTCTCTTCTGCAGACTAAACATACCCAGCTCTCTAAGTCTATCCTCATAGGGCTTCATGGCTTCCAGGCCCCTCACCATTTTGGTCGCCCTCCTCTGGACTTGCTCCAGCTTCTCAATATCCTTCTTGAATTGGGGTGCCCAGAACTGGACACAGTATTCAAGATGGGGTCTAACCAGAGCAGAGTAGAGTGGTACCAGTACCTCCCTCAATCTAGACACCATACCCCTATTGATGCAGCTGAGAATTGCATTGGTTTTCTTGGCTGCCGCATCACACTGCTGACTCATGTTCAGCTTGTGGTCTATGAAGACTCCTAGATCCCTTTCACACGTACTGCTATCCAGCCACGTGTCCCCCATCCTATATTTCTGTATTCCATTCTTTCTACCTAAGTGTAGGACCTTACACTTCTCTCTGTTGAATTTCATTTTGTTAGCCTCGGCCCAGCTCTCCATCCAGGTCATTTTGAATTTTGATCCTGTCCTCTGGCCTATTAGCAACCCCTCCCAATTTGGTGTCATCTGCAAATTTGATGAGCATGCCCTCTATTCCTTCATCCAAGTCCTTGATAAAAATATTGATCAGCACTGGGCCCAGGACAGAACCCTGTGGCACCCCGCTAGTCACTTCTCTCCAGGATGGAAAGCAGCCATTCGTGATCATCCTTTGGGTTCGGTCGGTCAACCAATTACAAATCCACCTAACAGTAGCCCTGTCCAGCCCGCATTTTACCAGCTTCATTGCAAGAATGTCATGGGGAACTTTGTCGAAGGCCTTACTGAAATCGAGATATGCTACATCCACAGCATTCCCTTCATCTATCAAGCTAGTGACTCTATCATAAAAAGCGATAAGATTAGTCTGGCATGACTTATTTTTGAGAAATCCATGTTGACTTCTCGTCTGCATTTGCTTAACTAACATTCCTCCATTTTGAATTCTAGTCAACTTTATGCTGTAAATAAAAAGGGAATTCAAAAGACAAATTAAGAAAGAGATATGGTCTTTTATATATTCTAGTTAAAAATAAGCATAACATATAAATTCTTATTATACAATAGTTAAAAGAGAACTTGAGCAGGTCTGGCAACTTAAAATACAAAATATATCAAAATAGAATACCACAGTGAAGCAGGATATAACAAACTGCAGCAACAGCAAACCAAAAAGTGGAAGTAAGTGCCCACGAAAACAATGCTGCTCTTATAGAGCCTTTACACCTGCTGCCAGGTGAAGGTCCTCTCTAACACCAATTAACCCCATCATAACCAGAGTTGTAAATCTTGTCAATTCTAACACTTTACAGGTTGTTCCTCTTGTCATCCCCTTGTCCTACTTAAAATTATGCTGACTTTAACTGGCAAAGTCAATGCCTGGGTTACCAGCACTTTCTGTAATAATATTTCTTATACTTCACTGCTAAGCGAATATATGTGCGATTCAGGGTTCCCTGTTGATTGTTAAACAGAAATTACGTTATTATCAGCCATGTACCAGAATTTTAGTCCTGGGAAAGCAAATATCCTTGCGTATGCACCGTATGCTTTATGAGACCATTGTCATCCCAAATCGATAAAAAACCCATCACTTTCTAATTTTTAGTTTTTAATAATAACATTGTTCCTGATAGGGGAGAAGTCTCTTTGACCAAAGTTGGGGACCTTTCTAGGCTGAGTTCACATGCAATCATAGGGACTACTCGGCATACTCTGTGTAGCTTTAATATTTAGGTCTGGCTCCATGTTTTTTTTTAGGATTCAGGGGTAAGTCTAACAACATGACACTGTGAAAAGGCAGCTGAAAGCCAGTTTCAAGACTACACATCTTCTTTCTTGAAAGGGCTGGCGTAATACACATGTTCCAGAACAACACTGCCAGAAAATTAAACATGAAAACCAAAACTTACAACAGCCCCCTGCCCCCCACCCCCATGTAAACAAAATCCCAAACAGGAAGAAGACTCCAAGACCAGATTTCCACAAAGACTGATTTCGTTCTGGCCAGGCTGGTAAATTTCCCCAATTTCCCCCATCCTCTGCATTTTTTCCAGCTGACAGAAACACACCGCACAAGCCCACTGCGTGCCGGCTTGGCCTCGGCGGGCAGACCTTAAAAAATTAAAAAATAAACAAAGAAGGCAGTCAGCTGTCTGGCTCAAGCAAAAGGCGAGGGGAGAAGCCCAGCGGAAGAGTTGCCTACCCAAGCAGGAAGTAGGCCTCCAGCTTGAAGTATTTCCCGAAGTGCTTGTTCTGTTTGAAGCTGCCCAGGTCGGCTTGCAAGGCAAAGGCAGCCAGGAGGAAGTAAGCCTCTTCCCAGATGTTTGCCACAAGGAGTAATACAGTTTGAAGCACAATATTGCAAAACATGTAAAAGCAATACTCACTGGTGTCCAGTTTGTAACATTCAATGAGATATTTTATATCTATGCACTCTTGTTCAATATCTATAAAAAAGAAGAAGACTGTGACCATGCAGTTAAATATCCATGCAGTTAAATATCCAGCAATCAGTCTCTGTTATCTCACAAATAAGAATCACTGGGTGTGAACAATATTATAAAGATGACAAACCCCTGCCCCACCCTTTAGTTAAATGAACTTACTTGACATTCAGGCCTTCATTTATTTACTACACTTTTATTGAACCTCTGCCTTTATTGAAACTGAAACTGAGGGCCACATTAATTGAAGATCAGCTGCTCTGGTCTCAGCTCCTGTTTTGGATGCCTGGAAGGGACGCTGCGTTACTCCCAGTCCACTTTGGGGGCTGTCTGGCAGGGGCCGTTCTTTCAGGGTGCCTCCCAAGACCCTTTTAAAGTGTCCCAGAACGATACCCTCTAACATTTCACAGATGGAGACCAGGACATGTGTGGCCAAGCCCCATCAGAGTGTGGCCAAGATGGCAAAAGTTCTTAACGAGGAAGAACGCACAAGCTAGGAGAGGATGCAGCAGTTTCCCTTTGCCTGAGCTGACTGGGAAGAGCAAGATTCTGCCCCTCCTCTCCTCTCCTTTGCCTCCCCCCACGAAGCTAATGGACTGAAAACTATTTTTGAACTCAGTTTGCAAGAGTGATGTCGTCTCTCATTTTATAACCACCATGATGTCAGTTATGTCTTATTCGGTGAAAGGAGGAACCTGCCATGTGTGACTAAGTTTTGAGGAGGTCCCCATTCCTCCACCCACCCCTTCTGGGGAAAAGCACCACCCTCCGTAGCCGAGTCCTCGGGCGCTCTGCTCGGCCTGCGTCAGACAAGACTCAGCCACAGGGACGAGCTGCCTCTCCCTTTGGAAAGAGCGGCGGGCGCCCTGTGCTTATTCGGGAAGCCTCAAATACACTTTGGCACATGTCTGGTCAGCAGGGCGTACATTTACATTACGATACACCCGTGACTTCATCAGGGCACATCACATAAATAGCTACCAGGAGCACAGACAACGTCTGACAGCCAGACGCCACCCGTGAAGAGCGCTGTGGACACAAAGCCACTTTGAGTCTGTAATGTAACAGCAACTTTAATTCCCCAAACCGGGGGTGGGGGAGTGAAAGCAAATAAGTTTAATGAAAAAAGATATGGTTGGAGCTACACCCTAAAGAGCAAGGAAATTTGGACAAGAAATCATCTCTCCATGCTAGTTCAAAATATGGACACTCTTTTTGTAATAGTTTACAAAGCTAAACATGATTTTCATCCCATAATTGCTGTTGCGCATTGTCCACTTAACAAATAGGGACAAGTAGAGATTTTAAGTAGATCTACAAGTAGTAGATTTTCAGCTTTCAGAAGGTGGCAGGATTGAAAGGTGGAAGCAAGCAGCAGTAACTTAAAAAGATGGCCTAAAAGGAGAAATAGGGGGAGAGGGATACAGTATTCACCATTTTTGGAAACCCATCATTACCTGTAACCGCACAGGAGGCAGAGAGACTGTACAAATAAGAAAAGTTTCCTATCAATTAGGGATGGCAAGTCTTGATTTCTTCAAGTTCCAAAAGATATCAAGAACAACGAAACAGCTTTTCATCCTGTAGCTTCAAGACACTCATGATTTTTTCCCCCACAATTCCTTCCCCACAATTGTGGGGGGGAAATCATGAGTGCCTTGGAGCTACAGGATGAAAACTGCTTCCTTTTTCTTCAAAGGCTGTGCATCTTCCTTAGAAAACTGCACAGTTTTCTGGAAGCCACACAGGTCTTCTGAGAATGGCACAGCTTTCAGTATAGGAAAAAAAAAACTGCTTTCAGGCAACCACACAAGTCTTTTGTGTAAGATTCCTTTTTTTTTATGTAGTAAATAGCAATGTTGCACAAAAAAATGTTGCACAACAAAATTACTGAGCAAAACCAGCAGTGTTGCACAAAAAACCCATTGTGGCTGTTTTTCATGCAACATTGCTGGTTTTATCAACATTTTTGTTGTGTAATATGGCTATTTTCTACATAAAAACACCAATGTCAGACAACAAAAAAATTCCATAACAATAAGGTAGCAACGGAAAACTGTGCAAAATCCAGCAATGTGGCACAACAAAGCCAAGTGTGGCTTCAGTTTCATTTGACCTGAGTTTCTTTCCCTGTTGCATAACAATTGGGTTGTGCAGCTTTCAAAAATGCAAAGGCTGCATGGATGTGTGATACAGCCAAAGAATTTCTGGAATCAAATAAACTTATGGTGAAAAAGATCTTAAAATTAAATTTTCAGAAGGAAGCAGAGTTGAATCTATTAGATTTGATGAACAAGAAACACAACAGAATTCTACAATACGTGAGGATGAAGGCAGGTAATGAGATTCTAACCGAAGAAGATTAGCTGGTCAATTTGATGGATTTGGTAGAAATGGACAAATTAAACACTTTTTATAAGAGAAAAAAAATAACAGATATGTTTTTAAAAGACCAGGATCCATTAATGTGTTTTTTATAAGGCAAAGAGAACAACATATCAACTATTGGCTTTGATTATTACTATATGAGAAATTTAAACCAAGAATGGAGATGCTGTATGACCAGCAAGGGAACACGTTACATGACTAAGTAGAAATAAAAAAAGAATGGAAACAACACACCAGAAGAATGATATAAAAAAGATAAAAGGTTGACAGATTGATTGAAGGAAGAACTATATGAAGGTGAAAACAAAGTGAAAGCTGCACTCAGAGCACTTGGGAGAAATAGATCAGCAAGAGCAGATGGCATACTGATACACCTGCTTCAATCTACAGGGACAGAATCTGCACTAGCTCTAACTAAAGTCTGTCAACAAATATGGAAAACAAGAATGGCCGACAGATTTGAAATGCTCAATATATATCCCAATCCCCAAGAAAAGGGACACCAGGGATTGCAGTAACCACAGGATCATTGCATTAATTTCCCATTCAAGCAAAGATTTCTCTCACAGATGGAGCAAGAAATGTCAGATGGGTTCAGGAAAGGAAGAGGCAGTAGGGATCATATTGCAAACATACATTGGTCAATGGAGTGTACCAGAGAAATTCAAACGAAAATCAGCCTATACTTCACAGACTATAGCAAAGGAATGTTAAGAAAAGAAATATAACGACCCCAGATGAATTCGATAACTTTAAAATAAGTGAAGAAGCTGTTGAAACAGCTAAAGATTTTTCATGCCTTGGCTCAGTCTTTTATCAGAATGGAGACTACAGTTAACAAGAAGCCTGGCATATGGAAGGGAAACTATGAAGGAACTAGACAGGATCCTCAAGTGTAAGGATATATCACTGGATACTAAAGTTCAGATTGTCCTTTCCCACAGTATTTCCAGTTTCTATGTACGGTTGTGAAAGCTGGAGAGTGAAGAAAGCTGATAGGATGAAAATCAATTCAAGCTTTCTTTGGTAGATGGACAGAAACAGACAAATGGTTTCGATACAAAGACATAGTAGAAAGGTCAACTTTAAATAACTATAAGAGAAAAGTTGGAATCGGAAGAAATAACACTAAGTTGGTTTCCATATAGGCAGTTACCTGAAAGGTTCCAAATGGATTTAAAGACTTATGGAATAGATCCAAAAGAGACAACGGGAATGATTAAACGACTATTTGAGAATTCTCCTCATTTACTATCTTATATATACATCAAGAAATATTACAACAAGAAAGACAAGAAGAAACAATCAAGATTTCGTGGGCTCAAAATATAGGACATTCAATTCAATTAGAATTCTGGGAAGAAAGCTGGAAAAAGACACAAAAATTTACAGTTGCCCAGAATTTGAAAGAGAATTACTATAAGCTGTTCCATAGATGATACATGACACCAAATAAGTTGAAAAAGTTTTACAATACTGAAACAGGACTCTGTTGGAAATGTCAGAAAGAGGACGGTACAATATATCATATGTGGTGGACATGTCCCAGAGCCAAGAAATATTGGACTGATGTACATAATAAAATTTGTGATTTATTGAAAATACAATTTGCTAACATTCCCAAACTTTACTTGTTAAATATGATAAATGTATTTGATGGTACTGACACTAAGAAATATTGGAGAATAATTCTGTGTATGATAACGACAGCTAGGATAGAGTACACTAAGCTTTGGAAAACTCAATTGATACCAACTATAGAACAGTGGTGGAGAACATTTATAGAAAACAGAAATGCAGATATTTTATCACAGAGATTAAAAGGGAAATCAGAAGAGGAGATTAAAAAGGAATGGCAGATAGTAATGAATAGCTGGGTAATGTTGAATGAAAATGCGTAATTCATGACTAGGATTTGAAATGAGGAAGATACTGTTGTAAGCCATGGAACTGTAATGAAGAGATTGAAATGCAAGAACTGACATGTAACAATATCATTAAAATGCAGTATAAATAGAGATAGAAGTATTAAGAGGTATTGAAGATAAATTCTAGATCAGTGTGGAAGATCAAAATATGTCATGTACCATTACAGTAACAATTGTTTGTTTTACATGTGAAATTGAATAAAATAATTTTTAAAAAATGTGGTGCTGGAGAAGAGCTCTCCCAGGTACCCTGGATGCCAGAAAGACAAAGGAATGGATCCCAGAGCAAATCAAGCCCAAACTCCCCCTAGAAGCCAAGACAATTGAGCGAGGGCTGTTGTACTTTGCCCATATCATGAGAAGACATGACTCATTAGAAAAGACAATAATGCTTGGGAAGGTGGAAGGCTGTAGGAAAAGGGGAAGAGCGCATTGTAGACGGAGAGACTCAACCGAGGAAGCCACGTCCCAGAATCTGCAGGACCCGAGCACAGCGACTGAGGAGACGGTGACACGAAAGGTCTCTCCTCCACTGGGTGGCCGTAGGTCAATTTCAACTTGATGGCGGTTGGCAACAATATGGTAAAATCAGCAAAGCAAGTTCTTTCTTAGAGGATATTTTAGAAGTCAATGTAACACTTATGACACAGTTTGCATTGGGGGTTGGAGGTGTAGGTGTTGTAATTGTGCTTGTGTTGTGGGTTATTGTTGGGGGGTGTAAACGGATACTTGCAGTTCTGCAGTTTGCAGTGTCATATTTTGTAGAGTTATAAATGAAGATAGAAGTTGACCAAAGAAAAGATAAAAGTTAACCAGAGGAAAACCCAGAAAAGGGTTTTGTATAGATAGCAATTTTGCTCTGCGTTTTCCTCAGTATACAGCAATAAACATGGCAAGTAGGTGGGGGCTTCTTCCTCCCTTGGGAAGCTGCGCAGTATTCTGTGCAAGGCGAAAAAAGACAGTGAGCGTAGGTTTTGACTCCAAAGCCATGCATTTTCTCAAACTCTTGTGCAGCTCTCAAAAACTGCACAATTTTTGCGGGAACTTTTGACACACTCTTTTAGTTCCTGGCTAAGCTTTTTGAGGGGTCAGGAACTCCAAATTTGACCCTAGTCAGGAAATTGATGAATTTCCTTTCCAGCCATGCTGCCAAGAGGCTGCGCAGCAAGCAGGCTGCAAAAGGCAGGTCCAGACAAGGAAACTGGGGACGCGGCATCCCTAGACTGGACCCAAGGACTTCCTGAGACAACAGGGGGAGGGGGAGCCAATGCACTGCCGCCGCCACCCCAAAACCAAAACCAAGTCTTTGCACCACTGAAGCAACTGCAGCAGTAAGTTCCTCCTTATCAAACCAGAGCCTTTTTAAAACATCTTGCAGCACATTTCTTTTTCAAATGAATCTCCTCGGTAGGATTGCTCTACAGCCTGGGGGCCATCACAGCCAGGATGGTGCTGATGGTAACAGGACTTGCACTGAACTCTTACGGAGAAAAGATCCAAATCTGAGATTATTAGTGGTTTTCAACTCTCAATATTTTCAAGACTTTCTACACTGTGATAAATTTGGTCACAGGAAGCCCCCAACTTTTGACACCTCATTATCTGACAATTGGCTCTTTTGATGCTTTTAAATTAAGGACAAGTTCAATTAATCCAAGAGGAGTTCCACTCTTCTCTCCAGAAACTTGCTTGGGGCCACTCACATATGCATGCTGCTTGAAAAGTGAGCTGAAGGGGGAGAAATGGGACGAAGCCAGCTAAGAGACTTTGCAAACAGCTGTCAGCCCCAAGTGAGCCTCCATATTTACCACAGGTTCCCTACATGGTTTCTGCTTTTCAATCAGCTCCATTTCCTGACAGTGCTCTGGTCCCTCACCATTCAGATAAGTGGGGGAAACCTGTACTTCAGAGTGGAGGTGGGCACACACGGAGAGTGAAAGCGCCAACTTGGGCCACACATCCACCTTTTCCTGAAACTGGAATTCACTTCCAGTCTATTTTCAGGGGGCTGAAACAACACTAGACAACAAATCCCTGCCCCCTCCCACAAGCCATTTCTTGACGAACTTGGGGATCTCGGGGAGGAGCATGGGAGACTCACGATGAAGTCCCTGCACTTACCCAGCAGCTTTACAGCCAGCTGATCTGCCTGCAACAAGAGCAGTTTGAGCACCGTGGAGATTTCCTTCTTCAGAGTCAGCATGATTTCCTCCTGCAGGACACAAAACATTCCCCACACTGTGAAACTACAAATCTTTGATGGGGGAGAGACAATAATTCATCAGGAGGCACACACATGCACGAATACTAAAACACACATTCCTGTTTTTCATGCATAGCGTCTGCAGCTGAGAGCCAACATCTCCATCTTAAGAGTACTTTATTGCCACTAGTCCTAGAGAGCTGCAGCCAACTACCAGAAAGAAGAGTCAGCTACATGACCATGAGTCTAAACTATTCCTTCCATAACTCCCTGGCAAGATGGCTGCAAGCTGGTCTCACTCCATAAAGCCAGTTTTCATCCAGAGAAGGTCACTGTGCAACCAGCATTCTTCTCAGCAGATTGTTCCAAGAGTCAAAGCCATGGGGCTCCACTGCACCTTCAGTTCCAGGAAGGAGCTCTTCATCTGCAATTCAGCCTTCTCAAACATATTGTTCTCCACCTCTTTTGCAATGTTGTCCAGAAGAAAGTTCTTCATGCGATCATAGATTTTATGCCAGGCCTCTACGGAATCAAGAATGGCCAAAACATTACTAACAAGCAGGCAGAAAAGAAGCACAGATGAAAGTGAGATTTGCTGTTGGAGAGATTTCACTGAGTAGACTATAAAATGAATTCAGATGATGCCAATGAGGAATTCATCCAGCAGAAATCAGTTAATAGTGGGCTGCCTGGTGGGATAGAAATGGTGATGGTGATGGTGATATACCAGGCAGCCCACTATCAAAATGATTTCCCTGGGGTTGTAAACCATTTTATTTTTAATAGATGTGGCAACTATCCCATTCTGATTAGTGTTGTTCATTCATCCTGTAGCTTCCTCAAAAAAAGGAGTAATGCTTGGTTTGTGGGAAGATTCATAGCCCAGGGCCTGATCCTCAGGCTCTCCGCACCTGTGGGTGGGAAAAAAGCAGGAGGAAGCAAAATCCCGGAAAACAGGAGCACGGCATAAAACTGGCCGTGACAGACCTACAGGAAATGGGATAAGGTTCCCCTGCAGGGTTTCAGTCCTCCAGCCACCGTACAGCCCACATGCCTTGAGACACTATATTTCATCGCAATAAAATGTTGGTACAGTGACCAGCCTGTAGCACAAACAGGCAGACTTCCTACATTCAAGCTAAGAAGCAGAGAACAAACAGCCCCTCATCACCTGAATATGTTCTCCCACCCTGTTCATGTTTGTTCCACGTACAGTGACGTTCTGGGGCATCATCCTAGCCTCCTATGAGCCATCAGGCAGGGCTCTGCTGAGGACACTGCTGTATCCTGATGGGTCAGCTGGATGCTGCTGCAGGGTGACCATGTGCTGCACAGGAGGGCTGGAGGGCTTCTCCCCTAAGGATCTCAAGCACTGAGCGTGCCGGGAGCTCGAGGGAAGACTGCCCTGTGATTCAGCGGTGCAGCTGAGCCATGAGCCATGGATCCCCTGGCATGCGTCTCAGCCTCTGAGCCTCATCACACTGCACTGCCGTTTGCCAGTTAATCAGCTGACTAAAGTCTGCCGGATTAACGCCAAATATCTTTTCTGACTAAATTGCACTACAGCAGCGGTTCTCAACCTGTGGGTCGCGACCCCTTTGGGGGTCGAACGACCCTTTCACAGGGGTCACCTAAGACCATCGGAAAATATGTATTTCCAATGGTCTTAGGCTCCATTCCCTCCTTGGTGGTGGTGCACAAGTGCGAGCGATGCACTCATGTCCTCCTGTCCCCTTTGAAGTACCTTACTAAAGAAAATTTTCTTGGCATCGAGTGAGAGTGAGTTGGAAGGGCAATCTCCAACCAGCCACTCCAAGGCTCAAACAAAGCTAAAAACATCTAGTATAAGGAAGTCTGAGAAGGCAAGAATTAAAAAGAAGGTGAAAGAAAATTACCTGGTAATGCAGTTAAGTCTGTGAAGGGCGGGGAAGGGCTCCCAACCGCTCCTTTGACTTCCGGTCGCCATATTGAAAAGAGGCCATGTTCAGAAAGCAAAGGGGGGCTAGGAGAGGAAAGAGCTCTCCTGACTGATCCAAGCTCACTAGCAACACAACCAACCACACTCAAGCATGCGAGCAGCCTCTGCCAGGAAAAATGGCAGCCTCTCCGTCAGCAGTTCCTTGCCCTTCTGTGTTAGTGAATACAGTAGCGCAGGGCAATTTAGCACTGTGTATGCCGGTGTCATTATTCACTAGGAGTCAAACTGCAATGCCTATGGAACGTAAAGAAGTAAGATTTGAACCTCCTATGTCCTCCATGTCTTCCCAGGGGAATGTATCTGAGTGTAGCAGAGAGGTGATAAGACAAATGATTGCTGAAGAAAGGGAGGTGCATGTTAATAGGCAAACAATATTAGTGAAATGATTTCACAAAAGACATAACAAATTTAAAAAATGTATTGCAAGTTGGACAATTCATTGAATTGGAATGTAATGTCATTATTAAGCAGTCAACAAACCACTTCAATGAATCCTGCATTTTCACGTGATTTTCCTGATGATACAAAAGTTATTCAAGCTGAATCAAATGATGCTGGTGTGTGTTTACCAAAAAAATCTACCTGTAGGTCCAAAGTGACTACAGTTGAGGAATCTGCTTGGTCACACTCTGAACAAATCAACACTGAATCTGAAAGTGATGAGGAACCAGATTTGGCAGATACTCATGGGGATAATGACTGTAAATCAGATGGTTCTATTTCCGAGGAGGAGGATGGAGAAGATGATAATAGAGTGAGATTATTTTCCTCAGATTCTTTTAAAAATTTGCTGGAAAAGGTGTTGGTAACTCTGGGACTGGACAGTCTGGAGAGTGCCACTTCAGATATTGATAAAAACAAGAATGTTGCATCAATTGTAAGGAATAAGCCTACAAAATCTAGTGTTATTCCCATGCCAGATTTATTTTTGGATTTAATTCAGTCTGAATGCAGTGAAACCAAATCTTCAAACTTTATATCATTTATGGTGGACTAAATATCAGATATTTACATTACAATTCATAACAGTAGCAAACTTACAGTTATGAAGTAGCAACAAAAACAATGTTATGGTTGGGGGTCACCACAACATGAGGAACTGTATTAAAGGGTTGTGGCATTAGGAAGGTTGAGAACCACTGCACTACAGAATCTGCTGGTTTGAGCAGCTGGCGGGACAGAACTGGGGCAATGGGGTTACTCCTTCCTGAAAGGGAAACCTAATCCATACAAATGTGAAAACAGGGGCACCTCACCAGAGCATTAGAATGTCTTGACATAACAACCCAGCATTGAGGCTGGTAGCTTGTAAAGGCAACTTGCCAATGGGAACAGAAGCCCCCTCCCTCTCACCCTCCCTCCACACATACACACTCATAGAAAGAAAAAGAAAGATAGTAAAATATCTCATTCAAAACTAGCTCCATCCCATTTCTTGAAACCTCTAGGCTGCCCTTCTAAATGCTGCTATGCTGAACTCCCCCCAACCCCACAATACAAAAGGTAAACTACATCCATCACAGCCAGACAAGAAAATCTCTGACCTTCATAATGGGGTCTCAGAGAAGGGCCCAGTAGATGACTGTCTTCCTCTGGAGAACCTTTTTCCTCAGTCTTTTCAGGATGACATCTGTCTGTGGGGATCAATATAAGGTTCTCACCTTTTGTTCTCTTGATCTTCTGGAGATCTCCTGTGAAGTGCAGTGCCCCCCAGCAGCCCATGGCAGCAAGACTCCCCCATGGCACCCCATGGCTCCCTGCTTTCCATGTACAACTCAAAGCCCCATGAAGCTTCGAACCTCAGGTCTCTTGGCTCTCTGGGCCATGTGGCAAGGGCACACAGAGAAGGATTGCTTATTGTTACTGTTGTTCTTGTGTGCCCTCTAGTCATTTCTGATCTATGGTAAGACAAACCCTATCATGGGGTTTTCTTGGCAAGATTTGTTCAGAGGGGGGTTTGCCATTGCCTTCCTCTGTGGGTGAGAGAGTGTGACTTGCCCAAGACCACTCAGTGGGTTTCCATGGCTCAGCAGGGATTTGAACGCTGGTCTCCAGAGCTGTCCAGCACTCAAATCACTAACTACATCACTCTTACATAGTAGTCATACCCACTATTTCCCCACAATTGTAGAATTTCCTCCACTGGTCAGCTGGAGAGACCAGCTAAAGCATTGGAAACATAAAGTAAGAAGAGCAAATGAACAACTTGCTTACTTGTAACTGTGGTTCTTCGAGCGGTCGTCTGTGAACTCACACAAATGGGTCATCTGTGCCTGTGCAGTGTGCTGTTCAGAACCCTCTAGAGCTTTGGAACAAGTGTTTTGGTGGGAACCTCGCCCTGTCCCCTGAGGTCATATAAGCCACCCTCCTGCTAAAACCCTCAGTTCCGTGGCTGCCTAAGGCAGCAGCCAAAAGGCCAAAGGGCAGAGCAGGACACGTAGAGGGGAAGGAGGGCGGCATTACTGACCCCGCGAGAGCATTAGCAGGGGAGCAAACCACAGCTGCTTGGACCACCACGGAGTAATCAGAATGGCCCTGGCAACTATCCTGCTGAATCTTTACCAGCACCCCGGTGATGAGAGGAAATGGCAGGAAAGCATACATGACGGGTCCTTTGCAGGTGAACAGAACACATCCCTCAGCCATCTGTCATCCCCCCTGGTCCTGGAGCAGAAGATGTGGCACTGTTTGTTGAGTGGAGATGCAAAGAGGTCTACCAGAGGAGTTGTCCAGGTTCTGAAGATGTCCTTCAAGGTGTGGCAGGACAAAGGAGTGCAGCTGAGCATATACACTATTACATTCTGGACACACAGCAGGCAATATGCTATGGGAATTATTTGTCTGGTTATGCACCAGTTCCAAAGACAAACTGTGAGGTCGAGTGCCCCTTGCTTGTTCAGGTGATACACGACAGTGGTGTTGTCTGTCAGCACTAGTATACCCTGCCATGGAGACATGCTGTGAATGTCTGTGCTGTGACTACCTTGATGACAGCCCAGTAATAGCCATTAGACAAGAGAGAAGTATCAGCTGAATAATACAGATGGTATTATGAACAGGTGTAAGAATGGTCTCTGTGTCTATGAGGAGAATGGTGCCGATGGGGGTCATTCTCAGGGCTTCAATGTCGGCAGTAACTGTGGGCCGAGCGAGCTGTTGACGCCAATGCAGACGAGGATACAAAAGGTGAAGTACAGCAATGATGATGCCAAGGAGAAGGTGGAGGATGAGAACTGGCCTGTACTTCAGGAGTTGGTACTTCACGCTCCTGTGATAGAGGGTGTGAGTGGGGGCTTTCCCATGCAGAGAGAGTGGGATGACTTGGGGAGGAGGTGATGAGAGTTCACCATCCAAGGATGCTCAAGACTTGACAAGGTCAGAAAGTGTACTGGGACCTGTGATCCCAACAGTGAAATGACCAATGGAGCAGAAACAGAGGTCTCCTGAGGCAACACGTGAAGTTCAACAGAGGCCCTGAGGCCGCCTGCACTGGTAACTGTTGCCGTAGGTGTCTTTCACTAGAATGGTGTCAAATACACGCATCTTTAGTCTTCTTCTTGCATTTTTTGGAAATGGAATGTGAGACAGACCTTCCTTGTGTCAAAAGCACCTGCTTCCTTTCTTTAGATGAAGTTGTCTTAAGGGAGGAATGCTGCTGCTCCCTTTGGTCAGTACAGGTATCTCTTGGTACCAAAGAACACTGAGGTGGAGCCACTGTTGGTACAGAAGCCAGCATTGAAGAAGGACAGTCCAGTTGGGAATCTCCTGACCTCAAGCGCTGAGAAAGAGGCCTTGCTATAGATGAAGTTGGGGGGGGCTTTGGATTCCACTGTACTCCCCAATTTTGCTGTTGTTACTGAGGCAATGTTAGGAGGCCTATTTTGAGAGGCCGTGGCGAAGGCATTTGACACTTTCTCCCAAAGCAAGGCGTTACCGCAGTTTCTGGCCCAGACTTGTGGGATATTAGACATCCTTTTGATATCAATAATTCGGCCTCCTTTACCTATTCCTCTCCACGTGCTTGCGAGGCCCCCGGACAAGCACGCACCCAGGCACGGCCGCTAATTACTGAAATATTCCAAACAAATATAGCAGGCCAGAAATAGCCAGATCACCGCTTTAGGAGACCTCACGGCAAGTACCACATTATGTATGCACACCACTTACAAAGAACTCCCTGCTCCGAGCAGGCAGCCTGACGAGCCGAATGCTCAACTGTCAAGCACTCCGCGTTTGCATATTGGCTACTCTATTGACAATTTGACCTTAACGCAATCATGTAAAATTCTGACCTTTCAGAGGCTTTGTCTCCAGCCCAAAACTCATTGTTTTCCCCAAGTACAGACTAGCCTACAGCCACATTTTCCCTATAAAAACCCCTGACTTTGAGCACCTCATCGGATCGCTCCCGACTTCCATCCCACCTTGCTGCCGCTTTGCCTGGCGAGCCTTCCCCTCAGTCCCACATACTGAGAAATTCCATATCTACAAACTTCTGCTTCAGACTACCTGGGCTTCAGGACAGGTATAGTATTTCCCAAACAACTACCTCCTCTAAAAATCCCTCTATCCAACTCCAACCTTTATATCTATAGATCTCTGTGTGAGTGTGTTGCATACACTTGTTTGGCTGTATTTTAATAAAAACAACAATTATTATTTTACTTCTGCTTGCCTCTTGACTTGGCCTGACCCCATAGACATTGGGTAAAAGATCTCGCAGCCTCTTGCAGTGCTAGCTTGTGCTCTTTGCTAATTTCCCCAATTTGTATTATTTGGAGCGCACTTAGGAGTCCCTCACGGGGCCCCCATAAATCAGCGTAACAAAGGCCTTAAGTCTGGCCACTCTGTTGCGCCTTGTCTGCAGAGTAACAAGTTGGCAGTGAGAAGAAGAGCCCATGTGTGTGGCCTCCTCCCAAGCAGAGAGGACACTTGGAATGGCCGTCCTTGTCCAGGATCTTACTTCCACAGGAGGAGCAGTGTTTAAAGATAGCTGCCAAGGCCGTGAAATGGAGAGACAAAATCGTGAACTGATAACCAGACCATGAGTAGAAGCCAAAGACCGAGAACCAAAGCCCAAAGCCAAAACGCTAAACGGGCCAAAAAACCACAAACACAAGCCAAAAGGTTGGAAACGGTTGACCACAGACTGTAGGAAAGACCGCAAAGCAGGCTCCTAATGGTTCTGCTGCCACGGCAGACCAAAAGACCAGAGGGGTTTGGTGGGAAGGTGGCTTGTATAGCCTCAGGGGACAAGGTGGGGATCCCTCCAAAACACTTGTTCTTAAGCTCTAGAAGGTTCCAAACAGTGTACTGCGCAGGCGCAGATGACCCATTTGGGTGAGTCACAGAAACTAAAGAAGAACTCTATTAATGCATTGTAGTTGGGTCGCTTGTGTTGTCTTCATTTTCGGTACGTATAAACTTACTTCATAAACAACAGTTCCAGTCTTGTTGTTGTCATCTGGGATCTTTTCATCTTTTGCAATCTGATGGATCTTCTCCTTCATCTCTTTTTGAAACATCTCTAGGTGAGACCACAGAGTGAACCCGGTAAGTCTTTCTGTCCTGTTGGAATAGCAGATGGCATATGAAGAACATAAGAAGGAGCTTCACCCAAAATTGAATGAGTGTGACTTATTACAGTGTTAGTTTCACCAAGGAGGGAAAGAGACAGAGGAAACATCCTCATTGCTTGCTTCAGCTGTCATTACAGTTCTCATTGTTGGTTTTTAACAACTGAATGACATTGCCTACTTTCACAACATAGAGAGGCCATTCCAAGCACAAGCAGAAATAGTTTATTCTGACTTAGTTGCTGAGTTTTTTTATTCAAAGGCATATCATGGTGCGGGAGAGGTGTTGAATAGGATATAGAGATTTCTTGTTCCAGTTAAAGGGCATTCCTCTGGATGGGGGGCAGGGGCCCAGGGTATTTACACAAGAACAGCAAGATTTTTGGAACCCTGTACCTTTAAAAAAGAAGGTATGCTCATCCAAATCTCCATAGCCAATAGTGAGGAGAGGGCCAGAAGAGAGCTACGACTGGCCCACTGTCTGCAGTATTATTAAATCTGGATATTTATTGGCCAAATTGCCTACCTAGCTTCCTTCTTCTTCTCTCCTCTCCCTGCTGGCTGGAGAGGTCCATGTGGATTGAAAATGTGTCTCTAGGAAGTACCAGCCATTAACACATGATGTTTCAAGAGATCTCACTTTTATGCAACAGTTTGGACAGCAACAATTTAGCACCCTGTGCCTAAACTCCACCCAGAGTCTGCTGGATGAGCAAATAGGGTCACGTAATGGCTGGAGGGCGGAACTTCCCCTGCCAAGCAGTTCCCCCCAAAGGAAGCCCCCCACAACCTCCAGGTCTCCTCACGTTCACTCCTTGGCTAAGGACTTCAGGAAATCCTTGACGGGGGCAAACAATATCAGAAGCACAGGACCTGGCGATGTCTCTTCAGGGCACTTCAACAAGCAAATCTAGAAGAGAAGCACTAATTCTTGTACCTTCCGGAGAAACTATTCCCGAGAAATATCAGCATTAAAAAGGAAGGATTCAAAATGTAATAGAAGCAACAGAGGACAGAAATGGTGTCTGACTGAAGTGAACTATTTCCTCCTACTGAGATTACTGCCAAATCCGAGCTGGAGAAGACCTGATGAAAAATACAGCGTCACTACCTGAACGTAGTTTTGGCTTGCTCCCAGTATTTGACAACCAAGCCCACAGGTGCCACGTAGAGACTCCACCCAGAGTCTGCTTACTTGCTACCAGCCATCTCAGCGGCCAAATCCTCCCTGAAGAGCATCTGTGAGCGGCTGGGTTGGTTCCCCCTTTCTTCACTCTGCTGCACCGGCCTAAAGGCAGACCTTCATGATGGCTTTCCCTTCACCCTTCCAAGAGTTGGAGCAGGACGCCTCCCAGTGCCAGTTGCTGGGAACTTCTTCTTTGGAGGTTTTTCAAAGAAAGACTGGATGGCCTCCTGTCCAAGGGAGTACCTTGACTCTTCCTGCATGGCCAAAGGGGGCTGGACCGGACGGCCCCTGGGGTCTCTTCCAGCTCCGTGATTCTGTGATGCTCACTGGCAGCCAGTGGAGTGACGTTAATACAGATGTACCACGATCACTGTGACAGCCGACGTGGCGCAGTAGTTAGAGCACTGGACCATGACTTTGGAGACCAAGGTGCAATTCACTGGGTGACCCTGGGTGTGTCACACACTCTCAGCCCCAGAAAGCCCCACGACAGGTTTGCCTTAGGGTCACTAGAAGCTGGTAATGACTTTAAGGCACACAACAACACCACAAATATGATTACTCCTAGATGCACCGCTGACCACTCTGGCCACCGTGTTTCGCTCTAACTGCAGTTTCCAACCTGGAGCCATTTCTGCACTAGATTTTTATGGCGCTATGATTCCACTTGAAACATCCTATGGAATCCTGGGGTTTGCAGTTTCGGGAGGGGCTGGTCGGCCCAGGATTCCATAGGGTGTTGAAAGTGGAATCATAGCGCTATAAAAGTCTAGTGCGGAAAGGGCCTGGCTTCCGGGGGGCCCAACATACAGGGCATTGCAGAGGTCCAGCTTTGGGGCTGCCAGCGCCTGCGACGCTCACCTTTAGGTTCTCCAATTCTGGGATTAGTTCACAGAAAAAGTCCTTTTTGGTGAACTGGTTTTACCTTATTTTTCAATGAGTTCATACTTTGTAAAAAAAAAAAAAACCAACGGCACTCTAACAACAAGAAAGTCAACAAGAAAGAAATGTCAACAAGAAAGAATCCAACATCGGCAACAGGAACTAGATCAACGCTCCCAGCCTCAACAGAATGCTCAAGCAGTCCTGGTAAAACACGCTTATCGAGGAGCCCAGGGGAAGCCTCAGAAGAGGCGAGTTCTGGTTGTTGGGGACTCATTGCTAAGAGGAACTGAAACAGCAACCTGCAAAATGGACAAGCTCAATCGAGAGGTCTGTTGTCTTCCTGGGGCCAGGATCAACCACATAATGGAGAGGCTAACCAGGCTAGTCAAACCCACTGACTATAAGCCCCTCATTTTGGTTCATGTCGGAACCAATGACACTGCGAGGAGCAGCTTAAACCACATTGCAAAGGACTACGAGCGTATGGGGACGAAGCTGAAGGACCTTGGTGTGCAGGTGGTCATTTCGTCTCTCCTCCCTGTTCAAGGATACGGCGCATGTAGGGAAAGGGCAATAGTAGAGGTCAACAACTGGCTCCGCACATGGTGCCGCCAACAACGGTTTGGGTTTTTGGAACATGGCCTGAATTTCCATGAACATGGGCTTCTGGCGAGGGATGGGCTGCATCTCACAAAACTGGGCAGGAATGTTTTTGCAAACAGGCTTGCAAGGAAGATTAAGAGGTCTTTAAACTAAGTTCCACTGGGGAGGGAGACAATATTATTCAGGGCAAGGACTCAGAGAACACAGGGGGAAAAGGCCCAAATGATACTGGACAAGTAGTACAAGTGGCCAATGGCGGGAGGAGTAGATTCAATAGTACAGGACTTGCAGGAAGGGCCCAGGGACTTAAGTGTCTCTACACTAATGCAAGGAGTATGGGAAACAAGCAGGATGAGCTTGTACTCCTAGTACAAGAAAATAAATACGATTTGATAGGCATCACTGAGACCTGGTGGGATGAGTCTCATGATTGGAATGTAGGAATAGAGGGGTATAGCCTATTTTGTAAAAATAGACCAAACAAGAAAGGAGGAGGAGTAGCCTTGTATGTCAAGGATGTTTTCACCTGTGAAGAGATCCAGGACTTAAACCCAGAAAGCCAGGTAGAGAGCATTTGGGTAAGAATTAAGGCAGCGAGAAACAATAGGGATATTCTGGTGGGGGTTTACTACAGACCTCCAACCCAGGCTGAGGACTTGGATGACGCCTTCCTCAACCAAATGACTGCACATTCAAAGAGGAGGGATACAGTAATAATAGGAGATTTCAATTATCCGGATATATGCTGGCAGTCAAACTCTGCCAAGACAGCAAGGTCCAGCAAGTTTCTTGCTTGTCTTGCAGACAACTTCATGGTCCAGAAGGTGGAAGAGGCCACAAGGGGATCAAATATTCTAGATCTGGTCTTGACCAACAGGGATGACCTTGTGAATGAGGTAGAAGTGGTTGGATCTTTAGGGGGGAGTGACCATGCCCTGTTGGAATTTAGCATTCAGTGGGAAGGAGAAGATAAGGGTAGCCAGACACTCATCTTAGATTTTAAAAAAGCGGACTTCTGTAAACTTAGGGAGCTGCTGGCTGGAATTCCGTGGTCAGGAATAGTGAAAGGGAAAGGAGTTCAGGAGGCATGGGAGTTCCTTAAAAAGGAGATACTGAAGGCACAGTCTAAAACTGTGCCAATAAGGAGGAAAAATGGAAGGCATCTGAAGAAACCAGAATGGTTGACTAAAGAGCTCTCAGCTGAGCTAAGAATTAAGAGAAACATGTATAGGAAATGGAAGACGGGGGAAACCACCAAAGAAGAATTTAAGCAAGTAGCTAGGAGATGTAGGGAGGAAGTCAGAAAGGCTAAAGCACAGAACGAACTTAGGCTGGCCAGAGACATTAAAAACAATAAAAAGGGTTTTTTTAAATATGTCCGCAGCAAAAGGAAAAAGAAGGAGACAGTAGGGTCGCTACGCAGAGAAGATGGCGAACTACTCACAGGGGGGAGAGAAAAGGCAGAGCTACTTAACACCTTCTTTGCCTCCGTATTTTCCCAGAAGGATACAAGCACTCAACCTGGCGGTTGGGGAGCAGGGGAGGAAGCAGAGGAAACGAGGCACATAATAAGTAGAGAGGTGGTACAGGAATACCTGGCCACATTGGATGAATTCAAGTCTCCAGGGCCAGATGAATTGTATCCTAGGATATTAAAAGAGCTAGCAGAGGTCATTTCGGAACCGCTTGCTATAATTTTTGAGAAATCTTGGAGGACAGGAGAAGTTCCAGCACATTGGAGGACAGCAAATGTTATCCCCATCTTCAAGAAGGGAAAAAAAGAGGATAATTATCGCCCAGTCAGCCTGACATCAGTACCGGGAAAGATCCTGGAGCAGATCATTAAGCAGTCAGTTTCTAATCATTTAGAAAACAACGCGGTAATCACGAAAAGTCAACATGGATTTCTCAAAAATAAGTCATGCCAGACTAATCTTATCTCTTTTTATGATAGAGTTACTAGCTTGATAGACGAAGGGAATGCTGTGGATGTAGCATATCTCGATTTCAGGAAGGCCTTTGACAAAGTTCCCCATGACATTCTTGCAACGAAGCTAGTAAAATGTGGGCTGGACAGGGCTACTGTGAGTTGGATTTGTAATTGGTTGACCGACCGAACCCAAAGGGTGATCACGAATGGCTGCTTTTCATCCTGGAGAGAAGTGACTAGCGGGGTGCCACAGGGTTCTGTCCTGGGCCCAGTGCTGTTCAATATTTTTATCAATGACTTGGATGAAGGAATAGAGGGCATGCTCATCAAATTTGCAGATGACACCAAATTGGGAGGGGTTGCTAATACGCTGGAGGACAGGATCAAAATTCAAAATGACCTGGAGAGATTGGAGAGCTGGGCCAGGGCGAACAAAATGAAATTCAACAGAGAGAAATGTAAGGTCCTACACTTAGGCAGAAATAATGGAATCCACAAATATAGGATGGGGGACACGTGGCTGGATAGCAGTACGTGTGAAAGGGATCTAGGAGTCTCCATAGACCACAAGCTGAACATGAGTCAGCAGTGTGATGCGGCAGCCAAGAAAGCCAATGCAATTCTCGGCGGCATCAATAGGCGTATGGTGTCTAGATCGAGGGAGGGACTGGTACCACTCTACTCTGCTTTGGTTAGACCTCATTTGGAATCGTGTGTCCAGTTCTGGGCACCCCAATTCAAGAAGGATATTGACAAGCTGGAGCAAGTCCAGAGGAGGGCGACCAAAATGGTGAGAGGCCTGGAAGCCATGAAGCCCTATGAGGATAGACTTAGAGAGCTGGGTATGTTTAGTCTGCAGAAGAGGAGGTTAAGAGGGGACATGATAGCCATGTTTAAATATTTGAAGGGATGCCACGTAGAGGAGGGAGAGGGCTTGTTTTCTGCTGCTCCAGAGACCAGGACAAGGAGCAACGGATTCAAGCTGCAGGAAAGGAGATTCCACCTGAACCTCAGGAAGAACTTCCTGACAGTCAGGGCTGTCCGGCAGTGGAATCTGCTGCCTCGGAGAGTAGTGGAGTCTCCTTCCTTGGAGGTTTTTAAGCAGAGGCTTGACAGTCATCTGTTGGGAGTGCTTTGAGGGTGTTCCTGCATGGCAGGGGGTTGGACTGGATGGCCCCTGGGGTCTTTTCCAACTCTACATTTCTATGATTCTATGATTCTATGATAACATGATAACTCGTTTACTTCTATTTTGACTTTATTCTTACCAGGTTCCCAGCCTCACTTTGCTCCAGTTTCCTTGTAAGCCGCCCTGGTCCCAGCCTGAGGAAAAATAAAAATACCTCAATAAACACCTTTTGACGCCTTTTGCCCAGGTACATAGGCCACTTTCGCACTAGCCTGTTAGAGCGCGATGATTCCACTTTCGACTATGGAATCCTGGGGTTAGGATGTCGAAAGTGGAATCATCGCGCTATAACAGTCCAGCGCAGAAATGGCCATACTCTCCTTGGCCAGCCAATTCCCCCCGTCTGAGGGGGACCGGGGCAACCCCACCCGCCAGTGCCTCTCCCTCCGAGCTCGGGAAAGTTCCTTTTTCGGACGACAACGGTCAGAAATGTCGGGAGAGGCGGGTCTGAGGGGGGAAATCTCACTCGCCTCCCCCGACTCCTTCTCCTCCTCATCGTCAGTGCCGGAGAGGAAAAATGTCTCCCCCCTCCACCGCTTTCTCGGCCTCAATTCCCTTTGCCCGCCTACTCTTTCTCACGTTCGTCGGGACGCGCTCACACGCGCCTCGCTAGACTGGACGAGGGCAATACAATGGACGCGCCCAAGGGATCCGTCGGCCGGGGGCTTCCTTCCTCCCCCATCCTGCTCGCAATGGTACGTCCCACCGCTCCGCCATCCCTCCCTCCTGTCCGCCTTCTCGCTTCCGGGCTTTGTTTGTGCCTCGGCGGCCGCCGTTCCCGCCGCCTCTGTCGTCCTCGCGCGCCCACATTTAAAAACACTGAGGGAGAGGAACGGGCGTTTGAGCGAGAGAGGTGAGGTGAGGGTGGTTTTCCCCTCTCTCGGTGGGTCTCCTCGCCTTCCCCTCAGGCAGGGCGGCCTCCGGATCCTCGCGGAGAGCGGTGGCTCGGTGCGTGAAGGCCAGGGCTCAGAAAAGTCCCTTTCGGAGCGGGGATGCTGGGAGTTGTAGTCCAGAGGGGGATGCTGGGAGTCATAGTCCGGCTCGAGGGGAGAAGGAGGGCCTGGGCGAAGGGTGTTCTGCCGCCTCCCTCAAAGCGGTGCCCCTCCTCGCCCCCTCCCTTTTTGGGCCCCCCTCGCGCCCCTCCTCCACCGAGGACTCCCCGCCTCTCAGGCGGACGGAGGGGGATAAGGGGGGAAGGGGGCCGGGCATTTGGGGGGCCGGGCATTTGGGGGGCCTGCAGGGGAGGAGGAGGAAGGGCTAAGGGGAAGGCCTGGCGAGGGGGAGAGGGGGGCGTCACCCGCCGCCCGCTCCCTCCCTCCCTCCCTCCCTCCCTCCCTGCTCAGAAGCCTCTCCTGGCTCTTTTACCTTCTGGGGGGCCACGTCCAAAATCAGAGCGGGGAGGGGGGCCTTATTAGCCCTAACCACTTGTGGGGGGCCTCACAGCCTCCTTCCCTCTCTGCATCCCGGGGAAGGGAAGAAGAAGGGGAGATGCACCCCCTAAATCCCCCCTCCCCAGCTGGAGGGGAAACCAGGAGCTGTGGGATCTTTGGGGAGGGCCTTTGTGGCAAGGGTTGCTGTGGTGGCACCCAGGGAACCCCCGCCTGGCTTCCTTGGGTCCTTCTTTGGACACCCCCTTCCCCAGTGCAGACTCTGGGTTCCTCTGCAAAGGGACACCAAGCAGTAATGGCTCCTTTCTTTCTCTCTCTCTCTCATTCTCAGGAAGGTGATTCCCAGCTATGGCTTCAGGAACTGCCTTTAGGACCCCCAGCAAGCTGTCTCAGAGAAGGAAATCAGGTGAAGTTTTGCTGAATAGGCATATTGTGTGGGTGTTTTGTGTTCTTCCTCGGGGTTATGTAAACTTACTTCCTAGTCAAGGTTGTGTTGTGTGTTCTTGCCTAGCTTGGGGGGGGGGGTTGGACTAGATGCCCCTTGTGGTCATTTCCAGCTGTATAATTCTATGGTTAGGCTGCTGTGTGTACTTAGACCTCAGTTTCTTTTGTTTTTATTCCTTGCGCCATCAGCAAATTCAGGACTTAAGGGGATTTTGCTGTCACTCTGAACCTCAAATTCAGATTACAAAGGAGCTGTGCATGGAGCTAAACTTGGGGATTCTTCCCCGTTTCTGCTTTTCTTCTACAGAACAATGTCAAAATTACATTGTTTTGCTTCTCTTTGAGAAGGCAAAGGAATGTGTGGAACCATGAGCAACTCAGAAGCCCTGTTATTCTCCAGAGTTTTGACTTTCAGTAGTAAGACAAAAGATGGTAAAAAGATAGTACAAAGGGAGCTGCATTCTCTGGTTCATTATCTATGGTAGCCACATAAACTGACTTCCAGGTTCGTGCAGGAACGTGGTTGCAGAAGCAAGCCTGGGATACTTGAGCCTGAAAAATCATTCTTGACTTGCAGTAACACGAGCTTGTTGACTAGCAGTGAAAGCACAAATACAGTGGGTTCTCCACTTGGCTTTGGTATAAGGACCCTCCCCCTCAGGTACTAAAATTTGTGGATGCTCAAATCCCATTATGTGCAACGGTGTAGTAAAATGGCATCCTTTATATAAAATGGCAAAATCAAAGTTTCCTTTTCTGGATTTTTTAATATTTTCAGGCTGTGGTTAAGTGAATCTGTGGATAGAGAATCCATGGATATGGAGGGCCAACTGTATTGTCTCTTTCTCTCTTTGCAATACAGGACAGGGCAACCCTTCACCCTCACTAACTATTCCAGCCTCTCCCTTCATGCAGAAGCTTGGCTATGGAACTGGAGTCAGTGTTTACCTTTTGAAGAGGTATGGCATCTCTAAAGAGCAGAAGAAACTTGACTCAGCAAGTTTGAGATTGCTGAGTGAAGTAGATTTAAACCTGTTATTGATCCAGAACAGTTGGTGAGGGTGGGGAAGAAGGGGTGGCTTACACGTGGATTTTCTTGCATGCAGGGTTTGGGATTAATATTGACCTTATCTGTATGTGAGATTGGCTCTTGGGACAGGTACTTTTTTCACATGGCTTGGCTCACTTTCTGGAGTGGCTCATCTATTAGGCAGGCTCCTCAGTATGGTGTCTTCTCTCATTGAACTTGGCAGGGAGGGGTGGCGTGCACAGTTTCCCCCTTAGCCTCAATAACAGTCCCTGTGGCATAGACTCACATTCACATTTTGGAATGGCTGGTCCTTCAGCCATTCCAAAATGGGGACGATGGTTGTGTGAATGTAAATGGTGCTTCCTGTGGTCCTAGCAGTCCAGTCTGCTCAGAGATCCCCCTCTTTTTCTAGGTCTCCCAAAGGTGTCTCTTGCTCTCCCTGGGCAGTGAAGAAAGTCAATCCCAAATGTGACTCCAGCCAGCGAAATACATATCAGAAGAGGCTGAATGAAGAAGCCAATATTCTGAAAAACCTTCAGCACCCAAACATCGTGGGTGAGTCTGAGTGGGAAAGCAGGGCTTCATTCTGACTCCTGTGAACTGTTGGGTTTTGCTCCCTCTAGGCTGACATTCCCAGGACTTATCAGGACAAGCAGGAGCTTCTGTCTAGTGAGCACAGCCATCAAATAAAAGAACAAAGAGTTTTGTGGTTCTTTAAAAAACTCACCAACTCTATAAGCTGAGGAGAGTTGTGACCCAATTGGGCTTACCCAAGGCCATGAGGGCTGGATTTTTGGTGCCAGACAGAAAGCTTCTTTTTCCTCTTTGTAAACTGCCCTGGAAGAGTTGCTTAAGGTTTGTACTCTGAAGGCACTAGCTTTCAGGTTTGATTTTGTCAGGCCAGGTGGTTATTTGGACATGGGGCAACATTCCAGAAGAAGCATGCCACATTTCAGAGGGAGGCAATAGTGCACCACCTCTGAGTATTTCTTGCCTAGGAAAAACCCTGTGAAATTGTTGGAGATTAGAGTTTCTCAGGGTGTAAGGCCTTTGAGGAACTCTATGAAAGCTAAAGCTGTAAGGAATTAGCTTTCCTTTAGCAGATTGCAGGAAAAGTATGTCCCAATCTGTGTGTCTAGCCTGAACTGGAGGCTGATGTGAAAGCAAAAACAAGGCAGGCATCTTGAGGTTCCAAATTTAAAAGATTATTAATAAACTTCGTAATTCCATATCCACTGGAGAAACTAGATCCTAGCTAACTGAGTCCTGAATTACTCCAAAAGTGGAAAAAATTGGGAAATGTTGAGTTGAGCGGGATGCTGCTGTGGCTTCTAAACAATCGGAGGGGGGCGTGTTTTTCAGGGTACCGTGCCTTTGCTGAAGCCAAAGATGGGAGCATGTGCCTTGCCATGGAGTATGGGGGAGAAAAGTCTCTCAATGACCTCATTGAAGAGAGGCAGGCAAAATGCCAAGGCCCCTTCCCGGCTCCAACCATCCTCAAAGTTGCCTTGCACGTGGCTAGAGGGCTAAAGGTAGGCTGTTCAAGTTGTGTATGACTCCTGGGTGCAAACCAGCATGGCCCTACAAGAGAGAAGCCAGTGGGGTGGAAGAACAAGGACTTGGTTAAAAAATGTTTTCTCTCCCTCCCTGTTTGCTGGCAGCAGAAAGAGTCGCCTTTGCCTCTGGTGGTGGGGGTTTGATGCTCAGCCTCGTCTCCATAGATGTGCACTCAGGGCATGAATTTTATGAAGAAAGGCTGAGTGAGAAGGAGGTAAATGGGCTTGCCACAGTCATCCCTCCACATTGGATTAGGCATGCAGGACCTCTGCACAAGTGGGAAAACCACAAATACCTATGAGGTTCCCAAACCATATACAACACACCAGAAATATGATATATTTGATTCTGCGGTGAGGAGCACGGCAGCTGCCAGGTTCTGTCTTGAAGGCTGCAGGGTTCCTTCACAAGGCAGAAGCAGGCAGCTGGTGAGGCTTCCCGTGGCCTCTGCTGCTGCTCTGCACCATTTTTAATAGGGATTTACAAGTCTCAGCTCATGTTCATAGTCTTTCTCAGTCTCACAAGGTTTGCAGAGAGACTGCAAACATGAGGCGAGACTTAAAAGTCCCTATAAAAAATAGTGTATGGCAGCAGTGGTAAATAAGCCATGAATAATCAAATCCACAGACGTTAAATGTGAATGTGGAGGGCCAACTGTGCCAGAAAGTAGAGAGTGCCTTGTGCCTGAGTGGGAGATATTTTGCCACCTTTGCCCCTCCTTGCGGGGCCTCATCAGGGACACAGTTTCTAGTTTTGCTTTCTAGGTCTTGGGGCTTCAGGGGGTTGTGGAGGGGAAATAACCACACCAAATTTTACAGCAGTTCTGCAGCAGATTGAGTGACTGAGGAGCAACTTGAGAGCAATAGGCTGCACCTTCCCCAACTGTAGCCTAATGCTTCTAGAAAGGGGGTTTGTTCCCTGAAGACCTAGGGAAAGGCACAGGGTGGGGGACAGAGATCCACAGAATTGGACTGGTTGTCCATAGAGGAAACAAATCAGTGGGGGAAACCCATGCCCCTAAGCTGATGCGGTCCCTGCTTGAGAGTCTTATGACCCACCTTAAAAGGGAGAGGACAGACGCAACAGCAGGGAATGAGTGGTAGCAGAAGAAGAGACTTTCAAAAGCTTTAACCCCTTGTCATTATTGGCTGGCCCCCTCCATTGGCTCCTGCCCTTCCAAGGCTCTGGAACTCGAGATATGAAACTCTGGGGCTTCTGCCAGCATCACCTTGGCTTGGAGGTGTCCCTTTGAAGGTAGATGATTGAAGGCAAATGCACTGCGTGCAGTGGGTTCCTAAAAGAAAGTGGTTCTTGCGTCTGCCCATTCTGCCCTTGAAGAGCACCTGCCCTTCTGGACAAACCCTCCAGGGGCTGCATTCAGGCTCACACTTCTTTAGAAATGATTCCTTTGTCCATGTTGCTTTGGAAACAAGAAGACCCTTAGCTGACCTCCCTTGTCTGTTTTTTTCAGTATCTTCACAATGACAAGAAATTGCTTCATGGCGACATCAAATCTTGCAATATTGTCATTAAGGGTGACTTTGAGTCCATAAAGATCTGTGATGTGGGCGTTTCACTGCCTCTGGACGAAAATATGATGGGTAGGTTGAGCCTGTCTGCTCTGTCTCTGGGAGGAGGTGGTTGCTTGCTGTAGTGGTCAGTTTTTGTGAGCTGTCCTGATTTCCTGCTGCATGAGCCGGAGTCCCTTCCATGGTTTCATTTACGGGACCCTGGTTAATAAAAGATAGGGCTAGAGAAAGCAGAGCTGTTTTGCCAGCATCTTTAAGCGACTCCTGGTGAGTGGCCACTCATATCCATAGAAATAGCCCGACAGCGGAGAGAAATTGCAAGCATGCCTTAAAAGGAGTTGTGTGCTGCTTGCTGGAAAGCCTGTTGCACGTGGGTCCTTTAAGGTTCCTCATTTGATTTATAAAGCAGAAGTGTGATCACTGGGCTTAAAAGCTAAACCAAGGCAGGGATGGAAGCTGAAGATTTATGCAATTGGAGGAGGCCAGGTGGGCTGGGATTGAGATGTCCCACCCATCTGTCAGTTCCCTTTCCCTCCCCACAGGATCCTTCAGGATGCCTTAGAGAGAAAGCCAAAGAGGGTTTCTTCTCACTGGTGTGTTCCAGTGTTCACACCTTCCTTCCTCATCAGAAGGGAAGCAAAGGAGTCCTGGGATGAGGCTGTGACCCCCTCCTTTCCCAACCACAGTCCTGGCCTTCTGTGCTTTGTTCGAGGCCTGATATAGTCTGTGAGTCTTGGGCTTGGGTAAAAAACTGGTTCTACACGCAAGTAAAACTAATCATGTACTAATAACGCAAGGGACCTAAGAACTGCGTGGGGGCTGAAGTCATTCCTTTCTCCTCTCACCAGTTAGAAATTTTGTTCATCCCATACTACCTGAAGCTTCCAAGATTTACCAGCACACTTTCGAATCTGACTAGCTGGTTTGTGAAAGCATTTTGGGGGGGGGGTCTGATTCCGGGAATGCTGGATTTCCCATTGGAGAAAGGAGGAACATCCTAATGTGAGTTGGTCCTCCGCTTTCTCTAATTGGCAGGAATGCAGAAGCCATTCTGAGAGTGCCCATGAGGGGGAGCAGACCTCCACACAAGGAAAACTTTTAGTTCCTGCCTTCATTCCAACAGCTTGTACCTCAGCTCTGCGTTGTCTCTCTTTTCTTCTTCTCTGTTAAAAAAAAGAGAAAAAAGATTTAACTTTCATTCCTCTACATATCTTTCAACCCTTTGGAAGAACAATCTCCCACTTGGAACACTTAATAGCAATAGCAGTTACATTTCTATACCACTTATTAGTGCGGAACACTTACAATGTTGTAAGCTAATTGCCCCCAGCAGGCTGGGTACTCATTTTACTGACACTGGAAGGCTGAGTCATCCTGGAGCCCTACAGGATTGAACTCACAATGTTGTGGCTGCAGTACCGGCATTTATCAGCGCCTGTTATAAGTTCTTGGGAGTGCCCCTACAGGTCCCATCCTAGCATACTCCCCCAGAAGTGTGGTCACTTCACCCACATTGGCAACCAAGGCCATTTCCATGCTAGACTGTTATAGTGCTATTATTCCACTTTCAACATCCTATAAAATCCTGGAGTTTGCCATGATTCATGGCAGGCAGCAGACCCCAGGATTCCATAGGATGTTGAATGTGGAATAACAGCACTATAACAGTCTAGTGCAGAAATGGCACAAGTCTCCATCCACCTTTGCTAAGTATTACAGGCTGGATGCTCATAGGGGCCCTCCAGGCAGCAAGTGCTTTAGCAGATAATAGGACAACAATAAGACACCGAGTGCCAGCCCTCTCACCCAACTATGGGACCTCTTGTGTGTCCCACATGAGGATATTCCTCCGTCTCCACTGGGAACAGAACCGTTTGTCTTACCTGTGAGGTGGCCATTTCCAGTGGAAGAAGAGACTAACATCCTCCCTGCCCTGAGCTGATGGCTCAGGGCACTCGAGCAATAAAACTTAAATAGTTTTTGTCCAAGTACAGAACACAGGGTACCTGCTCTCCAGTCCAACCCTTACCTGCTGGGTGTCCTTTTTCTGCTTCCTTTTCTCATGTTGCTTCTTCCAGTTTTTCACCCACTCAAAAAAAATAGATTAGTAACAGAACAGGGGAGAGAGGAGAACTGTTTTTTGTTGTAGGTATCTAGGGAAGTAAATACCTAAAACCATACAGGGCTTGTAACATGGCTGGCCTTGTGAGGAGGGTTGCTTCCCCCTCGCAGGCATTCCAAAAGGCTTCCATGTTCCTGCCTGTTGGAGAAAATGGAGTACCATCCCATATCAGGGTTTCTGCCCCTTCTTCCCCTGGAAAGAGCCATCTTGCAGCAGGAGAGACAAACAGTTCTTTTTCCCCAGAGGAGCAGGAGAAGCAGTGTGGGTTTCCCACCCAGTTTCCAGAGCCAGCCATTGCTGTGAGAGCCCTTCCTGGTGATACCCTCTCTGCCTTTGGCCCGCTCTTGTCTCTGTGGCTCTCTTTCCCTGCCTGCTTTTCCTCCTGGGGGATGTGCACCAGGCCTTGGCACCACTCTTGGTCATTGACTTGGCCTTTCTTTTTCCACAGTGAGTGACCCAGAAGCCATTTACATTGGCACCGAGCCCTGGAAGCCCAAGGAAGCTCTGGAGGAAGGGGGCGTCATCACTGACAAGGCAGACATCTTTGCCCTAGGGCTGACTCTGTGGGAGATGATGACCCTCTCCGTGCCCCATCTGAACCTACTAGGAAATGATGACGACGAGTTGGACAAAGGTGTGTCTGGGCCAGAATCCTCGTGGCCAGTTGAGCCAGGCAGGTGGAGCTGGCTCTTTGTCAAACCCAGGCCTCTGAGTAGCCATAGGGGAGGAAGGGGATGAGTGGAGTGGGGAACCAGGTATTGAGCAGAAGTCCAGCTCACAGAACATCTTGTGCAGTAAATTCTTCTGCTCAACTGAAATGGAAAGAGGAATGGTGCATAGTGTGACAATGCTCTTTTCAGTTCTTAAAAATGGGAAAATGGCCTGCAGAATAGCCTTCTGCCTCAACCTAGCATCCAGATCTTTCCTCCTCTGTCCTAGAATCCTAGAGTTGGAAGAGACCCCAAGGGCCATCCAGGCCAACCCTCTTCTGCCATGGAGGAAGACAGTCAAAGCCCTCTCTTTGACAGATGGCCACCCAGCCTCCCTTTAAAAGCCTCCAAAGAAGGAGGAGACTCCCACGCACCCGCACCAAACAGCAGTGCATTCCACTGTCGAACTGCTCTTACTGTCAGGAATCTCTTCCTAACGTTTAGCTGGAATCCCTTGTCCTGTAGTTTGAATCTATTGCTCTAGTCTCTGGAGCAGCAGAAAACAGGCCTGGTCCATCCTCCATGTGACATCCCTTCAACTATTTAGAGGTGGTTCTCCTGTCCCCTCTTAACCTTCTCTTCTCCAGGTCAAATATCTCCAGCTCCCTCGGCCACTCCTCATAGGGAGCTCAGTCTCAACTTCCTTTGGGA
The DNA here is from genome assembly GCA_948474755.1 of Ctenosaura bakeri. NCBI lineage: Eukaryota > Metazoa > Chordata > Lepidosauria > Squamata > Iguanidae > Ctenosaura > Ctenosaura bakeri. Next base: position 157,520 of record CAOLHI010001678.1, read on the forward strand.
TACAGCATGGAACTGAAGGGAGCTCCCAAAGAATGGGAGCTGAGCAACTTCTCTTCTGGTGTCTCCTTCTCACCCCCGCCCCCATTAATGTCTTTTCCAGATGCATCTTTTGATGAAGATGAGTTTGATGAGGACGCCTATTATGCGGCGCTCGGGACTCGACCCCCCCTCAACGTGGAGGAGCTGGGCCCCCCCTACCAGAAGGCCATTGAGCTCTTTGCCCTCTGCACCATGGAGGAGGCCAGGAAGCGCCCAGCGGCTGCCCGCATTGTGGATGTCTTGGAGGCAGATGGGACCGTGCAGTAGTCCCCTGCCCACTCTTCCCCTGCGCAACGGTTGGCCGTTCTCTTATCGTGGAGGGGTTTTGTTACATGAGGGGGTTGGATCTTTAGGTTTCTGTAATCTTTATAATTAGGACTGGCTTTCCTTAGCGCTCTTCCATTTTAAGCTACTTGGAGTGCTCTGACTCAATGTTTCATAGTCAAGGAGCATTGATCCTGGCAGGGGCTTTTCCATACTGACCTGCCATGAACTGATTTTGAGGGACCCTTTGAGACTAGTAACACTAAGGAGCTGTAAATATTTCTCTGCTCCCCACTTCAAAATCATCAAATAGGCTGTGTGTGTATGTGCTCCCCTCCTTTTTGAACTGCAGGCTTTTATGGTAGAATAGGATTATATGTTTTTTGTGGGGCGGGGAGACCCTCCGCTATGTTTTTGTTCAGTTGAGAACAAGATGGCTGCCCATGTTGCCAGGATGGCCAGAGCTGTCCTGGTCTTTCTGTATTTGCCAGGTGGCTGAGACTTTTGGGCAGTCCCTCTCTCTGTCCCTGGGGGAGATTGCCGAGCTGCCCTCCTGCTTTGGACCTTTTTTTTTCCAGCTGCCAGCCTCGGACTGTTTGGAGTCTCACGCCAACTCTGAAAGGAGAGAGCAACTCGATGACTAGCTGTTGCTTTTGTCTGTCTGTTTCTCTCTCTCTTTTCTTTCTCTCTCTCTCTCTCTCTCTCTCTAGCAGTCTGGTTGGTCAACCACACTTTCTCAAAAAGACATTTGGGACATCAACTAAGAAAACAAAAGTATTAGCTTTGTACCATGTATATGTAGATATGTACAACTATTTTAACTAAATTAGAGCTAACAGTACTCCTGTTACTTTTTTTTCCTATTAAAATGCTTTTTTTTTCTGATTAAAATGTCTTGCTACGCTAGCAAAAGCGGCATGGTTTCTCTCACCCTCCTGCCTCTTTGTTGAGGGACTGGCGGTTGCCTGCCTTTTGCTTGTCAGTCTTCATCTGGCTGGAATTCCGTACACCAGCCCCTTGAACTGAGCTTAGAAGCAAATTGGAGGCCAATGCGGTTCTTGCAGGACTGGTGTTACATGGTCCCTAAGAGGCACAGCTGACACCGCCCTGGCTGCTGCATTTGGCACTATCTGCAGCTTCAGTCCTAAGTACTGCCTGATTCTCCTCCTTCCCCTTCTTTTCCTATCTGTGCTGCAACAAACTAACAGCATTTTAATCTTTTTTACATTCCTTAATCACTGAGCATATGGCGGTTGACACTCCTTGTGGGAGATAACCTTTTCACAGACTCCAGACTGGACTCATTCTCTCGTCATCATAAACGGGACGCAGGCTAGATGCGCTGCTTCTTATAGGCATCTTCATCTTAGCAGGTGATAACTTCTATTGGGCCGGCCAGAAATGCTACCCACCCCTTCCTTAGGCAGGGATGATTGGATTTCTCAAGACGCCTCTGTACTGCTGCAGCTGGAAAATCTGCCTCCATCAAAGATAAAACCTTTTCCCTGGGGCTGCATTTGCTGGGTTTTGCCTACACAGCACCTAAAAGTTTTTTCCAGGCGGAGTGGGACAGAGGCGTCTTGAGAGGTTCAGCATTCTCTGCCTGGGCAGAAACAGCCTGGATCTCAAGGGAAGTTACTTTTTCTGTTGCTAATGTAGTTGGAATTTTACTGCCTAGACTTTACCACACTTTGTCTCCCAGCACCCACATGGCCAAAGTGATGGGAGAAGCTTTTGCCTGCACGGATATCCCTCCAGGCCTTCTTAACTGACAACATCTTGGCCTGTGACTCTCCCGTCTATTCTTTTCCTTCTCCTGTATGGAGAAGCCAGTGGAGCTTTGAAAGCTTGTGAGAGGTATTATGCATTTTGGTCGGCCTGGTAAAAGGTGTTGCTGTACTTGGTAGCATTTCCAGTATGTTGGGGTACACCTAAGGCATCTACCTCTTACACAGAGCATTTCAGATACTTTTCAAACAATTCAACTATGTGACACATTCACACCCACTTAACTCTGATTCAGCATCTCTATACACGTGTTAAGAGCTTTGTCCTGTTTTTGCCAACTTGTATCTGTCCAGGGAAGAGTGTTTTTCTCTCTCTTGAGGAGTGTTTTGGGATGTGGAGAGGCAGAGGCAGCTGCTTAACAAGGCATATAAGAGTACCCCCACACACACTTTAAGCCCCTCCCTAAACTGCAAACACACAGGATTCCATGCGATGTTGAAAGTGGAATTACAGCGCTGTAACAGTCTAGTGTGGAAATGGCACACGTTAGCTGGTCTGGCCTCCTGTTGACCACAGTTCTGCCGAGGCCTGGGTTTTTGTCTTGTTCTGAGCTGGCCGGCCATGAACCCAGACAGTTTTTGTCATTCTTTTAACTCTCAAGTGCCGCATAGGACACAGCGTGCACACATTTTAGCTTCTAACACATTTAAACTCCTAACGGATACCTGGAGGGCCTGAAACTGGCTGAACCAAACAGCTGACTTACCGCGCCAGTATGATGGGGGAAGCATTTCTTCCCCTCTTGCCAGCCCGTTGACGACTCACCTGTCTAAATTAAGAAGTCACCAATGTGGCAACTTTTCCTAATCATCCTCAACAGGGAATTGGCCGCAATATTTCACAGCAGCTGTATGCAGGTCTGACATTTCCATCACGTCTGTGGATTAAAGCTGTCAGGGTTGGTGGTTCTGTGGTCCAGGGCCACCTGCTGCTGCTCTCAGACAGGAGAGGCTGCTTGTGCAATGAAAGCCTCTCCGGCAGGGCTCTTTGAACATGGTCTTGACATTCAGATCACCTTCCGACTTAGAGGCACAGCGTGGGACCAGCACCTCTCTTGTCCCCTGAATCGTTGCCGCGGGGCTGGGCTAATGAGGCAGAGACGCTGGCGTTGCTTCTCATTTCAGGATCAGTCCAAGGAGACCATGGAAACCGAGGCTCAGTAGAGCAACTCAAATGCAGCCAGTCCTACATTAATTGGGCATTAACCCAGAGGTGGGGAGATTCCCTTAAAAAGTGAATAGAGATGCAGCCCCTGTGCTCTGCTGAACAAGGCAGAGTGCAGAGATATTTCTTTCCCTGTGTCTTGTCATTTCTTGTGACTGTTTGAAGAAAAGTGGCATACATTTCCTTCTGGGAAGGCAAGCTGAAGAAGGAACTGATGTCGTCTGCCAGAGATGTCAAGGGACACACTTGAGAGTTCTCTTGTCAGTTTCAGTTGCTTTAATGGCTATTTAACAGATACCCGCTGGAATCCGCGCCCAGTCTCCACATGGTCTGCTCCCACCCTTGCTGGCCTCATTCCCATCCACCTCCATTTTTCCAGCTGATCCCTATGAGGCTGCCTGTGAGCTGGGCAGTTTCCAACACGGGGAAGTTTCCCGTGCGGACAGCTTGAAGACTCACGAGGCAGCAACCTGGCTGAACAGAAGCAGAGCTGAGTCGGGTTAATGCCCACAGAGCTGCAGGTTGGGGCCTGAAACTTGTTTGTGCCCACTTGGTTCCTTTTGCATGACTAAATGGGCCAGCCTGTGACCAGTTCACATTGTGCCTGAACCTGGGTTCCTGGTTTGCACACGGTGGATAGAGGAAGCTAAGCTCCTGGTGCTCCAGAGAAGAACTGGGACCAGTGGATGCAAACCATAAAGGAGATTCTTACTAAACATTAGGAAGCCCTTCCTAGTGGTAAGAGCTGTTCAGAAGGTGGTGCCCCCCCCCTTGATGGAGGCTTAAACAGGTTGGATGGCTGCCTTTCAAGGGTGCTTTAGCTGTGGGTGGGTCCAGCACAGGCAGCGGATCTGACTACACGGCCTTGGGGTCCCTCCTAGTTCTGCAATTCTAACCCCAAAAGAGGAGTTAAAAGCAGTACCCCGAGTATCCAGATTTTAGAGAACTCTTAAATTCCCAAGGAGCATCGTTTCTTTGCTCAGGAGAGGAAATCCTTCCTGAAGATCCCAGTGCTCACAAGACTGTGTCCATAACGACAGGTAGAACTTCACACCAGCACAGAGTTCCTTTTCTAATTAGTCCATAAGCCCATCAAACCTTTCTGTTTTCGTAGCTCATCTTTTCCCAACAATTTCCCACTTCTTCCTCAGCCTAGACGCTGCACCACCTTCTCTAAAAACTCCGGCATCTGCATCTTCTCCATTCGTTTTCCTTTTGAAAACCTGTTACAAGTCAAATGTCCTGCACCTGAAATGCCTGAGACCAGAAGTGTTTCAGATTTTGGATTTTTTTTCAGATTTTGGAATACCTGTATTTGCATATCCTCACATCATGAGATATCTTGAAGATGAGACCCAAGTCTAAACATGAGATTTATATATGTATCGTATAAACCTTAATCACATAGGCTGAATATAACTTCATACAATATTTTTAATAATTTTAATAAATTAATAATGTTTTGCAGGAAAGAAAGTTTGTGTACATAGAACTATCAGAAAGCAAAAGTGTCACTATCTCAGCCATGAATATAGAAAATTTTGGATTTGGGAGGATTCTGGAGTTCCAAATAAAGGGTACTCCTCTTGTATTTGCTTTATTCCTGCCTCCCCTTTCACCTTTCTCTCAGGCTTCTTTGGAACTGGAATGTTTGTTTGCTTGCTTGTTTGTTTTGCTTTCTCCTCTGCGTGTTCCCCTGGATTATTGAGGGGGAGAGCAGCTTGGTGGGGGGCTCTGCAGAGCAATTAGAGCATCATCCCTGACAGCTGGCTGTCCAAATCCTGTGAAAATGCAATGGGGAGCCTGCCAGTCTTCAGGCAATCTGTTCCACTGCCAAAAAGTGCAAGGAGGCTCCTCCTATTTTTTAGCCAGAATCAGCCACCCTGCTATTTCTGCCTCTTGGTTTTAGTCCTGCCCTGCAGAACAACATGTTACCCTGTATTCTGGGAGTTCCTGGAGGGGCACCCAAATAACCAGATATAAACACAAGATGGGGAAAATTAACTCAAGCACTCTCCTAAGCTGACGAGAGGCAGGGTAACTTAGCAGGGATCTTGCAACCCTATGTATACAGAGTCAGGTCAGAGGAGCAGTCAGATAAGTTTTGAAATAGTAAATTAATAACTTTATTAAAGGACAAACAACAAATAAGACACCACGTTCACACAGCTAACTAGAAATTGGAATGAGAGTTTTGGGGGAAACAGGTGATACAACACCTTATCTCGTAGTCCTGGAGAGAAGCAGAGGTTGCAAGAAAGGAAGCTCAGCATGGCGTGCTGAGGGAGCTCGCCGGGCAAAACAGCAGCAAGGCGGTCTGGAACTCGGAAGCGATCCGGGGAGGACTCAGAATCGGGGAGTTTTTATAGGGTGGATTGTGCCTACAGGCCATGCCATACTCGGTGAAAACAATGCAAGTTTGGAGCGGGACAAAAACGTTGGGAAAGGTCAAGTTTTACATGATCAGCTTAGCGCTGGATGACAATAGTGCAGCCAGCAGGCAAATAGCTTAGCTTTGTGAGGGTGCCGGCTCAGGGCCAAGTGTCTTTGTGTCGAGTCGCGCTTAAGCAAGTTGTGTCTCCAAGAAATGATCCCTGAAGCAATGGAGAGGCATTAATCTCCCTGCCTAAGTGGGGATTGGAATGTCCAACCATTAATGGCCGCGCCCGTTTACGTGCCTGTCCGGTGGCCTTGCAAACACGTGGAGCAGGGTGGCAGAGAAAGGTCAAATGGAGGCCAAATCAGTTTGATATCAAAAGAGATATCTAGTGCTCTCACTGGGTATGTCTGAACCATAGTAACAAACAGAGCAAGCCAGCTCCGTCTTCCGTGTGGCCCCAGTCCCTCTGAAGCAGGGGGCACGCAAACTCATGGGATCCTAGAGTTGGAAGAGACCCCCCCCCAGGGGCCACCCAGTCCAACCCCCTTCAGCCAAGCAGGGAGACACAATTAAAGCCCTCCCTTTGACAGACGGCTGTCCAGCCTCCTTAAAAACCTCCAGAGAAGTGTTGGAAAATATGAGACTATGAAAGCTAAAACTGCTAGCTTCATTTAGAAGAAGAGCAGATAAAGCTGCCTCGGTCCCTCATTGCCTGCCTGAACTGGAGCTGACTCAAAACTAAACAAGGCAGGCCATTCCAGGTTACAAACTTAGAAAATATTTTACTAATGGCTTTTATATTTACATATGAACCAGAGAGGCTACATCCTAATTAACTAATGAAAAGGTTAGAAAATTGGTTGGCTTCAGCCTTCCTCTTGATGGAGATGCAAAGCACGGTGGAAGAGAGGAGGAGGAGGAGGAAGAGGAGAAAAAATGTAATTGAGAGACTGAGAAGCAGGGGAGGGGGAGTCTATATGATCAATGACCCTGGAACTTCCCCTTTGCCCTGCCTAAGCCTCAGTTGCTCTAACTGTGGTGTGCAGGCGGGAGAATGCTCAAATTTTCCAACAAGGAGGAGACTCCCCCACACTCCCTGGACGCGGAGGCGGCCTGTTCCACTGTTGAACTGCTCTTGCCCTCAGGGAGTTCTTCCTAACGTTTAAGTGGAGTCTCCTTTCCTGGAGTTTGAAGCCGTGGCTCCATTGCGTCCTAGTCTCTGCAGCAGCAGAAAACAACTTGCTCCGTCTTCCGTATGACATCCTTCCAGATAATTAGACATGGCTCTCATGCCCCTTCTTAGCCTTCTCTTCTCCAGGCAAAATGTACCCAGCTCCCTCAGCCGCTCCTCCTCAAAGGGCTCCCCGCTTTCCTGGACTCCCTGCCCCTGGGAGGTGGCCAATCGGTTCGTAACTCTTCATGCCCCTCTGCTTTGATGCCACCACCCCCCCACTTATTGCACTGGGGTGCAGTCTGCATGGCTGGGCACTTTCTGGTGGGCCCCTTGAGCCCCAGGAACGGGAGGAACCTTTCTCCCAGGCTTCCTTTAAGCGCCAGCGTCCAAATTTTGCAGGGGGAGATGCTCTGTTGTTACCCTGTTTTCTTAGGATTCCTTTAAGAAGATTCCCAAAAGCTTTCACAATTGTCTCTTAGGAAAAATTTAGCTCTGAGCACTGCTTTAGTTATGCAAAGAGGACAGGGTAATTCAAGGATCTTTAAAACCCAATTTTTATGGAGTCAGACCAGTCAGTAATCACACAAAGGGATTCAATGAATAGCTTTATTGACTAACAATAGTTTGTACTTAAGCTCATACACACCCACACTCACTCAAAAACTAATAGATTATAGAAAGTTAAAATTCATACCATCACTCAGCTTCACACACACTGCAAGCATACAAGACTATAGAAAGTTAGAAAGAGATGAAAATCAAGAAAGAGAGAGAGAGAGACATAAGAGTTTGATTAAATGCAATACCTATCCAGAATTCTTCAGCTGAAAGAAACGGTCTCAGCCATGCCTTTAGGGGCTGCGGGGAGCTTACAAGCTTCATTCTTTTGCAAATCTGAGAAAACTCCTTACTTTAAGCTCTCAAAGCTCCAAACTTCCTCAAGAACTATTCCCATCTCCCAAAAAGAATCAGAAAATGCCTAGTTATATCTGAACAATGTCCTGGAAAAACCAGATGTTCCATCTTTTTATTAAGATGGATTTCAACTTTGTAGTTCAAAGAAAATACAACCAAACATCCTTGTTGTTTCCTGCAAGATCAGTATCTCTCCAGAGATGCAAACCGTAGGTGTCAGATTCCAACCTGATTTGCATTGTTTATTTACTTTCAGAGAGCAATGGTCTTCCTGATGGCTGCTGACAATCCATTCAAGTTTCTGTTGAGCCATTTGCCAGATAACTCCAGGATGTATGACAGAAAACAGAAATCTCCTGCCTACGTGTCCTTACAGTATATCTCTATGGCTCACTATGTTTGATATAAAATAATTAGGATTCTCAGGACATGGTTTTTGGGGGTGCTCGGGGTATAACACTGTACTATGCCTACCAAGTTGGCCTAGGGCGTAGAAAGACCCAGACCTCAAATTTCTTTGGCTGTTTTTGTTCCCCCCTCACCTCACGGCCAAAGGAGGGGATGCCTTGATTCTTCTCTCTGCACAGACCCCAATTGCCCCCTCAAACACGAAGCAGCCAGCTCTGATGCCAATGCTGTCCCTCCCCTTTCCCTTCATGACTTTTCACCATCCCTCCCTGAGCGAGAAGCCAGTTGATCTTAGGTCCCTGGCACGAGGCACTTTGTGCCTTCTGGCTGGCCTCATAAAGGTCTCCTAGCCATGTGTACTTTGGATCCAAACGCCTTGAAATCCCTCAGCAAGGGCAAAGCAGGGGGCAAAGCAAAACGGGGGGGGCCTCGGAGGCTGCTGAAGAAGCACCACAAAATTACAGAGGTTCGCCTGAAGGACATTTACAACAGAGAAGTTCAGAGAAAGAAAGTTGCTGCTAAAAAAAGACAAGCTGTAGAATTAACTCGAGGCTGAGAAAGAGAAGGTGAAAGAGAAAGCAAAGCGTGCAGTTTGCCACTGGGACGTGTTATTATGTCCCTTCATGTGGACTCTAACTCAGGGCGATCCCCTCCGAAGGTTTTCTTGGCCAAACTTCTTCAGAGGAGGTCTACCACTGTGGCCTTCCTCTGAGGCTGAGGGAGTGTGTGACTTGCCCAAGGTCACCCAGGAGGTTCCATGGCTCAGCAGAGGGGATCTGAACCCCGTCTCCAAGTGCCCAGTCCTGCACTCACACCCCTATCCCACACGGATTGAATAATGGCAAGATTTTGTGTTGTACCATTGCCTTCCTCTGAGGCTGAGAGAGAACGACTTGCCCCAAAGGCACACCGTGGGTCTCCATGGCTGAGTGGAGACTCCAGCGCTGGTTTCCCAGACGCTTCGCCCAAAATGCAAACCTCTGCACCAGCCTGGTTCCCACCTTCAGATCAACCCCGACAGATGGCAAGGGGATCCCAGGACTTTCCCGGCAAGAGTTCTTGAGAGAAGGCTTGCCATCGCCCTCTGCATGCAGTTTCCATCACCCAGTGGACGCCGGTGGTCTCCCTCCTAAGTAATATTCGAGACTGGCCCTGTCTTGCCTCTGAGTTCAGGCACTTTCAGAAAACCCCAAGCCTTTTTGATGACACCGTGCAACGGATCCGGAGTGCTCTCGGAGGGAAGGGGAGGCAGGTCCAGCTGGGTCACATCAAGACAGAGACTGGGTGGGAGAGCTGACAGGCCTGGAGCCCAGCAGAATGGAGGGAGGGGGCTGTGGGAGCCCCCCCACCAAATGCAGAAGGGAGGAAAAGAAAATTCCACAAAAGCCTCCTTGTTCTGCTGAGGGCAGGGAGGGGCCTCAGGCCTCAACCAGGGTGGGAATCCTGCAGCCCTCCTGGTGTCGCTGGATTACGGTGCCCGCCTGCTCTGCTGGCTAGTGAGGCTGCTGGGAATTGCCCCACACACACACCAGTACCATTCCGGCCCCTGACATAAGTCTAGTTGGTAGTTCCACAGGGAAAGCTCAACAGTGTTAAGCGTTGGCTTCCCATTCAGGAACTGATTCAACGGGATTGTTCTAGCTGAGACTAGAAACCTGCATTTAGGGCTCCTGGATCTGGATCTGAGTCCACCAGGTTATTCCAGATAACCCACAGAAGGAAATTACTCAGCACAAAGCTGAATTCCTGGAGGAGGGACGGGCGGGCTGTATATTGGGAGATAATGGCCATTCCCGCACTAGACTGTTACAGCACTATTATTCCACTTTCAACATGCTATGGAATCCTGGGGTTTGCAGTTTAGGGAGGGGCCTGAAACTGCAAACCCCAGGATCTCATAGGATGTTGAAAGTGGAATAATAGTGCTGTAGCAGTCTAGTGCGGAAATGGCCAATGAAAGAGCCCTCGGCGTTGGTGTTTCCTCCTGCTTGGGGGACAACAGTGAAGAAGGATGGGGCAGGCAGCAGAGGGGTGGAAACGGGTTTTCTGACACATCCAGGAGGAAAAGAAAATTCCCAGAACAGCCCAATTCAACTGAACTACAGGAGAACTCAGACTGAGTGAATCAAAATCAGTAATGAGCATGCAAAGACAGAGACATCCTGACTTTCCTGCCTCGCCTTCAAAACATCTTTGCAACACAAACTCCCAAGTCTTGAGGTTGCCGGAGAAACAGGATAATCGTTCTACTGATGGCTAGATAAAAGATCCAGCCTCTCCATGCCAAAAGGAGATTCAGGATTCCAAGCACTCATCAGGCAACACGAGAGGCGAGAGGCGGCTTGTGTGCGTTGTAGGGGCCGCAGAAGTTCACTGCCATGGAGACTGAAACAGATTTAAAAAAAAAAAAAAAACAGTTCGAGCGGGAAGGGGAAAACCAGTATTTCGTTGTGTCATTGTTTCCCAGAAATTACATGCAGCAAAAGGGAAGAAAAGAATGTGCTGTACAGATACTGGACCAGTGGAATTATTTATCAAGAATGGAGCCAGTTAGCAGGCTGCATCTCAGCAGATCGTGTGTTTTTATGAGGACCCACAAAATGAAACCTTCCCATCCACCCCAAAAGACAGGAGATACAACCAGATAGAGTGAAAGAGATCCAAAGCCAGCTCCCTCTCTGTTCTGCTGCGTGGCAAGAGGGCAACAGGCAATTGTAGACTACGGGTTTATGGGGATGGGAGGCCATTGTGATCATCATATGGCAAAATGCATTTCTTCACTTCAACCTGTGGGGTGCCTCTCCCTTTATCCTGCTGAGTGGGTCTTCTGCCCAAAGTACTACCCTGAAGGCCTCACTGACAATGCAGATGAGGAAGGGGACTTGCATAGCCGAGTGTGGGGAGGGTGTGCCATGGCCACCCCTTGCCTCTTGGCTCCACTGGTGTCTCTTTTGGGAGGCTCAAGGCTGGCCAGGATGGAGGGGCTCGCTTGCCTTTCCAGCAGCAGGGATTGTCAGCTTAGGCCTATGGAAGAGGAAGGAAGAAGTTTGGCCTTTCAACAGTGGAGGCAGGTGTTTCGTAACACAAGTCACTGCTTGGTCCTTGAGTTCAAGTAAAATCAGGGTCCACCATAACGATCCCAGTTTCAGCAGGACAGAGTTCCTTAGCACCAGCCAAGCTAGTCCCAGTAGGGAGAGCAGTGACCCTTGGGAAAGGCAAGGGCAGAATCAATGCCTTCTCCCCATCCACAGCTGGAGCTGGGCTTTGCCAGAGGCTCCTACAGAAAGGGGAGTGGGGACAGAAATGGCTCCTCCCACCCACCCTCTCCTGTCTTTTACGGGGTTTGCCTCTGAGGGGTCTCCCACACAGCAATAGGAAGCTCAGGGGAAATAGTTTCTTCATGTGGCCCAGGGATGTGTGCCTACCCTCCAGAACTGACCACAGACAGCAGCTGGGATGCCCAAACTGGCCATCTGTTGTCTCTCCAAGGAGAACCTCATTGGGTCAGACCAAAAGGGTCCTCTCTGTACCAGCATTGTGTGTTCCCACCAAGGCCAACTGGTCACTTCAGTATCCTGCTCTCCCATCTCATACAAGGTTCAGAGCTCTTCCCAAGTCAGGAAGCCGTGGGAGCAAGAGGTCTCTGGGGTTAAATAGTCCAGGGTCAAGAAAGCTGTAAATCAGAGTCAGGATTCCAGGAAGTCTTAAACGGTCCAGGGGCTGTAAATCTGATAAACACACTTTCTCAAGCTGAGCTGTCCAGAGGAAGACTGGAGTTGTACTCAGCAAGGTGGTTGTCACCTCCTTACAGAGGCAGCATGTTTGGCCAATGCCCAGATCCCAGGCTGTAATGAGGGAGAGGATTGCACAGCTGTGCTCCTCCCGGTGCCTTGATTGTAGCCTCTCACTTCCTCTGCAGGGAATGCTCTGGGCCAGACACCTGAGCCTCTGCCTTTCTCTGCGACTGGGGGGCCTCTCCGCCAGCTCCTCTTCTTGCTCTGAACTCACCCTGACCTACTGAACGGAAGGAGGACTTGACTGGCTACCAGGTGTCTGCCGTGACCCCTCCACAGGAAAGTCTGGTTCGTCTCTCAGTGAAGAACTCTTAAGGGGGGCACAACGTCCAGTAGGAAGAAGCCCAGCAGCAGGACACAAAACGAGGCTCTCGAAAATGGGCACTCAGAAAGGTAAATGTTTCCTTTGACTTGGGAGGTAATACAGAGCATTGGCAGCCAAATCCTCTACGAATTAAAGTCACCTGAGTTGATAGCCGTCACCAGCTAAAATTTCCTCTGAACTTCATCCTGTAGGCTTCAGTCTCTTGTTCCAGCACCTCAAGAATGTCTTGATTCTGTCTTTGAATGGATAAATGAAATAAGGGGAGAGGAGAGCTTCGGAGGGGAAATGCCTTGTCAGCATTGTTGAACCTGCAATTGGGTTGATGTGCAAATGGTTGCAGGAGTGGAAATTCTGGGCGCAGAGCTCCTGTGCCGAGTCCACACACAGGCTTTGTGGTGCTGCTGCCGGTGGGGCAGCTGAGACATGGTTTCCCCCCAGTCGGCTGAACTGAGCTGAGGTTCCACACAGCACTTAATATATTATCCAGCCCTCAGGTCGCTCTATAGCCGTAACTCAGAGGCTGGTCCCACCTGCGATATTAATTAGCAGCTTCCTTCCTCCATGTGGCTTTCTGTCCCTTTTATTGCTTCCTGTTCAAGCAGTTGAAGAGCAGAGCTACGAATCACCCTTCAGTTGCACCAGCTGTTTTTTTTCCTGCAAGACACCCTTGCCACACACACCCCTTTCTTCTACATAAAAATGGCAGGGAAAAGAAGCTAATTTAGGAACAGCAAGGTGGCAATTAATCCTTAATCCCCCCAGCCCTGCTGGAGAAGAAGCAGAGATCTGGTGCTGAGGTCAGTGTCCAGATTCTCTGGAAGAGCAAATTTTGGGAATTCCAAGGAAAAGGACTGGTGTGTAGGAGCTCCCATTTCACAAGAAGCCTTCAGAACTTCCGGCCCTGGCAAAGTTTATTTGGAGTTCAAAGGCAGCTTGAAGGCCCCAGGGACGAGGCCAGGGCCGGGTGCTGGGAGCCGCACCCTGTGGTTTCGATCTGTGGTCACTCAAGCATCGCTGGCCCATCTGGGGAAACGGCTGGGCTTTTTGAAGCTCTGCCTTTACGAGAAATCCTGGGTTTGAATCTCCTCTGAGCCAAGTGTGGGAAGTGCGCTGGGCAAAGGTCCCAAGGGGTGCTGGGTGGTTTGGCTTGGGAAGGCAGGGAATTTTTCCCAGAATAGATTCCTTCAGCTACGGGCTACGTGCTCTTTCCCAAGGGACTCCTTCCACCCCCACAAGGAGACTGGGGCACAACTCTTGGTTGGTGTGCCTGCAGCCCCCCAGTGCTGGTGAAAAGCTGGCCCCTCCGAGGCTCCGTGCTTGGACCAGAGGCAGGCTGACCATTTAAACTCCTTGAAGGATTTGTTCAAAATGTAAGAGCGGGAGAGCAGCGGACACCTGCCAGCCTGCAAGCGACAGAGGCTTAATACACACAAAGCCTGATGCTCTGACTCACAGGAAAGGGGGAAGAGGCGCACGCGGGACTCGGCCACACGATGGTGCAGCTGCTGCGACGGCCGGGATCGGCTCTCCCTGCGCCCTGAAGACTGGACTGGCGACGTCCCATAGGAAGCAAAAGCAAGCAGCCGGAAGCAGAGCACAAAACTCCCTCTGTACGGAAAGGGGCTGTTTTTCAAAACAAAGGCTGGGCTGTTATCTCGCCTCAGTGATCAGTCGGCAAAGGCAGCTTTTCCATGATTTTAGAGGCCGTAGGCTCCCAGTTTGGTGTAGCGGTTTGAGCTCTGGAGACTGGAGTTCAATTCCCCTTTGCTCGGCCATGGAAACCCACCGTGTGGCCTTGGGCTCATCACAGATTCTCAGCCCCAGAATACCCCATGATAGGATTGCCATAGGGTTGCCATAAGTTGGAAACACAACAGCAACAAGGCCTTCTCAGTGGTGGCCGTGGGAGGGTATTCTCTGTACTGATGGAGGGGCTGCTAGCCACAGGGAATAGCAATGCTTGCCACGGTTTCTCCTCTTCTTTTGTAGCTTGGCCAAAGTTTTGTCAGACCGGCTGTCTTTTCCAGCACCCAGGGAGCGAGAACAGTCACCCCGCTCAAGGGACAAAGGCAGGGATGCCAGGGAGTCCAGGTTGGCTCTCCTTCCTGGGGAGGGAGGGGGCTCTCTCGCAAACCCTCCACCCCCAACATACCTCATTCCCCCCGCAGATAACCTGAGCTGTCCCTGGCAACCGTGGATGCCCCTCCCCAGAGGGCAACTAAGACTATATGGTTTCACCTGGCTTTGGACCCTTAATGCCCCTGTGTTCACATGTGCCTTTGCCAACTTATGGCAACCCCATGAGTTCCATAGGGTTTTCTTAGGCAAGGAATAGCCACAACACGGGGTCTTTGTCGGTAGTCTCCCATCAAAGTACTAAACAGAGCTGACCCAGCTTAGCTTCCAAGATCAGAGGGGATCCGATGCCATTAGGGTATTCAGCCCTACGTATATGCCTTCAGGTCACCTGGCAACTTAGGGCAACCCCATGAATTTTATAGGCGAAATACAGCCTACAGCATGTGGGGTTTGTTGGCCACCTCCTGTCCAAGTACTAGCCACGTACCTTCCAACATTTCACAGGGAAGAACTGGGACACGTGTGGCCAGGAAACATGACAGTGCGGTCAAGGCAGCAAAAGTTAATAATAATAAGGAGGAAGAAGAGCCAAGTGGGGAGGGGCTGCAGGGGGCCAAGATTGTGCCCCCTCCCCTCCCCTGATGAATTAACTGAGGGCAAAGTTCTTTTGCACTTTGAATTCAGGTTGCAGCAGTTGAAGTAAGCTGAGGGGAAAAAAAGGGAGAGGAAGGAAGAAGAGGAGGCAGAATATAAGTTAATTAACTAAAATAAAATAAATAATAAGTTAATTCTTTCCTCTTGGGATGCAGCCTGTCCCTTCTGCTTTTTGTGATAATCAAAGCTCAAATAAAATGGTTTCTTTTGGATTGCATCTCCCATTATCCCCCAGCAGCGACTGTGGAGCCTTGGCCTCACAGGAGTGACAGTCAGCAGGGTGACTTTGGAAGGAAGCGGGACAGGGACAGGACTAAAGAGTAACCAGAGGGGATGCTGGGATGAAAGCGCCCCTCTCACTGCGGCTTCTTCCAGAGCCAGAGTGCAACTCCGAACGGGGCGGCTTGCTTGGATCGGATGCTCTGGAGACTCCTGACGGAGCAAGTCTGGCTCCCCTGAGAACCTCTTTCTTCCCTGGAACGGCCTCCCCCCCCTCCATTCCCACCCTGCGTCATTTTCAGGGCCGCCAGCGACCAACTGAGGTGGACACGCGCCCTGGGGATCTTCAAGGGAACACCCTTGGGAGGCACGATGGAGGGAGGCGTTTGGAGTCGCTGAGCTCAGAGTCCAGATCCACCAAGAGACTCTTTGGCTGTCCTGGGTGCTGGTGTGGATCTTGTCCCAGCAAAAGAACCCGGCCATGCTGCGCTCTGGGGATGAGGAGACCCCTGGGAAGCAGGGCAGACTGGGGGGCCAGGCTGAGCTGGGAGGACAGCCAACATCTCTGGGTGCTGTATGCACAGGCCCCAGAGAGAGAGGGAAGGAGAGAGAGAGAGAGGTCCAGAGTTCACAGGGAGAGCAGGAAGCCCCCTTCCACTTCTCCCTCCCATTCTTCAGATGATACTGGCCATCCGTGGCCCCTTCGTCCGGGAGCAGCCGGACAGGGAAGGGACAGGGAAGGAGTTACTGTCCCCTGCCCCCCGCCCCGCCGTGTGGTGTAGCAGTTTGGGCATTGGACCATGACTCTAGGGTTCAAATTCCTGTTCATTCTTGGCAACCCATTGGGTGACCTTAGGGAAGTCACACTCTCTCAGCCTCAGAGGGAGGCAAAGACAAAATGTCTTGCCAAGAAAACCCTGTGACAGGGTCGCCTTAGGCCCTCCATAAGTCAGAAATGACTCAAAGGCACGCAACAACAAGAACAAGGAAAGAAATTGTGAAGAGGGAGAAAAGGAGGCAGGAGGGGTGGGCAAAGCCTAGAAGGAGACAGCAGGGAAGGACAGCTGGGCGGCCATTGGGTGGAAAAAGGTAGCCAGGGCCCCAAATCTGGCAAGACCTGCTGTTACAACCATCACTGCCCCACACAGCAGTTGTGTTGGGGGTGTTGCTTCTGTGGGGACAGTTGTAACAGAAGACTTTATCCATCCAAAAGGTGATGCTCCTGTGCATCTAATGGGTATAGGGTTGCTAGACCCCAGGACTTGGCCCTGTGCCTCCAGTTTGGGTGGGCTCAGCTCTGGGCAAGAGGGAGGGGATGGGGACATGCAGCTCAGCTAAGAGAACAGAATCTTGCCATGAGCTGCGAGGATCAGTTGATTTGTAGCTTCAAGTTGCAAAGAATGTTCAGGGTGGGAAGGGTGTCTACGTATTTACTTGGGTGGGTCCCTCCACACTACACTCTTATAGTGCCATTATTCCACTTCCAGCATCTGCAAACCCCAGGATTCCATAGGGTGTTGAAAGTGGAACAGTAGCGCTATAAGGGTGCAGTGCAGAAAGGCCCCAGGACTCACCCTCTGCTCTGCATCCCCCTTCTAGCTAGAAGCAATGGGGCAGGACCGAAAGCGCCTTATCCTCTCTCCTTGAGCAGCTGAGGAGGAAAAATTCGATCATTTCACCTTGATCTGGGAAGAGCTCCTTTCACTACGGTTTCTGTCTAAGTAAAGTACTATGCATTAACTACTGACTACAGTGCGCTCACAGCTCCTCAGTCAAATGCAGGTACAGTTAATTTCCAAACAGGAAATAGGTTCTCTGTGCCTGTGTTTGACTGAGGAGCTGTGAGCACACTGTAGTCAGGAGTTAATGCATAATACTCTATTTGTTTGTTGCGTTTATCAGCTGCCTTTCTCCCTCCCGGTAGGGAAACCCAGGTGGCTCACACACATCCCCAAAGGGCCATCCCTGGGTCTCAGGTTTTGGCCCAGAAATGTCAGGGCCTGGGACCATCCTAAACTGCCAAACCTGCTTAAGGAAGAAGGAGGGGTCCAGCCCGCTATCTTGAGCCCAACAGTCCATGGCTTTGCCCCTCTGGCCCTGCTTGAGGTGCAGATCTGAGCTGTGGAGGGAACAGGAGGAGGCCAATGGCTAATGCTTGTAACGGGAGAAAGGATGGGGAAGGCAATGCCGGGTGCGGGAGAGGGAAGAAGACTGGAGGGAAGGCAACCCCCCAAAGACAAGCCTCTGCGTTGGTAATGGGCTAATCACACAGCCCTCTAGAGGTCCCAGTATCCTCCAGCATTGCCTCTGATGGGAGTTGTAGTCCAAGAGCAACAGGAAGGCCACGGGGCTCCTACCCTGGGTCTAGTTTCTCCACTCTGCTAAAGCATTCAGACAGTAACTTTCCAATAGGCAGGACTCCTTGGTAACTTAATTTTGCTGGACGTATTTGGGGCTGCCCTCGACCTCTAAAAGAGAGCATGCGCCCAACTGGACCGCCCAGACCACTGTCCAGTCTACTGACCACGGTACTTCTGTGGGAGTAACTCCCCTGCTCACTGTGAAAGGGGGAAGCTAATAACAGGGGTAGCTGCGCTCTCCGCAGTCTGGAAGGAGTCCTCAAACCACACACACAAACACACACACATTGAGGGAGAAGAGCCAAGCCAAGCCTCGAAATGGCTCAGACGCCTCTTTCGGAAGCCAAACTTTGCAAAAACAGCTTTTCTATCTCTCTGTCTCTGGCAGGGTGAAGCAGAGCAGAACAAAACAAAAATAGATCTGCAGGCGGCTCCCTTTCTCTCCCTTTGTACACTTTTCAAGCGAGGAGTGCCATTCCACTCATCCTGTTTTCTCCCCCTTGCAGTCACACATGAAAGGTGTGTGCACACGTGTACATGCATGCATGAGAGCGGGAGTGGGGGTCTGAGGATGGCGAGGGGGGAGTGGAATGCAAAAGGACCAGAGGAAACAGTGCTTTGGAAAAGCAAAACAGCTATGGCAGGAGTGTTGGTGATAATGCAAAACATCCTGGCGCGAGGAGGCCACATCCAGACACAGAATGGGATTAAACACCACAGTGCTTGCTCTCCCCTGCTCCTCACGATGGCTTTGTGTCCAATTAATTCTTTTTTTTTTAACTGTAATTTTTTTCTTTATTATGAATGAAGCTTAGCAGATGACTTAAAGCAAGATGCCATACTGCTTCAGGACGTCTGTATATTTTGCAACCTTGCTCTCCTCATTTTTCTCTGCCTGTTTCCGGAGTTTCATCAGCTGCTGCTTCTTTGCCTAAAGGATCTTGGCCTCCTGTTTCTGTTTCTCCTCTAGGGTGGCCGGGATGGCCTGATCCTTCCAGCCAACTTCGTGGGCAAGGCAACCCAGATAAGCAAACCTGCGTGTGGGCTTGAAGCGGACCCCTTTCAGAGCTGCCGGGACCCCCATCCACTTGCGCTTGTCGTAAGGAGGGGAAATGCCATCAAAAACCTTTAGCCTTTCCAAGGCAGCCTGACCACGTTTGGTGTTGTGGGGGAACATTCCTCCCACTGTTCTCCAGAAGATGTGGCTGGGGGCATGGCAGTGGTAAGGGCCAGGGAACGGTCGGTGTTCATATGCTCGTGCGGGAAAGCAAGGTATTTCAACTTATTTGCAGTAAAAGTTGCAGGTGTCTTAATACCTTCACAGTGGACAACCACAACTTAGTGCCCTAATAGGACCTGCTTAGCCACAATGGCTGCTGGGGGACCAAGCAAGTGGCCACATCCATCAATCACCAACACCTTCGGCTTCAGCATGGCTGCTTCTCCGCAGCCACACGGGAAAGACTGTATATCCAATTAATTCTGTGTGCATGTGTGTGTAGAAGCTCCTGTGCAAGAAAGATAAAAAGTGCCACTGAAACTCACTGGGTGACTGCTGTCAGTCATGCTCTCTCAGCCTGGCCTACCTCACAGGGTTGTTGTGAAGTCTCAATGAAGAAGAGGAGAGCCAAGGGCACCGCCTTCATTCACCTCCTCAGAGGAGAAGCAGGATATAGTTTCTGGAGCAGCCGAAAACAAGCCCACTCCCTCCTTGACATGGCATCCCTTCAAATATTTAAACACGGCCACCATGTCCCCTCTTAACCTTCTCCTCTGCAGACTAAACACACCCAGCTCTCTAAGATGCTCCTCATAGAGCTTCATGGCTTCCAGACCCTTCACCATTTTAGTTGCCCTCCTCTGGACCCACTCTAGCTTATCCTTCTTGAATTGAGCTGCCCAGAACGGGACACAGGATTATTCCAGATGAGGTCTGACCAATGCAGAATAGAGTAGTGCTATTTACTTCCCTTGATCTTGAGTCCTGTGCCTTCAGTGCCAGGGGCTGGCTAGTGAAGTGAGGGCAAGTGAATGCCCCAGGGTAAAAATAAATATAGACATTCCCCATATTGAAATCCTGAGGGCATTATCACCAACACCATCATCCTCTTCATCTTCATCTTGAGGGAAGAGAACAGAATAGAAGCACTTGAACTGGAGGAAGAAAAGAGGGGCTGAGAATCGAGGGAGAAAAGTTAAAATCTGAAATGTGGAAGTTTAAAAATGAAGAGATCTGACAAGAGAAAGCAAGGAGAACAAGGAGAGGGCCAAGGCAGACAGCCTCGAAACTCCTAAAATGACTTCCAGATACTTTGCTCCAAGTGTGATTGATGAAGATCTTTGAATGTTTCCGTCAACTTTGGACAGTGGGTGGAGGACGGCAAAATGTTGGGAACCTTCTTAGGAGGATTACATTAAATTCTCCTCTCCCAAGGAACAGGCAGAGATTTCTTAGTCCAATACTGCACTGGACCGTTATAGTATTATTATTCCACTTGCAACATCCTATGGACCTGGGGTTTGCAGTTTCGGGAGGGGCCGGATGGCCCCTCCTGAAACTGCAAACCCCAGGATTCCATAGGATGTTGCAAGTGGAATAATAGTGCGATAATGGTCTAGTGCGGAAATGGCCTTAGTTTTGCTCAGAGAAGCCCATGATGTATAATGAGAATAAAGGAACCGTTCTTTGAAATGTTCAGACTGGGGCCAGACTGCTTAAGGAAGCCGCTGAGAAGCAGCCAGAGACGAGACGGCGGCAGGGCCCCTGGGGACGGGGATCATTTATCTGCTTGGCAGAGGGGTCCCTACAAGCACAAAGGCAGATGCGAAAGAGGATGGTTGAGGATCTGGGAACTGTTTCTGTTTCAATTCTCCTCCGGAAGGAAATCACTCCTGAGACACAAGGGTCCCCAAGGATTTTTCCGTGAGGGCTCAGACCTGCAAATTGGTCTGAGGGGAACTGGGGCAAAAAACCATGACAGATTATTGGCCCCAAAGAGAACCCAGCTTCAGAATTTAAAGAAGGGGCCACAGAGGCCCACGGAAAAGGATCCCAAGGGAAAAGACCTTAAAGATGATCTGCAGAGGGCAGGAAGAGGGAAGTCAGTGCTGCCTGTCTGTTCCAGCATGCCCCAAAATGAAGGGGGGACCCCACTGTCCCCCCAAGGGGCTGACTGGAGTCATAGAATCTCAGAAGGGCACCCCAAGGGCCATCTAGTCCAACTCCCAGGCAGGCAGGAATACAGGGCTAAAGCATCTGCAAAAAGATGCCCACCCGACCTCTCTTTAAAGGTCTCCAAAGGGGAGTTCACCATCCTTGGAGTCAATGTGAACTGCTGGAGAACTCTTACAATGGAAAAGTTCTTCCTGGTGTTTAGCTGGAATCTCTTTTTGTGAAATTGGAGTCTATTTGCTTATGTTCTAGTCTCTGATCTTCAGGACTAGTCTCCACTCCTGAAGAGAAACCTACCTCCCACTTGAACCCCAATAGGACACATGGGCCTGAAAAACAGCCATAACATCTGCCAACACATCTGCAAGGGACCCATTTCTTCCACACACACACACATATTTGCAAGATGCTGTGCCTAAGGGGTACATCCAAAGGATCACCCGCCAAAAATGGCCTTACTTTAATTTTGTCTTATCATATTCACCAGGTTCATCTTCATTCTTCCTTTAAATTTGTTATTTTGCAAAGGCTGGTGAACTTAAGAGGTGGCACTTTAAGCGGCTACCATTCCTGCTGCTCACCGGTTTGCTCACCTGCAGCTGCTGTGGGAGTCTCTTTCTCTCTCACACACACACACACACACATACACACGGATTCCTGGCCTGGTGAGTCCTGGGCCCAAGTGGCAAAGCTGGCCCATGGCAACCCAAGGCGGCCACTGCAGGGCAGGGCATCTCACGGCGCCTTCGCTTCTTCTCTCTGCAGCAACAGTGGAGCAGACCAGCTTCAAAACTGCCATAAATCTGCTTGTGATTTTCTAGGAAGGAACCATTGGCCCACACCACCAAACAGCACTTTCAAACAGGCTTTGCCTGAGGTATACGGCCACAGAAGCGCCAAGCAAGAAAGACGCTCCAGTTTTCTTAACCAAGTTCACCTTTCTTTTTTGTTCTTTATGTATGTCTGTGGCCGTTTCCGCGCTAGGCTGTTATAGCACGATGATTCCACTTTCAACATCCTCTGGAATCCTGGGGTTTACAGTTTCAGGAGGGGCCGGCCGGCCCAGGATTCCAGAGGATGTTGAAAGTGGAGTCATCACGCTATAACAGGCTCATGCAGAAATGGCCCAAGTAGGGTCAGCCTTGGCTAGTACTTGGATGGGAGACTGCCAGTGAATACCAGGCTATATTTCAGAGGAAAGAACTGGCAAAACCACCTCTGAGGGCTCCCTCTGAAAGTCCTGTGAAATTCATGGTTTCACCATTAAGTCAACAGTTGACTTGAGGGCACACACACACACTCCTCTCCAAAAGTATCTCACAATAGCCTCAACCTCTCCTTTCCCACTGAGATCACCATGGAACTTTGAAAATAGCCTGCTTGCATTTTTCTCTTTAACCAACTCCACGTGCTCACAGGCTTCTTTTGGACTGGCATTTTATTTATTTACTTATTTTGCCTCTCCCTCTGTGGGATAAACACACTCACTCTATTTACTATGCAATTTCTCCATATTTAGCTATCCCTCTGCTTTTTCAATGTTTCTGGTCTTTCTTTTTCTTGTTCCTGATGTCTCTTGGTGGAGCATGCTAATTCCCCTGAAGTGTGGCTGCAATTCGTTTTAATCTTCCCCAAATAAACCAGCCCCTGTCTCCGGGGACCGTGTTGTCTGTGGCCTCTGGCTGGCTCGCTCAGGGGGTGTGAGACCCTCCTCCCCACTGCCCTCCGAGTTCAGCCCCGTGTGCTTAGGCTGCATTTACGGAGGGCGCCTGCCACCCTGCAGCTGGAGCCTCTTTCCCGTCCGGCCCCACGGCAGGAGTTCAGCCACCGGGGAGGAAGCGCCGGGGCCCCCACCCTGCCTGTGTTGTCCTGTGTGGGGCAGGCAGAGCGGCTCCCTTCTGGCTCCCGCCCTTTGCCCTCCGTTTCCTTCCCCCAGAGGGAGGCAGGGATTTCTGGCTAATAGAGGAAGAGATAGGAAGGCAGAACAGCTGGACGGATGGAGGCCTTCTCCCAAAAGGAGACAAAGAAACTGGAATGAAACTTCCTCAAAACCACAAGAGGCGGAGGAGAAACCACACCTGGCCAGTGCAGGGTGCCAGAACAAAAGGCGAGAGCCCCGTGACCAAAGGCCTCTCCAACACGGCAGTCGGTTCCCAAGCCAGGCAGCCAAATGAAAGTCCAAGGGAGGGCAAACAGTCTGTCCACACACACACACACACACACACACACCCCATACCGGTGTTGCCCTGTACTGACACATGGGGGTGGCGTCGAACACTGGAAGAAGCACCTAGCCTTCCTGACTGGAAGCATTCCTCCAAAGCGGGCCCCTTGAGGTGGTCATCCGAGATCTGTGCAGTGTTCCCACAGCTCCTCCCCAAACCTGTGGAACTCTCCTCCAGTGGAGATGTGCCAGAGCCCAAGCCTAGGCAGTCACACTCTTTTGAGCTGGGCACAAGGCCTGAGCTGGTCCCCAGATCGTCCCTCTTTCTTTGTCTTTCTTTGCAGATCCATTCATTTATTTATGAAATATTTATTTTAAACTCTCCAGAATGGCTTTGAAAATAGCAAGCATTACACACTTCCATAAATTAAAGTCCTTTCAAAACGCTAATGTTGTGCCAGAAGCTATGAAACTATAGAGCCAGAAACACAGCAAGAACACCACGCAGGAGCTGAGAGTGAGGGAGGGGTAACAATAACAGTCCGTCAAAGAGCCATCAGCGAGACCATAAAACAGCAGCCGGCTGGTAAAACGGCAAGCGGGCAGAAGCCATAAAGCCACTGAACCGGCCCTGACGGGGCCCTGGGGATCTTCACCCACTGCTGAGCATTAGCGGCCACCAAGTGAGAAGGGCCCCTGGGGTGAACCAAGTAGGAAACTGCCAGTGTCCTTCCTCCCCCCTGCCCTGGGACACTCTTGTGGAGGGAACGCAGGTGGGAATGTGGCACGAGGTTGTGGTCCACAAAAGGCAGGGGGCAAAATGGTGAAGGGACCGCAACCCCTCCCTTACAGGGAAAGAAGGCCGTGGCCCTACTCGGCCTGTCCATAGAGTCCTACCCCGCCTTCCAGTCCCAGAGACCTTCTCACCTCTGAACCCTGCTTGCTGGTGGGGCACCAAGGGCTGGAGGGAGCCCTTGTCCTGCTGTCCTGCTGGGAGGGGGGCTCAAGTACCACAGAATCCCAGATTTATGGAAGAGACCCCAGGGGCCACCCAGTCCAACCCCATTCTGCCACGCCAGAAGACACAATCCAAGCACTCCCGACAGATCGCTGTCCAGCTTCTGCTGAAAAGCCTCCAACCTTGGGGTCTTGGGGTCACACCCAGCCTCAGAGCCCTTGTGCTCTGCTGGTTGTTGCTCCTTCCCGTTTACTCCATAGAATCCTTGAGTCCTAGAGTTGGGAGAGACCCCAGGGGCCATCCTGCCCGACCCTATTCCGCACACAGGAAGACCCAATCCCAAGTCCTCCTCCCTTTGACAGATGGCCATCCAGCCTCTCTTTGTAAACCCCCACCGTCTGGCAGCATATCCCACTGTCCAATGGCTCTGACCACAGGAGGTTCTTCCTCATATTGAGATGGGATCTCTTTTCCTGAAATTTGAAGCAATTTCACCACGGCCTCCTAGTCTCTGGAGCAGCAGAAAACAAGCTTGCTCCATCTTCACGATGACATCCCTCCAAATATTTAAGCATGGCTCTCACGTCACCTCTTAACTGTCTCTTCTCCAGGATAAACTGCAACTTAACCCCAACCCGTTCTCGGGGTTTTCTTGACCGGATTTCCTATTCTGAGGAGGTCTGCCACCGTGGCCTTCATCTGAGGCTGAAAGGGACTGGCCTGCCAAGACTGCCAAGGGGTCATAGAATCATAGAAATGTAGAGTTGGAAGAGACCCCAGGGGTCATCCAGTCCAACCCTCTCCTGCCATGCAGGAACACCCTCAAAGCACTCCCGACAGATGGCCATCCAGCCTCTGCTTAAAAACCTCCAAGGAAGGAGCCTCCACCACACTCCGAGGCAGCAGATTCCACTGCCGGACAGCCCTGACTGTCAGGAAGTTCTTCCTGAGGTTCAGGTGGAATCTCCTTTCCTGCAGCTTGAATCCATTGCTCCTTGTCCTGGTCTCTGGTCTTCCACGGCCGGGCGTGGATCTGAACCTGTGCCTTCTGGCGTCCTTGTCCAACAGTCCAACCATGTTCCCCCCCCAGCCAGGGATGTATTCAGAGGGACTCTGCCACCACGGGCTTCCTCTCCGTGCGGGAGGATGTGACCTGCCCAAGGGCGCCTGCTCGGTTTCCAGGGCTGAGCAGGGATTCGAACTCTGCTCTCCCAGAGTCACAGACCAACACGCAAACGGGCTGGGGCGCTTTATCCATGTGGCTTTTCAGACATCATGCCCAGGGCGTGTGAACATTTTGGGGCCGGCAGAGACAGGATTTTAGAGCCTGAGAAAACATTCCTAGCGGTAGGTGGAGCAGGGCAGGGTGCTGAATGCAGAGCGCCTGGGCCTAGGAAAACCTTCATGGGGTCCCGGACACAGGGGCCCTTTCGCCCCACACACTTATAGTGCTATCATCCCTCTTGGCCTGCCTTGGTTCCGTCCTAGGGAATCCCGGGATCTGCTGTTTAGGCTGAGGGGCGTTTAGAGTTCTCGCCCAGGGAGTTCTAGCGCCTCCCCAAAGGGCAAACCCTGGGATTCCAAGCAAAGGGGATTCCGGTTAAACTGGGGTCCCCGCGCTCCCACTGCGCAGCGAGGGAGGGCCTCAGCGAGGCCGGCTTTTCCCGGGGAAAGTCTCCACCGGGGCCTTCCTCCGAGGCCGAGAGAGTGTGACTCGCGGGGGGGACAAGGGCTGCGGTTGCTGCGTCCCCGGCTCTCCGGACCCCGCCGCCTGGCGCCCCGGGGGATGCGCGCCTCTCGGTCCCGGGCGCAGCGAGCGCGCAAGGCGAGGGCGCCGGAGAAGAGGGGGAGAGGGAGGCTGCCGCCCCCTCCCCGAGGGAGAGCTCCTCCCGGCCCCTCCCCGCGGCGCCCCTGCCAGGGAAGTGCCGGGGCTGAGCTACGGCTAGGAGCGGCGCCCCCCCTCCCGGGATACAAAAAAAGCCCTCTTTCCAGAGCCTTTCGCCTTAAAAGGGAAGGTGGCCGGACCGGGACGGCGCCGCGGCTGCCAGAAGGGATCCCAGCCAGGCCCGGTGGAGGGAGGGAGGGAGGGGGGCGGGGGGACAGACAGAGAGCGGGCAGGGAGCCCCCCCGCCTCCAGGGGGAAGAAGGGAGGGAGGGGAGGGGAGGAGGGGGCGCACGGGGACGCCCCGGGCCCCGGGGAAGAAGAGCGCGACCCCCGGGCAAGCCACCCCCCTCGCTCCGCTGGAGGGAGGGAGGGGGAGAGGAGGTCTGGCCCCCGGAAAGCGCTGGGTGCGAATGGGAATTATCCCCCCACCCCCCAAAAAAGCCTCAGGGATTGTCAGCGAGAGGATCTTGCAATCGCCCCCCCCCGCAGCTGGGGCCCCTGCGCCCGGCGCCCCCCCGTCTGCCTCCCTCTTTGGGCCCCCCTTCGCACCCCACTCCCGCGAGAAGCACCCCACCCCCCACCTTTTGCCCCCCTCCCAGCCCAGGGACTGGTCCCCCCTCCCTCCCTCCCCCCGCCCTCCTCCCCCGCGAGGATCCCTCGGCTTCTTCGAGGCTGCACTTAAGCCCCCGGCCCACTCGGAGAGGCCCCCGAAGAGGGATGGCCCAGAGCCTCAGCACGGGCCCCCCCGCCCCGAATTCCCGGCCTCTGAGGGGCGGGGGCGGTCTTGACTTCCCAGCCCCAAACAAGTTCTTTGGAGGCAGCTAAAAATAGCCGGAGAGGGAGAGGAGGAGACCGGCCCGGGGTGGGCGACCCCTGGGGTGGGGGGCCTCCAACCCGCGGGCCCGGCTGACCTGCCCGGCGTGGCCCCCTCCCCTGGGCCTGCTGGGGGGTCTTTCGGGTGGGACTCCCCAGCCCCCCCTCTCCTTTTTCGCTTTAGGAAACGCAGGCGGGGGAGCGAGGGGGACGGGACCCTCCCGCTTAAGCCCCCCCTCCCCCCTCGCCTGTAACCTGAGCTGCGCCTCTCTTCCGTGGCGGCGGCGGGGGCGGCGGGGCGGATGCTGGGGGGCTCCTTGGCTGCAAACGCCCCCAGCTGAAGCCCGGGGTACAGCACGGGGGAGGCACATTCTCTCCCCTGCCAATCGGGGCCTCCGCCCCCCCCACAGGTCTCGCGGGGCCCCCTCCCCGGCGGGCCTCCCACGGGCCACATCCAGCGTGGGACCTGGAGGGAGGGAGGGGGCTGGATCCCCCTGACCACCCCTCCCCTCCCTACCCCCCCACGGCAAGGCCGGCCGCTGTCAGGAGGCCCCAGACAAAAGGCAGAGCCCCAGGGTGGAGGGGGGGCAAGCCTGGGTGGAGGCTGCCTCCTCCTCCTCCTCCTCCTCCAGCCATCATCACCATCATCATCATCATCACCCCCAGAACCAGCCGCACCCCAAGAGGATCGTTGCTGTTGCCCCCGGCCCAAGGGGAGGCCGGCTTTGTGCCCCCAAGCAGCCAAGCACCCCCCCTCCAACCTCCTGCAGGAGGGTGGCCCAGGTCAATTTGCCGCCTGAGGCAAAGAGCAAGGCAGGACGCCCCCTCCCTCCCTCCCCCATCCTGTGCACAAAGTAAGAACAATAAGGAAAAGGAGGGAAGAAACGCTGCTACTCTCTTTACTTGGAGCTCCCCCTCACCCTTTTCCCCAAAACAGAGACTCCAAATTACAGAGATTCCAAAAGGCCAGTGTTGAAGGGGAACTGAACTATGGGGAACTTGAAAACAGTTTAAAAAGCACACTTAAAATGATAGGAAGTGCTTTAAAAATAGTACAGTCTAAAGGCGCAGAGCACCCTCTCAGTGCCTTCTCCCTAAAAACCTTCCGTTCTCAAAGGCTCTCTGGATCAAAATCGTCTCTCCCTGCCGACCGAAGGACACCAAGGATGCCGCGGTCCCCAAGGAAAGGTGGGAGGGAGGGATTGTCAGAGCCTGGGGCGGCCACCGAAAAGGCCCCGTCTTCTCTACCCAGCAGCGGTCCCTGTGGAGGGGCTGGGACAGAAGGGCCCCCTCCCCTGGAGAGGCTCTGAAGGGGGGGCCTTGCTTGGACTGGATGCTCCGAAGACTTCCAGGGAAGGCCCTTCCCTCCTCCGCCCCATGCCCCACGGATATCATGCCCACGCCTGCACCGTGACACTCCGTGGAAGCCCCCCCTCTGGCTGGCTGGGCCCCTCCCCACTCGGTGACCTCACTCCCCTTCCCTCCATGACATCATCACCGCCAGAGGAGGAACCTGAGCCAAAAGTGAGGTCACGGGGACAGGCGCCAACCGGGTTTCCCTGTGTTGCTCCCCCTGCTCCACTTCGGCCTCTAAGCCTCGCAAACCCTGGGGGGGCGGGGGGAGCCTGTCCTTTCCTTGGCTGGGCTCTGAGGGCTGGGCTGGGGCATCCGTCCATCCGAGGTAGCCTTTGGAGGGACGAATGCAGCCATGCATCTCTCTCTCTCTCTGTGCCTGCATCTTCCTTGAGCCACAAAGCAGGGGCTGGAGCTGGAGGAGACCCCCAGGGCCACCCGGCCCAACCCCCTTCTGCCATGCAGGGAGACACAATCCAGCCTCTCCCTTTGACCGAGGGCCATCCAGCCTCTGTGTGAAAACCTCCAAAGAAAGACATTCCACCACACTCTATGGAGGCAGCAGCGTCTCCCACTGCCAAACAGCTGTAAGCTCTTCCTCCTGTTTAGTGGAATCCTTTCTGCTGGAATTTGAATCCGTTGCTCCACAGCATCCGGGTCTCTGGAGCCACAGAAGACAGGCTCGCCTCCCTCTTCCATATGACATCCCTTCAAATATTTAAACATGGCTCTCCTGTCGCCTCTTCACCTTCTCTCCTGCAGGCTAAACATTCCCAGCACCCTAAGCCGCGTCTTCCGGGGCTCCCTTGAGCCCGTGCAAAGTTTGGTCTGTTTGTGTGCGTGAGTGCATGTGTGTTATCTGCGGCAGGGCTTAACTTGCTGACTGTGGCGAAATGCTTGGGGCGCAGCGTTGTCCCTCTAAGCCAGGCCAAAGGGCAGCATCTTCTGGGATTCCACCCTGCCTCTGCGGCACGTATGCTGCACAGAGCCTATGTGTCCCCCCGCCTGCCTCCCCCTCACCGGGACCCCGGAGTGACTCCCTCCACAACCGCCCAGCAAGGAAGCCCTGAGCTGGCGGGAAGCCCAGTTACGGCATGCAGGGAGGGCAGGAGGGAGGGAGGGAGAAGGTAGAGGAGCATGTGACCGGAGGGTCTTACAGGGGACACAGGGTGCCCAGCGGGAAGGGTGGGGGCATGGGGCCCACACCGCTCTGCTCCAGGACCCAGTGCGGGAAGAGGCTCTGGCTGGTGGTGGCTTGGCAGGCTGCGAGCCAGAGGGCTCATCTGATCCCAAAGATCAGGAAGAGGCGGCTTGTGGGGAGAAGGCGGCTTCCCACAAGCCATTATTTTCTGTGCCAAGCACTGAAATGCTGCCTCTGAGCATGCAAAGAATGCAGACTCTTCCTGCCCTGCCCTCCCCCATTCTTAGGCAAGCCAGAGGGTGTCTCCTTTCACCCCATTCCACATCTTGTGTACCATTTCTTAGCTGTGCAGAGGGCATAAGTTCGAAAGAGGCCGTCCCCCAGCATGGAAACACGTTGAGGGGGAAACAGCCCCCTCGCATTCCTGGTGGGCAGGGTGAAAACTGTCCCCTCCCCTGCCGGGAGGTGAGGCCAGAGGGGAGCCGGTGTTCCCAGGGTGTGGCTGAGGGACTGAAATAAACCACTGGAACTTAAAACCCCCAACCCACTTTGTACACAACACCCACAGGACGGAGGGAAGGTGTGTGGGCTGGAGGAAATCCACAAGCTGACCCCTCCCAGGTTTTGCCAATCCTGTGGAAAAACTGGAGCCGAGGGGCCCACCACCAAAGGGTAAGGGGCTTGGCAGTTTGAGCTCTGCTCCATGCTCAGGGATCCAAGAAGGAGGCCTGCTTCTACACACACCCCCGACACATTCTCTGTGCGTGTGCACACATTCTCCTTTTGGGCCAAATATTTCGCCCCAAGAGAAAAGTCAGGCTTGTGTCTGCTGGCAATTCCCAGCTGGAGGAAGTGTTGGGTCTTGCATCTCTCCCTCTTTCTCTGGCCGGCGCGGCTTGTCGTCCCCCCCCCCACAGAACAGACAAGCAGGACAGAGGAAGTGGGGGGCTGCTGGCTTGGCGTACCCTTCCCTCCCTCTCCAGCTAATGGCATTTACAGAGACTGGCCGGCCAGTGGCTGCCAGACAGGGCTTGGATGGCTGGTCAGTCTCAGTGTGAAGATGAGCAACACAACAACAAGGAAGGGTGCCTGTTAGGGGTGGGGAAGAGAGAGAGAGAAGGGGGAGGCTTGGTGGGCCCCCAGGATCCCCCCACTCCAAGTACCTCTTCCCCAGAGCTGAGGGGGAGAGACGGAGCTTGGCTGTGAAGGCAAGACCCCCTCCCCACAGACTGCGCTTCCCCAAATTCTGTCCAGCATGGGTTGTAGGGAGATAGAATCATAGAACCAAAGAGCTGGAAGAGACCGCAGGGGTCATCCAGTCCAACCTTTGTCAGACATCTCTGCTTAAAAACCTCCAAAGAAGGAAGGAGACTCCACCACACTCTGAGGCAGCAGAGAGAGGGTCTCCGAGAGGGTCTTTAGCAGCTGCCCAAGGCCCCTTCCTCATCTTGCACGGGCTCCTTAGGCATACAATGGCTTCAAGCTACAGGAAAAGAGATTCCGCCTAAACATTAGGAAGAACTTCCTGACAGCAAGGAAGGTTTCTAAGCAGAGGCTGGATGGCCATTTGTGGGGCTGCTTTGAGTGTGTCTTCCTGCATGGAAGAAGGGGGTTGGACTCAATGGCCATGTGGTCTCTTCCAACTCTTGTTTCTGATTCTAAGAGCGGTTCCACTATGGAATCTGCCACCTCCTGGGAGTATGGTGGAGTCTCCTCCTTCCTTGGAGATTTTTAAAGAGAGGCTGGGTAGCCACCAGTCAAAGGGAGGGCTTGGATTGTGTCTTCCTGCATGGCAGAAGGGGATTTCACTGGACGGCCCTGGGGGTCTCTTCCAACTCTAGGATTCTAGGATTCTATGACCTGAGAACAGCTGGGAAGGGCAGCCCCCCAGCCTCTTCCCCCCACAGCTTCCCTGTTGGAAAACACAGTGTGCTCCAGTGACTCCCCTCCTTCCATGCCACACTTTCAATGTGTGCTTGGGGACTTCTATCCAGCACAGGAGAAGCCCACACACACCACCTGTGCCCCTCTCTGGGCACATGTGCCTCCAAGTTGTCCATCAGCTTATGGCCACCCCATGATTCTCACAGGGTTTTTCTTAGGCCAGGAATCCTCAGAGGTGGTTTTGCCAATTTCTTCCCCTGAAAAAGAGCCTCCACCACCTGGCACTCCTAGGCTGTCTGCCATCCAGTGACAGATGGGAGGGCCAACCCTGCTTAGCTCCTGACTTCCCTCTTTTCCAAGAGAAATGCAAAGCCCCCCACCCAGGTGCTCCACTGACCCCCAAATCCCCATCTCTGAGGGAGGCAGGGAAGGCCCTGGAGCAGGCTGGGGTCTGGGGTCAAGGAACTGAGGTGGGCAGGCTGTGAGGAGAAGAAGGGGAGCCCAAGAGGCCTCTGGTTGGCTGTTTGGGGGATCCCTGTCTGTCCCAGAAGCTTTCTTATGCTCAAGAGCCTCGCTCCCGGCACATCGCAGCTCCACCAAACCTGCCTGCAGTGGGCAATGAGAAGTCTCAGAGGTTTCTGCCTCAGAGCACCGGGGTCTTCCTCTCCAGACTGCCTGGGGAGGGGTGCGCTGCCTGTCTTCCTGTGGTCTGGGGCAGTCCCTTGTCCCCTACTCTGAGGTCTGGCCGATGCCATCCTGGAGGGCTGGGAGCCTGGCTGAAGAGGAAAGATAGCCCGGGATGGACGGACTGGCCTGACGAACAGAAGGCGTGCAATGGCTGGGATGGAGGAGAGCACAAAGCCCTCTCGGCCCCCGGCAAGGAGGCAAAGAGCAGCCCCCCACCTCCAAAACAAAGGCTGCCCTGTCTCAGACATGAGCCATGCACGCACGCATGCATGCGTGTGCCCCTCGGGACCGGCCAGACGCATGGCTGGCTGGAAAACCCGTCCTGGCGAGCGTGACGTGGGAGAACCAGGCCAGGACGGGGGTGCGGAGGAGAAACCGTGGCTCACGAGCGGGCCACAGCGCTGAGGTCACTTCCGTCCCGCCCCCCCATCCACACACGGCCTGGTTATGCCAAGGAGCCACGCCACTGCCCTGTCCCTCCTCTGGCCCTGTGGCAGGGGCCTCGCTCGGTAGCCGTGTCCCTGGAACTCCTGAGGGCCGTCCCGGCCCCACGTCCAGCCCCTCTCCCCTTCCCATCCCTCCCCGCTCTCCCCCTCCACCTCGAGTGTGTTCCCGTCCCGACTGTAACGAGAAGCAGATGTGAGCAGCAGCAGCAGCAGTGCAAAGCCAGGGAGGGAGGGGCGGAGGGACAGAGCGAAGAGGAGAGGGAGTCCTGGGACTGAAGCGGCACACACCGTCCCCCTGCCTTCTCCTGTCCCACTGCCTGGCTGGCTGGCTGGCTGGCTGGAGGGCTGGGGGGGATGCACCGAACAGGAAGAGGGGTCCCAAGGCCAGCCCAGTCGGGCCAGGGGAGCAAGGCAGTGGGGGAAGCCCAGGAGGGCCGGCTGCGGCGGGTGGCGGCGGGTGGCGGCGGCGGGGCAGGGCGCTGGGGCCCAGGCCTGCCAGGCAGGAAGTCAGGGGGGAGAGCAGGAGAGAGGGAGTGAATCAGCCAGCCAGCCAGGCTGTGCGCAAAGCAAGCCGTCGGGGTGTGAGGAGCGAGAGCCCGGACGGACCCTGGCCCGCCTGCACCCATCCCGTGGGTGCCCAGGTCGGAGGGGGCGGGAAGAGGACAGCGGGCCAGGGGCCACGGCTGACCGCCACGGTTCTTCCTGATCCACGTTGCAGCACCACCACCACCGCCGCCTCCATCATTGGACCTGTGGCCCGGGGCCATGCGCAGCTGACCAGCGCCCCCAGGCATGGCGCGAGGAGAGCCCGGGATGGCCAGCCCCGTGGCCGCTGCCACAGCGTGGCTCTGCGTCGGTTGGGCCCTGCTAGGGGGGCCGGCCTGGGCCATGAACTACCCTCCCCGGTACAGCCTCTACACAGGGGGTGTCCTGCCCTTCTCGCAGCTCCAGGGCACCACCGCTCAGGCCCCCAGCGGGGCGCGGGTGGCCAGCCGCCACAGGTAAGAGTGCCCAGGGGGCCACCACCGCCATCAGAGGGGCAGGGCCAGGAGGAAGGGGAGGCGGTCTCACCCGGGTCTCCAAGTGGCCCCCTGAAGCAAGGCGGATACAGGGAGGGGGTGGGAAGAGGGAACTTGCAAGGGGGGACGATGGAAGACCCTCCCCTGCCTGGGAGAAGCTGGGGGCGTGACAGCCGGTGCTGCCCAAAGCAACGTGCGCCGCCACTGGCCAGGGGGGCTGGGCTCTGGCCAGGGCAACCGCTCTGGGCTGGGGCAACCACTTCTCTTGGGGAAGAGGCCCAGAAGAGCCCCCCGGGGGGATGGGCAACTGAGCTGAGGAGGGGGCAGAGGGGACCAGAGGGGGCTCACGTCTTTCTCGGCATTTCCTTCCTTTCCTTCCTTTTGCCGGCTTGAGTTTGGAAGGGCCCCTTTTCTGGACCACAGGCAGTCTGGGGGGGGTCTTTGGGGAGCCCTGTCCTGCCCCCTCCCCAACAGAGCCCTGCCCAAGCGCTGGTGCCAAGGGCTGC
Source organism: Ctenosaura bakeri (assembly GCA_948474755.1). Lineage (NCBI taxonomy): Eukaryota > Metazoa > Chordata > Lepidosauria > Squamata > Iguanidae > Ctenosaura > Ctenosaura bakeri. The sequence continues at coordinate 191,111 of CAOLHI010001678.1, forward strand.
TGCGGACGTTGCCCGTGGCCCCAGCCTGAGTGCTGCGGCCGGACCCGGGGAAAAGGGCCGGGCTCAGGAAGGAGGGGCTCTGGGGAGCGGGAGGGGGCTGGAGGGGCGCGCGGGGGGCGGGGCTCGCCGATCCCTTCTATTGTGTGTCTCTTGGGACGGTCGCCCGCGGGAGGAGGGCGGCAGGCAGGAGATAGGAAGGAAGGAAGGAAGGAGGGAAGGGGACAAGTTGGGCGCTGTGGGCAAGGGGGGCAATCGCCCTGGCCAAACGGCCTGCCCCTCCCCTCCCCTCCCCACCCGCCCGTGCCCGGGGGGCTGCTCGGAGCCTGAGACCCCTGCCCGGACCCGGAGCGCCTGGCCGCCGGGCCTCTCCCTCCCCGGCCCTCTCTGGGCGTTGGGGGCGCGTCCTTCCCCTCTGCCGGGGGGCGCTGGCGGGGGCGGTAGGGGGTCCCTGGAGTTGCCGGGGGGGCTTCCATGCAGACTCGTGGCCCATTCGCGAAGGGGCCGGCCTGCAGACTCTGGAGAGGTTCCGTGGGGGGGTGGCACGGGGGGCAGATGCGGGGGGTCGCGCGTGCGCCTTGCTTGGGGGCTGCCAGGCCCTTCCTTTGCACCCCTTCCTCGCTGGGGGGCGGAAGCGGAGGGGAGGGGGGCTGGAGGGATGCCGGGCCTGGGGGACCGGGGAGGTTGCGGTTTGATACGACTGCGGGGAGGCGGGGAGGCGGGGAGGGAGTGAGGGATCGCGCGCGCCAAGGAAGCGGGGGAGACGTTCCAAGCCCAGCCTTGCGGGAGGGGGAAGTCTTTGTGGGGAGGGGGCGCTGGAGGGAGAGAAAAGCCCGGGGCACCCCCGTCCCTAAGCCCCACCCTCCCACTCCAGGAGTTTCCCAAAGCAACTCGGGGGGCGGGATCGGAGCTGGGGAGACCCTGCCCGCCCGACTGTTCGCAGCCCCGGGCTGGTCCCCCCTCCCTTTCCCGGGGGGCGGCGGGGGGGCGCTTCGTACCCCGTTGTCCCGATCGGCAGCTCCCCGGCCACGCCCCCTCCGAGCCGCTCCCCCCGCCCCTGTTCCAGGGGTCCGGCAGCCAGGAGCCTGAAACCAGGAGGCCAAAAGAACGGCCGAGCGGCCGGGCGGCCTCTCCCGCTGCCGGGGCGCTTTGGGGAGGGCAGCTCCCTCCCTGCCCTGCGGCGGGCGCCTTCCTGGGGCGGGGGGCGGTTCTTGCCTGCCGTCCAGTCATTGCTGAGTGACGGCGACCCCTAAGGCGGAGACCTCGTGGAGTTTTCTTGGCAACATTGGTTCAAGGGGGGAGCGGCTTTCACCTGAGGCTGAGAGAGCGTGACTTGTCCAGGGCCACGCGGTTTCCACGGCTAAGCAGGGATGTGACCCTGACCTCCCCGGGTCCTATCCCTCCCAAGGGGTCCCGCCCCCCAGCAGAACTCTGCCCCCCTGAAATGCCATTTCCCATTGTCAGCCGGGGGCTTGTTCTGGAATTTCCCTTGCGTGAAATGACAGTGTCCTCCTGTGCATGTGCAGAGAGCCTTTCCCGCCCTCCCACTGGACGAGACAGGGTGCCCTTCTGCGCACAGCCAGAAAAAGGAGTCCTGCTACTGTTCGACCCAAGGAGAGCAGTTTCCAGAGCAGAGCCTGGGCTCTTGCGAGACCCCCTGCCGGAAGAAGGATTTCTGCCAGGGGAAGGGAGCCAGGGGGCTCAGCAATGATTAACCCGGCACAGGGGACCCTGGGCTGGCCCAGAATGTCTCAGGCAGGCGGGGGGGCTTCCACCCCCAGAAACCCTTCCTGATCAAAGGTCTCTGCTTTCTCCAGGAGACCACAAAGCCCCCTCCAAGCCCAGGCATGGCCACCTCCTATCGCCCAGGGAGGGGGGCAGGGAAAGGACAACAGATGACCAGAAAGTGACGCCCACCCTTTGCAGGGCACACTAACATGCAAGAAGAGCAAGAGAGGGAAGCCAGCCATGAAGCCAGTGCCAGGATTTCCCCACTTGCTCACCAAGGCCCCCAGTTGGCTCTGCTCCTTCCAGGGGGGTGGGGGACCCTGCGCCCAACTCTCAGTTTGCCCCCTGCTCCCTGTTGCCTGGGCACTGGTGCCAAGCTGAGCAAACTGCTCCTGGCCTCGGTGGCCCTGGGGGGGTCTCTTCCAACTCTGTGGTTTTCTGCAGGGTCCTTTGGGGGGGACCCACCAGCCTCTGTGCACTTGCATGGTCCTTTCAGGGATGTGCAGAGCAGCTTGAAGGAGAGGCAGCCGAAAAAGGCTGCACACAGACGGGGAACCAACGCACTCTTTTTAGGGGAAGCCGGCCTGCTCCCAGCTCTTAACACCGGGCTTCAACTAGCCGTGTCGGAAGCAGACTGAGAGGGGCCCCATGTAGGCAAACCATATTCCTTCAAACATGAATGTCTGTTCCTTTGAAAAGAGGCCAGCGGCATCTTAAAGACCGAGATTGCAATTCCGTGCACGCTTTACTTGGGGGAAGCCTTGCTGGACATTGTGGGTCCCCTCTGAGTCGGATTCTGCGGGATTCAGCTGCTTCCCCTTTACTGTGGGGGAAACCTCACCGGCTGGAGCCAAGTGGCGCAGCCTGTGGTCCACAGAAGCCCCTGGCACAAGAGGTGCAACGAGACTTGCCCCGTTGACTCTTTCCCACAACAGGCTGGGGCTGAGGGCAGTGCGGCCCCGTCTCCCCCAGCCCTCCGGGATTGGCCGCACACCACTCCCTTTGTCCTGCTCTCGCCCCGTTTGACCAGACAGGTCTTTTGGGAAAGGCCCCAAAAGTGATTCCGCCAGAGAGGTGAGAACGGCAAGGATCCTTTTCCCTCCCCAAGACTCCCCTTCCAAACGCCTTCTGACTTTCTCGGCGGGGGGCAAAGATGCCTGTACCAGGCATGGCCTGGAACTTGGGTTCCTACGACCCTCTTTCCGGGTCTCAGGCAAGGGGAAGAATCTCAGGGCGAGAGCACCATCTTGAAAGTAAGTGTGTGTGTGTGTGTGTGTGTGTGTGTGTGTGTTCCTCATGGTTAGACTGCACAGAACCATAGAATTGGAAGAGACCCCCAAGGGCCACCGAGTCCAACCCCCCCCCCGCCACCCAGGAATACACCACCAAAGCAGTCACAAAAACGACTTTTAAAAACCAACAACAAATAGCATCCTCTGTGTGGCTGCGGCTGATGTTTATAAGTGCAGCCCAAGGGGGCACCCCTTGTGACATCCCCCTTGCCGTATCCCGGGGCCTCTCTCTTTCTGAGATACGGCATGCGGTCATCTCCCCATCCCATGGGGTTTGGGGACAGCGCTGCCCCGGCCTCCCCACTTGATCACAGATCTCCTGAACCCAAGACGGGGCAGACCTTGGGGCCGCACACTGGGCCTGGTTGGGCCTTTCTTTTGCTGCCAATGTGGAGACCAGGGTTCAAATCCCCACCCCCTGGATGACCTTGGGCAAGTCACACTCTCTCAGCCTCGGTGGAAAGCAGAGGCAGGCCTCCTCTGAAGAAATCTGGCCAAGAAAACCACGTGACGGGGTCGCCTTTGGGCGGCCATAAGCAAGAATGTTGGAAGGGAGGGAGCATCCAGTGGAGGATGAGGAAGGTACGCCGGGAGGGGCTCGCTCTTTCTTTCCTCCTGCCTGCGGAGTGGGCCCCCCGGGGAAGAACGTGGTCCCCCTCCCGCAGTGTGGGTCACCAACAGGTTCTCCAGGAACCGACCCCGGCCCTGATCCTCTGGGGCAAGGTCCGCGGGGGGGGGGTCCAGAGGCTTCCAGAGTGTGTGGGGGGGTGCAGCCACACGGCCCCGATCCAACCGCTCCCCCGTTCTCCCCCCTCCGCTCCCTGCCCCCCTGCAGGAACTGGTGCGCCTTCGTGGTCTCGCGGACGGTGAGCTGCGTGGTGGAGGACGGCGTGGACACCTACGTGAAGCCGGACTACCAGCCCTGCGTCTGGGGGCAGCTCCAGTGCCCGCGGGTCGTGACGTGAGTGGGGAGGGGGGCCGACCCTGCTTAGCCGGGGGGCGGCCGGGGGCTGCGCCGCCGCTCCTCCGCCAGGGAGCCCCCTCTGCGTCGGGCGGCGCGCCGGGGCGGCTGGGGCTTTGGCCGGGGGGCGGCCGCGGGGGCGGGGGGCGGGCGGGGCGCGGGGGCGCGGCCGAGGGGGAGGGGGAGGAGGAGGAGGGGGCGGCCGGACGCCTGCGGCTGCCGCCTGGCGCGTGCCCAGCCCGCCCCCGGGGAAGCGCTCCGCCGGGGCCGCGGGGCGACGGGGGCGCGTGGGGAGGGAGGGAGGGGGCGGGCGCCCCCCGGTGGACACTCCCCGGCGCCGCGGAGGGAAAGTCGCCGCCTGGTTCCGCCGGAGCTGCCTCGGAATCCCGTGGAATCCGGGAGCTTGCAGGGCTTGAGAGGGATCTCTGGGATTCGCGGCCCCTCGTCCCTCCCCGCGTCTCAAGCCCCGGGATGCCCAAGGACGCAGCCCTGCCTGTTCCAAGGGACGCCGGAGCGCCATCGCGGGATACTGTGACGCCCTCCCCCGAGACTCAGGGCAGGACAAAGCGCCCCGGGCCCCACCCCGCTCTTCTCCTCCCCGGTCCTTGGAAGGAGCCTCCGAGGCTGCCCTACCGTGAACGGTTGCGCAAAAGCAGGATTTCCCGCAGCAGCGGCTGACAAGCCAGACCGGGGCAACCCCCTCTTCTGCCCAACCGTTAAAGGCGCCGCAGGACCTAAAGACCCCAAAGGCACCCGGTCCCCTCTGATCTTGGAAGCTAAGCAGGGTCAGCCCTGGCTGGTCCTTGGATGGGAGACCACCAATGAATGGACAAATAGAAGGTGCTGTGGGCTGTATTTTAGAGGAAGGAGGGAGTACCAGGACAACGTCTGAGGATGCCTCGCCTGAGAAATCCCTGTGGAATTCATGGGCATAACTCAACAGGCAACTTGAAGGCCCAATCCGGCTCCCAGTACCCAGCTCCGGTTAATCCGGCAACCCCAAGCGTCCCGCATTCTCTCTTCAGCCTTGCAAGCAGCAGGGAGGGGGGTCGGGTAAGGCAGGCACAGCAGGTGCAAGAGGGACAGGACCTGCAGAGGCAAGACCAGCCTCACCTGCTGCCATGCCAGGGGCCAAGCGTGGCAGCGATGGCAGAGGAAGGGTCCTTGCCAGCAGCTCCCTCCCTGCCTGGCAGCTGGCTTGCCTGGAACAGCTCCTGCCTGCCTGGGTGGGGGGAGTGTAGCCACTGCCCTCGAGTTCCCAAGCCCCAAACCCCACCTGCTCTCCCTCCCTCTCTCAGGTACCGGAGTTTTATGCGCCCGCGCTACAAGGTGGCCTACAAGACAGTCTCAGACATGGAGTGGCGCTGCTGCCCTGGCTACTCGGGTGACGACTGCGTGGAAGGCGGGGTGCCCCTCACCACCCCTCGGCCACGGCTTCCGGCCGGCCGGCCCAACCTGTCTGGCTTCGGCAACCCTGCGCTCAGCGGCCTCGGCGGAGAAGGTACTGCCTGGGCAAAGGGCTGAGCACAGGTGAAGGTCGAGGGGAAGAGGGTCCTGATCCACCATGGTCTGTGGGACCGCCGGTAGCGTTCCTCTCCTGGGCCAAGAGCAGGGGTCGACAGTACAGGGCGCGTATCCCTTATCCGAAATGCATGGGGCCAGGAGGCTTTTGGATTTGGGGGGGGGTTAAATTTTGAATACCCGTCTTTGCATATCCATACGTCATATCTTGGAGAGACAAGACCCAAGTCTAAACAGGTTTCCAGTCCCCCATATACACACAACCTGAAGGCAATTTTATAAAATGTTTTTCATAATTTTGTGCATGAAACAAAACTTGTGACACGGAAAGCAAAGGTGGCACCATCTCAGCCACCTAGGTGGGCAATTCTGGATTTTGGAGTATTTGGGATTTCTGGATAAGGGATGCTCAACCTGTACCATCAATATATTATTAATTAAAGTAAATTTAAGTACATTTGTCATTACTTACACACAAACTGAATTTTAATAATAAGTCACACAAACAGTCAGATTTTATTGCTTAAACTCGAACAGGAAGACTTTCAACAAATTTAATACTTTTTAACAAGACATAATTGCTAACTGATTTTAGATGACTTTTAATCTGTTTAATCTACACACACACACACAGTTTAGCTGAAAAGCTACCCCCAAAAGTGTGGCCCTTGAGTGCTTGGCTAACCTGAAAAGTGGCCCCCGGCCCCAAAGAGCAGATCCCTGCCCCGTGCTGCATACAAAGAAGCAGGCACCCTGCCCGTTGTGGGCCTCTGTGACTTGTTGTTGTGTGCCAGTGTGGCGCCACTGGTTTGAGTGTTGGATTACAGCTCTGGAGAGTAGGGCTCAAATCCTTGATCAACCGTGGAAACCCATTGTGTGACACTCTCTCAGCCCCAGAGGTAGACAAAGGCAAACCCCCTCTGGACAAATCTTGCCAAGGAAAACCTGTGATAGGTTCACCCAGGGTCTCCGTAAATCAGAAATGACACTATCACAGGGTTTTCTTGGCAAGATTTGTTCAGAGGGGGTTTGTCTTGGCCTTCCCCTGAGGCTGTGAGAGTATGGCTTGCCCAAGGTCACTTAGCGGGTTTTCTTGGCTGAGCAGTGACTTGAACTCTGGTCTCCAGAGCTGTGGTCAGCTCTCCATCCCTTAGGCCACACTGCCTCTCTTGGATTAGAGCCCAGAAGTCTGCTTCCTTTTGTTTTCAGCCAGGTGAAAAGTTTGATGAACCAAACTTACAGGTGAGGCCTCAACCCAGCCTTGCCCAGCTGGGGGACTGCCAGATGTGTTGGGCCACAACTCACATTGTTGGCAGCCAGTGTGGTACAAGGATGATGGGAGCTGTGGTCCAATGCATCCAAAGGGCACCAGATGGGAGAAGAGCTCAGCTTTTGTACAGTGACTCCTTTGCCATTTGCAAAAGGGACCCTCCTTGCCCAGGAGATAGTGCCCCTGTTTGTCCCCACCCTGGTCTGGTTGTCCCACTCTTGTGGCTGAAGCAGAATTCAGAGCGCCCAGAGTCCACGTGCCGTAGCCACAGGAGGCAACCGATATCAAATAGTCCAAGCAGTTGAAGTAGAAGCCAGTAAACAGTCCGAGAGTCATGAATCCTTTGCCTCTCTTGGGGAGTGGGAAATCTTTCTTCCAGCTCCTCTTCTTGAACTGCGGGAGGACTCAGCTGGCTCTCACACTCCTTTTCAAAGAGACATGAACTCTCAAGGGGGTTGGCATGACAGTGGTTCTCCAATCTCTTCTCCCCCCCCGCAGGGCACAGGGACTCGGAGAAGGTGCAGCAGCTGGAGGACAAGGTCCAGCGCCTGAGCAAGCAGCTGCAAGACCTGCAATCAACCCTCCAAGCCAACAATGCCAAGCTGACCGAGGACGTGCGCCGGGCCGTGGAGGCCTCCCTAAACGGCAAGCAGCCGGCAGACGCAGCCGCCCACCCCGAGATGAAGGAGACCCTCAACGAGATCCAGCGCCACCTCCAGCGCCTGGACAATCGCATCTCCGACCACGAGAATGGCCAGGGTGTGACGGGCGGAGGCAGCAGTGGCTCCGACATCCGAGGTGAAGTCCTCCAGGAGGTGGAGCGACGTTTGAAGGACTCGTGTGCCTCCTGCCTGGCCGGGGTGGAGGGGCTGCAGCAGAAGCAGGCGGAGGATCGCGAGCGCACACGGGCCCTGGAGAAGCTGATCACCGCAGTGGACCAGCGGAACCGGGAGGCCGTGGATGCTGTCCGGCAGCACGTGGGCCACCTGGCTGGGCAGCTACCCAAGGAGGACTGCTGCCCCCATTTGGACGGCCGAATGGACGGGCTTGAGCGCCGCCTGGACACCCTCTCGGACTCCCTGACCCCAGTGACCAGGCAGGCAGGGGGACCAGGACCACCGTCACCCCCTCCCTGGAGCCTGGACCGGCGCATGTCCGAGATGGAGAGCCGTGTCAACACCACCCAGCGCGGCCTGGAGGAGCACTTTGCGGACCTGCAGATGATGCTGCAGGGGGCCGACGACAGGCTGCGGAGGGCTGAGGGTCAGCTGGACTTTCTCTTCTCCCGCCTGAATGACTTCCAGAGCCACGTCCACCGGGCCCTGGCCAACCTGTCCCGGGATGTGGGGGCCCTGAAGGACAGCAGTCTCCAGCAGCAGGGGGCCCTGGAGCGGATGCGGGGCACTGTCCACACCTGCACCCAGATCTGCACCCCACCGGGCAACCAGGATTCCCAGATCAGCGACATCCTGAGTGACCTGGAGCGGCGGGTGCTGGACAACGAGGGGCAGCTGCGCCAGCTGGGCACCAACCTCCACCAGTTGGACCTCTCGGGCAAGCTGCGCCAGCTGCACAGCCTGGTGGGGGCCAACAGCGAGGGCCTGAGCAAGCTGGCTGGGGAGGTGGGTGAGCTGGAGAACCGGCTGGTGGTCTCCGGGAGCGCCGGACCCCCAGACCTGGCCCGCTACACCAACCACACCAACCGGCGTCTGGAGAGGCTGGAGCAGGAGGTGGAGGGGCTGGGGTCCTGCTCAATCCTGTGCGGTGAGGTGGGGCAGCTCCGGGCACAGGTGGAGGCCTGCCAGGCGGCCTGCCAGCCAGCGGGGAAGAGGCTGGACCCCCTGGGTGGCAGCGGTGGGGAGCAGCTGCCCCCTGGGGAGGCCTCCAAGCCCCTGGACGGCTTCAGCGTGATCGGGGGCACCTCGGGGGTCCACCTGCGGTCGCTGCAGGGCGAGCTCTCGGAGGTGATCCTGGGCTTCAGCTCCCTGAACGAGACGCTGGCGGGGCTGCAGGCCACGGTGGAGAAGCACCAGACGGACCTCCACGAGCTGGGCAGCACCAAGGACCGGATCATCGCCGAGATCAACCGGGTGCAGCAGGAGGTGACGGAGCACGTGAGCGAGAGCGAGGAGCGCTTCCGGGGGCTGGGCCAAGACCTCCAGCACTTCGGCGGGACCCTCCGGGTGGAGGCCTCCGACTGCCGGCGGGCCTCCGGGGGGCTGGCCGAGCGGCTGGCCAAGCTGGAGGGGGCCTGTGAGCGGCTGGACCAGGTCTCCGGGAGCCTGCGGAAGATCAAGGAGGGGCTGGACAAGCACGTCTCGGCCCTGTGGGGCTGCCTGCGCGACATGAACGGGACGCTGCGCACCCACGAGGCCCTGCTGGACAAGATCCACGGCAGCCAGCTGCTCACGATCCACCGCCGCCTCAACACCCTGAACGGCTCCCTCCAGAACCTGCAGGACCAGCTCCATGACCTCTCCCTGCAGGACTTCACAGGTGCCTCTCTGGCCGAGCTGGGAGGGAGGGAGGGAATAAGGCAGGTGGACCTTTCCCTGCAGGACTTCGCAGGTGCCCCTCTGACCAAGCTGGGCAGGAGGGAAGGAAGAGAGGGAAGGAGAGGGTGAGGGATGGAGGGAAGCCAGGAAGGGAAGTGGGACAGAGGGAGGGAGGGAGGGCGGGCGGGCAGAAGGGGGGCAGGCAGACAGACAGACAGACAGGCAGACGGGGGAGAGGGGGGGGTGCCCTGCAGCCTGCTCTTTCTTCAGGTCCTGATCCAGGTGACTGGGGTGGGGAAGGGTCTCTGTTGCTTCCTGGGGGTTGCTGGTCAACATGTCTTCCTCTCTCTCCCCTTTCAGGCCCTCCAGGACTTCCAGGACCAGCAGGGCCCATGGGGAGACAGGGGCCCCCAGGTCCGATGGGGCCCCCTGGGAAGGATGGAAGGACCGGCAACGTGGGGCCCCCAGGTGAGGGGCCAGAAGCTGGGCTTTTGAGGACCAAATGGGGGTCCTGCCTTTTTGGTGGGATTGGGAGGGGGGTGCACCCTCACAGCCTGGAGGAAGGTCAGCCTCTCCAAAGCGTGGGGGCCCATTCCCCTGACGTCCCCTTCCCCCTGTTTCTGCATCTTCCTCCCCACAGGGTCACCAGAATTAAGGGGGGGCAGGGAGGGTCTTGTCCCCAAAGACAAGGGGCACCAGGAAGCCGGATTCTGGGGCTCAAAGGATGCCTTCTGCTCAAAAGGAAAGGGAGGGGGGAGACACTTGGGCCTCCACCTCAAACCCCCTCCCTGAATATCTCCAGAAGGCGGGACAGGTCTGGGCCGGTGGGTCAGGATGGGAGGGGGTGAATTGGACCAGAACACACAAGGGGTCTCTGCCCCAGTGAGGCTGTAGGGTAGGCATGGGGCACCTGCAGAATGTGCCCCCCCCTGCAGTGCCCCACCAGAGGGCTTGCTCACAAAGGCGGCTTTTCCAGCCCTCCCTGGCTGACGCTCCTTGCCCGCTCTTCCATGGCAGGTCTGGAGAAGTGGGCCCCCAGATATCTGTGGGGCAGGACAGCTTCACCCACCTTCTCAAAGGTCTGATGAGACTCCCTTTTCTCTTGCAGGTCTCCCTGGAGAGCAAGGTAAAGGAGTGGGCAGGGGTTGGGGGGCAGGCGGAATGGGCGGGGAGGGCTGAGCCAGGAGACGGACGGTGGAAGGCGGCCCCTCCTGACCCAGAGACCACCTGCTGGCCAGGGGGAGGTGGGGAGAGGGGGGAATGTTTCAAGGAGTGGGGTGGGGGTGGGGACAGCATCTCCCCAAATTTCCAGGGTCCTGGCTGATGTGTGTTAAACCAGAGGGCCCCTCAGATTAAGGAATTAGGTGCCTTAGTGGAGCCTCGGTGTGGGGAGAGGTGAACTTGTGGCCCATTGATAAGGCTTCTTAGGAACTGGCCCTGAGGCACCTCCCTCCCTTCTTTGTGGGCTCTGCCAACACACTAGTAATAAAATCGTCTCCAAGGAAATGGGGGAGCGGGTGCCGGCTTCAGCCCACCCACCCACATTTCCCTTCCTTGGTGGGACTGGATCCCACCCCACTGGTCTCTGAGGCTTATTGGCCTCCCCCTTGTTGGAACCCACTCAAAGAAATCCGCCTGGTTTCCGAGCTTGCGGGGCTGGGCAGGAAGGAGAGGAGGCAGCATGGTCCTCGGGGGGCCCTCACCACTGCCCCCTCCCCCTTGCAGGGCTCCCTGGTCCAGCCGGAACGATGCCCAAAGTCTCCTTCACGGCAGTGCTGACCTCCCGGCATGTGGACACGGGCACCATCGTCTTTGACCGGGTGTTGGTGAACGACGGTGACTTCTACGATCCGGACTCAGGTCAGGGGGGCAAGGTGGGGGGGCTCAACTCAGAAGAACCTCAAGGGAGACCCCCAGTTGCATCAGGCCAAGGGTCTCACTCAGGGGTGGGGTACCCCGGGCTCTTCTGGGGTCCCCATCTGGCCCCGTGGGCTTCGTCAAACAGCCACATTCACACAACACATCGGCAGCCCTTCGGTCTCACATTTCCAAAGCCGTGAGTCCGTTCTGTGGCATCCCATCCTATGGAAACCCAGGATTTGCAGTTTAGCGGGGTGCTGGAGCTCCCTGACAGAGATTTCTAAATCTCTCAGAGGACTACAAATCCCAGCCTTCCATAGGATCAAGCCATGGGAGTTCAAGGGCCATCAAACTGATAAAACTGTGTATCACAGACACACAGAAGGAAGTTGAATGTTCAAGAAAAATCTCTTTTGCACTGTGTGGTTACAGGGCAGGCTGATTCCATGGCTTTAAGAGCCACGGCCTCATTCTGTGGCATTCTTGGGATTTCTAGTTCCTTACAATTATCTGCTTGAGAGCTCTAGGGCCTCTCCACCAAACTACAAATCCCAGGATTCCAAAGGATGGAGCCAAGACAATTAAAAACCAGGCTCACAGTGGTATGAATATGTTACGTGGAAGAATTCCCAATGTATCTGTGGTCCCCCCTTCCACCCCAGTTCTCTCTGAAGGCCTGGTTAGTTGCAGAAAGGGCTTGAAGCTAAAATGTGGAGGCTGTTTTTGCCCCCACCCATTTTGCTGCCTTTGCCCCCCTCAACCCCTAAGAACTTCCCTGGAACTGAATTTGGCCCTTGACATGGTGCTGAATCTCACAGTGGGTGCCCAGGAGCTCCACGGAGGGCCCAAGGGCCAGATCCCCTCCTGCTCTTACACCTCTGCATTTGGGAGGTGGAAGCATGGTGCCCCACTGGTCCTGGAGGGTGCCCAGAGCTCTGCGGACCGGCTGGAGAGTTCTCTCCCAGCTCTGGAGTTCCTTCCTGTCGGGTCAACACCAGGTCCAGGGGTTACATCATTTGAACCAAAAAAATCATAAGATTTCAAAGGGATTGAAAGGGCCAAATCCAGTCCAACCTGCTTCTGCGTGCAGGAAGATACAGGCCCTTTCCACATGACACTCTTATAGCATGATTATTCCACTTTCAACCTCCTAGGGAATCCTGGGGTTTGCAGCTTCGGGAGGGGCCAGCCGGCCCCTCCCAAAGCTGCAAATCCCAGAATTCCCTAGCAGTTTGAAAGTGGAATAATCATGCTATAAGGGTGTCATGCGGAAAGGACCACAGTCAAGACATTCTCTTTGACAGATGGCCATCCAGCCTCTGCTTAAAAACCTCCAAAGAAGGAAGAGAGATTCCACCATACTCCCAGGCAGCAGCGTATTTCGCTGTTGAACTGCTCTGACCGTCAGGAATTTCGTCCTAAAGTTTAGATGGAATCTTTTTTCTTGAAGTTTGAAGCCATTGCTCCGTGTCCTAGTCTCTGGGGCAGCAGAAGACAGGCTTGCTCCATGCTCCATATGACATCCCTTCAAAGATTTAAGCATAGCTATCATGTCCCATCTTAACCTTCTTTTTGTTAGGCTAAACACACCCAGCTCCCTGAGCTGCTCCTCAAAGGGATTCATGGTTTTCAAGCTTTCCACCATTCTGCTTGCCCTCGTCTGGACACAATCCAGTTTGTCAATTACTTTCCAGCATGTCAAGTTCTTCCTGATGTTCCGCTGGAATCTCTTTTCTTGTGACTTGGATCCAGTCAGGATTTCCTCCCCCACCACCGCCAAAATCCACGCACGTGTCTTCCCCCCGGGTCCCTGAAGTGAGCCTGGGGCTCAAAGCCAAACAGGTACCTCAAACCCCCCTTGTTTGTTTCCTTTTGCTCCTCAGGGATCTTCACCGCTCCTGTTTCCGGCCGCTACATGGTCAGCGCTGTCCTGACCGGCCACCGAGGCGAGAAGATTGAGGCCGTGCTGTCGCTCTCCAACCAGGCCATCGCCCGCAGCGACTCCGCCGGCTACCAACCCGAAGGCCTGGAGAACAAGCCCGTGGCGGAGCACCAGCCCAGCGCCGGGGCCCTGGCGGTCTTCACCCTCATTGTCCCCATGGAGGCCGAGGAGACCCTCTGCGTGGACCTGGTCTCTGGCCAGCTGGCCTACTCACCGGACGAGCCCCTGACCGTCTTCAGCGCCGCCTTGCTCTACGAGGATGGGTTGGGGGTCTAGGTGGGTCAGGGGAGGAGCAGGGCAGGAAAAGCTGGATCTCTTCAGCAGCCCAGCCTGAAAGGGAGTAAGGAGGAGGCCCAGACCCCCTTTCTTCCAGCCCCAGTCAAAGCCCCCCTCTTCCCCTTCTGGGCTGGTGCTGCCGCCTGGAACTTCTGCCCCCACCCCCAAGAGCTGAGAGGCCAGCTTATGGGGAGTCCTGAGCAGGGAGGGTCTCTGTGCCTTGTGGGATTTCCCAACGCCTGCTGGCACCGCCTGGCCCTCCCCTGCCAGCCACAGGGCACGCGGCATGGCCAGCCGGAAGCTCTGTGGCAGCACCCGTGCCCTCTGACCCCTCTGCCACGGCCACCTCTGGCCCTGTGCAGCAAAGAGGGGAGGGTGCCACTCCCAGTGGCCGTCCTTGCCAACAGGGCCCATCAGTCGGGAGCTGGAGGCTGGAAGGGGAGAGAGGAGACGGAAAGGGAGGGTTCTTTTTGTTATTTATCTGCGTCTGTCGTACCCTGAGAAGCCGCCCCTCCTGCCCTCCCTCCGTCCTTCTTTCTCTCCCTCCGTCCCTCCCGCCAGCACCGGCCACCTCACCGTGCCACCACCCGCCAGCTTCCTGCCTTGCTCACGCTTTGCCACTGCTGGGACTGCCTCCTCTCACTGTGCCCGGTGCAGAGCTGCTCGAAGCCGTGCCACACCACGCCGTGCCAACCACACAGAGGGCGAGGACCGCCCTGCCCTCCCCTCCCCGGAGAGGCTGGAGGAGGAGACGATGCCCCGTGGGAGGACTTTGGTGGAGATGGACACAGAGGGGCCCGGTGGGGGGACGGGAAGGGAGAGGAAGGAGCCCCTCGGAGCAGATGGTCTCCCCGTGGCCCACCCTTCATGTATCCGCTGTGTAAGGGCTTCCCTCTGCTACAGGTATGACGACGGAATAAAGAAACACTTTTCTTTTTTAAAGAACTTCCAAACACTCTTCTGTAAGAAAAACCCAACCTGGATTGTGCTCTCTTCTGTGCATGTGCGAGTCCTTCTCTGGAGGAAACAGCTTCCTCCCTCCCACCACTGTCAGGGTCTGTGGTTGACTCATGGGGCTTTACGGAGTAACTTAAGTACACAGAAAAAGGGACTCCAGCCTCAAGGAGCCTGCAGTCTGCCCTTCAGCAGAGGCAAGAGCAAGGGGAGAAGTGACCAAGGAGGAGGGCAGTGAGATGTCATACACCCCAGGGAGAGCAAGAAGGTAGATTTCATAAATTCCTAGAGCTGGAAGAGACCCCCAGGGCCTTCCAGTCCAACCCCCTTCTGCCATGCAGGAAGAGACAATCAAAAACCCCCAGCCTCTCTGTAAAAACAATCTCCTGAGAAGGAGAGTCTACCACACTCCTCTGAGGCAGCAGTTGATTCCACTGCTAAACTACTCTTACCCTCAAGAAGTTCTTCATAATGTTCAGGTGGAAGCTCTTTTCCTGAAGTCTGAATCCATTGCTCCGTGTCCTAGTTTCTGAAGCAGCAGAAAACAGGCTTCCTCCATCCTTCATATGACATTCCTTCAAATATTTAAACATGACTATCGAGACACCTCTTCACCGTCTCTTTTCCAGGCTAAACATACCCAGTTCTCTAAGCCACCCCTCATGGGGCTTCATGGGCCATTTCCGCACTAGACTGTTATAGCGCTATTATTCCACTTGCAACATCCTATGGAATCCTGGGGCCGGCTGGCTCCTCCCGAAACTGCAAACCCCAGGATTCCATAAGATGTTGAAAGTGGAATAATAACGCTATAACAGTCTAGAGCGGAAATGACCATGGCCTTTTACCATTTTGGTCATCGTTTTCTGGACACATTCTGGTAGATTTGGACCTGCCGGTTCTGTTCTTGGGATCTTGTAGAATATTTCTGTATCTCTGTTCTTCAAGTAATAGCATGAACAAGTTACTCTCCCCTCGGACCTAAATTAATAGTCTGAAATGAAGAAAGTGTGGAAGTAATGGTGACCCTGAGTGGGAATTTCTGCGGAGTGAGGACTGTGCACTCCATTTAGCTGTGAACAAATTCCAGAGTTCAGAACTCATTGCTTTTCCGGGTGCACCTTTCGCATGTGGCCCCGTGAACGGATCTCTCAGGAATCTCATCAAAAACCACCCCCACCCCCTTTGTAGAGCTGGGAAAGTTACTTTTCAAAAGATTTAATCTTCTGATGAGCTGAAGCCACGCCTCCTTGAGCAGTGGGAGGAGGGTTCTGATATTTCGGGACCTGGACCCTCTTCCCTGGTCCTTGGGGTGGGGGGAGGAATCTCAGGGCGAGGGCATTGCCTTGAAAAAGTATATGCGTATGTAAATATTCATCATTAGACTTGAGAGGGGTTGTTTGAATCTTTTAATCTATACAACTGAGGCTGATGCTCGTGGCTTCATGCCTTTGGCTTCACCAGAGTCAGCCCTCTCTGACCTTGCAAACTATAACCCCTCGGTCTCAGGTTGTGCCCCTAAATTCCCAGGGCCTGGAGGAGGAGTCCTGACTTGGGAACCCGGAGCAGGAGAGATCTGCTCTCTAGGACCCCAAGTCCCCTCTTCCACCTCCACTCCGTGGCTCCCAGGTGGCTTTGCATTTCTTCTGTATAAAAGTAATTTCTTCAGCTCTGCCCTCGTGGCCTTGAAGGGGGGGGGTGCTCCTGTCAGTACAAAGGAAGGCAGGATAAATGCACCACAAATAAATAAGAGCAGGCAAACCGAGAATGACATCCAAGCAGGAAACAAGAGGGATTTCCTGGTTGCTGGAGGCCTCTCCCTCCCAATCTCTCCTTTTCTGGGACACATTTTACAAGCCCCTGTCGAAACCTCCCCTTCCCTCCTTCTGAGTGGGTGGAAAAGAGCCTCACCTGCCTTTGGAAAAATGCTCCTCTGTGGTGGAGGTGAGCACCCCTTCTCTGGCTGGCTTTGGCCCTGGGCCGGTCCGCGTTCTGTGCCAGCCACAGCGGGGGCGCTTTTCCAAAGGCAGGGGATTTTCAGGGCTCTCCACTAGAGAGAAGTCAGAGGGGTCTGGATGGGAGAAAGCAGTGGGTCAAGGCCTTCTGGGCAGTTTGGTTCCCAGCTGGCTGGCTGGAGGTGGCAAAGGGTGGTTCTCAAAGGCTCCTGTGGGGGGGGGTGGAGTGGGTTGCCCAGGATCCCTCAGTCTCGAAGGGCTGCAATGGGAGCTGCACGTGACTCCCAATTTACTGAGGATTATTGAATTTTCCACTGTGTTGTGTCTTCTCATGCTATGTGTCCAGAGGACAACAACCTCAGTTTGGTCATCTTGGATTCCAGGGAAAATGCAGGCTTCATTTCCTCTAGGACGCATTCATTTCTCTTTTTGGCAGTCCAGGGTGTCTATCCATGGAGCTCTTCTCCAGCCCCACATTTCAAAGGAGTTGATTTTCTTCCTATCACCTTTCTTCACTATCCAGCTTTTACACCCGTATATAGAAACTGGAAATGCAAAGGTACAGGAGATCCTGACTTTGGTATTCAAGGAAAGAAGACTGTTTGGACCCCAGGAGGAGCGGTGGTGGCGGCGGCTGCCACCCAGAGTCAACAGCACTGGGCCAGAATGAAACCCAGGATCAGTCCAGCAGCAGCTTCCAGACGTCCCAAGTCCAAGCTGTTCCTTCAAGTTTCTAAAAAGGGCATTTTAAGTGAGGGCCAAGGGAGCCAAACAGTGCTTCAGTGTCAAATCACAGGCTTCCAGAAGTTTTTGGGAGCAGAGTTTGTGATTTTGGGGGAGGGGGCAGACTTTCTGAGGGGGCAGAAGGTTTTGAGGACTCCAGAAGAAGGCAGATCCCTGTTTCCAAGGCTGAGTTAAGATGCCACAGTGCTAGAACAGCAAATCCCCTCCAACACACTTTTCGCTCATGTGTGGGTCCCCCTTTCAGACCCAAAGGAGGGAGCAGCTTTGCACATCCCCAGTCCCACCCGGTGTGACCAAGCTGAACTTCCACAGGCTGTGATGGCAACGCACTGCCTGCCTTGACCCTCCACGGCTGGAAAATGGGTGGCAAACACTGCTAACCCCCTTGGGTGGGAAAGGAGGGGAGAGATCTTGAATCCTCTTCTCCTCCACAGCATTTCCCACTTGACCACCTCACTACACAGAAAAACCCAACGTGTTTGTGTGGGGTCAGCAGCAGCAGCAGCAGGGGGCCCTCAGCCCCTCAAGCCTCAAGGGCCTTTGCCCCAACAGCACCCATGACGGTTTAATCCTGGGAGTATCCTGTGCCTAAGGGACAGGAGGGAATCCCTTGCAGAATCCAAGGGACAAGGGGGCAGGAGTGATGTGGAAGGAGGCCCAGAGCAGGTTCCACAAGATGATAGAGCCCCAGAGCTGGAAGAGACCCCCAGGGCCACCCAGTCCAGCCCCCTTCTGCCATGCAGGAAGACACTCCAATCCAAGCCTTCCTTTTGACTGATGGCCGTCCAGCCTCTCTTCAAAAACCTCCAGAGGAGGAGGAGAGCCCACCACACTCCATTGAGCTCTCACCATCAAGAAATTCTTCGCAATGTTTACATGGAATTTCTTTCCTTGAATTTTGGAGCCACTCCTCCCTATGTCCCAGTCCTTGAAGCTGCAGTATAAAACAAGCTTCCTCCATCCTCTATACAAGATCCTGCCAAATCTTTGTGGGTGGGGGCCCTCCATGAGCTCGGAACGGGGCCAGGTGGGTGGGCAGCCTCGGCTTCTCCAGCAAAGGTGAACCTGACCAGCCAGAGAAGCGGCATGAATCACAGCTTCCCTTGGAAACCAGTGACTAAGAGACGCCCGGTTGCTGAAGCAATTCCTTCTCCTGCTCAGAACAGGTGACTAAACTTGCCATTTGTTCTGTCTTGCCACTTTGTCTCCCTGAAGCTGCGTTTTCCCCTCCAGAGCTAAAAACTGTGCAAAGACTCCTGGCTGCACCGAGCAGCCCCTTGGGCAGCTAAGAGGCACGGGCCCTTTTCACACAGCATTTTCCATGCAAAAGAGGGCTTGGAGCGTCGTGCAATTGTGAGGAGCAATCCGCATGACCCACTCACAATTGCACGATACTCCAGGGTAGAGAAGGCACTGATCGCGCACTTTTCATTTTCGGCTAGAAGCCAAAAATGGTGCACAATCGCACATTGCTCCCGGGCCCCGCGCGCACTTACCTCATGTGCGGAGCCTCCAGAGCTGCGCCGGTCGTGCTTCCTGCCCCAGCGCAGCCTGGGAAACTCCCAGGCTGCACTGTGGAAGGAAGAGGTGGGGCTCTCACGCAAGCAGGCAGCTCGTGTGGAGCTGAAGGACCCTGCACGAGAGAGCCTTTTGCCGGAGGCTGCTCGTGCAATCCCCGCACCCCTGCGCCGGAAGAGGGTAAGGTGCGGAAAGGGTCATGGATCGGAAGGAGAGGCTGAGCTGATCTCTCACACAGTGTGGCACGGGCAAAGCTGGCAGAGCTCCATGCCCGAATCATAGAATCCTAGAAGAGACCCCCAAGGGCCATCCAGTCCAACCCCCTTCTGCCCTACAGGAAGACACAACCCAAGCTCTCCCTTTGACAGATTCTGGCCATCCAGCTTCTCTTTAAAAGCGTCCAAAGAAGGAAGATACTCCACCACACTCCGTGGAGGCAGCAGCAGATCTCACTGTCCAGCTTCCCTTACCCTCAGGAAGTTCTTCCCAATGTTTCGGTGGAATCCCTTCTTCATGTAGTGCGAAGCCCAACTTCCTGCTTTCCAGCACTTCATTTCCAGCTGTGGAACCTGGGAGGTGCTTTTAAAGCCTTTCTCCCTGGGAACAGTGGAAAGGATTGAGTACTTCTCTCCAGAACTTCAGGGGAGGTTATGGAGGGGAAGACAAGCAAACTTCCATAAAGTCCTTTTTGGTCCATCTACCATTTCAAGGACCCTTCCCTAACCAACAACCATGCCTTTTGGTTTGAAGTAATGTTACTGGAGGGAATAAAGCAGGAAGGGACATGATAAACTGCCAGCATCCCACCTGGAAGGGTAAAAAAAAACAGACAGACAGAGCTTCCCCTAAACCAAACCTTATCTGCTAACTTGCAGCAAGAGTCCCCTCGCCAATTTTTTATCCCTTTTGTAGACTAAACCAAGTTACTGTGAAAATCTGAGGGCTTGTTGCTCCAGGAGGAAAAGGTGTGCATGTGCCTCCCTCTCAAGGCTTTCAGGGCAGCTGGAGTGTGGGAAGCACCAAAGCCCCTCGGAAGGGACACGTGCCGGAGGCCTTAAGACCAAGGCAACCAACCTGCAGACCTCCAGATGTTGCTGGGCTACAGTCCTCATCATTCATCATACTGCCTAGGCAGCTTAGGGCTGATGGGGGTTGCAGTCCAACCATATCTGGCAGGCATTGCGCACATCCACAAGCGCACCTTATGTAACCCATGATTTATAATCCTGATCCGCTGACAGCAGGATCAGACTGATAACAGACTGACTGATAACAGACCCTATCGCAGGGAAGCGAATCATTTGATGTCCGTTGAGCCAAGTTATCCAGATGGAAACATATTCAGGTCTAAAAGGCTGAAACCCTCCTTGATGTAGGTTTGACCAAATAGCCCCAGTCACGTATCTGGAGGAAAACTTTGGAAAGGCATATATACATTTCAAATGGCCAAATGCAACTTCGACACCTTGAGGGACTAAGTGTCTCCTGAAGTTAGCAATCACAAATTGTGGGAACTACAAAGCTGAGGTCCATCTGCACAATCCAGCTTGTGTCCTTTACCAGGAAAAGTGTCTGCCCCTCACCAGGGATGTTCTGCCCTATAACTGGATTCTGTTTTGAGGTTTGCCCTCTCTCTCTCGGGCCCACTCGTTCTCTCACTCTGTCTCTTTGCCGATCTATCCCGTGTTTTTCCTGAAAACAGCAGCCTTCAGAATCAGATGCGGTACATTTGCTTTGTCCCTTCAATCTTTCCTTTTCTTAAGATTCTCAGAATGGGTAGTCCTTGTGTGCTTGTGTGAATGAATGCTTTGTGTGCATGAGGAAACTGTGCCAATTCCACCAAATAAAAGACTATTTAAAAGGACACTTGACTTCTCCCTCATGCAGTCTGACCTCGTAAATATAGGACAAAAGATCTCACTGCATTGTCCTGCCCTCCATTTTGCCAAGTGGTGCTCTGCAAATTCCCCCAACCTTTGTAAAATTCAGATATCCCCCAGAGACCCCCAAAAGCCAGGGTAACACTTAGACGGAAGAGGAAGAGGGCATCCGGGATGCAGAGGAGCACCTTGCACCCACCCTGCCTAAACTTGAGGGAGGGAAGGAAGGACCTCGCAGCCAGTGCATCCCCTGAAGTCATTTATTCCCCACATTGAGCAGCACAACACAACAGGGCTACAACTTTCCCTTCTCACAGTGACATCACCCAAGATAGTCATTTCCCAGAGAACATCGGAGCAGCAGCGGGTGGGCACGGAGGGGCACACGAGTCACTGCCAAGCGCTGCAGAGGAAGTGGGGGCACAGCAGGGCTTTCACATGGGCACCACCCACCCAACACCATCCAGGAGCATCCCCTCCAGAAAAGGCCTGGTGGGACATCTCCGGTCTCTGAGGACAGCAACCCCAGGGTCTCATCCACACAGGAGGCGAGGAGCAGGGAGCCGGGGAGGGGGCGCGCCTCCCTCCAGCTGGCACAGGAGCTCAGAAGTCTTCGTCCCAGCCAGAGAACTCCTCCTCAGGCACTTGCCGTGAAATGGAAAAGCGCTTGAAGTTGGCATACGGGGGGCCCTAGAGGAGGAGAGAGAGAGAGGAACCAAACCAGGGAATCAGGACAGCAAACGTCTCCCCCCTCCCCAATACCCCGAGAAAGGGCCAAAAGGGCCACCCAGCCTGCAGGGTCAGGAGGGGACGGGATAGAGGAGAAGGACGGGGTGGGGTGGGGATGACACTGCTGGCGCGATCCACTTGCCCTCCCTGACCTGCTTGAGGAGCACAGTGGTGGGGGCGTCAATCTGCCGCAGTGCCAGTTTCTTCCAGGAGAGGGAGCTGAACCACCTGGGGGGGCAGGAGTGAAGCCGTGAGGAAGAGAAGCTGCGCACAGCTAAGGACCGCCGCAAGGTGTTCTGCGCAAAGCGGCTCTTGGAGACAACGCAGAAGCTGCAGCAAGTGCCAAATGCAGCAGCGAGATCCTTGAATGGAACGTGGCACAGGAACTGGGCAAGCCCAGCTTTAAAAGAGTTTCACTAGATGCCAACATGCTTTTGGTCCAGATCCAAGGCACCCACACCCTACATATGGTGGCTCAACATCTGTGGGAAAAGCCTCCTCTGTGACTCACCGGTGGGAGCAAATACACTGTGTGAGAATGTGGGACTGGAGCCTTCTCCACTAGAGCACCCCGGCTGCAGAATGCTTTCCCCTTACAGAAAAAGTCCTCCCAGATGTTCTCTGGAAATGGTCCAGGGCATGCAGCCAGTAGCCCTGCTCACTCCACATGGGCCACTGGAAATGACCATTTTAACCCCTCTCCCACTTGCCAGACTGGAGCAGACACTCCCTGCCACACCAATGCCTCCTTTCAGCCACGTAGGATCTGCTCATCTGGCCCGGGCCACTTCCTTCTGCCCTTGTCTACTCCCCAGGAGACCTACCTGTGCTTCCGGATGCCCCGGATCCCGCTGCTGGTGTTGCCCAGTCGCTGCCCAGGACGGCGCCTGCAATTACATGGCAGGGTGGGGAGGGAGCAGAATGTCAGTTTGGTTTCTGTGCATGGCAGGCAGGTGCTGATCCTGGAGTAAAAGGATCAGGTCCACTTATGGATGGCTGAGGATCAGGAAGCTAAGAGTGTCGGCATTTTTAAAGTCCTGCAGTGAGAACACTCGGGACTGGCGCTGCCCCAAAAGGCAGCAATGAACTATTTTTAAATTTACAAATTACTCAGTTAAAAAAAAGTAATAAACGGGCACTTCTGACAGCAAAAAGATGCAAGGACAGGAGTCTCCATAGGATCTGTACTGGGAATGCGTCTTTTTAACTTGCTCATAAAGGACCTCTTTAGGGAGGTCAAGGCAAGCTGCAAGGTGGCCAAGCTGGGAGACAACACCCCGTTATGTTGTTGAGTGTTTTTAAAAGAGTGAGTGAGCAAGCGAGCAGGGAAGAGCTCTCAAAGGCCTTCTCCAAACGGGAGACTGGGTAGTTTCTATGGAGAAGGAGGAGAAGGGGGCCATCAGGGACTATATTTCAGGAATGAAGCAGCAGGGGAATGTATGGGAAGAGGAAGCAGCCAACCAGGAGGGTCCCTCTTCTGCTGGAGGGTTTCCTGGGGAGTCCAGGATGCAGGAGGGAAGGGAGGGACCTCCCGTCTGGTCCAGCCTCCAAGGTGGTTCTGATTTCCTCCTCCAGCTGCCCTTTAGGAACAGGCAGCCACTACGTGCCCCCGCCCATCCAAAGACAGCTTCTGTTGTTGGGCTCTTCCTGCAACTGTTGAGTGCGCAGAGGAGCAGCACTAGGAGGCTAATCTGCACCTGAAGCATGTTCCAGGTGTGACATGACCCTCAACGCGCACGCCCCCTTGCCCTACACTCACCACCCCAATGCACACGGAATCTCAGACTTGGGAGGATCCACAAGGGCCACTGAATCCAACCCCCTTCTGACATGCAGGAATCCACGACCACTCCCAAAAGATGGCTACCCACCTCTGACTAAAGACCTCCGAAGATGGAGAGCCCATGCCCTTC
The DNA here is from genome assembly GCA_948474755.1 of Ctenosaura bakeri. Classification (NCBI taxonomy): domain Eukaryota; kingdom Metazoa; phylum Chordata; class Lepidosauria; order Squamata; family Iguanidae; genus Ctenosaura; species Ctenosaura bakeri. Next base: position 214,146 of record CAOLHI010001678.1, read on the forward strand.
CAGGTGGCCCGCTCCACCACCCAACAGTTCTTACAATAAATACGTGAATCAAGGTGAGCACAGCCCCCTCACCTTTTTCCTATTCCTTGGGGAGGCAGATCCTGTGGACCCCAGAGCCCTTCCCACCCTCATGGATGGGGTCCCGGCAGGGGGACCCACCTGCAAAGCTTGGCCACGAGGGAGCAGGCGGCCTCGCTGACAAAGGCGGGGAAGGAGAAGACGCCGTCCATGATCTTGCTGTAGATCTTCTGAGGCTCGGCACTGTGGAAGGGGGGTCTGTGGGAGGAAAGCGGAAAATGTGGGAGGGGGAGACCAGCGCCACCACTCTGCCCTTACAGCCAGAAGACCCTCCTCTGTGCCACTCGCTCCTCCCCTTCTACACCCAGAGGGACAATGGCGTGGCAGAGGCGGGAGAGACGCCAGTTAGGCACCTGGACTTTCCATTCAGAGTTGGTGAGGAGGGATTCATACCAGCTCTCTCCTTCATGCTCTACACGCATTTTATACGCTTAAGGCAGAGCCTTCCAAACCTTTCATGTAGGTGACACGCTTTTTTAGACACGCATTATTTTGCGACATGGTAATTCAGTTTTACTAGAAAACCAGAGATTAAAATAACCCCTTATAAGAGATACAGACACATACATAAATTATAATAGCAAAATGTATGAAGACACAACATATTTCATGAAAACCTTTCACATATTTTTAGATATATATGATTTATAAATAATAACATGCATTTCCAAGACCGTAGGGGACACACCTACACACTTCAGGCAATACATGTCGTGGCACTTTGTTTGGAAAGCCCTGTCTTAAGGGATGCATGACACACTGGGCATTCGCTAGCTAATCAAGCGGGCCTGTAACAAATAAGGAGAAGAATCCAGATTTCACTGTCAGCTCACGCTGCAGAGAGAAACAGGGATGTCTCCATCTCAGCCTGGCTGGGAAACTCTCCCTTTCCTAGTTAGGAGAGAGTACTCTTCTCTTGCCATGGCCTGGAGAGAAAGGGTGCTTAAAGATCGGGGGAAAAGATTTATCTCACAATAAGGGAGGGGGTGCCATTGGCTGCAGTCCTGTCCGGGAAGCTGCTCTACTGGGGCTGCGTCTAGTCCATCAAGGGGACCCCAATGAACAGCTGCTCTCTCACACAGGGCTGCTTCAATCAGCTGAATTAGGACTTATTGCCGCATCCGGCCAAACACCATCACGTAACCCACAAACCCTTGTTTTGGTGCCTCTGTGACACGGTTTCATTTTGACAGACTCTCGGCCTCAGGTGGCCTGGGAGGTGAGTGGATCGGGGCCCTGGCACAGTTATAACATCACAGGACGTGCTGGAATGAACTCCCCCATGAAGGAAGGAAGTGATGTGGGGGACCTTACTGACCTCCCACCCCCTCCCAGAGCCCCACTTGCCTGCCAGGTTGATCCAATCAGTGCCTGCAGAGCACAACACTCCAATCTATGGGGTCCAGGGATCTCTTTCCCCTCTTTCCTTGGTGCCCATGCCCCTTCTCCTCCTGTCCCCCCACGGCTGCTGCTGCTGGGCATGAGGGAGGGAGAAGGTGCACCCACTCACCCACTTACGAAGGCCCCTCCCCACAGCTGTGCTATGATGGGGGCCTGGCTGGGGAGGGCCTCACCTTCCCACAAGCATCTCATAGATGAGCACCCCGAGAGTCCAGAAGTCTACGGAGAAGTCGTGGCCTTCGTGGCGCAGGATCTCCGGGGCCAGGTACTCGGGGGTCCCGCAGAAAGAGTAGGTCTTCTCCCCCCGCTTCAGAGCCTTGGCAAAGCCAAAGTCCACCTGCAAAGGTTGAAGCAGCAGGCCAGGGACACAGAAGGAAGAGTTAGCAAGGGAGCAGAGTTGGGGTGGGGAGAAAAGAGACAGAAATGCAGGACCGCCCCTTCACCTGAGACCCACACAATGAGCCAGGCCACTCCACGCACCCCTGGTATCCATCCTGCTGACTGTGGCTGGTGGAATGGCCACCAGTTCAGGTGGGTTTTAAATCTCCTGATTGACTAAATCCAGGGGGACTGGGCAGAGGAGAAGAAGAAGACAGGGGTCCATCCTAGGCTGCCTCTCAGCCATGATGGCCAAGTGGAAGAGCCAAGATTACAGGCAACCTGAATGCCAGGTCCTAACCAGAGGGGGAGAGCCCCCTCCTTCATACCCTGGCCGGGGCTCACAGGAGGTCTCTGGATGCCCCTACCAGCAGTGGGCCGCTAGGCGACATGGGGAGTGAGTGGTCGAATCCCTCTTCCGGTGTCTGTATCCTCTGCCTCGAGAGAAGGACCACCCGTGTGCCTAATCTGGGGGTCCCTGTGGATGCTACCCTCTCCCCTGTCAGCAGCACTACAGCCCCCGGGGAAGGGAGGAGTTGGGCAACCTGGCTGGAGACAGCCAATCACAGCTCAGGAAGAGCTGCAAAGGGGGGGCTGCAGGGAGGGCTGCTTCTCCATCAGACAGCAGAGAGGGAAAAGCCGGCACAGAGAAAGGGAGCAGATTTCAGAGAGAAACAGATGGAACAGAGACAGTACAGTCCAGAACTTGCTTTTTGGGCTGGGGCCTTTCTGACTGACCGGAGTGCCTCCAGAGACCCTGAGTTAGGGATGGATGGGCCAGGCATTCCAGCTCCTTTCCCAGCACCTCATTTCCATCCCATCCCTGGAAACCAGACACCCCGTCCGTTTCCTGGCTGCTCCCTCCCCCACCACCCCAGCTTCCTCCCTTACCAGCTTGATGTAGCCCTTGGCATCCAGCATCAGATTCTCGGGCTTCAGGTCCCGGTAGACGATGCCCTGAGAATGGAGGTAGTCCAGGGCCTCCACCACGCAGGCCGAGCAGAAGACGGCCACCGGCTCTGAGAAGCAGCGGCTGCAAGAGAGGGAACAAAGCTCAGAAGCAGAACCACGATTTGCAGGCAAAAGGTCCTGGGGCCACCCTCAGCACCTTCGGTGAGGCTGAGAATGATGCTTCTCTCCCCAAAGACACCGAGCAAGGCCTCTCCAGGTGAGAAGACGGAGCTCAACGAAGCCAGGGGACAGACTCTGGGGGCAGACTCCTACAGTTGCAGTAGGCAGGGCCCCCTCAAAAGAGAAAGGGTTCTGGGCGCTTTTCACACTGCGCAACAACTGGACCAGGATCCCCCTTTTAACTGGCACAGCTCCCTCCTATGGAGCGCCTGGTGACACGTCCAAGGCCCCGCTATACTGCAGATCCCTGCATTCTGCAGGACAGAGCCCTGAGGACCGTTAAAGAGAAATCAAAGGGCTGCAATTGCGGGGTGTGACAGGGCCCCAGATTTGTGCCCTCTCCCCAAAGCACCAAAGGCGTTGGCTTTTTCCAGGTTTCCAATCGCCCCAAAGCCACCTCAAGGGTCTTGGGGCAGCAGTAAGGAGCTTGATGCCCAACACCCTTGCTGGATGAAGGACTCCTCCCCAAACAGCATGGTGGGAGGGGCTTCTGTTCTGAAAGGGGGAGAGCTCCCTATAGGCCAGGAAGTGGAGCTGGCACGGCCAGCCCCACACAAACCCCAGAGGCAGCCTGCACTCACCCGCCCACCCCGCAGCCTCCACAATCTCCCCCAATACAGGCCCTCTTGGCTGCCCCAAAGGTTCCCCTGGCCCTTTCTGACCCACAGTTCCAGCCCCTTGGCCAAGCCCCCCACCCCACAGCCTCCTCTCCGTACACCTCGCGCAGCTTCGCCCACAGCTCCCCTCCTTGGCAGAACTCCAGCAGCAGGTAGACGTGGCGGCTGTCCCGGAAGGTGGCAAAGAGCCTGGAAGGGGGAGGGAAAGTGAGGGGAGGTTTAGTCCCCCCCCCAAAACCACCACTACCCACATCCCCCTCTCCTCCAAGTCTCGGGGCTCCTGCTGCCTTCCCTGGACTTGCTTCCCACCAGAGCTGGGGCCTTTCCTCTTTGTCTGAAGACACCTTTCCTTCCGGCACCCCCAGGAGGCATCCAGAGCAACTCCCCTTCTCTGCACCCACCTGGTGCCCTCCTTCACTCAGCCGGAATGACACTGGGGAGCCCAGCTGCACCCAGATCAGGGCAGGGGTGCCTCTTTTTCCTGGGGTCCTGCCTGAAGCGGCAGCCCCACCTTCCAAGGGACACTCTCCCAAGGGTGAAAAAGAAATGCTCCGGATTGGCCCGCCTGCCGTGGCTCCAGCAGCTCCTGCCTCCTCCCTCCAGTCCCAAAGCGGCTGCTTTGACCAAACTACCACTCCCATCATCCTTGACTCTGGACCACATAAACTGAAGATGATGGGACCTGAAGCCACATGGCACGTGAAGGACTCCAGGAACTCTGTGCCTGGCTGGGGAACCCTCTTCCTCCCCCACCCCACAGAGACCCCGAGGGGGAAGAAGAGGTGCTGCCCACCTGACGATGAAGGGGCACCGGCTCCGGAGCAGGACCTGCTTCTCCATCAGCACGTGCTCCTGCTGGCGCTTCTGGACCACGTGGTCCTTGCGCAGGCGCTTCAGGGCGAAGAGGCGATCGGGGGCCGCCTCCTCCGCGCAGGTGCTCCTCACCTGGGGGAAGACGGGCAAAGGGGCCGGAGGGGAGGAGGGCGTCAGCCGGGGGGGCGCCTCTCCAGACCCCGCCCCGGATCCCCTGGATCTCTCACTCCCCACCTTCGCTGTGGGTCGGGGGGCTTCGACGGCTGCCCCCGCCGTCCCTCCCCGTCTTCTTCCCCCGGGCCAGACCCCTCCCCTCCCCGCGGCGCAAGCGGGGGTCTGGGCGGGGGGCTTCTCCAAGGGAGGAGAAGGGATGGTAACGTTCTAGGAGACGCTACCCGGGGCGCTGGGGGAGCGGGAGGGGTCTCCCCTTCCCCCCTCCCCGATCCTCTTCCTCCCCCCGGCCGGGCTCACCAGCTCGACGGTGCCGAAGCCCCCGGTGCCCAAGACCACGGGGCGGCCCCGGAGCTCGCCGTCCTCGTAGAAGACCGGCAGGAGGTCCTGGAGGCGCAGCGGCGGCGGCGGCGGCGGCGGCGGGGGAGACGCCCCCTCGAGGAGGGACCCCCTGGGGGGGGAGGGAGGGAGGAGAAAAGGGGCCGTCAAGCGGAGGAGCCGAGCCCGGAGACCCCGAGGGGAAGGGGGGGCTTGCACGCCCTCCCGTTTGCCAAGATCGGTCCCGCAGAAAGGAGCAAATGCGATGCCTCCCCCCCTCGGCAGCGCACCCCCTCCGCCGGCCTGGGCGCCTCCCTTCTCGGGGGGGCGGCGGCAGGACCCCCCCCCGCGTCGGTGTCCTTTAGTGCGAACGGCCTTATGCAAGGAGCGTCACGGGGAGGGGAGGGGGGCTTCTCAGGATCAGGATCAAAGGTGGGCGTCGGATCCGGAGGCAGATCCCCCCCGCCCTTAGTGGGCAGGATCCTCTGGGGGCCGGCAGCAGCTTTGGAGGCTCCCTTTGCTGGGTGGGGGGCGATCGAGGGCTACACACCCCCCAGCCGCTGTGGGTGGGTGGGCTTGGCGGGGCCTCTTCTCCTTGCGGTTTTTAACTCCTCCGCCCCCCCCGCCTCAGTCCCGGGGTTCCCAGTTCTCCCGGGAGGCCCTCGGAGGAGCGACGGGAAGGGTGGGGCAGGGAGGAAGCGAGGGGGCCACTGCGGCCCCCCACCCCACCCGGAAAAACAGCTCAGGTGAAGCCCTGGCTGCCCACTGGGAAAAGGGCACCCACTTCTGGGGCTCCCCCCTCCCGCAAGGATAGAGGGGACCCAATGCTCAGCCCCCCTCCCCAGCCGCACCACGCCTGTCCTTCGCCCACCTCCTGGGGAGCGCCCCTGCGGCAATCCCCGGGTCGCTGGCTTCCCCCTCCCTGTCCGAATCCCTGGGGTGTCTCTGGAGGGAGAGTCCACCTGCCCCCCCATCCAGCAGGCGCCCCGAGCTTCTCTCCTTGTAAAGGCCCCACCTGGGAGTTTTTAAATGGGGGACTGTCTCTTGGGTTGCCTCAGCAGGGATCCCCACCCAGGCCAGAGGGGGTTGGGCTGGATGGCCCTTGGGGGACCCCTCCATGGCTTCCAGGCTTCAGCTACTGCTGGGCCTCCCCCCTCCATCTTCGTGCCTGAGGCAGGTGCCCCCTCCCTCGCTGAGCACAAGCCAGGAGGGGCACAACGGCCCCGGGCCCCACTTGCACCCGTGTGTCACCTCGTGAGGAGATCCCGGTTCCTTTTTATTCCTCTGCCTTCTATTAATGGCTCTTCCCACCCACGTCAGTTCCCAAAGCAGAGAACACAAATATGCAACAGCCAAGCAAAGCAGAAAAAGCCCAGTGACTGTGGGGGGGGGTCTGGTTTGTCTGAGCACCCCCTCAGCCGCATCCTCCCCTCTTGGGGGACTGAAAGAGGTGGGTGGTGGGTCACGGAGAGAGGAATCCCCCCAGCCAGCTTGGAGGCCCCGGGGGAGCTGCCCAGAGGAGCCTCGGCTGGCCACTGCTGTCTGTCAGGGCCAGAGGAGGGTTGGCATCCGGAGCCCTCCGTGGGGTCACGCTTGGAAGAGTGGGCAAAGGGCTGCCCCCAACAGAGGCGTTGGACGCACCTCCCTGCACAGCCAGTGGGGAGGAACAATGGGAGCTGCAGTCCAACACCATCCGGATTCTCACCCCTGGCTCTGAGGGCCCCGCTTGGGTCCTACCTGGCAAGGATCCCATTCCGCTGGAAGCCCCACCCAGTGCAGCTTCCCTGGACAGTGTCTCTTCAGAAAGGGGCTGCCCCACAGAGAGACTTCCTCCCAAGCCTCATTGGCGGGGCCTGAGCTCTGGCATACGCCCAGGGAGTGGCCGCTGCGGACATGGCGCAAAGAACTCGCCATTGCGCAATGGACGAGTTCAGCGGCAATCACAGAAGCAAAGGACTGCAGGCACACTCCAGAGGCCATGGTGGAAGCACTGTGGCGCAACCAGTGACTTTGCCATTCAGGCTGGGCTTGCCCCCTGGGAACTTTTGGAGGTTGGCTGGATAGATGACTGCCCCCCCACTTGCTCCTGCACAATACAGAGTGCATACAGCTGGGGAGGAGGGTACTTTCTAACCCTGCCATTGTCCCCCCCCAACACTCCTAGAGGAGTTAAGCACATGTGGCCCTTCCGACATGATTGACGCAGCTCCCATCTGAGTTGCGAATAACAGGAGGTGAAATCTTTGAACTAGCATGAGGCTGCAGGCAGGCTTAGAGCAAGCACCCCAAGGACCTTTCACAGAATCAGAGCTGGAAGGGACCCCGGGGGGTCACCTCATCCGGCCCCCTTCTGTGTCAGTGCAGGAATCCTGAGGAAACGCTCTTCCTGTGCAATGTTGCCCCGGGACAGAAGGCAGTGCGCCCGTCCTTTTTGTGGCCACATCCCTTGCTTGTCCACAAGCGGGCTACCTGGACCCCCCAGGGGAGCCCCAACTGAGCCTGACACCCCTCCCCCGCTGCCACGGCGGCCTGGGCAAGCAGAGGAGGTTTGGCACTGACCGTCTGGACTCAGAGGGAGGGAGGGCCTCTTGCGCGGTCACTTCCCTGAGAAAGAGCAGAGGAGACAGGAGAAATTAGCCAAGCAAAGCCCCCTCTCACACACACACACAGGGACTGAGCACCCTGTCTTTCCAAGGCCGATGGAGGGCCCCCTCCTCTGCCAACATGGTTCATCCCCATGGCCTCCCCCCATGGTGCCGGAGGGGTGCCTTCAGTTCCATCCTGCCCCTGCTAGTTCCCATGTTGGGACCATGGAGGTACCGGCAAAGAGGGTGCCAGGGGCCAACAGTGGGTGGCCACGAGAGACCGGAGGCATCCCTCTCTTTTTCATCATTCTGGGATTCCGCAGCACCCCAAGGAGAAAGAGGTGATTCTGGATGGGGCACCTGGTGTGAGGCTGCAGCCAGTGATAGGCCCTTCTTGCTCTCCCTAGAAAGGGAGGGAGGGTCACCCCACAACTCCAGTCTGGAGGATGAGGGACCAGCAACAAGAAGGGGGGCTCTGGGGGGGTTCAGAAAGAGCATGAGGCTGATTCCTCCCCTCCTCCTTCCCAGTCCTTTATTTGTCTGAAACTGCAAACCCAGAGCAGTCCTCTGGAGGAACAAGGACACAAGACCCCCCACCCCCTTGCCCCCCACATCCAGCTTTTAAATACCCTGAGCTGCATATTATCCTAAGGAGGGGCCCCTCCCCTTTAAGATAAAATAACATTATTTCCACTCCATGCAGCCTTTGGGGGGAATTACACTCAAAAAAGCATAGTAGCAGAAGATAGTTGGGAGAAAGAGAACCCTGCACCCAGAAACAAGCAGCAGATCACCCCAAATCATAGAATCCCAGAGCTGAAAGAGACCCCAAGGGTGATCCCCTTTCTGCCATGCAGGAGGACACAATCCAAGCCCCCCTTTACAGATGGCCACCCAGCCTCTGTTTAAAAACTTCCAAAGGAGGAGACTCCACCACACTCCACTGAACAGTGTTTTCCACATATCCTTACTCTCAGAGAACAGTCCCCTGGGAAGCGACACCCCTTTGTGCTTGCACAGGGCGCACATTCACCCAAACATGCCAGACTGTTCTGATTTCCACAAAAACAAACCCCAAAGGGTAAGGAATGGAACCAACTTTAGCCTCATGAAAATAGGAAACCCACAAAAATAGCCCCCCCGCCCCCTTCTGCTTCCACTTTAGGTTCAGGGAGGATGCTGAAGTCGGTGACTGGTTCCCAGTCCTTTATTTATTTGAGCAGACCTCACTCAGTGTGCCAAAGAGAGCGCATAAGTTTACATAGGTCCCAGAGACTACTGGACTTTCCTGCCCCCATGCCACAGAGCTCCAAGACTAGAAGGATCCCCCCTTCACAACTGCCCCTTTTGTGGCTCCCAGGCCCCTCCGACCAGAGGCAATTCAACGCCAGCCAGCTGTTTCCTAGAGCAGGGCAGGCGGAAGGCAGAGCATGATCTCTGGATTGATCAGCAAGGGATTTCTGGTGGACTGGAGCGGCAGGAGTATTAATAATTGTGACAAATTATTTTTGCCATACAAATAGCAGCTGCTAAAATGGAGAGAGACCGGGGCAAGCAGGAGACCACTCCAGAGCAAGAGGACTATGAGAATGGGCCCATGGGCTCAGTGTGTTGGGAGGAACCCCAAGGGCCGTCTAGGCCAGCCCCCTCCCAGGCAGTACCCCCAGAGCTTTCCTCTTCTTTGATCCATTAAGTCTTAAGTCCTCTGCCCCCAGCACAGGCCAGGGGATCTTGGGATTCTGGCAGAAACCCAAGATGGGTGCAACACAATCCTGAATTCTCCCCACTTGAGAAGGCTGTTCTCCTTCATCCGTAGGTGCAGGATTTAGGCCATTTCCACACTAGGCTGTTATAGTGTTATTATTCCACTTTCAACATCCTATGGAATCCTGGGGTTTGCAGTTTAGGGAAGAGCCTCAAGGGCCATCCTCAAAGGCCCCTCCGTAAACTACAAGCCCCAGAATTCCATAGGATGTTGAAAATGGAATAATAGCAGTATAATAGTCTAGTGTGGAAACGGCGTTAGTGTGGCCAAGCCCTTATTGTGTAGGACATACACCCTCAATTCCACCTCACAGGAAGCACTCTCCTGGAATGGGGGAATGAGTTGGGATGGCGCAAAGATTATGGTAGGGTGCACCCAACAGCCCCAGTTCACCATGGTTATCACTGGGTGGAGATGCATGTGATAGGGAGAGGGCCGTGGGACATGTTTGGGGCCCAGAAGCACATAAACTGGGAGTCTCTTTGAAGCGGCTTTGGATTTTCACAAAAACAAGGAACAGGCCACCAGCTTCAGCACCGTTTTCACGAACTGTCCAAGAGAAACCCGCGTTGCTTCATCTCTCCAAAGAGCAAAGCAGGCCTGGGTTGCAATACGCACTGCAGAGCAGCTGCAGGGGGCTTCCCTGCACGTGAACACATACGGATAGGGGCCCAATTCAGAGCAGGGAGTGCTCGTGTGGGCTTGTGTGTGTGTAGGGGGGTGAAGAACAATTGTGGGCTGCCCAAAAGATCGCTGCGCAGAAGCCCCACTTATCCCGCCTCCCCGCCCAAGATGGGCTTCTGCTACTTACGGCTCACGGACGCACAATGGGCTCAGCTCCTGGAAGTCTCTGGGGGGCGGAGAGTTATTGTCATCATCATCATCATCATTGTCATCATCATCAGTATCCCACCCCTCTCCCAAAACAGGGACTCAAAGCCACTTATACATTAAAGCAAGTACAGTATAGCTAAAATCAATATTCAGAGAGAAGTAAGCTATTAAATATTAAAACTGTTCAAAACATGTAATTAAAAAAAAATAAAGAGGCAATTTAAAAGCTACAATTACCACAATGCAGCCTCCTCTTAAAAGCCTCTTTCTCCAAAACCTTCAGTTCCAGAAGTCAGAATTCCAGTATTAGAGGAGAACCTACTTGGAGAACCGGCTCCTTCTCTCCCCACTGCTGGAATAGGGCTGAATCTCTGGGGCCGTAGAACACAACCATGTGTACATGCACAGACACCCACAGCTGACGCAAGCTGATTTGGAAGTGGTGGGCCCGCTGGCCCCCCAGGAACCCCCATCCCACCCCTACAAAGTGGGCATCAGAGGGCCAGGGCAGCAACTGGGTGGCAGGCCAGAAAGCCGGATGGCTCTTTGGGGAAAATGAAAGGCTGTGGAAGGGGGAGGGTAGAAGCCTGAGCCATTCAGTGTGGTGGGGGGGTGGGCTGGGCCCATCAAAGACGTTTCCTTGTGCCTAATTGCTCCCTGTCCAAGTGGCTGCCCCGCCAATGGAGGATGGGCTCTGAGGGCAGTGGGGGGGTGTATGTGTGAGAGAAAGAGAGAGAGAGAGAGAGAGAGAGAGAGGATCCACTCTGGATTCTAGTCCAAACTGTAAAAGAGCCAGCTGACTTGCTCCACCCTGGTAACCAAATAAGCTCACCACCCTGGACAGCTGCCCCAAAGTCCAGACTAAACCCGATGTGGATTCACCAACTCCACTGAGACAGAAGCTGCCAGAGCAGATGCCCCGTGCCCCCCATATCTTGGCAGGAGCAGGAGAGGTCCCCCCCTTGCCATAAATCCCCCCCAGGCCAGAGCCCATTTCTGTCTCCCCCGGCAGTGTGAAAGGGAGCCACTGTGTTCTTGAAACTGAATAGATGTTTGGAAAAGGGGGGGGGTATAAATGCTATCAAGGGCCACAGGTAACGGAGCCCACCCCCCTTGTGGTTTGCCTCCCCCCGCACTGTCATGTGGCTGAGAGTCTGTCACTTTCCAATTGTGAGCCTGGAGGCAGCGGGGGGAGGCCGCCTTTAAGGCGCACATTGTGCAGGGCCTAGAAATGGCAAACCTTTTATATAAAAGCAAAGTGGTCCACTGCTGAGAAGGAAGTCCACAACCATTGTGCATTTGAGAAACACGCACAACAACCGCAGCACAACAGGTAAGTGGAATTGCCTCCCCCCAGTCACGTAACAGCCAAGCCATCTCCAGGTGTTTAAGACTTTTGTTGTGTGTTAATCTTTGTCAGGCTTACTAACACTTTTTTTTCTCACTATAAGTCTTCCCACAGAGTTCTGTGCGTCAGACGAAGCCTACAGTTGACCTAGAAACTACATTTGATATTTCTTTATCTTGCGTAACCCTCTTTGGCTAGAGACAGAAGACTGGTTTTTCAGAGCTCCAAAGGCAAGGGGGGGGTTGGTTGGGGGTGGGATTGGATACTTGTGGCTACACCTTCCTCCCATGCTCACCTCGAGGCAGACAGGTCTTGCTTTGATTCAGAAAACCTGCCAGATCTGTTGGACCAGAAGTGACCAGGAAGCTAAAAAAGTAGCTGCTGGGATGGCATCCATGACGGGCAGCTGAGCTTTTGGCCTTGCGAGTTTTCAGCTCCCTCAAAATCTCTCTCCCCCTGGCTTTTTGAGTAATGTCGTCTTATCCCAAGATTTTGGACTTTAATGCTCCTAAAACAGCAAAGCGCCTTGTGGCAAGCTTTGCTCTGGCAGAAGCTCTCGAGGATTAAGGCCCTCTTTGCTGTCAGGCTCAGAAATGCTACCCTCGGTTGGCACACGTATTTGCCAGCTGATCTAAATAAATGCATCAGAATGGAGCCAGGCGGCAGTAAGCGGTGGGTATCAACTGCCAGACTGTGAGACAGCAATGCAAAGCTTGGGTCTGGAGTGGTGGAGCACAAGCGGTGGCTGCGGGGGGCTTCCTCACCAAACACGTTTTCCACCCTCTGTGCCCATCCCCATTCGGATCAGCCCACAGAAGGGACTACTTCAGTTACCCAATCAAATCCAGTGGAGGTTTCTGCCACAACATATCAGTGAGCCTTTAGGATGTCACAGAATTCTTTCTCACTTTTGCTGGAACAGCTGTTGCACCCAAGAGCCCCCAAGCATCCTGAGCGTATTCTGCAGCTGAGCTCGGCACCCCCCTTCTGGCCTGTGGGGTACTGGTCTAAATAACCACAGCTGGCCTTCTTGCTCTGCACCCAAGAAGCTTCCAATATTTCCGGCCAGCCTCTTCTTCGGCCAACACCTTCTGGTGAGCGGAAACAAAGGAAGAGCCCACAGGAACCTTGAGGGAGCTGGTCAGCAGGCCGGGGAGGCCCAGTTCTTATTCCCCTCCTTGCATGCTGAGAGCACAAGGGGCTCTTTCGAGGCAGTTCTGAATTGCACAGGGGGTGTGGATGATCCTCACCCCATCGTCTCTCTTTCTCCAGGCTGAATCCCCAAGAATGCTGAGCTGCTTCTCAGGGCCTCCTTCCCAAAATCACCGAGCATCCCGGGCCTGGCTAATTGGCCTTCAGAGTGCCCCGGGGGTGCTCTGTGTCTTTGCTGGAGATTCCACACCCACCAAACAGGGAAGATATTTGGTGCCATCAGATGCACCACCAACAAACACTTTTCTAGCCCCACCTCCTGGTCCAAAAGGCAACCAAAGGGTCATCTTTGCTAGCCCAACTTTAAATCCCCCTAAAGGCAAGACGGCTTGCCTTGCAAAACTGTTGTGGCCCTGCCTGGAGACAGCCCCTTCTCCAGGTGCACTGACCAGCTGTGGCCCCCTCCCCTTGCTACTTACTCTTTGGAGATGGCAATGCAGGTGACCTCCTCCTGCGCTCGGCAGCTGGCCGTCCGGCGAATGTTGCTGCAACCCAAGAGAAGGCAGAGGGACAGGAGAGAGGGGAGAAAGAGGGTGAAGAATCCAGGTTTCCCAAGATCACCCCTAAACCCCAACGTGGCTGCAGCCCCGAGAGCAGAGGAGCAGCCCTGGAAGTGGGTCGTTGCATGCGTGGCCTCATCCAGAAGCACATGAGTGCCACTTTCCAACACAACCAAGTGCAGACCTTGTGTTCTTTCCGTACACTCCCCCCTCACGCACACTGGAAGGCCCCTGGGAAACTTCCTCAAAGAGATGTTTTCCATCTCCAGGGCAGGAGGCAGTCTTTGGCCCAATGGGCTAGTGGCTCAATTTGGGATCCACTTGGGCTAGGATGCTCCTGGGGAGAGGAGTAGCCAGTGGCTAGGCCCTGCTCTGCAGTTGCCTCCAGGAGGGGGCTCAGGCCCTGATTTCTCAGTAGGCTTCCTCCCCTATGGCTCCCTCTAATGCCCCCCATCCCACCCACCCCCAAATGGCCTACCGGATGAGGGAGAGCTCCCCAAAGTGGTCTCCTGCCTTGAGGACACGGATGTGCTCCTCCCGGCCCTCCACATTCATGGTCACCTCGACCTGTGGGGGGAAGGAGAGCCAGACGGCAGGAGGAAGGAGCAGCCCCAGCCCTGGGGCCCTCTCCACCCCCAAAAAAGAGATGGGGTATTTCCAGGTTGGCTGCCAGGTGGGCAGGCCATGTTGGGGGCAGAGAGGGCTGGGCAGTGCCATTCCACTCCCCCAGTTGCATCAAGGGAGGAAGGGCCCCGGGCTCCTGGGAAGTGGTCCCTCCTGGGATTTGGGGCAGAGCTGGACCGGAGACTTGGAGGTGTCTTACACACACGTAAGCTCCCAAGAGAGGTGGCTGGACATTTTTGCTCAGTGCGGAACTTTGTATTAGATTCAAGGGCGTAGTACGAGAGGCAAGTGGTACATGCCGTACCCTTGCGCGTGGATCCACGAGGGTACATCATGCATGAAAACACACAATTCCACGAGCATAAGGTTACCTTCAGTCTTCTAGGGATGGGATGCCAGCCTGCCAGGTTTCCCAAGGCAGTTGTGGGAGCAGGAGAAAGTCAGTGCTCTGGGTAGTGGCATGGGGTGGGGGAGAGACCCTCTGGGCTGGCCCAGCCACACTTGCTGCACCCACGGGCCATGGCTGAAGGTAGGACAGGGCTTGGGAGCAGAATCTTTCACCTTCCCTACCCCTCCCCCATCCCTGCAGATGGTGAAGGGCAAGTTGCACAGGCTCTCATCTCAGCAGATTGGTGGTGAACCTGCTCTGGATTCTAGTCTGAACTTTCAAAGAGATCTCCAAAGACCTGGATTGATTTTTGGAGGCAGGGACCGGCATTTTGGATAGCTTCTTTAAGGTTCAGACTAAAAATCAGAGCAGACTCAGCCTCCCACTGTCAGAGCAAACTGCCCTTTGTGATGATCTGGAGCTGGGGGAGAGGCAGGAGGGGGTCTCTGCCTTGCCCGGTCAGTGGGAGGCCGAGTCCTGGGAAGCAGAAGAGGATCAGGGGGCGCTTTGCCATTGACCTACCTGGCCGCGGAGGATGTAGAAGAAGCTCCGTGCTTCGTCCCCCTCCTGGATGATGAGTTCACCGGGGGCAAAGGTACGCTGTGGGGGGTGGAGGCACCAGGACAGACAATGAGGTCATGCAACATTAAGGGGAGGATTCAGGAGGGGCCTCACCTCCCCCCAACCAGCTCCCTCCCAAGCATGTGTTTCCTGTTACCTCTTCTGCAGAATCCAGGAGCTGTGAAAGGGCCGCATCTGTCAGTCCTTGCAGGGGCTTCACCCTGGGGCGAGAGAAGAAAGTGGAGAAAGAATGAGGGGAAGAAAAGGAGAAAGATGAAGAGGAGGGAGAGATGAGGGAAGGCTCAACAAGAAAAAAAAACCCTTTGCTTGTATTTGGACCAAACTCGCACAAGAGCTTTTTATCTGATTCTTAAAAGCAGCATGTGCTGTTTTTGACTTTATCGTACCAAAAGCAACCATGCCAACCAAATCTTAAATCATGACTTTCCAGTTCCATCAGTCTTTCATCTCTATGCAAAAGGGATGACCTGGAAGGACCCCAGTCCCTTCAGAGCAGAAGCCCCCTCCTCCTCCTCGCTCCACAGGAAGGGGGGTTACCTCTTCCCATGTGGCAGTGAGTTCCACAGCTCCCTCCAGCACCATCCCAGTCTCTGGCTGCTTCCTCCCCGCTCCTGGGCATAGTTTCTTCTCTCTCCCCAGGAGGAAGCAGCCCCCCTACCCTGGAAACCAGAGGGAGAGAAGGGGGTCTTCCCTTTGCAACAGAACAACCCCCCAATACACGTGTTACACTTCTTGGCGGCATTTATTCCTCTTGCTGACTCCTGCAAGGGTCAAGGTAATGTTTGTGACTCTGCTCCTGCCAGTCTGCTGAAAGAGAGTCCCTTGCTTCTCTCACTGCCAGCCTACCACACACATGTGTGTATACACACACGTGCACACGCGCGCACACGGCCTTCACTCACCCGCGCAGGCCCGCCAGGACCTCAGCACGCTTCCGCTTGGCATTCTCGGTGATGATGGTGCGGTACGCCTGCCGGTCAATGGCCCACAGCTGCACCGGGGTCAGGGCTGGGAATGGGAGGGAGGGAGTTAATTGGGGGGTCCGTCAGGGACAAGGACTAGTGTGGTCTAGTGGTTGGAGCACAGGACTGCCTATGTGCCTTTGAGGCTCCTGTTGATGTAAGGCGACTCCCTGAATTTCATAAGGTTTTCTTAAGCTTTTGCCAGTTCCTTCCTCTCAAATACCGCCTATATCCGCTGGTGTTCATCGGTGGTCTCCCATTCAAGTACTAACCAGGGCTGACCCTGTTTAGCTTGCAGGATGCAATGGGATCTCGAGACGAGGGTTCAAATCCCTGTGTGGCCATGGAAACCCAATGGGCGACCTTGGGCAAGTCACACTCTCTCAGCCTCAGAGAAAACCAAAGGCACCCCCCTGCTGTTGCTGGGCTAACCGCTGGCCCCCTCCCCTCCCCCTGTCGTGCCAGGGAAGGCGGGCAAGGCGGGCAAGGCTTGCTTTCTCAAAGGGAGCCTTCCCCCCTCCCCGCCACACACAAAGCCCAACTGTCACCCTTCCATCTCATAAATGGGCGCGCGGGAGGCTTTCAGAATGGAACGGCAATTTGCCACACGCTCCTCCGCTCCGCGCGTGGGCTGCGCTTTTGCCATTAACTTTCCAATCGTGATTGACACCGCCGGGAGCGCCTCCTCGGAAACAAAGCGAAGGAAGACCGGCAGCAGCATCTCGGAAGCTGCAAAATGCAGGGGAGCCCAAGGGGCTGTTCTGGCAACACGGAAGCCAGGGGGCTGTGAAGAGATGCCCCCCCCGGAACTGAGGGCCCCCTCAGGGAAGGCGACTGGTGGGGAGGAGGCAAAGGAAGGCCACGCAGAACGGCTGGCGGGCCGTTCTCTCAGCAGCCGTGGCAGTGGCTGGAGCCGGAGAAGATGCGATTGTACCATCCCCATGGCAACGGCACCAAGGATGCCCCAGCAACCCCAACATCCAGCGCAACTTGCACAGCCCCTGAGTGGCAGCAGGGAGGGAGGGAAGGAATGCCTCCCCCTCTGCTTCTGCCCGGGCGCTGGGACTGATGGGACCTCTGTGCCCCGTGGGCCAGTGGGCACAAAGGGCTTGGCACTGGCAGAGGCACTTTTGGGGACACAGGCTCAGGGAGCAGTGGGGTGTGCGTGTGGGGCAGGCAGTCCAGAACCCAAAGGATACAATCCAAAGCTTCCTTTCAGGTTCCCAGCTCGATTATTTTAGATGGCTGGAAGAGTGTACCAGCTGTTAAATGTTATGAGTTGCGCTATTAAATTATTGCATAAAATTCCTGAGGGGCTGCCATGTTCGCCTTCCACAGCAAAATCAACAAAGAGAAGCTGAGCGCATAAATACTAACAAGCGTCATGGGCATGAAAGCTTTGGCTGCAAGAGCTTTGTTTGTTTCTAAGGCCCCCCTTCCCCCTCCCCGAGCCTGGTGCTCTGGCATAATTTTAAAAAATTGTTTTCTTAAGATGACACAAGGCCCCAGGTGTAAGTGCAATGGGGCCACAGACTCTCCCTCCCATTCAGAGCACCCCAGGCCCAACCACTCCGCCCCCCACGGCCTGGCTCAGGGGAGTCAGCTGAGTTCTGGAGATGAGAAACCAGCAGGTGTGCGGTGGGCATGGAGTGCAAGCATGTGCCACCCTGCAATGCTCAAGCTGGTGCCAAGAACACTGGCAGAGTGAGGCAGCCAACTCAGGTAGCAAGTTTCAGGTGTGGGGAAGGGGCAGCCCACTGTTCTCGCCAGGGCTGATACTGCGGGGGGGGAGCGTTTGCAGCTGAAGAGGGGAGAGGAGCTGGTGGGGCTTTCTACCCTGGGTGATTGGTTTGGGTCCCATGCCCCTTTGACCTAACAGGGCGGCAGCAGGCCCTACCTGCTGTTCCTCCTCCTCCTCCTCCTCAGGCAGCCACATGTCTTAGGTCAGCTGCATCTCAGGCCCACTCCCGTTCCCCCCTCAAACACACCACCTCCTCACCTGTGACCGTGGCCGTGCGCCGGCAGTTGTACAGGACAGCCAGCTCCCCAAAGACGTCCCCTGGGAGCAGCATGCGCAGCTGGCGCCCCTTCTGCGTCACCCGCAGCTCCCCCTCTGCCAAGGGGAGAAGGAGAAATGGGTTGGCAGCAGCTCACGTAGGGAGGGTGCCACCTCCGGCTGCCACAGTCGCTCCCCGGCCCAAGAGGGCTGCCTGTTCAGGTGCCTCTGGGCTGAGAGGATCAGATCAAACCAGCCCACGGAAGAAAGGGGGCAAAATGGGCTACCCTGGAAGGGAGGGGCTCCCCTTCACTGGAAGGGGGACTGGATGGTCTTTAGGGGACCTTCCATACATTTTTCATCCCTCTTCCCATATGGTTGCCCAGCCAAAGGAAAGAGGTTCCCCTGTTCCCCCCCCCAGAGGGGATCTCCTGATTTATAAAGTCATCACTTTGGAAGGGGCCCAAAAGTCTATCTAGTCCAACCCACAGCCAGGGCAGGAATCCCCCACTGTTCCACTCATTTGACTTCAAGATTGAGTTTTAGCATGCTTACCTTCCTCCAGGCCACCTCTGTAGTATTAGTGGGCAGGGGAGGGAACAGAAGGTAGATCTTGCACAGTGATTACCCTTTGGACCCCACGCCTGAACAGAAGCTTCCCCCAGTGGCTTCATGCAGATATCAGGGCACTTAAGGGCCAGAACAGACTCCTGTTGAGCCCAAAGGCTGTCACTGGGCAGAAGCACCCACCCAGGCTTCCTCCCTGCCTTTCATTAATAGCTCCCCAGGAGCTCTGTGCCTGCCCTGTGCCTTCTCTCAACTCATCTGCCCTGCAGGTAAACAAACTGCCTATCTCTCCCCTTCCCACTGGGGTATCTGGGCAGGAGGATCAGGTGAGACACAGGTTTGTTTCTTGGTTGTGTGCCTTTAGGTTGTTTCCAACTTACGGCAACCCTAAAGTGACCCTATCACGGGGTTCTCTGGGGCTGAGATACTGTGGCTGAAAAGGCACAGAAACATTGGCAGCTATCCTGGGTCTGGGGAGCGAGGTCCATCAGTCTGTGAGTGGCCAGGTGGCTTGGCCTTCCTCTGCCCCACAGAGGGAAGGAGGCGCTTCCTTTGGACCCATCAGAGGTCTCAAGTGGGCAACAGAAAGCCCTTTGCACCGGCTCAAAGGTGCTCTCCTCTCTGGCCCCTCCTAGGTACGCGCCAGGTGCCCAACCCAAGGAGAGATCTGGCCTTTGAGGGGTATTTCCTTGGCCTTCGCTGCCACCTGGGTTTCCCTGGCCGTCCTTCTCTCTCCCCAGACCGCCAGTCCAGCCCTGGGCAAGAGAAACAGAGCCGGACCCTCCTGCCAGCTTGAAAGGGGAGGAATCCTACCTGCATGTCACCTGTCCTAGAAAAAAGGAGGCCACAGTGGGGGTGGAGGTATCCCTGTGTAAGGATGGCTGTTCCCCCCACCCCCCTTCCCACCCGGTCCCACTGCCCCAAAGTGGTGAATGCAGGACCAGGGCGTGGGGGGCAACGGGAGGGGGACATATGCCGGATGTTTCCCAGGCGAAAGGGTGGGCAGAACAGATCCTCTGAACATCCTTTTCCAGCCCGCGTCTCAAATTGTTTGCATGCTGTTAATCGCCTCCTTCTATTTGATGCTGACCTTTTGTGTGTGTTCTGAATACTACACTGCAGCCGCTCCAATTTGCCAGCCGCCCAGCGCCCCAGGCTTGTGGAGGGAGAGGGTGTAAATAAAGCTAATACCGATAGTAATAAAAATATTGATCCCACAAGAAAGGGGCAAACAGGCAAACGGTACCCCACATGGCTTGAGGAAGGGCTGGATAAGGTCCCCCCAAGAAGAAAACTGATGAGAAGAGTCCCTTTCCCTCCCCGTCCCCCCTGTTTGCAAGCAGGGCAAACAATGCCAACCGGGTGGGGTGAGGATTTACCCAGGGCATTTGCGGGGGGGGGGCAAGGAAAGCCTCCTTGGCACAAGCAGGGCCAGGGGCAGAGGTGGGGGTGGGAGGGTCAACCCCAAAGCTTGTGCCAGGGAAAAGCTTGTGGCACCAGCTTGAGGGACTCCCAGTGATGTCAAGGACCAGGGGGCATCTGCCCACCGCCTCGCCCCTCTTTCCCAGAGCAGCTGGGGGCTCGGTTACCTGGCCCTCTCCTGTCCTGTCTTACCCATTGTCCCCCCTCGGCCCCCTCACCAGCCACGATGTACATGGCGTGCCCGTCGTCGCCCTCTGCCACCACCACCTGTCCTGGCTGGCACTGCTCGGGGGTGAAGCTCTCCACCAGTGGCTGGTTCTGCCCGTCGCCCAGGCAGCGCAGGAATGCGTTGCGTTTCACAGCTTCCAGGATGAGGCTGGCATCCCTGGGGCAAAAGATGGGGGAGGGAAGGAGATTCTGTGGTGGGCACAGCAGCTTCTGCCCTCTCCCCACACCCGTGCCCGCCCCGCCCCCCGAGCCAGCACCCCTCTCTTACAGCTCACCTGGGGGATTTGGGCACGCAGGGCACGTGCCAGTCTGCGTCGGTGATCAGAGGCTCAGGGACGATGGCACCACCCCAGCTGCCCCGCCCGGCTTCCTCCAAGGGAGAGCGATCCTCCTCCGGCACTTCCTCTGTGGGGGGGTCCCCCTCTGCCCGACCTAGGACCAGAAAGAAAGGGGGTAGAAGAGGCTTGTAGCCTGGCACCCCAGACGCCAGGACCTCTGCCCTCAAGCACACACACATATACACACATGCCGCCACCCCCTTCTGCGCCCTGGGCTAACTGGGGGTGGGTGGGCTCCGCTCTGTCCCCTGCAACCAAAAGACAGCGCCCCCCACCCCACGGCTGAGCTTCCCACCCTGAAAGGACCCCTGGAGAGGCCGTGGCGGAGGCAGCCAGACCACACTGGCCAGCCCCAGGGGCCGCCCTGGCAACCTCACAGGCTCGGTGTGGGAACTCGGGGAGGGGGAGAAGCGCGCCTCTTGGGGAGCCCTGCCCGACCTCCGGAAGCCCCCCCGCCGGGCCGGCAGGCAGGGAGGGGAGGGGCAAGGGGGAAGTGGGGCAAAGGCGCTGGGGGTCCGCTGGCCCTGGCCTCGGGCGGGAAAGTCGGGGGGCTCTGGGTCGGGCGCGGGGGGGGGGGCAGCGGCGGGAGGACGATCCTGCCTCCTTTCCAAACTGCGGCCCGCAGACACTTGTTGCGCATCGCGGCGGAGCCGGAGCGGCGGGGAAGAGCCCGGCTTGGTGGGGACGGGGAAGGCTCGGGAGGGGGTGGCGGAGAGGTGGGGGGTGGGGGAGTGAGGGAGGGGGGTCTCTGCCCCAAGCCTCCTCCAGCGCCGCGCACGGACCCAGGGAAGCGGAGCGCACTTCGGGAGAAGGGGCTTCCAGGCGGGGGGACACACACCGGTACCCCGCCGAGGGCCGGTCGGGACACTCCGCCCCTCCTTCCCGGGGGGCTCTCTCCCTCCCCCCGTCTTACCCGGCGGCGGGAGGGCGACGCTCTCGAGGAAGGCGCGCTCCTCCTGGAGGCGCAGCTCGCGGAGCCGGAGGTCCATGGCGGGCCGGGGGCGGCGGGGGGAGGTCGGCCGGTCGGCCGGTGGGACGGCGCGCGCTCCCGCTCCTCCTCTTCCTTCCTCCTCCTCCTCCTCCTCCTCCTCGCGAGGAGTCAGCGGGCTGAAGCGGCGCTCCCCTGCCCGGCGCTGCCAGCAAAGAGGGAAGATGCGCGGCGCGGGTTGGCGGCGGCGGGGAGGGGGGAGTCCGCCTCCGGAGTTTGGGGTCCCCGCTCAGCCACCGCCCCCTCCCCCAGGGGCCCCCGGGGCCCGAACGTGCCTTCGGATGGGGGCGTCCTCCTCCTCCCCCCGCCCCTCCCCGCCGCTCCCGCCCAGGCGACACCTGAAGCCCCGGAGGCGAGGACGCTGCCGCCGCTCGCGGGTTGGGGGGGCGCCTCCGCCGATCGCCGCCTCTTCCCGCCGCCGCCGCGCGAGTGAGGGGCTCCGCCGCCGCCGCCGCCGCCAAGTGAGTCACCCCGGTGCCAGGGGCTGGGGGAAGGAGGAGGGAGGGCGGGGGCAGGGGGCGTGCCGCCCACCCACTCGCCCGCCCACTCGCCTCCTTCGTGCTGATGCGGCCCCCGCACCCCTCCCTCCTCCCTCCCTGGGTGCCCGGGCGGGTGGGTGGTCGCTCCCCCTGCCCCTGCCGCCGCCGCCGCCGAGCCAGATGCCAAGGAGTTACCAGGCAACCAGCCAGCGGGCCGAGGCGGCTGCCGCTCTGCCACCCGCCCCTCCCTCCGCGCCCAGCAGGGCGGGGCGGGGCGGGGGCTCCAGGAGGGCGCTGTCAGGGCGGGAGGGGCGAGGGAGTCCGGCCCTCCCCCTCTTCCATTAAGACCTGGACGCCGGGCGGGGGGGGGTCGGCGTGCGCCCGTCAGGAGCTTCCCCGGAAGGCGCTCCGCAGTCTGGGCTGGACGGCCGCTCCCCTCGGCCCCTACGGGCACGGCCGGTGGGAAGGCACTGGGGGGTGGCGCCTCCTCGGGACAAGCGCCCACCTCTCCTTCCTCGCCTCCTCCTCCCGCCGCTGCCCGGCGCCTGCAGGAGTGGCGGGGCAGAGACCTCGAGCGCCGGCGGCGGCGGAGGGGGAGGGAGGCGGGGCGGCCGCTCTCCCCAGGGCGGGAGCGGGGCCGGGGACCGCGCCAGACGCCCCTGCGAGCCGCGCCCCCCAAGCCCCCTCGCCCCAGAAGGGCTCCGGCCGGGCGGCCAGGGTGGTCGCCCTGACCCGGCCTCCGCCTCCCTCTCCGGGGCGACCGAGGGGCGCCCCGCACGTGCTTTCCCTTTCCCTTTCCCTGGAAGCCAGGGAGGCCCCTTGGGAGAAAAGTTCCCCCTGCCAGGACCCTGCCCGGTCCGCCTGGGACCCCCTCCCGCCCTCTTTCTGGCGAGGAGGCGGCGCACCTGAAGACCGGCTCTCCGAGGATCCCGTCCGCTCCGGGAGCGCAGCAGGGAGGGGGAGCGGGGGAGCCCCCGCCGCCGCCGCCCCCTCCCGCGCCCCTCGGCCCACCGGGGTTCCGGGGGGTCCGGCTTCCGCGTTTCCCCGCAGCAGCCAGGAAGTGGGGGTGGACAGAGCTCCCCCCAGCTCCCCCTCCGAGGAAGTGCTTCTTCCTCCCTCCCCCTCCGGCCCCTGCGGCCCCCCCTCCCGCGGGGCGATGGTCCCCTTCTCGGCGGCCCCGGAGCGAACCTCCTTCCGCCGCGGCCCCCCCGGCTCGACGGCGCGTTCCTCCCGGGCCGCTGGCGGGGCCGCCTCCGCCGCGCCCGCCCCGCGAAGGTTACACATTAATCCCGGCCGAGGACTCTGGACGGCGCTTCCCGGCGGGGCCGCTCCGCCCGCCTCCCTTGGTCACCGGGAAGAAGGAGGAGAAGGAGAAGGAGCCGGGCCGCCGCGGAAGCGCCCAGACCCAGGGCTCCCGAGGGGCCGCCCCCGGCCTGCTCCGAGGAGGCCACGGCGGGGAGCGGGCGGAGTCCCCAGCACGCCCCCAGTCGCCGCGGGGCGGCCCCAGATTTGCGCCCCCGGGGCATCCGCGGCAGAGGGGCGGGCGGGGTGGCCGGCAGCCGCCGAGAGATTTTGGGGGGGGGTTAAAAGCATCCCAGCCCGGTGCCGAAGGCGCCAGAAGCGGGTCGGAGGGGCCGAGAAGGGGCCTGAGCTCGGCCTCGCCCCCCCGCCCGGAAGGGTCCGGCTGGAGGCGAAGCTGGAGGGGCGCCGGGAAGGGGGCTCCCTCGCCGCTCGGAGGGAGGCCCTGCTCTTTCTGGGGGCCGGGGCACCCAAGTCGCGCTCCCGGGACGAAGGAGCCCGATGAGCGACAGGTGGGAGCGGAGGTGTGGGGGCGGGGGGATCCTCCCACGGGCCCCGTCGGCTCAGGACTCCGACTGTCGAGCGGGGCCTCCCGTTTCCTCCGCTGCAGCGTCGTGCTCCCTTTGTAAGCTCCTTGGGAGCGGGGACCTGATTTCCTGAGGTACTTTTGCAGGGCGACACGTTTGCTGCTGGCCTCGCCCCGTCAATCCACGTGCCGAAGATTGCAAAGAGCCCCGGGAAGAAGGGCCAGGGGCCCGGCCCTGGCCTTGCTGAAGCGGGTCCTCTGGCAGGCCCTGGCTCTGAAGGCAGACCCAGAAAGGGCCAGCAGAGGGGGGCTCTGGTCTTTCCCCGGGCCCCACAGCAGCCCTCCCACGGCAGTGATGGGGAGACGGGACTCCCCAGCATCACAGAGACACCCGAGAGCCCCCCGTCCCACCTGGCTGTGGAGTCTCAGTGGATCCTCTTGGTCTCTGGATCTCAGCAGATGGGAAGGGGTTGCTTTGCCCCCCTAACGAGGAGGGAGGTCTAAAGAACTCTCAATGGAGCTAAAATTGAAAGGGACCATGCAAGAAAGGGGGAATCCACAAACAGGAATTCAAAGAAATAGCCAGCGTACGCCAGGAAAAAGCCAAAGCACAGACTGAGCTCAGGCTTGCTAGAGAGGTCAGAAACCATAAGAAGGGCTCTTTTGGTTATGCCTGCAGCAAAGGAAAAGCAAGGAGACGGTGGGGCCCCTGTGGGGAGAAGAGGGAGAGGGACAGAGAAAAGGCAGGACTACTCTGCATCTTCTTGGCCCCGGTCTTCCCTCAAAAGGAAAACGGTGCTCTACCTGGGGAACACGGAGCAGGTGATGCGGTGGTGGAAATGCAGCACGGCATCGGTAAAGAGGTAGTACAGGAATACCTGGCTGCTCTTAATGAATGCAAGTCACCAGAGCTGGATGAACTACATCTAAAGGTATTAAAAGAACTGGTAGAAGTCATTTCAGAACCACTGGCAATGATCTTTGAGAATTCCTGAAGAACAGGAGAAGTCCCAGCAGACTGGAGGAGAGCAAATGTCCCCATCTTCAAGAAGGGGAAAAGAGAGGACCCAAATAATTATCGCCTGGTCAGCCTGACATTAATACCAGGAAAGGTCCTAGAGCAGATCATTAAATAGACAGTCTCTAGGCACTCAGAAAGTAATGCCAGACTAATCTGATCTCTTTTTTTGACAGAGTTGCAAGCTTGATGGACGAAAGGTCTCTTGACAAGGTCTCCCATGATATTCCTACAGACAAGGAAATAAAATGTGGGTTAGACAAAGCTACTGTTAGGTGGATTTGTAATTGGTTGACCAGCCGAACCCAAAGGGTGCTCCTCACCGATAGATCCTCTTCTTTCTGGAGAGAAGTGACTAGTGGGGTGCCACAGAGTTCTGTCCTGGGCCTGGTGCTACTCAACGTCTTCGTCAATGACTTGGATGAAGGAGTAGAGGGCATGCTCATCAAATCTGCAGATGACACCAAATGAGGTTAAGAGAGGACATGATAGCCATGTTTAAATATTTGAAGGGATGCCACGTAGAGGAAGGAGGGGGCTTGTTTTCTGCTGCTCCAGAGACCAGGACAAGGAGCAATGGATTCAAGCTGCAGGAAAGGAGATTCCACCGGAACCTCAGGAAGAACTTCCTGACAGTCAGGACTGTCCGGCAGTGGGATCTGCTGCCTCGGAGTGTAGTGGAGTCTCCTTCCTTGGAGGTTTTTAAGCAGAGGCTGGATGGCCATCTGTCGGGAGTGCTTTGAGGGTGTTCCTGCATGGCAGGGGGTTGGACTGGATGGCCCCTGGGGTGTCTTCCAACTCTACATTTCTATGATTCTGTGAGGAGGGATACCTAATACGCCACAGGACAGGATCAGAAAATGTCCTTGACAGATTAAGAACTGGCTCAAAACTAACAAAATGAATTTTAACAGGGAGAAAAGGAGGTTATTACACTGAGGAAGAAAGAATGAAATGCACAGATATAGGATGGGTGACACCTGGCATGAAAACAGTCCATGTGAAAGGGATCTAGGGGTCTTAGTGGACCACAAGCTGAACAGGAGTAAGCAGTGTGATGTGGCAGCCGAGAAGGCCAACATGATTCTTGGTTGCATCACTAGGAGTATAGTGTCTAGATCAAGGGAGGTAATAGTACCACTCTATTCTGCTTTGGTCAGATCCTGCCTAGAGCACTGTGTCCAATTCTGGGCACCACAGTTCAGGAGGGAGATTGATAAGCCGGAATGTGTCCAGTGGAGGGTGCCCAAAAGGGTGGATGGCCTGGAAGCCATGAAGCCCTATGAGGAGCATCTTGGGGAGCTGGGGATGTTTAGCCTGATGAAAAGAAGGGTAAGAGGTGACATGATGGCCATGTTTAAATATTTGAAGGAATGTCAGGTTGAAGATGGAGCAAGCTTATTTTCTGCTACTCCAGACTAGGACATGGAGCAATGGATTCAAATGTAAGGACAAGAGATTTCACAAACATCAGGAAGAACTTCCTGATGGTAAGAGGCACTCAGCAGCGGAATCTGCTGCTGCCTCAATGGCCTCTGGTGGAGTCTCCTCCTTTGGAGGTTTTTAAACGTAGGCTGCATGGCCATTTGTTTGGGGGTGCTTTGAGTGGGTGTTCCTACACGGCATAATGCGGGCGGGCTTGATGGCCATTGAGGTCTCTTCCATCTCTATGATTCTATGATTCTCCCTTTCGGAAAATGCAGGAAAGGGAGAAAGGTGGGTCTGTTCATAAAATAGGTTTGGGGGCAGCTAAAAGTTGCCTGGCCGTGTGGTGGACTGAGAAAGTGCAGAGAAAGGGGACGGATGCCTTCCTACAGAGCAGCGTCCTGGAGCCTCTGTCTGGCCCCCAAATGTAGCGCATGTTGGTGCCCACATCAGAATCATGCGGCAGCTGTGCCAGGCTCTCCCTACCGCGGATGGTTGAAGTGTGCCCTGAGCGGCTTATGTGGCGGTGTGCGCGCACGCTCTCAGTCCTGTTGGATAAGAGCTATTTGCATTCTAATCTAACCAAATGTATTCAAATAAGCACCACCTTTGCCTGTCTGCTTGTGAGCCCAGTTGGGGGGAGGCGCTCCACTGAGAGACTCTCGCACACGCCTGGTCCGTGTCCAGAGGGGACTCCATGGCAACAGTGAAGGCGGCCCATTTCCACCCTTCATTTCTGATCAGCTTATTTCAGAAAATATTTGTGTCTCACCCTATGTCAGAAGATCTCAGGACAGTGTACCAAAAAAAAAATCAGTTTAAGCCATTTTAAAACAGTTAAAAAATTATTTAAACTGATTGAAAACATTTAAACAAATTGACAAATAACACAAGGATGGTTAGAACAGTTAAAGCCATTTAGGGTGAGGGTTAGGTTTCAGATCATGCGCTTGGATTGTGTGGATTGGTGTAACAGCAGTTGGGCCCCCCAAGGCTTCATGGAAAGCCATGTTTCCCCTTTTTTGCTGGGCCGAGCCTTCCCACTGGGGTCCGCTGGGCCTTTGGGAGAGGGGTAGTCCACAAGGGAGAGCCAGGGCAGAGTATTTAGTGGTTTGGGCATTGGACTACAACTCTGGGACCTAGGGTTCAAGTCCCTGCTCAGCCCCCGTGGGTGACCATACGCAAGTCACTCTCTCTAAGCCTCAGAGGAACGCGAGGGCATACCCCCCTCTGAACAGATCTTGCCAAGAAAACCCCATGATTGAGTGTCTTAGGGTTGCCGGAAGTCAGAAATGATTTGAAGACACACAACAACAACTACACAAAGTTCCCAACTGAGGTCTCACTGGAGACAGCACTCAGCTCCCACGACTTCCTGCAGTAACTAACAAGGAGGCACTATCTGGGGCACGTCCAGAGGAAGGCAACCAAAATGGTGAAGGGTCTGGAAGCCATAAAGCCCTCTAACGGAGGGAGCTGGGGATGTTTAGTCTGCAGAAGAGCAGGTCAAGAGGGGACGTGACAGCCCTGTTTAAATAATTGAAGAGATGCCATGTAGAGGAGGGAGTGGGCTTGTTTTCCGCTGATCCAGAGACTGGGACAAGGAGCAATGGATTCAAGCTGCGGGAAGGGAGATTCCATCTGAACCTCAGGAAGAACTTCCTGACGGTCAGAGCTGTCCGGCAGTGGAATCTGCTGCCGCCTCCATGGAGTGTGGTGGGGTCTCCTCCTTCTTTGGAGGTTTTGCTTAAAAACAGAGGCTGGATGGCCATCTGCTGGGAGTGCTGTGATGTGCATGGCAGAAGGGGGTTGGACTGGATGGCCTCTGGGGTCTCTTCCAACTCTATGATTCTGTGATTCTATGATTCTATGAAAATGCACAGCTGCTTGCACATTGATTATGCTGAAGCAACCCTGCTTCCAGGACTGTAAGCAGAATGCTTGGTGAACAAAAGGCAAATGTGCCCATGTGTCTAGATGTGGTTAATTGACATCAAGTTGACTTACGGCAACCCTAGGAATCAGAGATCTCCAAGGTCATTTTGGACCCTCATCGTAGGGTTTTCATGGTGAAAGACATTCGAAAAGGGTTTGCTGTGTTTCCTTTTGCGCTACACTGAGAAGCATTAGCTATGATGCTACTGCTGCTGTCTCTGAGACCCCTCCACCAGTGTCACCCCCCACCCCAAGTCCTGCTGCTGCCCAGTAGCTGCTTGGCACATTGGGGTCTGGACCCCCAGGAAAAGCCTGTCTGACTTGGGAGACCCTTCCGGCAGCATTGCAGCTGCCAGCATCACCTTTTGCCTCTTCGGGGCATGCAATCCCACCACCATGGAAAGGGAGTGCCATAGGTAGGAGGTACACGTGCCCAAAGGCCTCTGGCCATCATGTGCTCAGAAAGAGCTCTGGCTATAAAGTGCTTGTTCCTTTTCTGTGTCAGTCCAACCCTTGAGACTCTTCTGGACTGCGGAGGCACATGCAGGGGCAGGGGATGTCCATGTGTGCTGCTACATTTTGCAGCCAACTTCTTACCTGTGGGTGGACTTGGGGGAAGGGTTGTGGGGGGGCTTCCTTTCCACAGTAAGAAACAGGCCACGGGGGGGGGGCTGTTTCAGATGCATTGTGTGTCTTCAGGCCTCGGTCAGGAAAAAGAGGAACAGTGGGTGGGGAGGGGAGCAAAGCTTTCCAGGGCAGTGGAGGGAGGAAACAGTGCAGGCAAGACAGAGCAAGGAAGGAACCAAAAGAAGGGACCTCTTTGGGGTTTCCCTGGACTGTCAGGGCTCTGGGTTTCCTGCCAAGGCAAGCAAGGGGCCCAGACCGGGGAAGGAGCTGGAGCCGGGGAGCCTGGCCTGGGGTTCCACAAAATGAATTTCTGCAGATGGCATTACACGTGAATTGTGCTATGTAACTCCTCTTGAATTAAATGCACATCCACTTGCGCAAATGCATCCACATGCTCAGGTGCGTCTACATCACCATGCGCAATTCAACTTTGCATCCTTGAAGTGAACACCAATGTTCTTCATTGGACAAAAGTGCCCAGCTGCTTCTGTGGGGATGCCGAAGACAGGACGCCATCTGTTGCCCACTTCCTGTTCTACTCTGCAGTCACAAGTGCCAGAGAAGCTCTGTCTCTGCCTCTTCCCTCCCACTGGCACCAAACTGGGTTTTGGAACCTGCTTTTTGAGGAACAGATGGCTGTGGTGAGCATGCGATGGGCAAAGGAGCAGAAGAAGGAAGCCCGGGGAAATGCCACAGGGAAAGGGGCAAGCACTCAGGCCACTCCTGAGAGTCTCTCCTTCACAGCTCCCTTGCCCCAGAGGAGGTCTTTTGTCCAAAGGACGTCCCCTTGTCCATAGTGTGTGAGGAGGACATCTTCCCAAGCCAGACATGAGAGCCATGTTTAGATAGTGGAAAGGCTGTCATATGAAGGGTGGTGCAAGCCTCTTTTCTGCTGCTCCGGAGACTAGGACACTGCAGAGCAATGGCTTCAAACTTCAAGAAGAGAGCTTCTACCTAAACATTAGAAAGAACTTCCTGAAGGTAAGAGCAGTTGGACAGTGGAATATGCTGCTCTCTCAGTGGAGTGTGGCAGAGTCTCCTCCTTCTTTGGAGGTTTTTAAAGAGAGGCTGGAGGGCCAACTGTCGAAGGGGGAGCTTCCATTGTGTCTGGCAGAACACAACAGAACATGGCAGAAGGGGGCTGGACTGGAGGGCCCTTAGGGTCTCTTCCAACTCTGAGATTCTATGACTCCTGAGCAGGAACTCTTTGGGAAGCTCCACCAAATTCCCAATCATTTTTACCCCATCATCATCCTGAATCCAGAATAGTCCACAAAACAGTTCTTTGTTCCCACTCAAAATCAGTCTGTCAATCAATCTTTATATACACCCAACTTTTCCCCAAGATTCAAGGTGGCTTACAAGATAAAACACACACACACACACACACACAAGTAAAATCACATGTAGCCAAGGTAGTACAAAACCCCCAAGATTAAAATAGTACTAAATTGACTATAATCAAAACCATTTAAAATAATAATTGAACAGCACAGAACGAAAGTACACTAAAACCTTTGCATGTAAATCAGTTCCCAAAAGCCTGGGGTTTCTTTGCAATGGCATAATAATAGGCAGGAAAATGCAACGATCCATCAACAATATCTACTGACCACGAAGTGCACACATGCAAGCTCCTGGCTTCCACCCAAAGGCAGTGACCCAAACCCAGCATCCAGCGGCTGCTGGTGACACCAGTGCCAGCAGGACGGCAAATCTGTCCTGGACTTTATCCCAGATTTCAAAGGAACTATCCAAGGTGCTGAAGGTTTTCTCCCTCAGAAAGGTTCTGCACCTTGCAGGGCTCATTCACCAAAAGGCGAGGGAGACCTCCCTGCCCCACAGGCACAGACACAGTAGCTGCCTCTTCCTACAACTCAACCTGTCAATTGAGGAGGCCTTGCCCTAGAAGCCACCCATTGGGGATCAGGCCCACCTCCCTCTGCCTCCCTTTCTCTCATTCCCAGCCTGTCCCCCCACATGGGACCCAAGGCAGCGCTCCACACAGACAAGAACCAAAAGCAGTACAGCTTTAAGAACCCACAATAGTAGACAACAGTTTTTTAAAAACCAATTATATATGCCATCCTATTATAAACAGCATTAATTTAAATCAGTTTAAAAACATTAAATAAAAATGCAGCACGCATGTTCCCCCATTACAAGATCCTTCAGGAGTCTGAGAATGGCCAACAGCCCCTCTAAATAAATTAGTTCTTTGCTTGCTGGCAGAAGGAGAGTGGGAGATGAACTGAGGCTCCAGTGGCAGGGAGTTCCACAGCCTGCAGAGAAGCCTGCCATGAGGATATGACTAAGAGAAAGGTTTCTCCCAGAGATCTCAAAGCTTGGGCATATATGACCCAGATCCCTGTGTAGAGGAGAAGGCATCAGAATACCTCTTGCCACCCACAACCCCTCTGGCACTTCATCAGAGAGCCACAGCCTGCACTCCCAGAGAATGTTGCCTCCCTTTTCAAAGGCCTTTGGGTGGGAGGGTCTTTGGGGCTTGCTAACCCACAGCCACCCTCCCCTTCTTTAAGCAACTGCTCATGAGCAAAAGGCGTGACATATGGACAAACACAGGGAATGGTCCCTAAGCTGATCCCAAAAACCAACTCTGTCCTCACAGCTAGTCATGCAACACCATTCTGGGACCAAGAACATCATCCTATGTGGCACTTGCAGGGCCATGAGATCCTCAGGGGAGGCCTTCTCTCTCAGCCCCACCATCCCCATAGGCCTGTCCAGGGAGGGGGTCTTCTCGGTGGCTCTTCCCACCCTGTGGAAACCCCTTCCATCAGAGGCCATCCCAAGCCCCTTCTCTGCTCTCTTTCCACCACCAGGCAGACCTTTCTATTCAAACAGTTATCTAATGATTAATTTGTTGCAGGGAGACATTTTCACGTGCTGCATTTTAAACTCTGTAAAGTAGCCTAAATACTCTAAAGGAACCAGATCCCATCTGATCTTGGAAGCTAAGCAGAGACAGCTCTGGCTGAACTTGGAAGGGAGGCTGCCAATGGATCCCAGATGCTGTAGGCTCTATTTCAGGAGAAGGAACTGGCAAAACCACCTCTGAGAATTCCTTGCCTAAGAAAAACCCTGTGAAAATCATGGGGTCACCATAAGCCAGTGGGTGACTTGAAGGCACAGATGCACATACACATTTTTTTAGATTTTTAAAAAGATTCAGTGACCTTTTGCCATATAAAGAGGAAAGCAGGATATGAATTAAATAAATAAACACATTTGTTTACTTGTGTTTTTCCTTTTTTATTATTGGGTTTTAAGCTTTATCTTATTCCAGTCATTTTACAAGCCCCCTTGAGTCCCATGCAGAAAGACTATCTATCTATCTATCTATCTATCTATCTATCTATCTATCTATCTATCTATCTATCTATCAGCCAGGAATTCATTCCTTTTTCTTCCACTGAGATCTGCGGCCACCTTCAGCCTGGAATGTTTGTCCATGTTGTCTACAAGGCAAGGAGGTCAATTTGTGCTCAAAAGAATAAGTGGATGGAGGCACTTGGAAGATGGGAAAGGGCAGCGTTTGGAGACCAGTGGTGGCCAGAGCCGCGTTTGGCCTCTGAGGGCTCTTCGTCACAGACCTAAAGGAACCGTCATAAAGAGAGAAGAAATTTGAAAAGGAGACATGAGAACGAGAGAGAGAGGAAGAGATCATGGGCTATGAAGGCTCCTGCTGTACTGTCTATTTGCTTGTCTTCCAGGCATCACGGGGCACTTTTCTTCTTTTTATTCCACAAACCCCCCCGCCGCCGCCACCCAGAGAGAGGCAAGTGGCCATCTCTGCCAGGAAGAAGCCCAGGGCTGCATGAAAGAGGAGAAGTGACTCCCCCAGGCTGCAGAGACAGAGAAAGAGAGAGGTTCCAGAGAGACCCCACAAATCTCCACAGACTCATGGAGTCAGAAGGGAGCCCAAGGGCTATCTAGTCCAACCCTGAGGTGGCTGCAAAAACCCACCCTTCAAGCACCATGAGAGGTGGGCTCCTGACCTGTGCACAAAGACTCCCAGTGAAGGAGAGACATTTGGAAGCCTCCACTTGGCCCACTCCGGAGGCCCTCTTGGATTGGGGTGGGCAGAGGCACAGCTGGGGGCTTCCCTTTTGGTGGGGGAATGAATCCAAGGCGGCCTCCAGGGTGCTGATACAGGCACCCAGAATAGGTTCAGACATTTGAATGATGCTGCAGTGGTTGGGCTTCCACCACCAGTCAGATGAGTTTAGGAGTCCTTGTGAGCATCATGGCCAGATGTTAACAGCTGGGCAGTGCTAAGCTGCATTCGTGGCCTTGTTGGAGGCTTCTTGCATTTGCTTTGCAGTCTGAGGTTGACAATGGACGTGGGAGGGGTGCTGAGTCTCTGCTGCTTGCCCTGTTCTCACTGTTATTGTGAGGAGGTGGGTCTCAGCTGTGAACTTTGGTTGCCTTTGCTTCTGCACAATGTAAGCCTTGGGGGTCCCTCTTCCATTGGCATCAGCGTGGGGAAAGATTGCACCCCGATGAAGGTGCCCCATAGATCCAGTGATGGGGAATTGGATGGCTGGCCAGGGACAGCCTGGGTAGAATTTGTCCAGGGCCCGGTTGTACCCCTGGCTGTGGGGGGATGCTGGGCCCATCCAGGAAAGGGCCAGAAAGCTTGCCTAATGTCTACCTTTGCTGCATCCACATTGAAAGAAACCTTGGAGGGCCCTGGAACTATGTCCACTTCTGGAACAAGGCAAGGTCCTTTGAAGTTCAGACTAAAAGCCAGCACGGACTCCTTACCCCACAGACGTGGGAGCCCCCAGCTGCCCGGGACAGCCAGAGGCCTGGCCCACATCCCCAGGGCTCTGCGAGGGATTTTCCTCCTCCATGAAGGCCTTCTCAGTTTCCAGCAGGAGAACTCTAACCCAGGAAAGTCAGGACAGTCCCCAAAAAAGCAAAGCTCCCCTGGGAAAGAGCGGGGGAGGAGTGCAGCCGGGAAATCAAATAAACAAAGAGGTAGATCTAATAATAAATAATATTATGGAAAATATACAGAACACAGAAAAACCAAAGGCAATGACATATGACTAATGACCAGCCACGAGAGACAATACCGAGTGGTACAAATGCAAAACAGAATAATACCAGACGCTATGACTAAGCACGAGGATTGCATTTACGGTGAGGACGATTTAACACAGGCCAACACAGGCCCACAGGCAGGGGAAGAGAACTTACCCCATACAATACGGCAAGGGCAGCTGCATAGCCAGCCACTGCTTGAGCCTAAGCGCGTGTGCCAAGCGGGTAGAACAGCGCCCGCAGGTGGAGCGACTGAAGGGCTCCAGCAGGACCAGGGGCTCCCCATCACAACAATTGGGGCCCCTCCAGCCAGGGTCTGCCATCCCTTTCTCAGGGCCATGGATGCCTGGCCCAAGGAGAGCAACATTTCCCAGGGGGTGGGGTGCTGGCCAGGATGTGGCCCCTGCCAAGGACACGCACTCTCTGTGATCTTTCCTGCCAGATTTTTAGCCACGTCTCCCCCATCACCACCCCACTCTGATGAGGTGCATTTCCGCCTCTTCCACAGCTCTTTTCCGGCTGCCAGGGCTCTCAGCGGCCTTTTGGGGGGCGGGGCAGGCTCTCAGAGGTCCCTTTTGTAAGCCAAATCTCCGTTTATGAGCCCAGGAGAGCACTGAGATCATCCAGAGAGGCCCTTCTCTCTGTCCCACCCGAGTCTCAGGCCATTTCCGCACGAGACTGTTATAGCGCTATTATTCCACTTTCAACATCCAGCCGGCCCAAAACTGCAAACCCCAGGATTCCATAGGATGTTGAAAGTGGAATAATAGTGCTATAACAGTCTCGTGCGGAAATGGCTTCAGGCTCATTTGGTGGGAGCAAGGGAGACGGGGCCTCCTCCGCGGCTGCTCCAGACTTTGGAGCTCCCTCCCTTGCTCTCCTTCTGTTGGGAGGTCAAAACATTTTTGTGCCTTCGGGCTTCTCCAGAGGGACAAGAGTTAGGCCATTTCCACACTAGCCTGTTATAGCGTGATGATTCCACTTTCAACCTCCTCTGGAATCCTGGGGTTTGCAGTTTCGGGAGGGGCCAGCCGGCCCCTCCCGAAACTGCAAACCCCAGGATTCCAGAGGAGGTTGAAAGTGGAATCATCGCGGTATAACAGGCTAGTGAGGAAATGGCCTTAGACTTTTAAGGCTGTGCAGTTCTGTTTTCAAGGTTGGTACACAATCTTTTAGTGCATTTTAATATTTTTAAGGTGTACTGTTTTAACCTCATAAATTGTTTCACTGCTTTTTTAAAATCTTACATTTATACTTTTATAAATGCTTTGCATTGTTTTTAATTTAATCTCGTTCGCTGCCTTGACTCCCATTATTCGGAGACAGGTAAGATATGGATGACTAAAATAACAACCACCTCTCTTTTTTCCTTGCGCCTCTTGGAATGATACTTCTCACAGACAATCTCCCCCACCCAGTGGCTGCAGCAGGGAGGGGGCTGCACAACTGGGTGTGTGTTGACAAGCCCTCCCCGGGGCACCCTCACTGTATTGCTGCGTCCCAGTTGCCCATGTGCAGGAGAGCACTGTGGGGGGGGGGCTTCCATGCAAAGCTGTTTGCAGAATTGCTTTACTTCATCCACTCATTTTGTTTAAGACCATCTGTGCAAGGTCCTTAGGAAGCCCCTGTGGCTTTTCCATTCTTTTTAGACAGCAGAAAAATCTAAAGAAAAAGAGCAATGACAGTGCCTGCAGTTACAGATCACCCATTGCGACACATGCCCTGGGCCTGGGCCTCTGGACCCATCTGTGGAGTGACCCCGTAGTTTGAAGCCATTGCTCCATGTCCTAGTCTCTGGAGCAGCAAAAAACAGGCTGGCTCCATCCTCCATCTGGCACCCCTTCAAGAATTTAAACATGGCTATCACGACGGCCCCTCTTAATCTCCCCTCAGACGGCGGGCTTTGGGCTTCCCCTTCTTGCATGAGGTCAGTGGTTGACCATTTCACCTAGGGAGAATAACAATATGTTAAAAACAATACAAAATAAAATCATACAGCTGCTTCAACAAAAATATAAAAATTATTTTAAAACAATGAAATAATTCATAAAGTTAAAACATTAAATGTCAAAAACATTAAAATTCATTAAAAGATGAACAGTTTAAAACGATACCATAAAGCACTAAAAGCCCACTCCAGCCATTTTCCAAAAGCCTTGTGGCACAAAATTATCTTAATTTGATGGCAGGAAAGTGAAGAGACAGCCATCCTGCTTTCCTTGGGGAGGGAGCTCCAAAGTCTGGGGAGCAGCCATGGAGAAGGCCCCGTCTCCCTTGTTCCCACCAAGCTGTTACTATGGTTCCAGCCTACCCGGTGATAGCACTAGACATCTCTTTTGATATCAAAATCATTCGGCCTTCCTCTGCCCCCCCCCCCCACGTGTTTGCAAGGCCTCCAGACAAGCCCGTACACAGGCGCGGCCGGTCAGTGTTGGACATTCCATCCTCCACGCAGGCAGGCAGAACAGAGCCACTCCGTTGCTTCAGGGACCTCCCTGCAAACACCTCTTGCTTAAGCGCGACCCTAAACAAAGACGCCCGGCCTCGAGCCGACAGTCTGACAATGCCGAGCTATTTGCATACCGGCTATACGATGGTTAAACCTGCACTAAGCCAATCATGCTAAACTGTGACCTTTGCCAAAGCTTTGTCCCGCTCCAAACTCGCATTGTTCTCACCGAGTATGGCACGGCCTGTAGGCACAATCCACCCTATAAAAACTCCCCGATTCCGAGTCCACTGTGGATCGCTCTGGACTTCCATCCTGCCTTGCTGCCGTTCGGTCTGATGAGCTCCCCTCAGCGAACCGCGCTGAGCTTTCTTCCCTGCAACCTTCAGTCTCTCCAGGACTACGAGAAAAGGTGTCGTATCACCCATTTCCCCCGAAAACTCTTATTTCTAATTTCTAAGTTAGGTGTGCATTTGTGGTGTCTTTTCTGTTGTCTGTCCTTTAATAAAGATATCATTTTTACTATTTTAAACCTGTCTGACCACTTGACTGACCTGACCCCGTAGACATTGGGTGTCAAGATCCCTGCTAAGTTACCCTGCCTCTCGCTAGCTTAAGAGAGCACTCCCGTTAATTTGCCCAACTTGTGTTTGTGTTTGGTTATTTGGGCGCCCCTCCCGGGACCCCCAGAGAACAGGGTAACAAAGCCAACCTGGGAAGGTGGAGGGACGGAGAGGAGAGCCTCTCCAGAGGGTCTTGGAGCTCAAGTGGGCTCACAAAGGGAGACACCTGATTTGGGGGAGTTCGGTATCTGCCTTGGATCCTTGCCAGTTGTTCCATTGTGACATGTGAGGTATGTATTTCTTGGTAACACGTTCAGAGTTCTGGAGCTAACTCATAATGCCAATGTTATTTCAGAGCAGGAAAGAAAAAGGCTATAACAGTATATTGCATCGGTGAGAAGAGGAGGAGTGAAGGGAAGCAAAGGTCCGTGGAAGTCTGCGCCATTTAGCCAGTCTGTAATGTTGTTCCGTGTGTGGCTTTATTCCCCTGTTACATCTCCTGTCTCCAGGTCTAGCGATGGCTCTGAAATTTGGAAATACACAGAGACCACATTCCTCCTTGCAGAAGGCAATTCGGCCCTCATGACTCAGGAAAAGGCCTGATAAGAGACTCGGGATCAGGGTCCGCTGGCAGGAAGAAAGGGGGAATCCAGGAGAGAATGTTAAACACTTAAAACAAACTTAAAAGGTTTTGATTTATAGACCGTCCTGCAAGATAATAGGCAGTTACATCATAACCATGTTTACTGATGTAAATCGCTTGCTTAACCGGAGAAGACGAGGTGGAAAAACACTGCTGATGATGACCTCCCCCAAAAGGAGTCCACAAATAAGCTGGAGAGGAGATGAGCAAGAGAGCAGCTTCCCAAAGACATCTACGTGCCTACAAAACCTGGGCAAATGCATTAGAATATCTTTGAGAAGCAGGAGGGAGACTGGCGAGGGGGAGTAAAGGAGATCTGGCAGAGGATAAGGAGGTTGTGGGGAATCCGAGTGAATTCCTTGCATCTCTCCTACTGCAGAACATGGAAGGCAGGGCCTTGGACCAGACGGAGGGAGTCTCAGAAACGGAGGCAGGTTGTTGCTGCTGCTGCTGTTTTATTATTATTTGCCATCAAGCCACCTTCCAAACGAGAGCCCTCCCAGTCGCTCTGTCTTCAGCTGCCCTGCTCAGGTCTGGCAAACTCAGGGCTTCCTTGGTTGCCTCCCCACACCTGTAATGCACCCATGCTCTTCTCCTAATGCCAACCACTTTCCACAGCATTATTTTTTCCATGAAGTCTTATCTTCTCATGATATGTCCAAAGTACAACAGCCTCCGTTTAGTCGTCTTGGCTTCCAGGGAGAGTTTGGGCTTGATTTGCTCTGGGACCCATGTGTTATTTTTTATTATTATTTATTTATTTGTTTGTTTGTATCCCGCCTCTCCATATGGATCAAGGCGGCGAACAACTTACAAATAGCATGTATTTCGAAACATTTCTATACATGCCCCCAACAAGCTGGGTACTCATTTTACCGACCTGTGAAGGGATGGAGTCAAACTTGGAGCCCAAGGATTGAACTTACAACCTTGTGGCTTGCAGTACTGGCATGTGTTGGTCTTTGTGGCAGTCCACGGTATCCACAGAACCCCTCTCCAGCACCACATTTCTAATGAATTATCTTTATCAGCTTCCTTCACTGTCCAGCTTTCACAACCATACATAGAAATGGTAAATATGATGGTGGAGAATCCAAGACCCTCAAAGGCCTCATCTAGTTCCTTCGTAGCTGCCCCCTTCCAAGGCCGAGCCTTCTTCTGATCTCTCGACTGCAGCCTCCATCCCAATTAAGGACGGAGACAAGGTGTGGAAAATCTTTAACCGTTTTAATGTCCTTGTTACCCGTTTTGAAGTTATGCAAAGGGTATCATCATTATTTTTGTCTTCTTAATACTCAGTTGTAGCCTTGCTTTTGCTCTTTCTTCCTTCGTTTTTGTCTCTGGTTTCTCTTCAGATCGTATAAATCTTTCGCCTTTTACCAAGGTTTTGCTATTTTATGCAAGTAATGTGTTATCATCTGCATATCTTAGCCTGCCAATGTTCCTTCCCCCACTTTCTATGCTTCTTCCCATGAGACCAATCCTGCTTTCTGTTTGATATGATAATTAAACAGAAAGGGTGATGAAATGTCTGACTGCCTTGCCAAGGAAGTGTTGTAAATAAAAAGGGAATTCAGAAGACAAATAAAGAAAGAGAAATGGTCTTTTACATATTCTAGTTAAAAATAAGCATAGCATATAAATTCTTAATATACAAAAAGTTAAAAGAGAACTTGAGCAGGTTTGGCAAGTTAAAATACAAACTGTATCAAAATACAATACCCCAGTGAAGCAGGATACAACACAAACTGCAGCAACAGCACATCTAGAAGTGGAAGGAAGTCTCCACGAAACCAATGCTGCTCTTAGAGAGCCTTTGCACCCGCTGCCAATCACAGAAAGCAGGTGAAGGTCCTCTCTGACCCCAATTAACCCCAGAATAACCAGAGTTGTAAATCTTGTCAATTCCAACAACCCCTTCTCAAGATTTTACAACAATGTCATTATAATCAGACATATTCAGCAATTCACAAAAATATATAAATTTCTGTGTCGTCAATGGCTTAGTCAAAATATCTGCTCTCATCTCATCAGTGGGACAATATTCAATATCAACCATTCCCTTTTGATACAAGTCTTTTACTAGCTGACACTTTAATCCAATAGATCTACTTCTCGCTTTGGTACTTCACAGAATCATAGAATCATAGAATAATAGAGTTGGAAGAGACCCCAGGGGCCATCCAGTCCAGCCCCATTCTGCCATGCAGGAACACCCTTAAAGCACTCCCTTGGACAGATGGCCATCCAGCCTCTGCTTAAAAACCTCCAAGGAAGGAGACTCCACCACACTCCGAGGCAGCAGATTCCACTGCCGGACAGCCCTGACCGTCAGGAAGTTCCTCCTGAGGTTCAGGTGGAATCTCCTTTCCTGCAGCTTGAATCCATTGCTCCTTGTCCTGGTCTCTGGAGCAGCAGAAAACAAGCCCTCTCCTTCCTCTACGTGGCATCCCTTCAAATATTTAAACATGGCTATCATGTCCCCTCTTAACCTCCTCTTCTGCAGACTAAACATCCCCAGCTCTCTATCCTCATAGGGCTTCATGGCTTCCAGGCCCCTCACCCTTTTGGTCGCCCTCCTCTGGACTTGCTCCAGCTTGACCATGTCCTTCTTGAATTGGGGTGCCCAGAACTGGACACAGGATTCAAGATGAGGTCTAACCAAAGCAGAGTAGAGTGGTACCAGTGGTACTTTCCCCCTTACATATTGTGATTGATACAGGCTTGATTATCTTCAAACGTTACAATTGGCACAGGATCACTTATGCCAAAGTCCTTTAACAGATGAAAGATCCGTTCCAACTCGCTGCATGCACTTGCTGCAGATGCACATTCGGCTTCTGCTGAAGATTGGGCCACAATATTCTGTCTTCTGCTAGTCCAGTCGATAAGACTGTTGCCGTAATAAAACAGATATCCACTAGTGGATCGATAATTTTCTGACTCTTCTCCCCAACTAGCATCCATGTACGCAACTAGTCTAGGGCTCTTACAAGATGATTAATTTTAAATCCTCTGTTCCTTTCAGATGTCTTGCCAGTCTCTTTATAGCTTGCCAATCATGATGATTTGGTGAATTCGTTTTTCTGCTTCAGATACTAACAGCTACTGCAATATCAGGTCTCGTAGTTTTACTCAAATAAAGTAATTTGCCTATTGCTTCTTGATATTCACCGTGATTTTTAAGTAGTTGTCCATTTTTTGCTTTCAAATAAGCTGGTTCTAATGGCGTACTCACAGCTTTACAGTTCTTCACACCAACTGACTCTATTAAGTCCATCGTCTTACATTTCTGACTTAGAAGAAAACTTCCATCATGAAGTCCTTCAATTTCCATCCCAAGGTAATGTTTCACTTCTCCAAGCTGTTTAACCTCTATTTCTGTTTTTAATTTATCAGCCATTTGATCAATATCCTCCTTTTGTTGACAACATATTAATAAATCATCTACCTAAGTCAAGATGTATTGATATTGCTCATTCTTAAGTCTCATGTGTAAACACGGATCAGCCTTTCCTTGCTTAAACCCTTGTTGATATAAGAGTTCTGTTAATTTATCGTACCAATTTTTGGCTGATTGCGTAAGTCCATACATACTTTTATTGAGTTTACAAACAAGATTCTCTTGTCCCTTCTTCTGAAACCCTTCAGGTTGTTCCATATAAATCTCTTCCAAAAAATTCCCATTAAGAAAAGCTGTTTTGACATCTAGATGTTCCACAAACATATTTCTTGAACTTGCTATGCTAAGGAGTGTCCTTAGTGTTGTAAAGTTAACAACTGGTGCAAATGTATCTAGATAATCAATTCCATATCTTTGGGTAAAACCTTTTGCAACCAGACGTGCCCTATATCTATCCACACTCCCATCTGAATTGTATCTAATTTTATAAACCCATTTATTTCCAATGGCCTTTCTATCAGGAGGTAGCTTAGCAAGGGTCCAAACCTGATTTTGCTTTAGGGATTGATATTCCTCCTCCATAGCTTCCATCCACTTTTCTCTTTCTAAGGGAGGTAATTTACTAATTTCTTTCCAACTTGTTGGTTCCTTTCTTGTTTGTAAAGTCTCACAAAATCCATATCTTTCTGGAGGTTTACCTTTGTTCATTCTATCTGATCGTCTTACAGCAGTTGTTCCTTCTATTTCTACTTCACAGGCCCTTTTCGCACATGGGGGGGCTGAAACGGGGCGGTGCACGCAGGGGCGGAGCTTACCTGCTTGCGTTTTGCTCCGTCCCTGCTCCATCCCTGCAGGGAGCACAGTTCCGCCGCTTCACACGCGGCCGAATTTCGGTGGCGTTCGCAGCGTTTGGCAGTGCCCAAAATGGCGGCTGGAGGCTTCCGGCAGTGCTCCGCCAATCAGGGCAGCGCGCCAGCCGGAAGCCCGCCCCTGGGCAGATCTGCAGAGACGCGCTACCGCGTCTCTGCAGATTCTCACTGGGAGCTGCCACGGATTAGTGTGGGCGAGTTTCATAAAAACCACCTGGGAAGGTGGTTTTTAAAAAACTCGCAGCGCCACCCCTGTGGCTGCACTAGAGCGGTTGGAGGTGTGGCGCCTCACCTTTTCCAACCGCGCTAGCTCACCCCGTGGTGTGAACAGCCTCCGTCTCTGGTCGTCGCACCGCGGGGTTTTACCCCCGTGTGAAAACGGCCACAGTTTTCCTCTATTTCTGTTTCACATGGTCCGGTCCCTATTTCCCCTTCTATTTTAGTAACGTCTCCCGAAGGCGGAACTACTGGTTGACCAGCGTCCTCTACAGGTAACCAACTGACCAATCCTTGTGAAACAGTATCCACATGCTCTAGATCAGTTGCCATCATAGAGTCCACTGTCTCTTCCGTTACATTTCTCTCACCTACATGTACAACATTACAACACCTAACTTCCTCTCCTTTCCTTTGGCTCTCTTCTCTTCCTCCTCCAGCAGCCTGGCTGTTACAAGGGACACTGTCAAGTCCCGCTCTGGAATTGACTGGAGAGATGACACCAACAATTCCCAACCGGAATCCAAAGAATTTAAAATGCAAAACACCTTGTCTCCTTGATCTAGGACCTTGCCTCTTTCGCGAAGAGCTGCAAACAGGCTGGACATTTCTACAAAGTGTTGCTGTACTGTAATGCCAGGCATCAGTTTCATACTGTAAAGCCGAAAACAAAGAGAAAACTTAGCTGCTGCTGTTTGAGAAAGTGAACAAAATGAAATTCAACAGAGAGAAGTGTAAGGTCCTGCACTTAGGTAGAAAGAATGGAATACAGAAATATAGGATGGGGGACACGTGGCTGGATAGCAGGACGTGTGAAAGGGATCTGGGAGTCTTCATAGACCACAAGCTGAACATGAGTCAGCAGTGTGATGCCACAGCCAAGAAAGCCAATGCAATTCTCGGCTGCATCCATAGGAGTCTGGTGTCTAGATCGAGGGAGGTACTGGTACCACTCTACTCTGCTTTGGTTAGACCCCATCTTGAATACTGTGTCCAGTTCTGGGCAAACCAATTCAAGAAGGATATTGACAAGCTGGAGCAAGTCCAGAGGAGGGCAACCAAAATGGTGAGAGGCCTGGAAGCCGTGAAGCCCTATGAAGACAGACTTAGAGAGCTGGGGATGTTTAGTCTGCAGAAGAGGAGGTTAAGAGGGGACATGAGAGCCATGTTTAAATATTTGAAGGGATGCCACGTAGAGGAAGGAGAGGGCTTGTTTTCTGCTGCTCCAGAGACCAGGACAAGGAGCAATGGATTCAAGCTGCAGGAGAGGAGATTCCACCTGAACCTCAGGAAGAACGTCCTGACAGTCAGGGCTGTCCGGCAGTAGAATCTGCTGCCTTGGAGTGTAGTGGAGTCTCCTTCCTTGGAGGTTTTTAAGCGGAGGCTGGATGGCCATCTGTCAAAGGGAGTGCCTTGAGGGTGTTCCTGCATGGCAGGGGGTTGGACTGGATGGCCCCTGGGGTCTCTTCCAACTCTACATTTCTATGAGTCTATGATTCTATGACTCTACAGGTTCTCATTGCAGTGCTTTCACCAACTTTTCCTTTGGTTCTGAGCACAGGATGTCTTCCAGCTCTGCGGACGCTCTCTGTGCTGCTGAACCAGTTTTTGAAGCGGCTCCAGCACCTCGGAGAGCTCACCAAGGCCCGACAGGAAACCTGGAGCAGATTCGGTGCCCCACTGACTTGGGAGCCACCACCGCGGGGGCACAGGCCGCCCCTCCTCCCTTGCAGGCCCC
Organism: Ctenosaura bakeri; assembly: GCA_948474755.1. Lineage (NCBI taxonomy): Eukaryota > Metazoa > Chordata > Lepidosauria > Squamata > Iguanidae > Ctenosaura > Ctenosaura bakeri. Next base: position 257,652 of record CAOLHI010001678.1, read on the forward strand.
TCTTGGGGGCACTTGAGCTGTGGATATTCCCTGCATTGCCCCCCTCTGGGCGGACCAGCTGCCCCTTGGGGCCCCTTCCAGCCCTGCCGCTCCAGCCCTAAACCTCAGGAAGAACCTTTTCCTGGTGGCAGGAGCTCCATCCCGCCGGACTCTTTCGCAGAGCTGGGTGCTCCCTCCCTTCAGCAGCGCGGGCATCCGGGGCTGGACTAGACGGCCTCTACTTGTCCCTCCTCATTTGCGCTCTGCGCCCCCGACCCCCGAGGGGCAGGAGGGACCCCCTCCCTCCCTCCCTCCCTGGTGGGCGCTGATAGCGGGCCAAGGAGTCGCCTGGCATTATCGCCGCTCTTGATTCCGATGACGCAGTGACGACCCACGTGATCTCCATTGGTCCCGGGACCGGGCCGGCTCGCAAACGCCCTTCCCCGCCAAGACGCGCCCCCCCCCGCCCCGCTTTCCCTCTTCTTTTCCGCCGGGCTCCTCCAGGGGGCGCCGTCGCAGAGACGGCAAGGGCGGGGCTTGTGGGCGCTCGGGCGGGGCCGGCGCGGGAAAAGGGGGCCGTGCCCCGTCCTGCCAATGGGGGGCGGAGTGATTTGCATGCTGCCAGGAGGGAGCCAATGGGAGACGGGCGGCGGCGCGCCGCGGCCAATGGCTGCGGGGCGACCCGGGAGCCCGGGCGGGGAGAGTCCGGGCGGGCGCGGCGGGAGCGGCTCCGGAGACCTCGGCGCCCCACCGGCAGCAGCAGCAGCGGGGTCGCCTGCGATGGCGGCGGAGAAGCCGATCCTGTGCGTGGGCCTGGTCTGCCTGGACATCATCAGCGTGGTGGACCGGTACCCCGCCGAGGACTCCGACTCCAGGTATGGGAGGGCGGCGGAGGCGGGTGGCGGCCATTCCCTCCGGCCTGCGGGCTCCGGGGGGGGGCAGGACCCTCGGGCGCCTCCCCCCTCCCTCCCTCCCGGCGGCGCTGACCCCCCCTTCCTCGCCCCCCGGCAGGTGCCTCTCCCAGCGGTGGCAGCGCGGGGGCAACGCCTCCAACACGTGCACGGTCCTGGCGCTGCTGGGCGCCCCCTCCGCCTTCATGGGCTCCCTCGCCCCCGGACACGCCGCCGAGTGAGTAAGCGGCCCCGGCCCCCGCCTCCCCCCGCGCCCCGGGCGGAGCCCCCCGCCTGGCCTTCCCCGCGGGGCTGTTGTGCGGTCGTGGGAGGGGGAGCGTGGAGGACCCCCGTGGACGGGTTCTGCCTGGGGCGAGGCGGGAGGAGGGCGGGGGGTGGGGGGTCGGCCGGCCAAGAGGCGCCCTGCCTGGCCTGGGGTTCAGAGGGGAGGCCGGGGGGAGGGGGGGCGGACTGGACACCTCCGGCCACGCCGGTGTTTCTCGGGGTTTTGCCTCTCGCGTAAAATTAGTTAATTAGTATCGCAACCGGCGTTGTTGCGGCAGCCCCAGGAGGCGGCGGAGAGGGACCGATCCTGGGGGGGGGTCTGCTCGGAAGTAAGGCCCGCTGACCTCATGGGGCTTCCCACCGAGGAGTAGGGGCAGAGCGGCCGCCCGGGTGCCTTCCGGCGGAGGGGTTGCTGGAGCGGGGCCGGGTTTTGCGTGGCGGGAGGAGGGAGCGGCCGACCCTTCCTCTAATTAAAGCCCACCAGCGAATTGGCCAGGCGTTGCTGCATTAATTAGCCCCACCCCCCCGGCGCGAGCGGCTCTTCGGCTGGATGGCGGGCACTGTTTTTGCCCAGGGGCCTGTTTTCATAGGATCGTAGAATCTAGAGCTGGGAGGGGCCCCCAGGGGCCACCTAGTCCAACCCCCTTCCTCCATGCAGGACTGCGCAGCTCAAGCGTTTGCAAAATGCCCCCCTCTCCGCCCCCTGCTTAGAGACCCCCAAAGAAGGACTGCCGGCCACTCTCCAGGGAAACCTATTTTATTTTGGATCACAAACAGATCGTTTTGCTTTATTCCTATCTGCCCTTCTTCCAATGTGGGTCCCAGGGTGGCTCACAGCGTCAGTTAAAACAGAGCTCAGAAGGGTTTGAAATCAATTAGATAAGCTGTCCTATTAAAATACCACTAATTTAAACCGACACAAAAGCATTCAAAAACACAACAGTGAGAAGAAAGGTGTGGCTGGGAGGGGCAGGAATCCTGCGGCACTCCAGCTGTTGTGAGAGTGCAGCCCCCATCATTCCTCACCACTGGCTAACGCTGGCTAAGGGGATGATGGGAGTTCCAGTCCAACAGCATCTGGGAGGCCTCGGGATCCCCAGCCCTGGAAGAGGGAGGGGCTGGAAAAGCAAATTGTGGGGCAGGATTGGATGGAAATGGGGGAGAGATTCTGGGATGCACAAGAGACACAGGGGAAAGAGGGGAGGCACTGCGCCAGGGAGCACAGGGCCGGCCCTGACATTTGGCAGAGCAGGGTGTTTGCCTCAGGCAGCAGATGTCGGGAGTTGGCATCAAGGGGTTGGAGGAGGCAGCTGTGGTCACCCCCTCAGTTGGCCTGCCACTTGCAGGTGTGATGGAAAATGCTGGCCCATCTACCAGCGTGGATGGGAAAATCTGAAAGTCAGTGCTAGAATGAGAGAATCATAGAGCTGGAAGGGAGCCCTGGGGCCATCTAGTCCAGCCCTCATCAATGCAAGATATACAGGAGCCAAAGGCCTCCTGAAACATGTCCATTGAACTCTGTTTAAAAAAAGAGCACCCACTAACCTCCCATCAGCTCAGAAGGGCAGAAGAGCTGTCTTGTTCTTTGCCTCAGGCAGCATAATTTCCTGGGTGGGTTGAGGAGGCCAAGGAGGTATCACAGTGTCCAAGCGGAAAGGCCAGTGCGGAGAGGCGAGGAAGGGGGAAAAGCCACGGAGGACTTTGCAGGCCAGGATGAGAAGGAAGTGGTGCCTGATCCGGCGTGGGCGAGGAGAGGCGGTTCACGTGGGCAGCCAGGACCGGGGAGGGAGGTAATTGGTGCCAGCAGAGAACTGGACAGACGACGAGAGATGAAGGCACAGCTGATCCTTCCCTCCAAGAGAGCCTTTGCAATAGTCCAGACTTGTTTCAATATTGCACGCCTGCGCCAGGCTTGAGGTGGATGGAAGGTGAGTGTCCGGCCTGCTGGGTGAGTTTGCTGCCAAGTGAGGGCACGGAGGATTGCAGCCAAGGCTGGGCCCAAGTGGAACAGAGCACTGAATCAATTGTTGAGCGGCCAGTAAATCCCAACCTGGCCCCATTTTTTTCTGTTTGGTTACTTTTGGATAGTGTGACTCCTCATCCTGGCTGTTCTGCAGAAGGGGTCTCGCTTAGAAAGGTGAAGCTCAGCTTCACAAGTATAAGGAATAAAGAGGAAACCCTCCCCAGAGCTTTGAAGCAGAGGTTGGAGGGCCACCTCATGGGGATGCTTTAGGTATGTGGGGGGTCAGTCTAGATGGCCTTTGGGGTATCTCCTGACTCTAGGATTCTGTGATTTCACCTGAAACTCCTCATTTGTGCAGGACTTGTTTGAGTCAGGGCCTGTTTAGTTGCTGGGAGCCTTTGGCCATGTACAAAATGCTTATAATTCTTACCAGGAAGCAGCACAAGCAGGTTGAGAGTCTGCCTTCCAGGTGAGAGATTCTGGGGAGCAGGGGTGACTCAGTGCCCCCACTACTCTCCCCCAGTTTCCAGGGTCCCCACCTCCCTTCAGAAGGCAGTACAGTTCCTACGGCATGTTGACCGGCACCCCAGGGTGGCTGCTTGGGATGGAGGCACTGCTGCCCTTGACCTCTCTTCCGCCTTACCAAACTGATGGGGGGTCTCCCCTTCCTTCTTCTCAGACACTGATGCTCCCCATCCCCCCATTCAACCCCCCAGCTTTGTCCGAGACGACTTCCAGCACTACAAGGTGGACCTCACCCACACGGCCGCCCACCCGGACGCCACCCTGCCCATCTCGGTGGTGATCGGCAACTGCAGAACGGGCACCCGCACCATCCTCCATGCGGCCAGGTGCGTAGCCAGAACCTCCTCACTCGCTAACCTCCTCTTTCTCTCCCCTTCCCTCCCCCCTCACTGGGTCCCCAAGATTCATCCTGGCCGATTTCCGGCGCCGCCGGGTAGACGTGGCCCACCTGGTCTGGCAGGGCGGCGGGGAGACGCCGTGCGCCTGCTGCCTCATCAACTGCTCCAGCGGCTCTCGGACCGTCACGCTCTACGACACGTAAGGCTGAGCGCCAGCCGCCTCCAGTTCTGCCCCTGCCAGTGGGTGGCGCCAGGGGGCATTCTTAATTTGCCACAGAAGTTGGGCAGAGGGGAGAGGTGGAGAGAGAGAAGGCCTGCTCCAGCAACGCTCTCTGCCTGGCCAGCCAGAAAAAGCCCTCCACGCCCCCGCACCCCTTCAGGCCCCCACTCTGGCCCGGCTCTTTCCTGGAGCCCTTTGCGTGGCCAAAGGCTTCCCCTTCCTTCCCATGGAGAGAGGCGGAGGCAGGGCTTCCTCATTGGTATCGGCTCACATCCTGCCTTTACCCCCAAAACTGGGATTCTAGGCTGCTTAGGAAAGAATTAAATGCAGGCAAAAACATACACAAAGCTATTAGCCAAACTCTCCCTAGAAGCCAGAGTGACCAAACCGGGGTTGTTGAACTTTGGGGCATGTCGTCAGACAGCCAGACTCATTAGAAGAGGCAGTAATGGTGGGGAAAGTGGAGCACAGGAGAAAAAGGGGGCGCTCATGGGGGGCAGACTGAGTCAGGGCAGCAGCCGTGCCTTCCCTGGTTGAATTTGCAAGACGAGTGGTTCAGTTGAGGACCGGGGAGGGGGGGCTCTCATGGGAGGGGCACCAGCAATGAAAATCAACCTGAGGGCACTGACAACAAGAATGAAGAGTTAAGGGGCAAAAATACTATTAAAATGCAGTGACAATATACATAGAATTAAAACCGTTTAAACCAAATCCGTAAAAGACAGAAGGGAAAATCTCAGTAAACTATTAAGTGCCACCACAGTCAGTTCCCCAAAGCCTGTTGGATTAGAAAATCCAGTGCAAAATCCATTTCCCCTCTGCAAAACGTAATGCAAGCCCAAGCTCCTACTCGGTGGATCTCGGTGGATACACCTGTGGGATGACGTACTGGCTGGGCTGTGCAGCGGCTTTGCACAATCCACTGTGTGTCTGCATCCACCCCACAGAACTCTGCTTCTGCAGCGCTGAACATAGTGCAGCTGTTCTGCATCAGACAGGAAATCTGCAACTAAGGCCATTTCTGCACTAGATTGTTACAGTGCTACTATTCCACTTTCAACATCCTATGGAATCCTGGGGTTTGAAGTTTGGGGGGAGCAGTAGGATTCCATAGGATGTTGAAAGTGGAATAGTAGCACTGTAACAATCTAGTGCAGAAATGGCTTAAACTCCCAAGGAGACTTACACATGTGTAAAGCACCTAGTGGATCCCAGCCATTCTGTGGTGAGGGATGTGCCCAGACCCTTCACCAAGGAAAGCTGCACCGTAGAGACCTCTGTAAAATTATTCCCATCTGCATTTTAATTGCTCTGCATAATTGTAATTCATTTGCATAGTTTTATTCTGCTAATCATGGAAGAAGACAAAGCAGAGTTCAGGGAGCTGGGGTACATCTGCCTCCCCCAGCTCTCCCACTCACGTGTTGTGCTCCTCAACTTTTTACAGACTGGAGGCATTGAGGCCAACAGATGGGCAGATGGACAGGCAGAAGTAGGCTGGTGGCTTTCTTTGAGGGGCCGGCGTGGCACTTGGAGGTTCATCCGTGGCAGGGCCTTGCCCGTGGATGCCTCCTACTGCCTGCCCTTTGGCTGCGGAGGAGCTTTCCGAGAAGCCTGGGGGCACGTTGGTTGCTCTCTGATGCCCAGCAAGATAAGCATCACCATGCCCTTTGCACTTTCGAAGTGCTCGATTAATAATTAATATTAGCAATAATTAATAATAAGAGGAAATGGAGAGGAGATAGAAGGCGAGCGATGCCTCATCCTCCTTCTGTGTTCCCCCAGCCAAGGAAGCCAGAAGCTGCATCACTGAGATTTCCTGCTTCATTTCTGGCTATTTTCCTTGCTTGAAAAAAAATAATCAGCTTTTGGTTTTTTAAATAAGGTGCAACGTACTTGAAAAGAAGAAAATTTAGAAAGAAAGGAGGGAAACCAAAGGCACAATTTAAAACAGCAGCTGATCCCTGGGCCCGTGCCAGCCGCATCTTCAGCGGGCAGTCGGTGGCCTTGGCTTGCCGTGGCCTCTGGCTGGCCATTGGGTTTTGAGGCTTGCTGGGCAGGAGGAAGGGGGATCTGGACTGCTCCCCCTTGAGTAGTGGCGCCACCCAGTGGGAGACAAGAAGAACTTCACTGCCCGCGCATGGATAATCAAGACCTCATTCACCCTTAATTCTTGGCAGATTGCTCATTCAGCCGCCAATGCAGCCAATCATCTGTGCCAATCCTCAGTCCCGATCAGCCTCCTCCCTGGTAATTGCTCCTCAATTGTGCATGCGTGTTGTGTGCGTCCATGCGCTGTGCCTGTGTGTGAGGGTTTGGGGCGTACGGAACGGGTGTCGCAGGGGTGGGCACGACTTCCAGCCCAGAGCGGGGAAGGAAGGTGTCCTCTCTCCAGCAGCGTCCTGGCAAGAGCCTCCGGGCAGTGCTTGGTCTGGTGACCAAAGGGTGAATCAGAGGGAGGGTATAGGGGCCCTTGGAGTTGACCGACCATTGCTCTTGGGCCCCCAGCCGTGGGAAGGGGCTGCCAGACACCGCCACCTGCCTTGCCCCAGCCCCTCCCCTGAGAGACAAGATGGCAGCAGCAAGCACAACCAGGGGCCTAAGCTGGGCCAGCGGAGAGAGTGCTGCCCTTCCCACTTCGACACTCCCATATTATTCTTCCTTCTCCAGAGGAGGTCGAGTCTCCTTCCCACCCAAAAAGCCGCAGTTGCTGGTCTCTTTAGTTACCCCGCTCTGCATCCTGGCATTTTGGCAGCAAAAGTGGCAGTGGGAGCACACACACTCCCAGGAAGCGGCCGTGGCACTCGAGGCACTGGGCTCAGGTCAGGCTGGGCCTTTGGGGAGGGGGGTTGTTCGCAAGCCTCCTCAGCTGGTGCCAGAAACTGCCAGCCCCTGCCAATGAACTCGCCAAGGGCTGGTTAATGATTCCTTGGGGTGTTGAAGGGGCGCCCAGGAAATCCAAATCCTCTTGGCCTGGCAGTTAATCATTGACGAGAATCCCCTTTCAGGGGAGAGGTGAGCCCTGCAAATGGGACGGGGCAGTCTGGGAGTCAAAAATTAATCTTTTGCGGGAGAAGGGGCACCTCAAATACAGCCCCCGGCCCCAGCCATGCGCAGCCTGACTGGTTTCAGTGCCAGGGAGCTTGGGCTGGCTGCGACCCAAAGAGGCCTCCTCCATCCAGCGTTTTGCTCCCACAGTGGCTGACCGTACCACCATCCCTTCCGCCAGTGGGCAGCCCACAAGCAGGGACCCATGAGGGCAGCTGCCCCCTTGTGAGCCCCTCCCTCTTCTGGACACGCTGCCTTTGGTGATGGGCAGGCGGTCTATAACTACTGGTGGCCTCAGCCTGCTCCCTTAAAGGCCATTGCTGCATCTTGTGGCCCTGAGTTCCACAGTGTAGCCAGATGCTGTGTGGCAAAATCCCTCCCTCCCTCCTTCCCTCCCTCTGCCCTGAAATCTCCCACTGCCAGTGAAGGGCAGACCTACATAGCCACCCTAGTCCTCCTCTTTACATACAGACACCAACTTGGGCTGCCACTTGAATGCCAGCAGGGCATGGTGGGAGCCAACATGGAGGACTGGCTTGAGTGGTCAGCTAGCTCTCTGGGAGCCCAGGGTTTGAGTCTCTGCTGGGTGACCGTGAGCAAGTCACAGCCTCAAAGGAAGGCACATCTATCCAAGAAAACCCCATAGGAGAGACACATTGAGAGTGACTTGGAGGGCCATAACTACAAAGAGGCTGACGTCCCCTGCCACAGCCAAGGCTGCCTTAAAGGGTGCAGGAGGGTCCATGTAACAGCCACAGCTCTGGGCTGGGGGCTGGAGGAAGAAGAGCCACGGGTCTGTGGTTGCTGACCCCCAGCACCTGCTGCCTGAGACGACTGTCACTGGAGAAACAGGCCTGATGTGGCCACGTGGGGTTGTGCCCTCAGTTCACATGGCAGGGAGGACAGGTGGGTGGGTGGGTGGGTGGGTGGGTGTCCTGCAAGATCTGTCCTGCATGCCGGGGAGAAATGGAGCCTCCTGTTTCAGAGGCAGGCATGCTGGGGATGGGTCCCCGTGGCCGGGGGAGAGGAAGTCTTGTCTCCTTGCCTTCTTTGCTGCCTCTCCAGCGGCTTCACAGGGCCGGGGAAACAGGAGACTGGCTTGAGGGGGGGGGCATCCATTCTGCTTTGCCTGGTCACCAGTCGGGCAGGGAGGGACGGAGGCTGAGATGTTGGGCTCGGTCAGTCAGAGTCGGTTACTCTAAAACAGCTTTGCCTCCTTAATTGGTTACCTGTGCTGGACCTTTGGTTTGGCTTGTGTCTGTGACTTTGGGTGGGGAAGGGGGCCCTGAAGGCCGTGGGTCCAGCCCATCTCACAGACCTTTGTCCTCCCCCGTCTTCTCCCCCCCCAGCAATCTGCCAGATGTGACAGCTGCTGATTTTGAGCGGGTCAACTTGTCTCAGTACAAATGGATCCACTGGGAGGTGAGTGGGGGGAGGAGAGAGGGAGATAGCGAGGAAGTGGGGGGTCACGGTATGGGGAGCAGGGCCCACGGAGGCAGGGATAATCCCCAGGTATGAGCTGGCGATGTTGAGCCTAGAGAAGAGAAGGTTAAGAGGTGACACGAGAGCCATGTTTAAATATTTGAAGGGATGCCATGTGGTGAATGGGGCAAACTTTTTTTCTGCTGCTCCAGAGACCAGGACACAGTGGAGCAGGCATTCAGGTTTCGGGAAAAGAGATTCCACCAAAACCTTAGGAAGACCTTCCTGAGGGTAACAGCAGCTCAAGAATGCTGCTGCCTCCATGGCGTGTAGGGGAGTCTTTTCCTCCTTTGGAGGTTTTCAGAGAGACGAGATGGCCGGCATCTGTCACAGGGAGTGCTTTGACTTCCTCCATGGCAGATTGGGGCTGGACTGAGCAGCCCTTGAGGTCTTTTCCAGCTCTAGGATTTTTTGCAATGAGGAATTCCTGGATGCCACTGGAAGGGGGTATGCATGCCCCCTAACTAGCCTCCTGATGGCCAGTGACTCAGCCTTGCTAGCCATCTTGGATTCTACCCGTTATGCGCATTTCAGGATGCCTTGGCAAAGGTTTTGAAAGCACCTTGGATGAGAGTTCCCAGATGCCGGAGCCTGGACCGTTTTCTTCAGCCTATAGGGCAAGGGGGAGGAAACTCAGGGTGAGAGCGCTGCCTTGAAAAGTGTGTGTGTGCATGTACACACACATGGGTGTTTTCCTCATTTGTTAGACTTGGTGTTCTCTCTTTCTCTGGCCTCTCAAGTGCCACTGCCGTTCTGTGTAATGCATTGTCATGCCCAGTAGCATCCCTCTGTTTGCGAAATGGAATCTCAAGGCCTGGAGTGGCCCTAACCTATGCTGGGTTCGATGTGGGGCAGTGCGTGACTCTGCAGTGACAACTGTCAGCTTCAGATAAGACATCTAGTGGCCAAACACACAGTACAGGCACACACAGATACCCCCCGCTTATCTGACAGGTTGGGGATTAGAGCCCAGTGGAACTGGTTGGAAAGCGGGACCTGGTCTTTCGTCAGTTCTCCACTTGCCTTCTTCCTGGGGGGAACATAAGGGAATGATAGAGGGGAATTATGTGAGAGAACTGACCCAAAGGTGGAACCTGCAATGAAAGGACCATACATGTGTGTAATTTACAACAGCCAAACGTGCGCAACGTCAAAAAAACAAATGAAAAAATGGAGGACAGCCGTATAAGTGACCACTGGGTGCATTCAACAGGGAGAGCAGGGAAGAACAGTGCCAGGTCCCAGAAGCGTCCCCCAGGACAGGAAGGCCTTTTCTCTGCCTCTGGAAGGACGATGGGAAGGTGGTCCGGGGCCTCCACTGGGGATCTGTTCTGGGACCGCCACAGAAAAGGCGCTTCTCTGGAGCAGGGCACCCTTCTGCCCACATAATGCAACTGTCAGCAGGGCCTCCTCAGTGGGTCTTAGCTTTGGGGGAGAGGGTGGCTGACACAGGAGAAGGGGGTCCCTGAGATGTTCAGGACCCAAGATTACCACTGGCCTTCCTGGGTTAAAAACATTCCCTTGAACTGGACCTGGAGGCAGGCTGGCACACAACACGAAGCCAGGAGGGAGAACAGGTATGCCAGCTGCCACTGATTAGCCATGGGGGGGGGGAGTGTGGTGCACTAGGTGGATCCTCCAGACTTAGAATCCTAGAGTTGGAAGAGACCCCAAGAGCCATCCAGTCCAACCCCCTTCTGCCATGCAGGAACACCCATCAAAGCCCTCCCTGTGACAGATGGCCATCCAGCCTCTGCTTAAAAATCTCCAAAGAAGGAGGAGACTCCACCACACTCCATGGAGGCAGCAGCAGATTCCACTGCCGGACAGCCCTGACAGTCAGAAAGTTCTTCCTGAGGTTCAGGTGGAATCTCCTCTCCTGCAGCTTGAATCCATTGCTCCTTGTCCTGGTCTCTGGAGCAAAACAAGCCCGCTCCCTGCTTGAAAATGACATCCCTTCAAATATTTAAACATGGCTCTCATGTCCCCTCTCAACCTTCTCATCTGCAAACTAAACATCCCCAGCTCCCTAAGACTTCATGGCTTCCAGACCCTTCACCATTTTGGTCGCCTTCCTCTGGATACACTCCAGCTTGTCAATATCCTTCTTGAAGTGAGGTGCCCAGAACAGGCAGCCTCATGCCGAGACAGTGGCACCCCTCCTCCAGGAGCCCCTCAGGAATGACTGCCTGTGGCCCCATCCCCGTGGCCATTGCAGCTGAAGGAAGGTGCAGGGTGCCTCAGGTTCCAGGGGCTGCCCCACTTGCCCACCCAGCTCAGAGTGGTTGTCTCCCCCAGGGCAGGAACGCCTCAGAGCAGGTGAAGATGTTGCAGAGGGTGGAGAAGCACAACCAGACCTGCCCAGCCTCTGAGCGCGTGATGACCTCGGTGGAAGTGGAGAAGCCCAGGCCTGAGCTCTACCAGCTCTTCGGCTATGGAGATGTGGTAGGGGGCCCGGCAGGCAGGGTGGGTTTCTGGGCCAGCCAGAAGTGAGGGCCTCCCTTGTACGTTAGGGACTGGCTAGCACTGGCCATGTCTGGCAACACAGACATTGCCCCTGCTGCACAATGCCCTGCTCTCTGAAGACCCCCAAGGTGTCACTGGCCAAGGGGAGCAAGGAGGGGCTGGACCCGATCCCGCCAGGTGGAGCTGACTGTCCTGCTCTTCTTCCCTTCCTCATGCAGGTCTTTGTCAGCAAGGATGTGGCCAGGGATTTGGGGTTCTGCTCGGCCACAGAGGCGGTGCGGGGGCTGCGTGGCCGGGTGAAGGCAGGGTGAGTGGAGGAGGAGCCTGGATAGATGAGGGCCCTGCTGGGTTGCTCTCCCTCCCACCACCAGCCTCCTGCTTTGGGGTGGAAGCATCAAGCAGGACAGCAAACCAAAAGATGGCAAAAGGTGGGGAGGGGGGCTTCAAAGGGCAGCTGTGGCCACCCCAGCACTACCCGCTGCTCCCTAATCAGGGGTTGCCCACCAGGCCAGCCCACCCCAACCCCTCTTGGTGTCATCCAGCCCCTTCCGGCTGCCTCCATTGGCTCTTTTGCAGCAGCTGCAGCTTCAGGTCTCCTGGAAAGGGGGGCCTCTTGTAGCCCCCACCACACCCAAGAACTGCTCCCTGATTTGTGCCCCCCATTTCCACCAGGTCTCCCCACTCCTGATGGTTTCCTTGCTCCCATCCTGGGGGGTATCAGCAATAGAGCCCTGCACCCCACTTCTGAGGCAGGGGGCCCCATCTCTCCCAGGGGACTGGAGGCAAGGGGACCCCAGGGTCTGTCCTTGCACCTGCTCCCCCAACAACCCCTCTCCCGGCTCCCTTGCCAGGGCCACCTTGATCTGCGCTTGGGCCGAGAAGGGGGCTGATGCCATGGGCCCAGATGGGCAGCTGGTTCACTCGGACGCCTTCCCTCCTGAGACAGTGGTGGACACCCTGGGGGCTGGAGACACCTTCAATGCGGCCACGATCCTGGCGCTCAGCAGGGGTGAGTCCTGTCTGCTCGCCTCCTACCTCCCCAACCTCTTCCTGCCTGGTGCTTGGGGCCTGAGGCCTTAGAAATTGCCCCTGAGCACACTGCCCCTCGGAGGGAGGGGTGGGCAGGGGGCTCCCCCTTTCTCCTCAAGGCCTCCCTGCCCTGGAGCAGGGCCCTGGGGGTGCCCGAGGGGCTGCCTCTCTCAGAGCCAAAACCTGACCTTCGTCCCTCTCTCTGGCAGGGCAGCCTCTCCATGCAGCGCTGACCTACGGGTGCCAGGTGGCCGGCCGGAAGTGTGGGGTGCACGGCTACGATGGGATCGTGTGAGCTGGGCAGGAGGTCACGGACGATGCTGGGGTCTCCCTCTACCAAGCCACGGATTGCCTCCCCCTCAAGAAGAGAGGCCAGCGGTGGCACAGCTCCCATTACCCAGAGCACCTTGCGAGTGGGGCGCCTGAATGGGGCTCCTGGCCCTGCATGGACTTGGTGGTGGTCTCTCCTGGCAGAGGAGAGGGGAGGAAGGTGGACGGGTGTTCATGCCTCCACTTCTCAAGCCAGGGCCAATAAAATCCCAGAACCCACTGCCCGGCAGCTGCTCACTTGCTCACGCCCCAGACAGGACCCCCACACACAGCAAGGAGACGGCTGGGGGTCACTGAGCCAGCAGGGGAAGTCCGTGGTCTTTTTCAGCCGGCCAGCCAGGCAGTGGAGAGCCAGAGGGGAGCCAAGCGGGCATCTGGGTGCTTTCAGCCCCACCACACAAGGGCAAAGAAACGCTGTCTGACGCTCCAACCCATGGCTGCAAAGGGAATCTGATGACACACCCAAAACAGAGAGGCGCTCACTCCCATATCAAGACCCTGCAAAGAGCCCACCTGGGAGTAAATTGGGGGCCCCTGGGGAGGGAGGAGAGGGTGGGCTGCACCAGTAGGAGCAGCTCTTGCCACCCCCAGCATACATCCATGTTGCCACTTGGCACGTCCACTCTGCCAGCTGCCCCCAAGAAGCCCTGATCCTGGGGGGGCTGCAAGCCAAGCTGCCCCCACCTTAAAGAGTCCTCTTCCTCACCACACATTTCTTATCTAGAAAAGCATTCGCTTCATTAAGATAATTTATTAGTGCACTGGGGTGGAAAGGGAGGTGCTGAGGCCTGGGGGAGCACCAGTATCCAGCTCAGCACAGCCCCTCCCTGGAAAGAGGTGGGTGGGTAGGTTGCAGGGGAGAGACGAGGGGCTGAAGTTTTCCTAGGGGGTCTTGTTGGACTGCAACTCCCCAGTCGCAGAGACAGCACAACAGCAACGGGTGCCACAGGATTTGGGTTGCAGAGGGATCACTTTGGAGAAGGGGGGAAGCCTGTGGCCAGGCAGATGGCTCCCCAAGTGCACTGTCTGTGCCGAGGGGGGAGTTTGTAATCCCAGCCCCCTTGTAGCGCTGGCCCTGTCCTTGTGGCCCCACCCTGATATCCCCCAAGGCAGCCCCCTGCCTTGGGCCCAGAGCTCCCCTCAGAGCTGGTCCTTCTCAAAGAGGGGAGAGGAGCTATTTTAGTCTCAGGAGTTGGGGGGCATCATGCCCCCAGAGGTGCTGCTTCCTGGCCATGCCCTCCTTGGTGCTGCTGTGGGAGGGGGCTTGGGGGTGGGGGCGCCATCATTCCCTGCTCAACGACAGTCTCTGGCGCTGGTGGTGCTGGGCCTTGCTGGCTGAGTTGCTCTGGGTGCCCAGTGCTCTCCTCATCAGGTCTGGGAGCCTCTGCCCACAACACAGTGCCCTCGCCCTCTGCCACCTCCTCCACCGCCGCCTCGTCACCTTTGCTGGGGCTGGCAGGGAATTCTGGGTGCTGGGTCTGGTGGGGGGCAAGAAGGAGCTCGGGGGGCTCCAGCAGGCCGTCCTGGTTGCGGTCCTGAGTCTCTAGGATGCGGTCCACCATCTGCTCCACCTGCGAAGGAAGGAAGGGGGGCTGAGTCCCTGTCCCAACATGGAGGCCCCCCTTATCCGTTGTGGTTTTCCTTCCACAGTTCTAGTTGGCTCAACTGCTTTCCTTACAGATCCACCTTCCCCCCCACCCTTTGCCCCTCAACCATCCCCTGGCATCTGGGTGATGGCACCCACATAGCCCGCTCCGGGTCCTGCCGCCCCACCTTGCCTGCCCACCCCCCACCTTAAGCCCCCCTCTTCTGCCAACAACACCACAGGAAGTGGTTCTGTTGTCACTGGAAGTTGCCTCCAGCTTCACGGGGTCCACAGGGAGGCTTCGGACCCTCTGGCCGAATGCAGCCTCTGTCTGGTCCCTGGGAAGCAAGGGCGCTGCTTCCAGTGACGGAGTCAGGTTCGGACCCTTTGTGGTTTCAGGTGTCCACAGGAGGTCTTGGAACGTACCCTCCATGGATAAGGGGGGCAGGGGGACTATTGCATTCATTAATTCTCCTCCACCCCCACTCCACAGTCACTAAGCAAAGGGGCCAGCCCAAAAAAGGCTGTGCTCCCCTTGTCCGCTTGCCTTCCTCTCTGCTCGCAGGCCAAGGCCCTCCACCAGTGTTGCATGGCATAAATCCTCCCAGGTGGCATTATGCATTAATTCTGCCATACAAGCCTTGTGCTGAAGAGCAACACTGTGCAGCAGAACCACAACACCCAGCGTGCACCTGAATGCACAATGAAAAGGGCACAAAACTCTGCGCAGTGGGCCATCTGTGTGCACTGGCAGAACAGCAGCACACACGTGGCTCTTGTTTTCATAGCCTTGGACTGAATGTGCCTGTTCTGCACATGTGGACACATACGGCATCCACCAGGTTCCAGGCAAGGGCTTTGGAACTGAGAGTGTGGGGAGAGGCCTGCCAAGTCCAGCATCCTGGATTGGCTCAACCAAGAGCCCCAGAGGGACATGCGCTTCCTGCTTGGACAGGACCAGAGCACCCTACTGGTTCTGTTCCCCAGTAAATATTATTGAGAGGCATGCAGCCTCCAGGTGTAAGGAGTAGCAGTGTATAGCTGCCTCTACAAATGCTTCCAATCCCCCTCTAGGTTCTTTCACATTGGTGGCCATCCCATCACACCTTGTGGCAGGGAGTTCCACAGTTTAACCATGGCTGTGTGAAGACTTCTGTCTTTACTTGTCCTGACTCTCTCTCAGAATTGATCTATAACATACTTAAGTATTGCCTTCTGCCTCGGTGCCCTCTACAACTTCTCTCCACCACACTGCCAAAAACCCCTTAAAAACCTCACTGGCTGGGGAGTGGTCTTTGGGGTCTGGGGGTGTGGCCTTTTCTGGCACCAGACTCAGAACTAAACCTGGCTTACTGATTTAGCTTGCAGCCTTAGGGTCACTCATCCAGCCCAGGAAAACAGGACAGAGCTGGAAGGGGCCCCGTCCAGTTGTTAACAGAAAACCATTTAATAGAGGGAACCGCAGCAAGGCCGACTGCACGATTCCTCGGCCACAAGGTGGGATCGGCTACAGGCTCATCACAAGAAGAAACACAGAGAGACCCTCAGGCCACTTCACTGCCTGGGCTACAAGCCACCAGCCACAAGCCGGGCCCTTGTGAGAGGCACTTCCCCCTATAAGGAGCCCTGGTGGCGCAGTGGTTAAATGCCAGTACTGCAAGCCACAAGGTTGTGAGTTCGATCCTGCCCGGCTCCAAGGTTGACTCAGCCTTCCGTCCTTTCGCAGGTCGGTAAAATGAGTACCCAGCTTGTTGGGGGCATGTACAGAAATGTTTCGAAATACATGCTATTTGTAAGTTGTTCGCCGCCTCGATCCATATGAAGAGGCGGGATACAAATAAATAAATAAATAAATAAAATGTTGGCAGAGGGGCCATCCCACCCAGCACATAGGAGGGGAGGGGAGGGGTCCTTACCGCTTCCGGTGTGGGCTGCCCTTTGGCCTGTTGGGTGGCCAAGTCGCTCAGCAGCTGCATAAATTCCAGGCCATCCAGCCGCCCGCTCTTGTCGTAGTCATGGAGAGCAAAGAGGAGCAAGAGCGCTGTGGGGATTGGGGCCGGGGTGGGGCAGAGGAGAGGAAGGAGAAGGCATGAGCCCAAGAAGAGCAGAGGGAAGAACTGGCTGGAGGGGGACCCACCACTACCATCACCAAGGGCTCACCGGCCTAACTGCCGCCTGAGGCCAGTGCCCCCACCTGCTGGACCCTTCCTTTCTGCTCCCCTCATGCAGTTCCACAGCCTTCAATGTGCAAGAATTCCCCACTGGTGCCCCCCTGAAAAGTCTGGTTCTTCCCCCTACCTGCTGATGTGGTGAGGTGCGGAGGGTGGGCTTGATGGCTATTTACTGAGAAGTGCTTTGTGCAAAGCCAGGCAGCTGCCATCAGAAGGCTTCTTCTTGACACTTAGCAGGGCTAAAGTGGCGGGGGCAAGAAGGACGAAGAAGCCCCTTCCGTTGGGACCCCTCAGTTTCTGCTGCCTTCCATTCCATTGTGGGGGTGGGGTGGGGAATGACATGGAAGCATTCGAAATCTCTGGAATCCTATATGATCTGTTAACCTTGCGTAACTTTATGTATACCTGGCTATTTGTCCGGTTCTGGGCACCCCAATTCAAGAAGGACATGGTCGAGCTGGAGCAAGTCCAGAGGAGGGCGACCAAAATGGTGAGGGGTCTGGAAGCCATGAAGCCCTATGAGGATAGACTTAGAGAGCTGGGGATGTTTAGTCTGCAGAAGAGGAGGTTAAGAGGGGACATCATAGCCATGTTTAAATATCTGAAGGGATGCCACGTAGAGGAGGGAGAGGGCTTGTTTTCTGCTGCTCCAGAGACCAGGACAAGGAGCAATGGATTCAAGCTGCAGGAAGGGAGATTCCACCCGAACCTCGGGAAGAACTTCCTGACAGTCAGGGCTGTCCAGCAGTGGAATGTGCTGCCTCAGAGTGTAGTGGAGTCTCCTTCCTTGGAGGTTTTTAAGCAGAGGCTGGATGGCCATCTGTCAGGAGTGCTTTGAGGGTGTTCCTGCATGGCAGGGGGTTGGACTGGATGGCCCCTGGGGTCTCTTCCAACTCTACATTTCTATGATTCTATGTAGCAGAGGTGCCAAGAAGCCCCTTATCTAAATTGTGAAGGTGTGTAACAGGACACCGGAACAAGCGTCTGATGTGCATTGGTGCATAGTAATGCAACAGGTGCCCTCTACTGGTTGTGGATGCTACACAACTGCACAAAATTCTAATTCCTGCAGATATAAATCTGCTTACAAAGATGTAAGTCCCCACTGGGATTCTGGCAATCATTCTGGAATTTGACAGATCAGTGTGAGCGCAGGCCTACTGCAGTTAACAACCCCAGACTGTGAAATTCCCTTTCACAAAGTCTTTTTTTATGCTGGTCAGAGGCCCTTTCCTCCTCATCCTCTGTTCAGCTGGAAGGTTTTTTTTTAGCACTAGAGAGAGAGGAAAGGAAGGCTGGAAGAACACAGTCTTTTAAAGCTGGAGCCATTTCCGCACTAGACCTTTACAGCGCTATGATTTCACTTTCAATTTCCTATGGAATCCTGAGGTTTGCAGTTTCGGGAGGGGCCGGCCTACCACAGGGTTTGGGGGTTGAGAGTGTGTGACATGGCCAAGGACAGCCAGTGGGTCCCCATGGATGAGCAGGGAATCAAACCCAGGTCTCCAGAGTTGTCGACCAAGGCTGAAGCCTCTACATCACACTGGCTCTCAATGGTACACCCATACGCACCCCCCTTGGGTTTGGCCAAGGGCGGCGGGAGGTTTGGGCACCACGTGCTCAGAATGTGCCAGGCTGACAACTCCTTGGCAAACCACAGATGTGTAAAGTACCAGGTCCAGAGCTTACTTAGGGGCAGGGGAGGCAGCAATGATGCATGTTCACAGTGGACCATCAAAGGGAGAGTGTCCCTGCTCAGAAGACCACCCTGAGACCCCCAAACATATCCACCTCCCTGGGAGAAGAGAGTGCTGGGCAGCCACGCGGTGCCCTGAGTCTTCATGCTGACCACGGCGGGGCAGGGCGAGGTGCGTCTGGTTTCTTTTAGCCCCTGTGATCAGAGGGTTCGCTTTGGCGGGGAGGAGCTGCCGGCACAAATGGCGGGAGGGGCAGAGAGTAAACATCTGCCACGTCTCCAGGCGTCCAGAAACAGGCACCTTCCAACCCTGGCATCCTGGCTCTGAGGCGATACCACTATTTATGGGTTTTTCCCCCCAAGTTGGTATTGTAATTTCTGTGAATGGGGATGAAACCAAAAGTATGGGGGGGGCAGAACACAAAGGGCGCTTTGGGCTCAGAACCCAAGTGGGGCCTGTCTGTGGGGGCTTCTCTTTCTTCCCACTCTCTACACATTCTTCTCCCTTGTTATTTTTTTCTCCCACGGCGTCCCTCTCTCGTTCCAACTGCAGTAGGCTTGGCCTTCTTGCTGCATGTGGCCTCCCACCTCCCCCAGATCATCCAGGAGTTTGTCCCTCCTCAGGTTAGTTTGGGTTTTCTAGTATGCAGTTGGATGAAAAACGAACAGTGTGGAAACCTATAAGGTGCCCTGAGCACAATGAGAGGAAAATGTTAGCCAAGATCCCCTACTGCAGAGCACGGCATAAAAACGCTGTTGGCAGATCTGTGCTACATCTCCCTGGACTCCCTGTTTACCGCTGTGGCCCCCTCCTCAGGGCCACTCGGACTGATGGAGAGCGGCAACAGGAGGTTGGAGGCACCTCTGACTGCGTCCCCACAGCCAGGCAGAGAAGGACGGCCATCACTTGCCGAGAGCTGCCAGGCCCCTCCAAAGGTCTCAGTGAGCTAAGTTACCACTTTGCGCCTGGCTACGGTAACACAGCCAGACACTTCCCGAGTCCCCCACCCCGCTCTCCTCCAGCCACTGAATGGCACAGCGGGTGGGGTGTGATGCAACAGCTAAATGGTGAATCCGGGGAAGGGTTGGGGGCTACAGAAGGAGGAAGGAAATAATGACCTCTGCAATGACATAAGAAGATACTCACACAGACACAGGTTTCCTTTATAGCTGTGTGTGTCCTTTTGGGGGGCTGAAGAAGACCCCAGCAGACCTCAGCGCTGCTCTAATAACTTTGCACCTGGCTACAGAGACAAATCCACTCCCCACAAGGCCCAGAATGGTCATATGGGGGGGGGGAATCAGAGGCTGTATGGCACATCCAGTGGGGCAGGGGGCGTATATGGCTCAGCCGAGCCGTGGGCTGCACGTGGAACTGCTATTCTGAGCTGAGTTGCAGCCACAAAGTGTCTCCCAAGCGCTTAAACGGGAGAGTTTTTCAGGTAGTCTTGGTGGAAAGGAGAGAAGTCCAGAACTGAAGAGGGACACTTGTAGGCAGCAAAGATCTGAGGAGGCAGCAGGAATGAAGGCCCTTGCACAGGTGTAAGAAGTGTCACTCCGCTGGGATCTACACCAGGCAGGAGCTCTTGGCGCTCCCATTAGTCTAGAAACTGAGGCAGGGTCATAAATAAATGGGTGCCACCTAGCAGACAAGAGCTGCCCACTCCCAGGGAGAAAAGGCCACGGGGCCAGGGCGGGGCATCAGGGAACCGAGCTGGCTTGGCCTTGCCTTGGCTTTTTCTTTTTTTAAGTGTGGGGAATTTGTTCCACCCCCACAACCCCCATTTCTGTCTGTCCCTGGGACTTGGCTGCTTTTTGGAACATCTGCATTCAGAGCCAGTCTGGGAAACCAGATGAAGGGACTGCTGGGGAATGGCCCATAGCCCCTTGCAGAAAGTGCTAGCCGCTCTCACTGCAGGCGAGACAGGGCAAGGTCCCCCCTCCGCTCACTCCCACCAGCCGTGAAGAGTGCCACCCCCAGCCATCACACTGCCCGAGCCATGTCATCACGGACCCTCTTACCCTGTTCCCTTGTCAGGGGTCTGCCAGCCTCCTCTGCCTGGCCCACGCTCTTCAGGTAGTCCTGGAGGACCCTGGGGGAGAGGCAGCCAGAGTCAGCCGGGGCCCAGGCGCAGCTCCGCAGGGCTGGCAAATGGCAAAGCGGGGAGGCAGGGGTGCAGCTGGAAGGACAGGGGCTACGGGGGCTGCACTCCTTCCCAGATGAAGGGGGGACTGGAGGAAACACATGGAAATTCACAAAGACAGACACAAATGGGAAGCTCAGCCCCGGCATCCAAGAATGACTGGCTAATGGTAGAAGGGCACTCTGCAGATGCTCAGGGGTCTTAAGAGGTGCCAGGGCAATGCATGAGGGCCAGAGGAGGGAGCTGGAAACTCTCTGGGTGCTCCAGCAGGGCGGGGGCGAGAAGACTGGAAGGGTACCAGTCCCCGGCTACCAGTCCGGGTGGGTGGAAGGGACCCTGGCCAGAAGGAGGAGGAGGGGACCCTCAGAGCCAGACGTGGGGAGCAAGGGGGGGTCTGCTGCCCAGCCCAGGTGGGCTTCCCCTTGAAGTATCTTTGGGCCCATTCACAACAAGAATTCTGGCCCAAATGGGCTGCCCTGGCTCTTCCTACCCGGGGGGGAGGCTTTCTCTCTCCCCCAACAAATGTCAAGTGGGAGCAGGAGAGGTTTAGCCTTCAAGTGGGGGGCATACAGTCCTCTGGACATTACGGGGTGGAGGAAAGCCCCCACCCCTTCCAGTGAGAAGCAACCTTAAATAAACAAATAAAAAAGCAGAGGAGGGATGGTCCCAGCCAGCTGCCCTGCAGTTAGGAGGCACCCCCAATCTGTGACGCCCCCCCATCCTCAGACTTCTGGCCTTCCCCGCGGGTGGGGGGAAGGATGGGGCGCGTGCTCACCTCAGGGCCCCCTCGCCGGGTTGCAGGGGGTTCAGGAGGGTGGCGGCGTCACCCCTGGGCTCATCCTCTTGGGGGGGCTCGGGAATCCTGGCGGGGGAGGGGGAAGAGAGGCGCATCGGCCTTGTAAGGAAAAGGGGCAGATCGGGGGCCAAAGGGAAGGCGCAGACCCCTCCGCCCCCCGCCCCGCACTCTGAGGAGACCCCCGAGTCGCCCTCTCCCTCCTGCGGGGGGTACCTGTCCGTTCCGGCGCCGTCCTTCGGGGCTGCCCGGCCGGAGGTGGGCACCGGGAGGAGGACGAGGAGGAGGAGGAAGAGCCCAGGGGCAGTCCAGAGGGGCCTCATCCTGCGGGCCCGATCCGGGGAGGGCGCGTGCACTGGACGGGGGTCTCCGTCACTTCATGCCGGGGGGGGAGAAAGAAGGCGCCGCCTGGCGGACGGCGGTCGGGCGCTCCGGGGCACCTGCGGCGAGAGGAAGGCGGGGGGGGGGTCCAGTGCCACTCCGGAGCCAGGCGAGGGGGCAGCAAGGACGGGCCTTCGCCCCCCGGCCCCAGCGAGGGAGGGAGGGCGACAGGCGGGTCCCCTGCCCCGATCCCCGATCCGCTCCTTCCCCGCCGGCTCCAGCCCGGCCAAGCCAGCGCTCAGCAGGCCGGAGAGGCGCCCGGGGGCCAAGCCAGCCTCCCTCCCTGCCTGCCTCGGTCCCTCCGCAGCCACGCCGCGGCCCGGCTCCCCCCTGCGGGCTCCCCCATCCTGCGGGGTTCCGATCCCACCACCGAGGGGGGTCCATCCAGGAGGGAGCCCCGCCAGCCCTCCCGCCGGCTCTGCTCCGCTTCCCCGCGGGAAAGGGCCGGGGCTTGGTCTCCGAGGAGAAGCGGCCGAGTCCCCCGCGGGGGCGGGAAGGGGCGCAAAGGACCGGGGCGCTGACCGCAGCGCCCAGCTAGGCGCCCCCTCTGGCCCGCCCGCCCCCCGCCTGGGGGGGGCGCCGGAGACCCCCTTTGCGCCTCCCTCTCCGCACGCGGCGCCTCTCATCCCGCCACGCCACGCCGCGCCACGCGAGACCGCGCCGCCGCCACCGCCGGCCGGCCACCCACCCGCTTGCCGGGGCCGAGAGGAAGGAAGGCGGAAGAGCGGAGCCTCGCCCGGCACTGGCTGCCCCGGTCCTCTCTCCTCCGCGGTCTCGCGGGGCCACGTGGCGGGGGAGGCGGGCGCGGGTGGCTCCCGCAGCGCCTCCGCGCCTCCGCCCCGCTGCAGCATCCGCCCCCCTCCCCGCGCCCGCCCCCCTCCCGCACCGCCTGCCGGGCAGCCCCCCAGCCTGAGACTCGGGCGGCGGGTCGCCTTCGGGGGCGATGGCGAAGCGAGCTTTTGCTTTTGCCGGGAGACCCACGGAGGGAGCCCCTCGGCGGCCGGCGGCGGGAGGGAGAGGGACGCCCCCGCGCTGACCCCGCGCCCGCGCCCCCCGGCCCCCTCCTCTGCCTCGGCCCCCCGGGTCCGGCCGCCCCGTTGTCCCCCTGGCTCCTGGAGCGGCTCAAGTCCAGCGAAGCGCCCCCTCCCCACACAGACACAGACAGACCCCCCCCCGCCTCAGACGTTCCTCGACGGAGCTCCAGCCCGGGGTCGGGAAGGGAGAGGGCCAGCCCGGAGCGGCCCCTTCTCGGTCGGGAGCAGCGGAGGGTGGCGGAGTTGGCGTTCAGCGGGGGGGGGGGCGTTAGGGGAGGGTCTGCCGGGTCAAGGGCTTTCTTGCCTTCCAATGGTTCCCAAACTTTGGTCCTCCAGGTGTTTTGGACTTCGGCTCCCAGAAGCCCGAGATACTTCAGACAACAGTCAGGAATTTTGGGAGCTGAAGTCAAAAACACCTGGAGGACCAAAGTTTGGGAACCACTCAACGGACTGAAACCGTTTACAAACAAGGATTTCCCCGGCGCCGCCCCCTCGCGCTCCTCGCTTCCCAGCCCCCGCGGCTCCTCCGAAGGTCTCCGCGGCCCCTCGATGGGGGGGAGGGGGAGGGGGGAGGGCCGGGGGACACGCCGCTCGGGGGCCGGGGGGAGAAGCAGCGAAAGCCGGGAACCGGACGGAGGTGCGGGACCCGGGGGGGCGCCCAGATTTGGGGGAGGGGGAGGCGACCCCACCCCTCCCTCCTGCGAGGACCCTGCGAGGGGATCCTCGCCCCTCCATCGCAAGGGGCGAGAGGAGAAGGCGCCTTTTCCTGGGGGGGGGGGCGAGAAGCCCCCTCCTCTCCCGAGGCGGGTCTGGGCCCTCCCCACGCACACGGACACGCGCGACCTGCTTCTCCCGGGACGGAACCCGCCGCCACCCGGAGAAGGAGCCGGGGCGCGTGGTGGTGGGGGGCGCTGCATTGAGGGAGGCCAGGGACCCCTCCCCCTCCCCCTTGGCTTTCCCCCGGCTGGACGCCGCCGCCCCCTCCCCGCTGGCTCGCGAGCCAGGCTCTCCCGGTTCCGCGGGGAGCGCCCAGTGGCCGGGCAGGGGCCCCGGTGCCACCGAAGGGGGGGCAAGGCCTGAGCCCCGCCCGCCGAAGTCGCCGGGCCGTCGGACTTTCCCTGGGGTCCCGGCGGGGGGAGGGGGAGCCGGTGCAGGAGGGACCCCCTGGCGCCGGACCGACCCCCCACCCCCTGCGGGCAGAGCATCAGCAGGCCGGGACACATCTGTACTTTAAAATAGGAGGGGTCCCGGGGGGGCTTACGCTGGCCTCGGGGTCCCCCCGTGCCCCGCGGGCCAGTCTTCGCAGCTGCCCCGATAAAAGTTCGCCCACCGATCGGAAGCAGCCGTGGGGATAATAATAAATAAATAGATCATGGCGATGATGATGATGATGATGATGATGATAGGGCCGAGCCAAGGGGCGCTTCGGCGGGAGGGCCCCCCGGGGGGTGGGGGAGGCCAGGGGGTGCGCAGCCCCTCTCTCCCGCCGAAGCCCCTCCGCCTGCGGCCGCCCTGGACGACCCCCGCCCGCGGTCTTGGCGCGTTTTCCGGCCGCCCAAGAAACCCCGCTGCAAAGAGGGCCCGGCCCCTTCCTCGGCTCCGCCTGGCCTGGCCTGCCCTGCCGGGCTGTTGTGCGGGACGCGATGGCACACGAGGGACTGCACCGCCCGGGGGACGCGTGGGTGGGAAAGGGAGGCATAATAACACAGTGGAGAAGCCGGGCGGGACGGAGGGCGACCGACTCCCCCAGGGTCGCCTCCCCCTGCAAAGTTCGCCCTCCAGGACCGCCCCCTCCCCCGCCCGGGCCTCGCCCTCCGACCTCTCCGCCGGGGAGTTTGCCCCTCTCAAAGATGGCGGCGGAGACGGGCGCCTGTCCGGCACAAAGAGGGCCGCCCGGGGCGAGAGGAGGCCACTGCGCCTGCGCCTGCCGGCGGGGGGCGGGCTCGGCGCTGACGACCGCCTGCTTCTCCTCCGCCGGGTGGTTCCGCGGGCGAACGAAGGAGGGAGGGAGCGGCGACGCGCGGGGGGACGATGCTGCTGGGCTTGTCGCTGCTCCTGGGCTTCGCCGGCGGGCTGCTCGCCTACTACTGGGCCCGCGTCCCGAAGGTAGGTCGCCTCAGCCCCGGGGGAGGGGGAGGAAGGAGTTAGGGAGGGAGCTCGGGCGGCGGGCGGCGGGCGGAGGGGCGGGCGGGCGGGCTGGCTGGCTGGCGGGGGCTCCCCGCGCCCCCCTGGCGAAGTCCCCAGCAGCAGCAGCAGCAGGGAGCGTCCTGGCCAAGGGCGAGCGGGTCAGCCTCTGGGCATGGGCAGAGTGCCGAACGCCCTCCGATCAGAAGCCGGACTCGAACCGAGCAGGAAGCGCCCGGCGGGACCGGGATGGGCTCGGTTTGCTTTCCTCGGCGGAGTCCTGGGGCGGGAGGGGGGTCTGCCGGTGGGGGTGGGGGTGGGGGGGTCTCCCGTCTCCTTTCCCCCTGCACAGCGTCGCCCATGTCCTTGGGCGGCCCGAGGCCGGCCGGAAGAAAACGTCGCTCCTCCTCGCCCCGCAACCGAGCTTCCGTTCTGCTTTGGGGCGGCGTGGGCGCTGGGACCTGGCAGGAAGCCCTTGCACTCTGCACACGCTCAGAGGCACCCCGGCCCTTGGTCTCCTCCCTCCCAGCCGCTCCGGCTCCTCTCGCAAACAGGTTCGGGCGCTCTCCTGCTGGCCGCGCCCGAGCCCCAAGGAAGGGCCGACACGCCGTTCGCCGGCGCCCGCCCTGGGGCCCCCACGCGGCCGCTCCCCTCCTCTGGGTGGGGTCCCCGGGGGGGCGGGCTGGCCTGGACCCCCCCTCTCCCCAGCTCTGCCGCCGGAGCTTTGCAAAGAGGTTGCAAGGTGCTAGTCCGCAGTGACCCCGCCTCACCCCCCTCCACGCAGCCCCCCCGACCACGCCGAATGCATGAAATGGGGGGCAGAACGGGGTGTCCCCCCCTTCTCCTAGTCTTCCCCCGGGTCGCCCCCAGGTCGTGTCTCCGCTCTCACCGCGGGCGGGCGGGCGGGGGTCGCAGGCGCTTGGCAGGCGGCTCCCGGGGGAATCGGGGCGGGGGTCTGGCCGTGGCCCCCCCGGCGCCCCCAGACCGACCTCTCCCCCTCCCCCCGCAGCGCCCCCTGCTGGTGGCCTGCCGGCCCTTCCGCGCCTTCCTGGAGCGCCGCTGCCCGGTCGTGGGGGAGACCTTCTACCCGACCCCCTGGTGCTTCGAGGGGCGCCTCCAGACCGTCCTCCGCGTCCTCCTCCAGTCCCGCCCCGCCCTCGCCTACCGCAGGTGGGTCTCCTACCGCAGGTGGGGGGCATGCTTTGGAAGCCGCCTGGGCTCCCAGGCCGGGGCCCTTTCCGCACCAGGCTGTTATAGCGCGATCGTTCCACTTTCAGCATCCTATGGAATCCGGGGGCTTGCAGTTCAGAGAGGGGCCGGTTGGAACCCCAGGGTTCCAAAGGATGTTGAAAGTGGAACGATAGCGCTATAACAAGCTAGTGTGGAAACGGCGTGGGAGAAAGGCGGCATACAAATGGAATTAATAAAGGGGAAGATGTTTTCAATTAGACAAGCTTTTTTGAAACCTGAGTTTTCATTATGGTCTGTGTGAGAGTGCTGTGCCTGTTGTAGCCTCTTCGTTACTGAAATTATTTTTAGTGCATGTTTTGAGTGATTCTAAGCATGTTTTAGTAATTGTGACGTTTAATTTCTTTTTAACTTTTAAAAAGTTAAGAAGTTCTGTAAAAGTTTTAACACAATAAGCTAAAAAGATACTACTCACGCATTATAAGTCGCCTCAGATCCCCTTTGGGAGAAAGGTGGGATATAAACCCAATAATTAATTGTGGGCACCTCCTGGGGCCAGACTGACCGGCCAGCCAAGGTGGGCGCTGGATCTACTGGCCCCCATTTCTCGCACTCGCCTCCTCACCTCTCTGCTTCTCCTTCAGCGAAGTGCTGCGGACGCCGGATGGGGGGCAGTTCTTGCTGGACTGGGCTGAGGAGGAGGAGGGCAGCGGCACCCACAGCCACCCAGACCCAGAAAGCTGCCCCATTGTGCTCTTCCTGCCCGGCCTGACGGGCAGCAGCCAGGAGACCTACATTCTGCACCTGGTCCATGCCACCCGGTGCCAGGGCTACAGGTGAGGAGTTTGCACAAGATGGCACTCTCTCTACGGGCTTTGTGCCAACATTCAGCCCTGCCTGGGTCCTGTCATGCAAATGCCAGCAAGGCTGAACTCTGGCGCAAAGATCCACATTCCTTGCCAGTTGGGCCCCCTCTTCCATTTGCAAAGCACCCCACAGCCTGGAGGGCTCAGCTCCTCACGCAGACTCATTTGCCCTCCTACCAAAAAAGCTGACTTCCCATTTTCCCTGCAAATACATTATTCCTACCTCACTAACACTTAATTCACTTCCCCTCTTTGAATATTTAAGCCTTACTCATAATCAAAACGTAAAATTAACATTTCCATTTCTCTTTTTTCCTCAAGAAAATCAATAAAGAGGTCCCCATTCTTTAAGAAAAGCCACTAATGACCATACTTTAAGAAAAGTCACTAACGATCAAGCAAGCCAGGTTATCCATTTCTGGCAGATCTATGAATTTCAGCACTTTTCCGGAGCAGGGAATCTGGCTTCTGCTGTCCGTGTTCATAGCAGTCTCGCCGCAGAAGCCCTGTACTGAAATAATCTTCCAAGAGTCTTCCCCACCAACAGTCCCAACAGCAATATTTTAGTTTAAGTTGAATCGCAACCTTTAAAACATTTAGTCCTTGTATCTTTTGTTGTACTGTTATAATTTGTAACAGAGGGGTGTGACTGCTCTCCTACCTTTCAGGGCCGTTGTGTTCAACAACCGGGGCTGCAAAGGAGAGGAGCTGCTGGTAAGGAGACCGTCTGCAGCCTGTCTCTCTCTCTCCCTCCCGGTGTGCGCGCGCCCACTGGCTGCTCCACAAGGGACTCTGCTGCACATGCATGCACACACATGTGGGAGGGAGGGATCTTCAGGTTTGGGGGTTTCCGGGTGAGGCAGCCGTTGCCTGTGATGGGCAGCCCCTCTCTCTCTCCTCCCTGCATTTACTGCTTCTCTCAGAACTGGTCCCCCAACTCACCCTGATTTTCTCTCCCCCGCTTCCATGCAGACTCCCCGGGCTTTCTGTGCCGATAACACTGAGGACCTGGAGCTGGTGGTGGCTCACATCAAGCGCCGCTTCCCCCGAGCCCCCCTGATGGCCGTGGGCATCTCCATGGGCGGGTGAGGTTGAGGTTGAGAAGTTGGGGGGGGTTGCACTTCTAAGACAGGTTCCCCCTCCCCAAGTAGGTTTCTCTGTCTTGTTAAAAACAGACGGCAGGCAGCTCTACGGAGGGGAGGGGACGGAATTCCCCATTTGGGGGAGAGGAATTCTTACTAGGTTTGATTTTGTCATCCGGGGTGAGCCGTTCCCAGTCTCCCCGTGCCTAGCTTAGACTAGGACCCAGTTGGACAGCAGGGAGGGCACTGTCACTGCCTCTTCTTGGGTGCCCCCCATCTGTCTCCTCTGCCTAGGAACTGCCCATTAAGAACAAAGCACGAGAGCCCTTTGTGAACTTTTAAAAAAAGGCTCGAGGCCAGAGAGCAAAATACAGGACTCTCCAGGAGCCCAACCCACCCACACGGGGTTTACACTCCTGCCACCCCTCCTCCTGCCTTTTGGGTGACAGCAGCCCAGTGTGCTGGGTGCCCCCTTGGCCCCCCATCATTGTCACCCTTCCTCTTCTCTGTCCTTCCTTCATAAAAATACACACAGGGAGTGTCAGGAAGGACAAAAAATCAGAGCGATCCCCTTTGAGGGTGGTAGAGGTACCTGGGGAGAGGCTCTGCCCCAGGATGGCAGGGCAACAGCTGCTGGGAGGCTGATGGGCACACAAGCAGCTTTCCTGGTCTCTTTGGGCTGTGGGTGGCACAGCTGCCCCTGGCAGGCATCCAGCCGTCGGGCAGGGAGGTATTGGGGTCCTTTCCACTTACACCTACCCAACCCTAGGTTATGCAAAGGCCGGCAGGGACGCTGAACTGAACAGGGGTGGGGTGTAGCAGCAGGGAGCACAGGGCCTGCAGGGATTGGGGAACGTGTGCTCCGTCACGGGGCCAAGTAGTGTCAGGAGGAGGAGGCGGTTGCTGGCACTGCCTGTGGGTGAAAGGGAAACTGGATGCTGAACTGCCTGGTTGTATGGGGCTTGGGTGTGCCAGCTGCACCCAGCGTGCCTGCCTGGCTCTTCCTGAAGCATTGCAAACTTCGGCTCTCTCCCTGCACCGCAGTCGTTTCTTGCGGTGAAGGCAGTTCATGTGCTGGCAGCAGGCCCATCCTCTGCTCCCAGGGCAGCTGGGCATCTCGGTCCTGAATTCTGGCCTCCTGGCTCAATTCTGCTCTTGGCCAGGCAGACAGCTCTCCCCCTCGGCCCTCTTTCACCACCCGGCTGGCTGGCCAGCTGGCACAAGTGATGCTCTGGAAAAGCGTCCACCATGAGGGAACCAGGGGGGCACGAGCTGCCCAAGCCCATTTCTCATGATGTGGCTCCTTTGGAGCAGCCTAAGTGTTCTGGACAGCCTGGCTGTCTGCTGCCAATGAGCGGGGTTTCTCTGCCGTGAGAGCAGTTCTTTGCCAGTTTGGAGCTGGGACCCTCCCCACAAAATCAGTTCCTAGAAGGGCAAAGCAGAAAGGGGAGGCCCTGGCATGCCCAGGGCACCTGGCAAGCATGTTCCTCCAAGAACAGCCGCCTCCTTAAAGATCCTTTCCTGGCATCCTGTTCGTTCCCCCAGCCTTTGCAACCCCTTCGCTGGAGGGGCCCATTGGGGTCTCTGGCTGGAGCTAGGGTCTCTTGCCTTATGCCCACCCTAGCCGAAAGATGCATGCCTGCTCTGTAGGCCCTGCAGGTCTCCTTGGGGGTTTACAATTGCAGAACCTGGGGGTCAGGTGAGAGCAAGTACTGCTTACAACGTTGCACAAGAGGGGACCCTGGTGCCTCCTTGCCCAACAGTTTCCTCCTGAAGGAACAACAGCCGGCTGGATGTCATTTCAAAGTGGCCCTTGCCCTTCATCCGATAGAAGGTGCTGTTCTTAACTCCCATTTCTGCAGATGAAAATGGAGGGAGGAAAAAAATGGAATATGGCAGAACCTTTAAGACTATAATCAGTTTTTATCATGAGCTTTTGTGGATATAAGCCCACTTCTAAAGAAGAGTTACATGAAAACATGACCGGACTGGGCTGAGACATGGAAGGCCCGCCTGTTCTTCCTTGGCTTTGAGAGCTGGGGAGGGGGTGTCTGCAGAACAGATGGGGGGGTGTCTGCAGAACTGCAGTGTGTGCGCGTGCCCACAGAAGGGGCCCAGTGTCCCATGGTGGTCCTCCTGATCTTCCCCTCCCTCTCGGCAGGATCCTGGTGCTGAACTACCTAGGCCAGAAGGGCCGGGAGGCTGGGCTGGTGGCTGCCATGACCTGCTCCGTGAGCTGGGACTCCTTCAAGACCACCGCCTCCCTCGAGCAGCCCCTCAACCGGGTGCTCTTCAACCAGCGCCTCACTGCGAACCTGCGCAAACTCGTCCAGCGGTGAGTGCAGGAGGGGGTGGCAGCAACAGAGGGGGCAAAACCAGAGGCAGAACCACCCCCGCCCGGGCTCAGGGCCGGAAGCCTTGGAGGGGCAGGGATGCCTCTGGTGAGGAGGAGGGGCTCTCACTCCCCCCCTTCAGCCCCCTGCCCTTTCTTGAGCCACCTGGAAAGGGGTTCCTCCCCGCCCTGCTGATGGTACCACTCCTCTTCCCAGGCACAGGAAGGTCATTGAAGAGATACTGGATGTGGATCACGTGCTGAAGGTACCTACATGCTGAAGGTACCTACCCTGCCCCTCACCTGCCCCCCACTCCACACCAGTGCTTTCATGCTTCCCTGCTCTCTCTCTCTCTGCCCACCCCACCCACAGGCTCGCAGCATCCGGGAATTTGACGAGCGCTACACCACCGTGGTCTTTGGCTACAACTCATGTCAGGACTACTACCGGGCAGCCAGCCCCTGCCAGAAGGTGGGGGGCATCCGGGTGCCCGTACTGTGCCTCAGTGCCTCCGATGACCCCTTCTCCCCTCCGCAAGGTGAGCCTGGGGGCCTGCCTCTCCTTGGGGTGTGTTCTACAAGGTAACCTCCCCATTTCATCACAGTTGTGCCATCTGCCTTTCTTGCAGCCATCCCCACAGAAGCTGCGCAGAAGGTGCCCGCACTGGCGCTGCTGGTGACAGCAAGAGGCGGCCACATCGGCTTCCTGGAAGGCCTCTTCCCCCGCCACCAGAGCTACATGGACCGTGTCTTTACACAGTTTGTGGGCGCTGTCTTTGAGCACTTGCAGGAACTGGCTCAAGTGACAGCGATGGGGGAGCAGCCAGAGGGAGAAGCAGATGCACCCAAGGGAGAGCCTGGTCTCCCCTCTGAATCTCTGGCCCTGTGAGGCCCATAGCAGGCAGAGGGCCAGGCCTGGCCTCCCTCACAGGGAGGGCCAGCACAGGACCTACTCTAGCAAACAGAGAACACCAGTTGCACTTGCTGCTGCCACCTTTATGTTGCACAAAATACAGGGCTCTTTTTCCACTTCCTTGGTGCAAAGCATTCCCTTCTGAGCCCAAATGGAAGCCAAAACACTCCCCCGCCGCATTTATTTGGGAAGTTGCTGAATTCTCCTTTCCAAGCCAGTCTCTCCTCCTGTCAAAGCTGCCCCCTCTAACAGAAGGAGAGGGAGCCCAGCCCTCAACCCCAGGTAGTGGGTCCAGTGAACATGGGGCCTTTCAGACACCCCCTCCGTTACACATGGGGGAAACAAGCCCCCAGGTGGTTAGGAAGCCATGGGGAAAGGAAACTCTTCTCACTCATCACCCATGGGGAAAGGAAACTCTTCTCACTCATCATGGGGGTGCCAAGTGCTTCCTTCAAGTGGCACAGGAGTGCATGGCCCCAACAGGAGAGGAATCCTCACACATGTGGGCCGGACCTGTGGCCCAGACCTCCTTACCCTCACAGGGATTATGGGCTGTTTATGGCAACAAGGAGCAGAAGAGAGACGCAGGGCTGGATGCTGGAGAGCCATCACTGTCAGCCCCAGCAATAGGGTCAGGGATGCAGAGAGGGCCTTGGGGGCCACCTGGCTCTGTGGTGGATGCTCCCACTGCCACCCTGGCCGGACACTGGGAGGAAGGAGGAACTGCTCAGCTCCACCCTTGTGTGTTCAGCAGCAAAGGTTGCTGTTCCCACTATGAGGTTGGGGAATGCCGCCCTTGCGCTCCCTGGCACAAAGTGACCCACTCATGTGCTCCCAGCCCTGTTGAAGCCCAGAGGAAATGGAGATGTGTGCCCCAAGGCAGGCCAGAGGGTTTTGCGCCATCATCATGTTTTAATCACAGCACTGAGTCCTGCTCTTTCTGGGCCAGAAAGGGACTCAACCACTCAGAGCAACTGAGGCTGGAATGTTTCTCCCACCACAGTCACAAACACAGAGGTGCTGCCCCCATCCCCCGCCTGCCAGAGCCTCACCCCCCTGCAGTGGGAGGACAAGGACCAGAAGTCACACCCAAGCCTTAATCCTTGTGAGCCGGTCCTGCCTGCAGCTCAGCCGAACAGAACGGCTGCACTGTCTGCCAGGCTGCCCCGAGTCCTTGGGGCCGGCTCTTCTTCAGTCCAGTGGGTCCAGGAAGGGCCACGTGATGGGCCACCGTTCCCCGGAGGCTGGCCATGGAGGAGGGGATCACAGGAAGCCTGGGAAGGCCAGCTGCAGCAGTAAGACCGTGACCACAATCAGCCCGGCACAGAAGAGCAGCAGTAGCCACATGGGGAAGCTCCCTGGGGAGAGAGAGGGGGACACTCAAGTCAGGGGCAGGTTGAGGACAGCCCTGCCCCACTCCTCTCCCAGCGCCCAGCCCTACGCTCTGCCCTCCTGCTTCTCAGACATACGCCGGCTAGGGATCTGGTGGAGGCGGCAGCGGCTGTCCACAGCCACGCTCAGCAAGGCAGCTTCGTTGTCCTTCAGCAGCTCCGCAGTCTCCGGCAGGAAGGCCACAGCCGTGACCACAATGCCATGGGCCTCCCGCACATAATACAACCTCTGTGGGATGGGGAAAGGAGAAGCGCATTGAGAGGAGGAGCGGGGGAGGGTGGCAGGGGCACCAGGAGATCTGGGGCTGAGGAACCAGGTTGGAGCTCTGGCATGTGGCCTTGGAGGCCAAGGCAGCCCCACCCCCTTGTCCTCTGGGCCTCCACCGGCCAGCTGGCCTGCCAGTTAGCCCAGTGTCACAAGACTTCCCAGGTTAAAACCCCAACCTGGGCCCCAGCTCCTCCTGCCTTCCACCTTCATTCCACTTTGACTCCTTGCCTGGCCCAGGGAACTGAGCCTGACCAAGCCCAGGGCAGGGGAGGGCAGGGGAGGGCAGGGGAGGCTCCTACCTGCAGAGAGAAAGCGACAAAGATGGCCACGGAGCCCGTGACAGTGCCCAGCCCCAGGAATGTGCCCGTGTCACTGCCCACAGAGAGAGAGAGAGATGCCTCTGAGTGCCACACCCTGGTGCACATACACGTATGTCCCCCCCCACCCTGACACTCTTTGCTAGGGACTGGGGCTTCTTCAGAAAACCGGCCAGAAACACATCTAAACAAACTCCCAAATCTCCCTCCTGCTGTGCCTTTCCCTCGGCCCCTCATGGCGCTGGGGATGAGAGAGGAAAAGGCTCAGCATGCTGCCCCAGGGAGGAGACTCCACACCCATCAGGGTGAGAAGAAAAAGCCACAGAGTCACCGTACAGCCATTCCCCCCAGCATACGAGGGCGGCAGAAATGCTCCGCGGATGGCTGGGGAGTCCTCCGGCTCTCACCTGACGGAGAGGCAGGAAACCACCTCGTTCCCACAGGGCCGGGTGAGCAGGGGGAGGAAACTGTGCCCGTCCCACTTGGTGATATAGCAGGGGGCGGACGACGCTCCCGCTTGTAGGGGATCTGCACTGTGTACAGCCGCAAGGCCTGGTCTTGATCCTCCACTGTTCCAAACCTGTGTCGGGAGGAGGAGACATCAGCAGGCACCCAGGCAGCAAGCCTCCAGCCCTGCTCCCAGCTGACCAATCCCACTACCTGCAGGCCTGATAGCGGTAGGCCTTGTCTGGAATGCCCGGGAGGTTCTCGTTCCAGTGCAGCCCCGTCACCATTTGGTCCCGTTGCCAGACGCAGCACCGGAAGTCCCGGCCCACCGTTACCACCTGCAGGGAGGCAAGAGGGCAGCACTGAGAGCAGCCTTAGGAGCCCTAACCCAGCTGGGGCCCACAGAGGGATACCCTCAGCCAGACACATGCACA
Source organism: Ctenosaura bakeri (assembly GCA_948474755.1). NCBI lineage: Eukaryota > Metazoa > Chordata > Lepidosauria > Squamata > Iguanidae > Ctenosaura > Ctenosaura bakeri. The sequence continues at coordinate 291,373 of CAOLHI010001678.1, forward strand.
GACACTGCAACTGCCACACTCTGCCTTTTCTGTGCCTGCCCTTCTAAGTTTCCCATAAGGCTCAAATGGAGGCAACCAGCTATAGAAAGTCACTTGCCTGTCACTGGTGCAGCGTGGCCCCTTTGGCCCTGCCCTCAGAAACAAGGACCCTGGAGGGGCCACCTCCTGCAGCAAACAGAGAATGTTGTCCCACGAACAGCCAATGCAAGGACCTGGAGGTGCCCAAAGCCAACAGCTCTAGCCAAGATGGCCAATCGTTAGCATCACGATCCATGTGCTGCTCCAGCTTTGCAGGATTTATTTTTATCTTTAAGCTTATAAAGACATGGAGAATTCCACAAGGGCAGAACTGCAATCGCCTGCTAACCCCCTACCTAAGCAATACTGGGGGCGGGGAGGGCTTTGTGGTTGAGATAAGCATGCTCCCCACTGGGAACCCGAGGAACCATAAAGATTCATTAAGGCTGGCTAGAAAAAAACTTCTCCAAACAAACAAGAACTTGCAATATGATGAATAGAACCTTTGATGGCCCCTACTGAACCAGGAAGGAGACTCCCCACCCCTGGCTGGGCCAACATCTCTGATGATTTCCCCAGTCACTCCCCAGGGCCCGCTGAGCCCCTTACCTTCTTGTCGGGGCTCAGGGCTATGTCCTCAATCTCCCCGTTGTGGGCCTGGAACTCAAGGGTTTTCTTCATGCTGGGAAACTGCAGAAAACAAACAAGAGAAGAGGGAGAATCACAGAGTTGAGAGGGGTCTCACAGGTCATCAAAGCCACCCCCTCTGCGCAATGCAGGAACAGCCCTATGTGCTGAATTTGGCCAGTGTAGACAACTGAGAATATTATTCAGTTTGTTTTTCAAAATAACTTGCCATAATCCTTATATTTCTTGATATATTCAGTGGAAAGAATATGAGCATTTAAAAACAGAATGTGGAGAAAAAATGAAACTGAGGGATTGATATGTTCTTAGAAAGAGTAACCACCCCATTCAGCAGGTGACGTGATTCCTTCTCATATAGTAAACATTAATGACAAGACCATGACCCAAATTCCATAACTAGTCCAAGGCAGAGTAAATGGATGCCTGCTAAGCCAATGCTCTGGCCAGACTTCACTTAGAGTACTTTGTTCAGTTCTGGGTGCCACAGTTCAAGGGGGCTACTGGCAATCCTCAGTCCAGCTCAGAAGCAGGGCAGGGCAGGGAGGAGGAAGGCAATACTCACAAAAACATAACCCCCCATCCCCCACCACTACCTGCCCAAGGGCACCCCCCACACACACAGACCTCACATCCCCACATCACATGCCATCGTTGCCCTTCTCCATACCTCCCAGACCCGTAAGAAACCATCCACGCCACCCGTGGCCAGGAGGGTGTGGTCATCACTGAAACAAACGGCCTTCTGCAGGGCGTCAGGACTGGTGTCCGTCTGGACACAGTGCAGGGTCTCCACCGCCACCTCGGTCGTCTCATTGCGCGTGCCTCCAGAGCTGCTGGAGGTGGGGGCCTTGCGCCTCCGGGAGCCCTTGTCACCCCCACCTGAGGGCACACAGAAAGCGCTGGTGGGCTTGCGACACTCCTGCCCATCCGTGCCCCACCGTTCTCCTTCCCTGAGCTCCATGCTAAGAGCATGTGCTGAGATGGCCTCCGCATGGACCTCCCAAATGCAGCACCAGTTTTCTGGAAGCACAGCCCCTCCTTTCCTGGGGGAAGGGTTCCTCACCAGGAACAATCTCCAACCTGCATGGTGTACTCAGCTGTGCCCACCCCCAGTCTGCCACACAGATGGGAAGGGCGGGAGGCGCATCATGGCCAAAACCCACCCTCGGAGCTCCAAGTCCTCCCTTCTATCAGGAGTGGCAAGGCTCCGAAGGCGCTGCCACTTGTTTACTGTCGAAGAGGGATGGTGAGGGATTCAAACCATAAAGCAGCAGCTGGACTCGGCTTGGGGGAGTGAGAAATGAGGGTGCAGTCGGGAACACCGCGCCCCTGCCTTTCCTTCCCCTGGGAGCCCAGGGCAGCCATTGCTTCGTGGTCTCAACTGCCTCCTCTCGCCTTCTTCGTGGGTAGGAAGCAGCAGCTGACCCTCCCAGGCCCTGACAGTTGCAACGGCAAGAAAAGAGCCCCCTTTCTCTTCTCCAAAAATGCAGACTGGGCTGCAGGCCACTAAGACTGCGCCCCTAATCCCTGCTGCTCTGGGCACACGAGGGCCGGAGCCCTGGGCCCACTGACGCCATGACCCCCGCCATCCCTGACTCTCGGCCACACCGGCTATGACCTGCAAGGACAGGTAGCCAAAGGCAGCCGGCAGAGCCCCTCCCCTGTCCCTGACCCCCCCAGCGACCCTTGATTAAAAGCCCCCACCGGCTTTATTGGGGGCGCCGCCCCACGCAGCGGCCCCGCCGGTCCCCTCCTCCTCCCCGGCTCTCTGCAGGCGGAAGCTCAGGATGTGGCAGGCGGCGTCCTGCCCGGCGGCGATGACGTCCCCCGCCAGGTCCATGGTCATGGTGGCCCGGGTCTCCGTGTCGTGGGCGTGGAGGAGGGAGGCCGAGAGCGCCCCGCCCCGCCAGGACAGCTGCAGGAAGTGCTAAGGAAGGAAGGAGGGAAGGAAACGGGGGAGGGGCAGCCGGTCAGCCGCGGAACAAGTACGGGAAGCCTCGTGGGGGTGGGGGGGTCCTGCCCCGTCAACGAGGAGGCGGTTTCCACCGGGGGGAGGCTTCTCGGGCGACCCGGCGGCCAGACACACCGGCTGCGGCCCCCTCCTCTGCGCGGCCCCCCAGTTTCCACTCTGGCAGACCCGCCCAACGCCTGCGGGAGGAGGGGGGCTCCCTCGTCTCCCCGCCCCGCAAGAGGGCCACCGGAAAGGAGGGAGGGAGGCTGAGGCGGGGGCGTCTTCGCGCCCACTCCCCACCCACGGAGACCCCCCGCCCCGCCCCGCCCCGCCCCGCCCCGCTCACCAGGCCGTTGGTGATGCCAGTCTTGGCCGCCCCGCCGCCGCCGGCGAGCAAGGCCAGCCCGGCCTCTCGGTGCACGCGGAGGGCGTAGAGCGGGAAGGGCGCCCGGTAGAGCTCCGGGGGCCGCCGGGGGGCCATGGCGGCGGCGGCGGCGGAAGGGACCGGCCGGGGTCACCTCATGCCAGCCCAGCGTGCGGACGGAGGGGAACCACGGCGCCCCGGGTCCTCCGGCGGCGGCCGCCCTCCTCCTCTTCTTCCTCGATCCCGCTGCAGACCCTGTTGCGGCACCGCTCAGCCTCCGACTGAGCATGCGTAATACCGCCGCTCGGCCGGGCTGCGCAGGCGCGGGGCTCCCAGCCCACGTCAGCTCAAGGCTCGACGCGCGGCCAGCCCCCCGTCACGTGGCACGGACGGAAACTTCCGCCCCTCCTCGCCATCTTTAAGAAGGGCAGAAGCTGGACGGGGGGCGGAATCCTTGTTAAACGGGCCGCGCAGGCGAAGAGACCAAAGCCATTTCCGCACCTGACTGTTAAAGCGCTATTATTCCACTTTCAACATCCAATGGAATCCTGGGGCTAGGCCCCTCCCGAAACTGCAAACCCCAGGATTCCATAAGATGTTGCAAGTGGAATGATAGCGCTATAACAGTCTGGTGCGGAAACAGTTTACCTTGGCCTTGACTAAAGAGGCAAAGAGATCCGTGGTCTTACGGTTCCGCCGTGGGATTTCTAACGCCATTTCTGCACTACACTGTTATAGCGCTGCCGTTCCGCTTTCAACCTCCCATGGGATCCTGGGGTTTGTAGTCTAGGGAGCTCTTTGGCCTCAGGAAACTACAAATCACAGAATTCCACAGGAGGTTGGAAGTGGAATAATAGCGCTAGGACAGCATAGTGCAGAAATGGCCTAATTGAGGAAAGGGTATTTAGAATCCTTGGTGCCAAAGCCGAAGCTCAGCGTTCCTTCGGGTGGCGGCGGCACGGCGGTTAAAGCGGGATGGTAGCGCTGCAAGTGTGTCCCACCCCGTCTCCATCCCCGAGCGGGCGGGGCAGCGCCGGCGCGGATCAGTCCTCGTTACCGTTGTCTGGTTTTTCGGGTCCTCCCGGAGATTTTTCGTGCATTAAAACTGTCCCGTGCGTTTAATCGTATTGCAAAAGCTCCTGCTTTTGCAACACGATTAAACGCATGGGGCAGTTTTAATGCACGGATAAGACCAGGCAGGCGGGGAACCGGGGCTGCAGCTTAATAAACGCCGTGGCGAGGACGGAGCAAAGGAGGGAGCCCTTCAGGAGGCTCCTCGGGGCAGAGTCCCGGCGCCGATGCCTGCAGGGGGGCACCCAGGGGACAGCCCCGAGGGCGTCCGGTGAGCCTCCGGCCGCCTCCCTCCTACGCAGAGACGGAGGCCAATCCCGCACTAGCCTGCTGTAGCGCGATGATTCCACTATCAGCCTCCTAGGGGATGCACTAGCCTGTTCTAGCGCGTTGATTCCACTTTCCACATCCTCTGGAATCCTGGGGTTTGCAGTTTCGGGAGGGGGCGGCCGGATTCCAGAGGATGTGGAAAGTGGAATCATCGCGCTCTAACAGGCCAGTGCGGAAATGGCCGTAGGGTCTGCTGCCTGCCAGGAACCTGAGGTCCCTCCCGAAACTGCCAGCCCAGCCCCAGCGGAAATGGTCAAAAACCAGCGCAGAAGGAACGGGCCAGCCCTGCCCACCGCCCAGAGCTAGGAGGGTTACCTAGAATCACACCGATGGAAGAGACCCCAGGGCCCCCCAGCCCAACCCCCTTCTGCCAGGCAGGAGGACACAGTCCAAGCCCTCCCTTTGAACAGGTGGCCACCCAGTCCCTCTTTAAAATCCCCAAAGACTCCTCCCCACTCCCAGGCAATGGCAGATTCCACTGTCCAATTGCTCTTGCCTTCAGGAAATCCTTCCTCACCTTTAGGTGGAGTCTCTTTTCCTGGAGTCTCAATCCATTGCGCCACGTCCTAGTCTCTGGAGCAGCAGAAAACAGTCTTTCTCCATCCTCCATTATAACATTGAATATTTGAACATAGCTATCTTAACCTTACGTTCTCCAGGCTAAACGTATCCAGATCCCCAAGCTCCTCTTCCTCCTCACAGGGCTTCATGGTTTCCAGGCCTTCTACCATTTTGGTCGCCCTCCTCTGGACACCTTCCAGCTTGTCCATATCCCTCTTCAGCTGAGTTGCCCAGAATGGGACACAGGATTCCACTTTAGGCTACATCTCCCAGTGTTCTCCTAGAGTTTTCCAAGGGCTTCTGCTGCCCATATTGCACAGAGAGAAGCGATTAGTGTGGTGCCGCAGAGTTCTGTCCTGGGCAACATCTTCATCAATGACTTGGACAAAGGAGTAGAGGGCACACTGATCAAATTTGCAGATGACACCAAATTAGGAAGGGCTGCTAATACCCCAGAAGATAGGGTCAGCATTCAAAATGTCCTTGACAGATTGGAGACCTGGGCCAAGACTAACAAAATGAATTTCAACAGGGAGAAATGTAAGGTCCTGCACTAAAACAGGAAAAAAAAATGATATGCAGAAATATAGGATGGGGGACACGTGGCTGGGTAACAGTCTGTGTGAAAGGGAAGCTGAACATGAGTCAGCAGTGTGATGCGGCAGCCAAGAAAGCCAACGTGATTCTTGGTTGCATCAATAGGAGTATGGTGCCTACATCGACGGATGTAATGGTACCACTCTAGTCTGCATTGGTTAGGCCTCATTTGGAATCCTGTGTCCAGTTCTGGGCACCTCAATGCAAGAAGGATATTGACAAGCTGGAACGTGTCCAGAGGAGGGCAACCAAAATGGTGTAGGGTCTGGAAGCCATGAAGCCCTCTGAGGAGAAGCTGAGGGAGCTGGGGATGTTTAGTCTACAGAAGAGAAGGTTAAGAGAAGGGGACATGATAGCCATGTTTAAACATTTGAAGGGAAGTCATGTCTAGGAAGGAGCAGGCTTGTTTTCTGCTGCTCCAGAGACCAGGACAAGGAGCAATGGATTCAAGCTGCAGGAAAGGAGATTCCACCTGAACCTCAGGAAGAACTTCCTGACAGTCAGGGCTGTCCGACAGTGGAATCTGCTGCTGCCTCCATGGAGTGTGGTGGAGTCTCCTTCCTTGGAGGTTTTTAAGCAGAGGCTGGATGCCCATCTGTCCAAGGGAGGGCTTGGACGGTGCCTTCCTGCATGGCAGAAGTGGGTAGGACTGGATGGCCTCTGGGGTCTCTTCCAACTCTAGGATTCCATGATTTATCTCTGAAGGGAAGTGTGTGTGTGTGTGGGGGGGGTGATCCACTGCAGCGGCCAAGGCCTTCTCCACCTGTAACCTGCCCTCCCCACCTGAGAGGGGACCCCAGCACCTCGAGTAATACCCTTCTGGCTCCAGGCAAGGACCTTCTTCCCTCTGCTCCAACCCTGGCCTTTTAAGCTTGCCAAACCATTAGATTGGATTTAGTTCTCAGAATCTGTTAGATTTTGTTCTTTCATCTTTCAGGATTTGTTCTGGTTGTTGAGTCTTATATGCAAACTACATCTTGTGTATTTCCATTTTTAGTTTAGAATTTGCTGCATTTTATTTTGTTAAGGTATCTGGAAAAACTTGTAAATCACACGCATAATAAACATCGATAGGAGACACATTTCTGCCTCCAGAGGCACTGAGGAACAAATTCCCCACCTTTATGTTTCCCATTTTCAGTTGGCAGGACCTCTTACAAATCAGAAAAATACAACCATCTCCAGCCCATCACAGGAGCTGGGCCGGACCAGGCAAGAGGGGTCTCAGGTCCAGAATTCCAACAACAGAGTGACCACCCAATCGCCAGACATTTATTTAGTGGTACTTGGGCATATTAGCACCCCTTCCCAAACACACACAAAGGCACACGACACTCATGTTCTCCAACATGAGTCCAAAAGTATCCTGTGTCCGATGATGGATGTTTTGTAGATAGATAGAGCAAGTACCGTCTGTGTCTTCATCCCCCCTTTTAAAATCCCAATTGGCACCTATTAATCTACATCTTGTGGCAGTGAGTTCCATGGTCTAGATCTGTTCTGCATGAGGATGTCCTCAGTATTTATCTGTCCTGACCCTCCTACTTTCCACCTTCAGTGGATAACAACTCCTCTCTCCCCCACACACACACACACACACACACTTGGGGTTCTGGTATTATGAGAAGCTGGATGCATGCGTGCATGCACGCACGCACGCACACACCTTCTTCCACACCACACAGAACTTTGCACTCCTTTCCCATGCCCCCCTCACCTCCCCCTGCAAGCTAAAGAGCCCAAACTGTGTCAGCTTTCCTCCCAGGGGCGTCATTTCCAATCCCTAGATCTTCCAGTTTGCCCTTTTCTGCTTTCTTCCTGGTTCGGCTGCCTCCGTCTTCAGGGAAAGAGTGGGCAGACCCAAAGGCAGGGCTCTGAGCATGGCTGCACTTTATTTCCAGGAAGGCAACCTGTTAGAGACTCACAGCACCCATCACTTGAGACGCAGTCATGACAAACTCTTGAGCTTATGCAGAGGGCCTTTCTGTTGCCACATAAGAAAAAACAGGCCTCTCATTTCCAACAGGGCACTGAGAGGCAGGAGTGAAGCGGGGGAGGGCGTGGGAACTGGGGGCAGCGGCCCCCTTACTCCTGCTAAAGCTCCCGAGGCTTTAGGGCTGATCTCCAAAGCGCTGAGCCCCCCCTCCACAGGTGCAGCACCTGGGAGAACTCCCGGCCCTGGATTCATTGCCCACAGCCATCGGAACGCTGCTCTCTTCCTTTTGGAGCTTGGGAGCTGCTGCCCCGTCATTTCGGGTCCAGGGTACAAACTCCAGCAGCCCCCCTTCCAGCTACCCAGAGAGCGGGGGAGCCGAAATGGTGGACGGAAGGCCTGCGGCCACTTCTTGGCTGGGGCCAAGGCCGGGCAGGTAAACCCACCCTTGGGCTGAGAGGGCGCCACCCCACCTTTGCTGGCCGTCGGCTGCTGCTCCTCCCTCCACTGCGACTTTTCCCACGCCGGCCTGGGCGGAAGGGGAGAGCCCAGCAGTGACTCAGCAGGGCTTCACCCCAACGAAGGCACCGTGCCCAGTGCCTCCAGGTGCCACCTGATGAGCCTGAAGGCAGGAGCAGGGTTCGGAGCCCTCCCCAGCCCTTGGGGAGCAGTTCTTGTGCCTGCCCGGCAGGTAACAGGAGGACACGGAGGGGCCGCTCCCTGGCTGGGACATGCCGGCTCCCTGGCACAGCCCGGGTAGGGTGACGGGGCAGGAGACCCAGATGCCAGGCTGTACGGTTATGCTGTCCTCAGTCCAATTCATCCAAAACCCACTGGCGGGGCAGGGTGACTCCTTTATTAGGACAAACACAAGGGCCGCAGGGACACACACACTTTTGGGGTTGGCAGCCGGGGCAGGGAGGACCGAAGCAAAAATGAGACAGAGGGAGAAAGAAACGGAGAATCCCAAAGATTAAGCCATCGGGCATCAGGCCCATGAGGTCAGCAATTCAACAGCACATCAACACGGGTGTTTCCACACCAAACAAATCCAGCACCGTGGGTCTTGTGCAGAGCAGGAACAGGGGGGCTGCGGGGAGAGCGGATGTTGAACCCCCTCCCTGCTTTCCTTTCACTGGAAAGCAAAGACCTTGGCAGGCTTCTAAGGGATAAGCAGGGAAGCTTTCGTTGGGACGTTCTATTTGTCTTTTTAACTTTTGTATGTTTTTAAATGGTTTTATATTGCTTCTAGTGGTTTGTTTTTTTAATTTCGTTGTTCAGGCTCTTTGTCCTTTTGAGTCTTGCTGGAAGCCACCTTGCGTCTCTCCTCTGGGAGAAATGTGGGTTAAATAAACAGGTTGAGGAGGAATGGTGGGGCACCCGGGATGTGTGTGTGTGATGCTGAGCCCAGTTCCCTGGATGCCCCTGAGGCTCAGCCCCTGAGCAGGCCAGCCGTGCCCCTGCCGCCTCTTCCTCTTCACCCAAGAGCACCCGCCAGGCACAGCTCTGCAGATGCTTCCTGGAGGACTCAGGAGAGGAGGGGCTGCTGCAGCCACCACGGGGGAACCGGGGGTGATGCACCCTGAGCCCTCTCCCTCAGGAGGGGGGCCACCCAGTCCCCTCCCCGCCCGGCCATGCCAGCCCCCGCCCCACTCTCCCACCTTCTCCCAAAGAACCTCCTGACAGTGGAAGGGTCTCCCTGGGACTTGCCTTTGCTGGTGGTCCTTAAGCACAGGCTGGGTCGTGGCCACCTCTTTTGGGGAGGGGGCTTCAGTTGCGAGATTCCCAGCACTGCCAACAGGGGCTGGACTAGATGCCCCTGAGGACCTCCCCCTCCATCTCCCATTCTGTGATTTCTACCCTGCTACCTGGGCACAGAGACCAAGGCAAGGGATGGCCTTTGGGGACCGGGGGGGGCAATGCCTAAGGAAACAGACTGATCTGAGTGATAAAGAAGAGCTGCCCCTCGCTTGCCCCCACCAGTGCAAAGGGGGCAAGATCAATGGGAGCTTGGATTGGGCAGCACCCAACTCAGCTGCAGAAGCCGCCTGGAAGGACTCCCGGAGGGCCAATCTTTGACCCCTCACTCAGTGCGGAATCCCCCCCAAACACACATTCACTGCCCCACCTTGTGGTCAGGACTTTACAAGCACACCCTGCCTGACCCACCCCTCCTCCAGAAGGCGGCCTCAGGAGTCCCTGGATTCGTGGCCAGGGAGGAAGAGCCAGATCAGGTGGTGGGGAAGGGGGGCAGCTGGGCAGGATGCCCCCCCAACACAGACACACACAGACACACACACAAAACAACCAGGCCCCAACAAGAACCATTTTTACTGACAGCAGCAAAAACTGGCTGCTGAGCATCAGAAAGACAAGAAACGAGGACCAGGAAAATAGAACAACTTCTCGCAGACACGGAACGCAGAATACAAAAACAGGGACAACAAGGCAGAAAAGACGTGGGGGGAGGCAAATATTTTGCCCAGGCCCCCCAAAGAAGTTCCCCCCAAGCCAAAGGCTGGGGTGGGGGAAGAGGGGTCACATTCTGAATGAGAAGAACTGGCCGGGAGGTGGGAATGTCCCCCCCCCGACCACCACCACCAACGCTCCAGTTGCCAGCTTTGGAGCCAGACACGCCCGGCTGCCCTCCGAGTGGCCCCGTGGACGGAGGAGGGACTCCTGTGGGGCGTGGGGCGGATCCTGCTCTTGCTTCTGTGCCTTGATCCCCTGCCAGGACTGCCAAGGGAGTGGGGTCCGGTTGAGGGTGGAATGAGAGGGCAGCCCAAGGAGGGGGCACAGCGGCAGCGGCAGTAGCAGGTGACCCCCGTGAGATCCCATGGCTTCTTTGGTGAGGCCCCCCGACACCTGAGATGGGTGGGATGGAGGAAGGGGGGGTGCCATGAGGCCATGGAAACCCCTGCCGTGGCCTCTTGTGCTTGGTGCTTTTGGGCGAAGAGCCATACCCGCCCATCCCTACCCAGCAATTGGCTCTTCGCCCTTCGGTAAGAGAAGCAGCATCAGCCCCCAAGATGGGGCCGCCCCAGCATTGGTGCCAGGGCCGCTTCCCACCAGAGGCCGTGCGGCGGGAGCTGGCCCGGGACGCAGTGCCAGGAGAGCCGGGAAGGGCCTGGCGGATGGACCAGGAACGCTCCTTTGGCACCAGGGACCTGGGGGTACCTTCTTCCCAGATCAGGGGAGGCCACTGCCAGCTCCCCCCTCCGGCCCGCTCCGTCTGTCCTTCTGTCCAGGTCACAGGGACGTCTCTCGCAGGATGTAGGCATGGGCCCCGTCTTCCCGGACAAAGCCCTCCTCCGGCTCCGGGTCCTCTCCCTCGGTGTCGCCCTCTGAGGGGAGCCCCTCCGGTAGTCCGTTCGGCATCCCATTGCTGGTTTTCTCCACAGCCAGGGAGGCGGGCGACGGGCAGCTCTCATCCTAAGACGACAGGGTGAGAGGGCACGTCAGTCAGAGGGCCTCTGGCCACCCCCAGGCGGCCCTCTACGGCTCGGGTGCCAGCCATCTCATCTAGGGAATGAGCCCCCTGGGCCCTGAGAACCCCAGAAAGGCCCCACATGCCCTCTGCTCTCCTAGTGGAACAAGTCTGTGGGGATGTGAGACGGGGGGCCTCAGTGGCTGCACCTAGGCTGTGGAACTCCCTGCCACAGGAGTCATAGAATCACAGAAGAGACCACCAAGTCCAACCCCATTCTGCCATGCAGGGGGCTGCCTCTCCTTCTTGTCTTTCTGCTGGCAGACAAGAAACGCATTTATTTTCAGAGGCTTTTGAGAAAAGAGTGCTTTTAGAGAGAGGGCTTTTCATAGGGCGCTCTACTGTTTTTCTCTCCGCTGTTTCAAAGGGCTTCTTATTATTTTTATTCATCGTTTAAACATACAATTAAGCCGTACATTTTACTCCTATGTCCTAAGTGAGTCATGAGAACAGGTGACTCATTAGAAAGGACGATAATGCCTGGGAAAGGGGGGCAGCAGGAGAGAAGGGAGATCGTGCCGTAGGTCGTTCTGGGGCTCCACCAGGGAAGCCGCGTCTGTCCGGAGTTTGCAAAATCTGAGCAGGGCATTGGAGTGCCTCTTTCTGGGGCAACGTACCATGCAGCCAAGTTGACAGCCGTTAACAACAGCAGCATTTTAAATTGCTTTATTGTCATGGACAGTTAAATTCCATTTTACTGTTGACCTTTGGCACATTTTTAGCTCTGCTGCAGTTGTTTTGATTTGTCAGCCGACTGCCTTGAGTCCCAGTTCAGAGGAAAAGGTGAGCTGCAATGTCTGCGGTGGCAGAAATACGAACGCTCCATCCGCAGATGGCACAGCCAGCGACTGGGCTCCTGGCCCCGCTTCAAGGCCTTTTCCCCAAGGCGTCCCCGCTGCGGCTCCCAGGGGCAGCAACAGCCGGCCAGCCGGCCCCCGGGCAAGACACAACGTCCTCTGTCATTTCAAAACACAGCATATTTCTCAGTCTGTATTATTTTGAAATAACACAGCTAAGATAATGTGCTTGGTGCCAGCCCTTGGCCTTGCCCCGACGCTGCACGGCTGGATTGCAACCCCCTCCCCACCAGAACTTCTTGGAAACTGAGTCCGGCCTCGGTGGGCAAAGAGCCTCCACCGCAGGGGGAGGGGCAACTGCCGGGGTCAAAGGGCCACGGGGCCCCCTCCCCAGAGGGCTGCTGCTGCCGCCGCTCCTGCTGCTGTCGCCGCTCCTGCTGCTGTCGACTGCTGTCAAGTTGATTCTAACTTACGGCTCCCCTGTGAACCAGAGACCTTCAAGAGCCCCCCCATCATCCTCTGCTCTGCTCTGCTCAGGTCTAGCAAAGTCAGCTGGGGTTTCCTTGATTGAACTGGAGGCGGGGTTAAGAAAAATAATTTGGGGGGCCCAAACACCCCAGTCAGCATGGGAGGGGGGCATTTCACCACATTTTTTGTTGCTCCTGTTGGAAAAACGCACCTCCGAAGCCTAACACGGCTGGGGGGGGAGGAAAGGGTGCCAAAACTGACCTCACACCTCTGGGGGTGTTTGGAGGGGGAAGCTTAACAATCTTGGAAAACTTTCCCCGCAGGAACCTGGGGCTCCGAGAACCACAAGATGGCCCTGGGTCCACCCGTGGCCCCCAGACCGCCGTTTCCCGGCCCTTCTCTGAGCAGGGCCTGGCACATTTGCTGCTGCCGTTCTGGGCCTTCAAGTCATTTCTGACTCAGGCGACCCTCCCACGGGGTTTTCTTGGCAAGATTCGCTCAGAGAGGGTTTGCCATCACGGCCTTCTTCTGCAGCTGAGAGAGTGTGACTTGCCCCAAGTCAGTCAGGAGGTTTCCAGGGCTGAGCAGGAATTTGAACTCTGGTCGCCAGAGTCATAGTCTAATGCTCACACCACTGCACCATGACGGCATGCAACCCACCCGAGGAGGGATGCCACTCTGCAGGCTCCCCTTTCCACGTTTCTTTGTTGCGGGGGGGAGTCAAAAGGAGGTAGGCAGCCATTGTAAGGAGTCCTCACTCCTTGAGCCCCCACCTTCCACCTTTCGCAGGAGCGTGCACGTGGAGAAAGGCAGCCATCTCGCTCTCTCTGCCCACCCGCCCTGTTGCTCCACATGGTGATTTGGGGGGAGGGAGAGGGGGTGGGGGGAGGGACAGGGGGTGGGGGGAGACTGCTCCCAGGACACACGGGTGGCTCCCCAGGCCTCACCTCCGCAGGGTCCCGGACGCCGCAGAGCAGCTTCTTCTGGTATCTCGGGGGCAGGCAACAGAGCAGGCGTGGCAGGACCGGGAAGACGGTGTGGGGGTTCACGTCCTCCCCCCGCGTGGGGCCTGGGGGGACAGAGGAGGCTGAGTAGAGCTGAAAGAGACCCCCAGGGCCACCCAGTCCAGCCCCCTTCAGCCAGGCAGGAAGACACTGCCCAACAGACAGACGGCCACCCAGCCTCTCTTTAAAGCCTCCAAAGAAGGAAGAGACTCCTCCACACTCCACGGGGGCGGCAGCGGATTCCGCTGCCCGACTGCCCTTAATACTAGGAAGTCCCCTCCTACTCACCAGGGGTCAAGACGCTGCTCCAGAGGGGCAAGAGTGGGGGGCAACCCAGCTGGATCAGAACCCAGGGTCCCCGCACATAAAGCCATGCCTGGAGCTCAGGGGCAGAGGGTCCCCACCTCCACCAAAGGCCAAGCACACGGTGCCAGGAAACCTGGCTGGGAAAGGACCCTCCTCACCCCCACCTCCCCTGGTTTTTCAAGCTGCCCCCCCAGCATAGTAATCCAAGCCCCTGCCCCTCATTCAGCCCGACTCAGTTTCACTTTTCTCCCAGGTTCCTATGAAATGTTGCCCACCCTGACCACTCCAGTGAAGGACACGATTCAGGCAACCTGGTGGCAACCTGCGACAGGGTCTCTTACACTGACTTTCACACACACACACTTCACCCTTAGGGCAATCCCACTTCTTTCCGCCCTCCAGGCACCCTCCGTACCTGTGAGCAGACTGACCAACAGCCCCACAAGGATGACGGTGGTGGAGTTGTGCGCACTGTACCACAAGTACGAGAGGTTGTAGAACTTCCGCAGTCCCGTGAGCCTGGGGGGGGGACAACAAGAGCAAGTCAGCAGCCATTTGCTTCCCTCAAGCATCCACTTCCAAGGAGAGACCCAAAATCAACACCCCCACCCTCTCTCCCCAAAGACCCTTCCTTCCCCAGCTTCCTTCAGAGCTGGCAGGAGGACAGGGCCTTCTCAGTGGCTGCTCTGCTCTTTAAAGACGGCTTGTGGGTGGGGCACCGAGTTCTTCCTTTTATTCTTTTCAGTTGCATTTTTAGTCATAGAATCATAGAATCATAGAAATGTAGAGTTGGAAGAGACCGCAGGGGCCATCCACTCCAACCCCCTGCCATGCAGGAACCCCCTCAAAGCACTCCCTTGGACAGATGGCCCTCCAGCCTCTGCTTAAAAACCTCCAAGGAAGGAGACTCCACCACTCCAAGGCAGCAGATTCCACTGCCGGACAGCCCTGACTGTCAGGAAGTTCTTCCTGAGGTTCAGGTGGAATCTCCTTTCCCGCATCTTGAATCCATTGCTCCTTGTCCTGGTCTCTGGAGCAGCAGAAAACAAGCCCTCTCCCTCCTCTATGTGGCATCCCTTCAGATATTTAAACATGGCTCTCATGTCCCCTCTTAACCTTATCTTCTGCGGACTAAACATACCCAGCTCTCTAAGTCTGTCCTCAGAGGGCTTCATGGCTTCCAGGCCTCTCACCATTTTGGTCGCCCTCCTCTGGACTTGCTCCAGCTTGACCATGTCCTTCTTGAATTGGGGTACCCAGAACTGGACACAGTATTCAAGATGGGGTCTAACCAAAGCAGAGTAGAGCGGTACCAGTACCTCCCTCAATCCTGACACCATATTCCTATTGATGCAGCCAAGAATTGCATTGGCTTTCTTGGCTGCCGCATCACACTGCTGACTCATGTTCAGCTTGTGGTCTGTGAAGACTCCTAGATCCCTTTCACATGTACTGCTATCCAGCCACGTGTCCCCCATCCTTTATTTCTGTATTCCGTTTTTTCTACCTAAGTGTAGGGCCTTACACTTCTCTCTGTTGAATTTCATTTTGTTAGCCTTGGCCCAGCTCTCCAACCTATCCAGGTCATTTTGAATTTTGATCCTGTCCTCTGGCGTATTAGCAACCCCTCCCCATTTGGTTTAAATCTATTTGCATTTCTATTCCACTTTTACTCTTGGTCCAAGTACCTTCAAAGGCAGACACAAGACAAGGCATTTTCAGTGCCACCTCCCAGGCTGTGGAACTCTGTGCAGAAGGTTTTTTTTCCCCTATAGCCAGAGGAGTTGTGTTGTATTTTTATCTTTGCTCTTTCCCCCACCTTTTTTTTTTAACATGACTGTACAGGCTTCTCCCACTCATCTGATGGGTGAAGAACCAGAGCAGTGTCAGAAAGTGGAATTGGTTGAAAAGGGGAAATCCATTCTTTTGTCAATTCTTCCCCTCTTGCCTTCTTCCAGGAGGAACATGGGGGAATTAGGGAGGCTCGCCTGCGTAATTCCCCCATGTTGCCTCCAGGAAGACACAGGAGAAGAAAGAATGGACTCCACATTGAAAGAACAATACATGTTTATAATTTACAGCAGCCCAAAGGGGGGAATGTTGGAAAACCTGTCATTGAAAAGCAAGGCACACCCATGTAATTTTTAAAATTAATAGTGCTTTAACATGCTAGCTTGTTTCAACATTTTATCATCAGTTTTTTTTAGCTGTACGTTGTTCCTAACTTTGTTGAAAGGCCCCTTGGCTCCCACATTAGCAGGAAAGACAAGATAGAAATAAAATAAAATAATTAATAACATAATTGGTGTTTATTGTCCATGCTCCTTACCTATCTTTGCTGGTGGAAAAGCAACCTGTTATTTTTTTTTTCTAAAAAGTAATAATGTTATCTTCCCCCTCCTGAATTCTAGAGGGCTTTTCCTCTCCCAGTACAGTTTTCTGGAAAGGAGGTTGACCATTCTTCCCCCTTCCCCGGCCCCAAAAGGAAGGGATGGCAGAGAAGAACAATACACAATTGAGCAGGGATGTGGCCCTTGGTGTGCTGGAGATCAGAACAAAAGGGGGATTGGGGCACCTGAGAGAGTAAGGACCTGTCGGTGGCCAGTAGTCACAGTGGCCACAAATCTCCTTCACTTTTGGAAATGCTTTGATGGTGCATTCCCGTGTGGCAGGGTTGGACTCAAAGGCCCTTGGGATCTGTTCCTGCTCTATGATTCTGCGATTTGGTACACCAAATATCCTTTTGCTGGAGCACAAGAGTGGGAGAAAGGCTCCCACCCACCTCACTGCCCTCTTGCTTAGGGATGTCCTGTTTTTGTGGGGTGCAGGGTGCCACGGGGCAAATTCCCTCATGGGCACGCAGGAGGCCCCACGTGCCACCCCTGGCAAATGCTCCAGGAAGTCAGTCCAGGAACAAAAGAGGGAGAGACCCACAACAGCGGCTGCCTGCCGGTCATGTTGGTGACACTGGGCTAGAACAGACACCACGGGCTGGCTCTGCACACAGCATCTCTTCAGGTCCCTGTGGATTTAGACCAGGGTGGGAATCACACAGCCCTCCGGAGGTTGCTGGACCTCAGCTCCTAGCCAGCGTCTTCCCAGTGGGGAGGAATGTTGGAAGCCAGAGTCCGCAGCTTATCTGCATAAAGGTCACACAACTCCAGCCCCCAAGTTAGTGGGATCTTTGGGGCGACCCAGCTGCAGGGCCCCCCTGCCAAGTTTTCCCCCAGCTTGACCAGGCTGGCTGGCCAGCTCTGCCAAAGGTCAGCAGGTGGGGAATGTTTTGCTTCCTTGTTCTGCTCTGCTTCTCCTCTAACTCTGGTTTTCCATTCACATTTGGTTATCTCGACAGTAGGCTCCCAGGATCGGCCTCCATGAAGGAAGGTCAATTTGTATTCAGTTATTGTTTCAAAAAATTAACCAGCAGCTGCAAATGGGTTCCAGGTCAGTGGACGCCCGAGAGCTACTCACACCTTACACTCTCTCAGCCGCCACCGCTGCTGCTTTGGGGGGGGGGTAGCCTGGCTCTTCCCCCCACTGTGGCCGCTGCTCCTCCTTCCAATCAAACCAACCAGGCCTCGAGGGCTTTATCCAAATTTAAATAGTTTTAAACACTTCTGGCTCGTTTTAAAGTGTCTTCTTATAACTGCTAAGTGCTTTAATATGCCGTACAGTTATTCTTACAACGTCAATCTGTTCTAAGTTGATTTTATCGTACTGTGCCCTGAGATTCTCTGGTATAGATTAAGATATAATTATTTCAATAAATAGATTGTGTCCGGAGAAAGTTGCCGTCCGAGAGGGAGAAAGGTCAGGAGCAAGACAAACAACCGGGGAGGTGGGGAGTCAGAGGATGGGGCCAGGAGGAGGGCTCCCCAATATCCAAAAGCACCTCCAGGAGGCAGGAGGCTGAGAAATCCACAGCCCAGCTTGCCAGTGGTGCGTGCATGCACGTGCATGCGCTCACACGCATGCATATGGCCAGGGCCAGCCCAATTGCAAAAGCCACCCAACCCGCTGGGGGGGAGCTCAAAGTCCAGGGGGGCAATCCCAGAATCCCTTGCAGCACGGAGCACCTCTGTTTATGGCCAGCTGGGTCCTCTGCCAGCCACAATCAGGCTGAACAAACACTAGGAAGATCTCCTGGACAGCAGAAGCCTATTGCCCACAGGAGAGGCTGGGAGTGGGTGGGGTGTGCTTCGTTTGGGAGGGGAGCGTCCCCAAGGAGGCAGGGGAGGAAACAAGGGGGGGGGTTGCCTGGAGGCCGCTGCTGTCTCCATGGACAGGAGAAGAGTGGCTCTCTAAGATCGGTGGGCAGGCCAGGAAGCCAAGGAGAGTGTGAGAAAAGGACCCCATGGACTCCTCCCAGCCCCCAACTGCCCCAGCCCCCCCCATAGCTCACAGCTTCCCTCCCTCCTTGGCAAAGCACTGCAGCTTTCTGCAAATGGGCCAAATGGGGTTCTCAGAGCCTCACAACGCCTTCCTTCAGCAGGACAATTTTGTCCAAACCCAAACTCTTAGTGGTGCCCACCAAACACATACAATCTCCCCTCCTCAGCGCCCCCTCCCACATACTACCTCTCTGGAGTAGTTGCTGAAGTCAGCAGCGTAGTCATCACAACCGTTGTCATGTTCCCATCAATCGGGGAGACGGTGGACTCAGGGGCTGAGGCCTGTGTGCTGGCAACAATGCCCCCAATGCCCACCCAAAACGCCATGGCCAGCCCAGCAGCCAAGCCAGCTACAGCACCCTGAAAGGGGGCAAGAAAGAGAGCATGAGGGACCCAGATCCACTCTAGGGGGCCTGTGAGCCGCTCACTCCTCCCTCCCACAGCATCCCTTGGCAAGGCCAGCCTCATTCTTGAGGGTGGCGGGAAATGGGTGAGTGCCAACCCTCTCCCTTAAATTTTATCCCACGCTCCCTCAGATGGAGAGGGAGCCGGGTGGGAAGAGACCATGCAAGTGACTCCAAGAACAAGGGGCAGGGGGCAGAGAGTGGGCACGAAGGGGCAGCAACACTCACCACAGAGTTGGCACAAGGGAAGAACATGCCAAGGCAGAAGAGTCCCAGGAGCGGCCCCCCAACCATGCCAAAAATGCTGATGGCAGCCTAAGAAAGGAGGGAGAGGAGATCGGGGGGGGGTCTCTGTAGTTTTAAGGTGCCAAAGGGTCCAAGTCAGGAACCAGAGGACCAGCCCAATTGCCTGCACTACCCCTGAAGGACCGACGGCCACATGCCAGGCTAAAGGATTCCCCTCCCAGGGAATCCCAGGGCTGCAAGGGGGAGGAAGGGTTAAATCCCCCAGCCTCCCCCCTCTGAGGACACAGGGGCCAACGTCATGCCCCCAATCCAGCTGGTAGCCCGAACCAGAGCAGTCCCATAGATACAGCAGCAAAGTAGCACTTGTGTAAGTTCCACAGCCACAGCTGGTTTACTTTAGTGAATAATTCAACTGACAAGTCCCACCAAGAGTCTGTGTGTGGAGGGGATACACTGAGCCCGGAGAGGGGCACAGTCTTTCTGTTGGCACTCCCGCTTACACTCTTATTTAAACCAGAGCAAGAGCAGCTCAGACGGGGGCCTCTTGCACCCAGGGTCTGCATTCCCCAGGATTTCCCCTCCAGCCAGCCAGCCAGCCAGCCAGCCCATGCCGGCCTTCTTGTGCCCACGTGCCCACCTTACCTGCAACACTGGTCCCATCATGGAGGAAAGGTAGGCCATGCCCAGGCAAAGGAGGCCGTAGCCCAGAGCTGGGGGAGAAGCGGAGTGGGCGTCAGGGGGAGGGAGAGAAGCCAAGCGTCAGGGGGAAGGAGAGAAGCCAAGCCCCAGAGCCGGGATGGAGAGGCATTGCCCCCCATACACACACACACACTCTGCAGAACGGGGGGACGGTTTGGCCTGCTCCAGACCCCCGCACGCCGCCAGAAGGCACAACACACCTAGCAGTTTGGAGTAGAGGGCAGCACGTCCCTCCGAGATGCTGTCCACGTGGGGGCGGATCAAGTCTTCCATGGTCACTGTTGCCAAGGAGTTGAAGGCAGAGGAGATGGTGCTGCCCGGGCAGGAGAGAAAGGTCAGTGGCAAAGCAGAGGAATCCTAGTTTGCAGAGACCCCAAAAGCTGTCCAGTCCAGCCCCCTTCTGCCATGAAGTCAACGCCCTCCCTTAGACAAATGGAGGGAAACCCAGCCCCTTTAAAAACCTTCAGAGACTCCACCACACTCTTCCACAGCCAAAGAGCAATTACCCCCAGGAATTTCTTCCTCAGGGTCATGAGTTCCCCTTGGGACTCATGACTGGAGGGGGGCCAAGGGGGAAGGGGGGAGCTGGAATTCCCACCTCAAGGAGCCGCTGAAGAGGCAAGCCACAAAGAGGCCAGGCAGGCCGGGCACTTCCTGCAGGACGTCCATCACGAAGTAGAGGACCATCTACATGGAATTGTGAGCGGGGAACAATCAGTGCTGTGGTTCGGGGAGACAGCACCCCATTTAGTGTCTGACTGAGAGGTGATTGGGGAACGCGGGATGGACAATGCAGCAGAAGGGGGGTGGGTGGCAGGAGGGGGTGTCTGGGGTGTCTGCCCTCTCTCAAAGTTCATCTGTCTGCACACGTGTCCTGCCAGCGTGTCTGTGAGGGGGCACACATTTTTGTGGATCTGCTGGATACAAGCAAGTGGGGAGCCCCAGGGAAGCCTAGAGCTGGAGGAGACCCCAAGGGCTACACAGTCCAACCCCTTTCTGTCCCGCAAGAAGACACAGTCAAAGCTCTCCCTGTGATAGAGGGCCATCTAGGCTCTCTTTAAAAGCCTCCGAAGGAGGAGGAGACTCCAGCACACTCCAAGACACGTGAGGAACCCACACAGGACTCAGCCTCAGAGTGCCCCAACCCTCCACACCCCAAGAGGGGCCCTGGGGGCCCTGAGAAATGGGGCCAACCTGGTCTGGAGAGGCTTTGATCTGTGCCTCAGACAGCGGGTGCTCCTGGTAGAAGGCAAACATCACCAGCCCAGTCAGGCAGCTGAGGCAGAGGACAATCTGCTGGCAGGGGAAGACGGCATAGCAGGAGCTGTGGTGGGCAAGGGGGAGAGGAGACCCTGAGCACATACATGCACACATCCCATCCCACACTGCGCCTCCCAAGCCAGCACCCACCCACCCCAAAGAGGAGAATGAGAGACTCACAGCACCGCTTGCCGCTCCGAGCGGGAACTCAGGTATCGCTGGACCTGCGCCTGGTTCACCCCGTAGAGCGAGAGCATCATGAAGACGCCCCCAAAGGCCAGTGTCCAGAAGGTGTGCCGCTCATAAGGGTCCGGGTTCAGGCTGTGGAAGAGGGGGAGGAGGAGAAGATGCCAATTTGCCAAATCCAAGTTGTGGTGATGGCAACCTTTGAAGCCCCAAAAATGGCCTGGGGCCTCTAAGGATCACCGCTCCCTACGTATGGCTCCCCGAAGGGAATATCCGTCTGCTGGAGGGGCTCTCCTCTGAGTCCCACAAGTGGGGCAGCCAGAAGGGGGGCATGGGAGGGGGCCTTCTTGGCCGCAGCACCCCAATGGTGGATGCCCTCCCTTCGGTGTCTAACCGGCACCAGAACATTGGTTCCTCTCTAGTGCCAAGCCAAGGTGTGGCTTTTTATTAAAGCCTCTGGGGACAAACTCAGTTTGGGGGGGAGATGGCCTAGGGACTGAGAGGAGACAGGACAGTCAGCCACGGGGAAGAGCTGAACTAGATTTGGGGGAGCTGCAAATTCAGAGGCTAATGACTGATCTAAGTGTGTCTTACTGAACTTCGGATTGCTTATTCCTCCTTACAACTGTGTCTAGCTGTTCCTGTGAGGTTTTGACAGAGAGTCTGGCCACGTTTACCATGGAACGACACACCCACAGCTCGACATAGGGATCACCCCGGGGCCCCAGTACCTGATCGAGGGAGTGATCCTGATGGGAAAAGGGGAAGCAAAGTGGATGACAAGGGCCCAGGGGTTGGAACGGTGGGCCCAGCCTGGCAAGGGGATCCATCACAGGGCGGAGAGGAGATGAGGGGCCCAGCAAAGAGCAGGCGAATGAGTAAGAGCACACACATGCCTTTGTGCCCCCTCACTCCCCATGCTGCAGCTGCCCACAGTACAGAGGGGGCATGAGACCCCATGCCAGTGTTCAGTCCGGGCACGAAGGGGGCTCCTTCACCTTGCCCACCACTTACTCGATGCCTGACACTTTGCCCTTCTCGACTGCCAGCTGCCAGACACGACCCATGCCGCCCACCTTGACGGTGCCCACCACGATCACGGCCACTTGCCCCGCGAACATGACGAAGGTCTGGAAGACGTCCGTCCAGATCACGGCTCTGAGGCCGCCCTGCATGGGGGAAACGAGAGGTGTGCAGCAAAGGGGTGCCACTTTGGGGACGGGCAAAGAGGCTCAGGGAGGGCGGGGCAGTGAGAACAGGAGAGATTTCTGCACCCAGGACCCTCCAGAACTATGGGATGGGGAAGAAGGGCAGAGGGGGTCCTGCAGGAGGACCCGAAACTGCATACCCCATGCACACCCAGTGGGGCCAAGCACACTCACCAGGGCAGTGTAGAGGGTACAGACCAGGCCGATGGTGAGGACAGAGATCCAGAGGTCAAAGTTTGTCACTGCAGCCAAGAAAGAACCCCTCAGGTAATGCCATGGGGGGACACCAGGTGCCAGGGACCCCCTCCAGCAGGACTGCAGCTGAGCGGGACCCTCTTCCACTCCCCAACCCTGATCTCCTCCTTCTGAGCCCAGTCGCCTCGGGGTCTCCAAGCAGCAAAGTCAGCAGAGGTGGCCTCGTGAGGAAGGTGCGCACCTGCCCCTCCGGTGGGTCCCCAGACTCAGGGCCCCTGACTCACCTGCATTGAGTGCCAGGGCGGGGGCATAGAGGACCACCCCCATGTACACCACCTGTGGGGAGAAAGGCAGATGGCTGTTGGTGGGCATCATTTGCCACCACCACCACCCCAGTTGGAAGGAGCCCCCGGGGCCAGCAAACAGAGAGAAATGGACCAGTGGGCTCCCTCCCGGGGCCACGGAGCCACCTCACGCTGATGTCCTTCCTCGGAGAGCTGGGAACTTCCAACGGCTTCCACCCTTGACCTCCAAGGATCCCAAGGCGCCCCTTACTTTCCCTCCTCCCAAGAGCCCTGCGAGGTAGGTTGGGGTGGGAGGGCATGACTCACTCTGTGGCACCACCCAGCGGAGGCTCAAGGCATCTAGGCCCTTGGCCAGATGAAGGCAGAGCAGGGGTGGGGGGTTGGGGAGGGGGCTTCAAAAAGGCTGAGGAAAAGAGGGGCCTCATCCTGGAGGACGAATCCCGGCACTGCTAGACTGCAACTCCTGAGCTACAATCAAGGACCAGCTGGATAAAGGCCCACACCTGGGCAAAAGGGACAGAAGGAGCTCGGACACTGGCACAGGGGGTGGGGGGCACCCCAGGAGGGGATGGAAATAGAAGCAGACACAGGAGACCCACAGAGGGGGAATGGGAGTACCTTGAGTGAGAGAGAGGGAGGAAAAAGGGGTTGGGTGGCCCTCTGTCAAAGGGGGTGCTTGAACGGTGTCTTCCTGCAGGGTAGGGTGGGGCTGGACTGGGTGGTCCTTGAGGACTCTTCCAACGCTAGGATTGTATCTCTCTGTGGTTCTAAGCGGAGAGAAAGGGGCATCTGAGTTGCCCCAGAGGCTCCTGGCCCAGAAAGCAGGAGGACCAGAAGCCTGAAACAGATGGAAACCTGTGGGCAGACCCTAACCACCCCTCCCTCCCTGAAGTCCAGGCACGGAGTGACGGAGGAGACCCCCGGACTCACCATCTGGAAGATGAAGGTGGCCGTGCCACAGATCCGCACCACCTTGTTGAACCGCAGCTCCAGGTACTGGGGGTGGGCAGGGGGAGGGAGGGGGAGAAGAAAGACAACGGGATGAGAGAGGCAGAGGGAGAAGCAGGGGGATGCAACAGGCAATCAGGTCAACAGCCCCCCTCCATGGACCCCCCCTCAACAGGACTCCTCACTTGGGGGAGGGAAACTATGACCCAGAGAGCAGAAAAGGAGGGGGCCCAGGGTCCTTGGTGGCTCTGTGACTGAGGCAGGCAGGCAGGCTGAATGGGGAGGGGGCGCTGGACAATCCCCCAAGATGGATACCCACGTTTAACTACATTATGGGGCGTCACAAGGAGGATGAGAGCCAGAGTGGTGTAGTGGCTGGGAGGAGGACCACAACCCTCAAGACCTGGGTTCAATCCCTGCTCTGCCACCAAAACCCACTAGGTGACCTTGGGCACATCACATGCTCTCAGCCCCAGAAAGCCCCATGACAGAATTGCCTTAGGGCCACCATAAGTCAGAAGGGGTTTGAAGGCAAACAACAACGCATGGAGAACAGATCAAGCTTTTTCCCTGCTACTGCAAAGACTAGGACACTGTGGAGCGATAGCTTCAAATTACAGCTGGCTCTCCACACCTGCAGGGTTCGCTTTCATTGATTTGATTATTTGCAAGTCTCTCCAACCCCTTCCACCCCACCCCAAATGCCTCTCTTCGGGGGGAATCTTCCCTCTTGGAGGCTCCAATCACATGGCACAGCCCTTTAAAAACCTGCCTCTGGTCCCCTTCCTCCTCCACCAGCCCCTGGCCAGCTAAGGATGGAGCATGGTCTGATTTCTCAGCACCACAAACTTTCTCCCAATGCCCCCCACCCACCCAAGGAAGGAGATAGACAAGAGAAGGCAAGTATATGGCCACCATGCAAACCCACTCCCCTTCCCTCTCCTTTCCCTGACCTGGTTTAGACGCTGGGTACCCACTCTCCCCACTGTGCCTCAGCCCCCTTCCCATTTGCAGTTTTTCCACTTTTGCAGGGGTCCTAAGCCCCTAAACCTAGCAAATGTGGAGGGCCAACTGTACAGGGAAAGGATTCCACCTACACCTTAGGAAGAACTTCCTGACGGTGAGAGCAGTTTGACAGTGGAATTTGCTGCTGCCTCAATGGAGTGTGGTGGGGTCGCCTCCTTCTTTGGAGGTTTTGTAACAGACGCTGGGTGGACATCTATCAAAGGGAGAGCTTGGATGGTGTCTTCCTGCGTGGCAGAATAGGGTTGGACTGGATGGCCCTTTGGGGTCACTCCAACTCTAGGACTCCATCACAGAAGGGGACATAGAGGGGCAGAAGGGGGAGGGAATGTTCTGCCCCACAGTACTGCTCCAGGGACTCCTGGGTGTTCTTTTGCTAAGCCAGGGGGACATGATGAGGCTCTGTCCTTCCTCCCTCTCACTTGCACAAGTGTGTCAGTCTTGCACTCCGAGCTGTGTTGCCAAGAGGGATGGGAAAAATACTGCATTGCATTTATTTAGACTCTGACTTTTGCCCAAAGCTGGGACACAGCTGTGCAACTATTACTGCAAAGAGGCATAAACCAATTTTTAAGTGGGGGTGGCCAGGGGATCCTGCCACCTTTGGCCTGGGGAGGCAGCCTTGGAAATGCCTCTGCGCTAGAGCAACTCTGCAGGGTGACACTTCCATACCTCCCCACCACCAGCTGCTCTCCCCCTCTTTTAGCAGCCAGGACAGGTGGATTTCAAGCACATGGGGCTAAATGAAGTTACTTTTTGAAAAAAACAGAGTGCTGAAAAAGTCCAAGCAGAGCCAAGGACAAAACAAGAGGCAGCAGGCAGAGCCAGACATAAGACGTGGCTCTGACCTGCCAGTGGGCCAGTACAAGCTTCCAGTTGAGAGACAATAGAACTGGGGGGGGGGTCCTAACAGGGAACTCTGAAACAGTGGGGCCACAACAAGCTCCACTAACGCCCACATCTGAAAGTAAGGAACAGCAGGGTGGGGATTATCTGAAACTTGTGGCTTTATGAGACAGGTAACGGTGCCAGCAGTATTCAAGACAAAGCCCTACTTCACGCAGAGACTCAGAAACCCTGTCTGCGTCCTCTGGCCAGGCAGGGAAGTTTGAGCAAGACTGGAGCTGTTCTGGCAGCTGCTTTTTGAGGAGTGAACAACAATTCTCTAGGACTAAAGGGGTGGCCCGTGGACCAGTTCTGTCCGTTAGCCATCACATTGCGACTGGTCCACAGCAAATTTCCAGGGAAGAAACAGCCACTAATAACACAGGACAGATAAGTTCCTGGTCCCTGGTATATTGGAGAATAAGCACCGCTCTGCCACATCAGACAGCTTGAGAAGCTCGGCTCTAGAGTGGCCCTGCTCCCCAAAACTACAGGTCCCAGTATTCTACGGGGTGGAGCCATGATGGTTAAGGAGGTATCACCCTACCAGAGCAATTGAGTGCAGAAGCACTCCCTGCCCCAGAAAGCAGGGCGCAGTAAAGAGCAGAGTCCAGTCTGACCCACCGCAGGGCAATCCTGGCACCCACTCCCATGCCACCCCACCCACACCCCACCCCACCCCATAACCCTGCACTGCCCACCCCAGCTGCCCCCCACAGGGCGCCACTTACCTCATACGCGCTCGTCAGGCGCAGGCGGTAGAAAATGGGGATGAAGACGTGCGCGGGGATGAGCAGCCCCAGGAGGTAGGAGCAGCCCAGAAACCAGTACTCGGTCCCGAAGCGGTAGATCTCCGAGGGGACGCCCAGGATGGCCACCGCCGACTGGAAGCTGGCTAGCAGGGACAGGGCCACAGGCAGGAAGCTCATGCTGCGGTTGGCCAGCAGGAACTCCTGGACTGTGCGCTGTTTCCCCCCACTCAGCGCATGGAAAAGCCCAATGCCCGCTGAGAAGACCAGTAGCAGCACAAAAATGGCATAGTCTGCCACTCCAAATGTTGCTGCGGCCGGCATGGTGAGGCAGCTGCAGCTCCCACCGCCCGGCGAAGCACCTGCTGGATGTGCCAGTTATTGGCTCCCGAGCATCCCTGGGGAAACACCTGCGTCCGGCAGGATGGCACCGAGGGGCTCAGTCACACCCTGCTGGTGCCGCTGCCGCCCAGGTGGGAGGCGGCTCATCTCAGAGGGCCAAGCTGACGATGCCACACGCCTGGGACTCTGCTGCGGATGCCATGGCTACGATCTGGAAGAGAGACAAGGAGGGGGCAAGTGAGCCACAGAAGGCAGCCCCTGGCTTTGCCAAGCCATGCCTGCGGGAGGGTGTTCCCCTTAGTCTCCCGAGAGGCGGCCACCGACCTTCCCTCAGGCACAGCTCAGCTCAGAGTCTCACAGAAGCAGCCAGGAAAGTCTCCTTGGCCCCAAGCAGGGGGAGTGCTGCCGCGCACCATAAGCCTTTCAGGCTGATAGCCCTCCTGGCCCTAAGGCCAGGAGGTCAGGGGGACAAGGCCAACCCCACCCAGGTCACACAGAACATACACAAAAGGAGCGAGCCGGGGGAAACTAGGAGCCGCCGGCCTGGCGTGCTGTGAGGCTCCCTGGTGGATGGAGTCAAACCCAGGCCAAAGCACACAGCACAAGCGGCCCAAAAACAGCAGCACCGCTCCCACGACTCAGCGGGTGTCGCTGTGAGAGGATCCTTCCAACCCCAAGAGCAGCGCCTCTCCCTTGGCTGACTGGACTGGGCTAGCGTTTGCCATGGAAGAGCAGCCAGAAGCACAGGCGCCGGAAGAGAGGCCTCGCTCACACCAGCAGCCAGCGGGGCAGAGAAGCTGGACTGTTGTGGACTGCCCAGTTTTGGATGCAGACCATGTTACATGATGGTTAGACCAGGAAGGAAGGGCCAGGTCGTGACCTCCCCCTACCCTCATAAGCAAGTGTTTCCCTCTTTCTCATGCACACAAGCAGCCCTGCACACGGAGCTAAGCCACTTCAGACAGCAGGTGGGCACGCACTTGGTGGAAAGCTCCTCAATAAGAATCAGAAAAAAACCAAAGAAAACCAGGCCGCTTCTCTGCATGCAGACAGCTAGCTCTCAGGGAGACTGTTGGACTGGAACTTCTGCCACTGACACACTCATTTTTTATAAGCAAGGGGTTCACTTTGTCCATCTGCTTAGTTTGGATCAGCATGAAATCATAGGGGCCTCCCCTGTCTACCCACTTGGAACCCACTGGTTGAATCCCCCCGGTACGAACTAAGAGGAGGAAAGACAGGGGAGAGGAGAGGGGTCCTGTGTGTCCATCTGCTGCAACTGCCAGGCAGCATCTCCAAAAATGTCCATGTTCCAGTCCTAGCCTGCCTGCTCGCTTGACGGCCCAGCCCCCTGGGACCCTTGTCAGCCAAGGGGACTCGAGTCACACAGTGCTAGGAGGAACTTAGTGCTAGGAGGAACTTAGGGAGCTGCTGGCTGGAATTCCGTGGTCAGGAACAGTGAAAGGGAAAGGAGTTCAGGAGGCATGGGAGTTCCTTAAAAAGGAGATACTGAAGGCACAGTCTAAAACTGTGCCAATAAGGAGGAAAAATGGAAGGCATCTGAAGAAACCAGAATGGTTGACTAAAGAACTCTCAGCTGAGCTAAGAGTCAAGAGAAACATGTATAGGAAATGGAAGAAGGGGGAAACCACCAAAGAAGAATTTAAGCAAGTAGCTAGGAGATGTAGGGAGGAAGTCAGAAAGGCTAAAGCACAGAACGAGCTTAGGCTGGCCAGAGACATTAAAAACAATAAAAAGGGCTTATTTAAATATGTCCACAGCAAAAGGAAAAAGAAGGAGACAGTAGGGTCGCTACGCAGAGAAGATGGCGAATTACTCACAGGGGGGAGAGAAAAGGCAGAGCTACTTAACACCTTCTTTGCCTCCGTACTTTCCCAGAAGGATACAAGCACTCAACCTGGTGGTTGGGGAGCAGGGGAGGAAGCAGAGGAAATGAGGCACATAATAAGTAGAGAGGTGGTACAGGAATACCTGGCCGCATTGGATGAATTCAAGTCTCCAGGGCCAGAGGAATTGCATCCTAGGATATTAAAAGAGCTGGCAGAGGTCATTTCGGAACCGCTTGCTATAATTTTTGAGAAATCTTGGAGGACAGGAGAAGTTCCAGCAGATTGGAGGAGAGCAAATGTTATCCCCATCTTCAAGAAGGGAAAAAAGAGGACCCAAATAATTATCGCCCAGTCAGCCTGACATCAGTACCCGGAAAGATCCTGGAGCAGATCATTAAGCGTTCAGTTTCTAATCATTTAGAAAGCAAGGCAGTAATCACGAGAAGTCAACATGGATTTCTCAAAAATAAGTCATGCCAGACTAATCTTATCTCTTTTTATGATAGAGTTACTAGCTTGATAGATGAAGGGAGTGCTGTGGATGTAGCATATCTCGATTTCAGTAAGGCCTTTGACAAAGTTCCCCATGACATTCTTGCAACGAAGCTAGTAAAATGTGGGCTGGACAGGGCTACCGTTAGTTGGATTTGTAATTGGTTGACCGACCGAACCCAAAGGGTGATCACGAATGGCTGCTTTTCATCCTGGAGAGAAGTGACTTAGCGGGGTGCCACAGGGTTCTGTCCTAGGCCCAGTGCTGTTCAATATTTTTATCAATGACTTGGATGAAGGAATAGAGGGCATGCTGATCAAATTTGCAGATGACACCAAATTGGGAGGGGTTGCTAATACGCTAGAGGACAGGATCAAAATTCAAAATGACCTGGATAGATTGGAGAGCTGGGCCAGGGCGAACAAAATGAAATTCAACAGAGAGAAATGTAAGGTCCTACACTTAGGCAGAAATAATGGAATCCACAAATATAGGATGGGGGACACATGGCTGGATAGCAGTACGTGTGAAAGGGATCTAGGAGTCTTCATAGACCACAAGCTGAACATGAGTCAGCAGTGTGAGGCGGCAGCCAAGAAAGCCAACGCAATTCTTGGCTGCATCAATAGGAGTATGGTGTCTAGATCGAGGGAGGTACTGGTACCACTCTACTCTGCTTTGGTTAGACCCCATCTTGAATACTGTGTCCAGTTCTGGGCACCCCAATTCAAGAAGGATATTGACAAACTGGAGCAAGTCCAGAGGAGGGCGACCAAAATGGTGAGAGGCCTGGAAGCCATGAAACCCTATGAGGATAGACTTAGAGAGCTGGGTATGTTTAGTCTGCAGAAGAGGAGGTTAAGAGGGGACATGATAGCCATGTTTAAATATTTGAAGGGATGCCACGTAGAAGAAGGAGGGGACTTGTTTTCTGCTGCTCCAGAGACCAGGACAAGGAGCAATGGATTCAAGCTGCAGGAAAGGAGATTCCACCTGAACCTCAGGAAGAACTTCCTGACAGTCAGGGCTGTCCGGCAGTGGAATCTGCTGCCTCGGAGTGTAGTGGAGTCTCCTTCCTTGGAGGTTTTTAAGCAGAGGCTTGATGGCCATCTGTCGGGATTGATTTGAGGGTGTTCCTGCATGGCAGGGGGTTGGACTGGATGGCCTGTGTGGTCTCTTCCAACTCTGAATTTCTATGATTCTATGAACCACAGCAACCTTCTCCAAAGGAAGGAAGTGGCAACTGGCACAGACCTGGGGGAGAAATTTGGGTGAGCAGAAGGCTCAGCTCCCCGCTCACTGCCAACAGGTCTGCAGACACGTACCCCTCCACACACAGGTGGTGCTACAAGACTTTAAGCCCCCCCCCATGGTTTGCATTTAATTCAAGGGGGATTCCCAAAAACAGCACACCCTTCAACAACTGGAGAGTACCTTGCCCAGAGGTGCTGCTAAGCAAAAGAAGATTCAGGTCCCAGACATAAATCTACACTAAGGTTTACATAGGCTAATTTATGTCCACGCATTGGCAAATTTACAAATAAAAAACCCTCACAGGCCTATTTTCCCCCACAACAAAGCTGACAAAGAGTGCTAATCCCAAAGCAAGCGCATTTTTGGAGACAAGGACTAGCCTGTGCCACCAAGACGGGGTGGGGTGGGTGAGATGCCAGGTTGTCCTCCGGGACCTCTCTCCATCCCGGAACTGCAGGCCGGCCAAGCCAAGAACAGCCAGGAAACCTTGGCTGACCGGCAGGGGCTTGGATGGAGGGCTCAGGGAGCAAAAGGTTCAGCCAGGAGAAAGTGAAAAGGCAGGCGACGCCTCTGTTTTTCCACCTGCCTCCAAGTACAACTTTAAAAGAAAGGTCCAAGAGTGACAATTCATTGTCCAAGCAGCGGGAGAACCTGCTGGAGGAAACAGCAAGGTGAGGCCCTCCTCTGCAGAGCTTGGCTCATGGGGAAACTGAGGCAGGGCTCTGCTGCAGGCAGGGCTCCCCAAACACGGTGGGCGGATCAGGGCCGAGGCCTCCAGCTGTTGCCCAGGTGCAGTTCCCAGCCAAGGGGGTGGGAAGGGAGGATCCAGCCGGCACCCGAATGGAGCACATTCTCAGTTCCCAAAGCTGCTCTGTGCTTTGCAAGACCTGAGATGCAGCTGCTCAGCTCCAGCAGAGGCAGCCTCATTCCAATGTGAACAAGCACATCCAGAGCACTGCCCCCCTGCAAGCCAACCTCCATCCCAACAACCAGGAAGAGGAGAGATGCCCAAGCAGAACACTGCCAGGAGGAAAAGGAGTCTTTCCCACGGGCAGCCCCCTATTTGCACGCCAAATGCAGCCCTGGGTGCCGCAAGGCAAGGGGGCATGGGGTGACACTGTGGAGAAGGAAGCCGGCTTACCCACACTGGGGGAGAGGAGTGCCAGCAAGCGCGGCCGAGAGAACTACGGCAGCTGCTCCAGGGATCTAGAGCGAGCGCATAGTTCCCGGGATTAAGGCCATGGGGGGGGGAGGCAAGCAGGCCTTGGCTCGCCCAAGATTTGTCTGGGTTCAGCAGCAGGAGGGGGAGGAGGAAGGGGAGCTGGCAGGCAGATCCCTGAGGACATGGGGGGCAGGAGAAAAGGGAGCCCCATCAAGGCTCCTGGCCTCCTTCCAAAGAACCCCCCCCCAAAAGCTCTCACTCCTTGCCCACTTCTCTGTGCAAAAGATAATGGGAGAGGGCTACGGCTGCACCCCGCCCCACACGCACATGCTGCCTATGGGGCTCTTTAGCACAGGGCACACAGGCGGATGTACAGAAGGGAAAGCTCTCAGGAGCGGGTGGGAGGGGGCAAAAGAGGGAGGGGGGACTCCAGAAGCAGCAGCAGCAAACTGTCCAAACACCAGAGACTTCTATCTCCCCACTTCACCCCACACATGCCCCCCACACTGCACTGAGGTCACCCCCTGCTCTGAAAGGTGAGGCTGCCGAGGGAGGCAACCAGGCTCCCATCCTGAGCTGAAAGAAGGGCTCCCCGGCTCCAGTCATTTCAGGGGGGGGGGGGCAGAAAACTCAGCATGTCAGCATCTGAGAGAGAGGGAAGGGGAGGGCAAGAGAGGGGAGCCCCCCAGCCTGCAAGGGGGCCTCCCCAACCTCCCCCCTTTAGACTCCACAGTGACCTTCCCCCAAGGACATCACAGCGCCTTGAGTTTCCCAGCCACAGCCTCAAGTTGGGAGGCAGGAGGTTAAACGGGGGGGGAGGGCTGGGGGCTGCCACCCCCCTCCCTCCCAGGGGCTTTCAGGGCTGAGGGAAGCCCACCACAAGAATCACGGGCGAGGGGCACAGCCCCTTGTGCCCCACCCAGCTTGCCCCTCCACAGGCCCCTCAAGCCCCCCTCCCTGCCTCTCTCCGCTTTGGGGGCTGCTCTCTTGCTCTCTGGGCACCTTGCTCAGCCCAACAAGCTCGGCCCCCCCAACCCCTCTGGCCAGCTCCCAAGGGCGCCCCCTTGGGTCAGGATGCCCCCCAAGACAGCGAGGCTCCTGGCCGCCCAAAGGAAGGTCACTCCAACCCCCACCTGGACAGGGAGACAGACTTGGGGTGCTGGGAGAAGGCAGAAGCCCCCCTGCACCCCACCTTCAGTCACGTCCCGTGGGACGAAGGGGGACATTTCCTGCCGGTGGAAGGCAATGCTTGGGGGGGGGGGTTCTGCTTCACGTGTAGAAACAACCGGGCCCCTCTGGCGCGGAGCCCCCCGGACAGCCCTGCGCTGGTGCGCGCGAGCGTGGCCGTTTCCTGCCCGCTTCCCGGGGTGCCGGTGGGGCCCCGCCTGGCCCCGGACCGGTTCGGCAAGGCGGAGGAGCAGCCCCGGCGCCCCCCTCCCCGCCCGCTGCCAAGGGCCGCCTGCGCCCGCAGGAGCTCTTCCCACGCGGAGGCGGCGCGGTGGCAAGGCTGCCCGGTGTGCCCGGCGGGCGGGCGGTGGATGCCGGCCAAGCACGCGCTCCGGGTGTGGAGGGCGGATTCCAGGGTCACGCGAGGAAGATACCGGGGGGGAGCCGGAGCCAAACACCCCGCTGCCCCGACCAGGTCCGCGCGCCAGGCGTTCCGGGACCAAGTTCACGCGCGGCGCTCCCCGGCACCGGCCACGCTCGGGCAGGGAGGCGGCCTGGGTTCGAATCCCTCCTCCGGAGGGCGGCAGGCGCTGTGCGGCCACAGCCGGGGAGGGGGCCGGCCTGGGGAGGGGCTGGGGGTGTGGAACGTCCCGCGGACGAGACCCTCCCGGCGGAAGGAGCGGGAAGGAGGGCTGCACCTGTTGAACGCCCGGCAGAGGCAGGGGGGCGGCGAAGGGGCCTCCTCCGCTGGCCCAGGGCGCCCGCCTCCCCGTCCCCTACGGACCCCGTCGCCGTGCGCGGGGAGGAGCGCCCGGAAGCCACGCGCGGGCGTGGGATCCTCGCCTAGGACCCCCGGGGCGGGCGCGGGGGCTCCTCGTGCGTCCCCAGCCCCGGACTCTCCCCTGGG
This sequence comes from Ctenosaura bakeri, assembly GCA_948474755.1. Classification (NCBI taxonomy): domain Eukaryota; kingdom Metazoa; phylum Chordata; class Lepidosauria; order Squamata; family Iguanidae; genus Ctenosaura; species Ctenosaura bakeri. The sequence continues at coordinate 324,582 of CAOLHI010001678.1, forward strand.
CGCCAGAGACCTCCTCCGTCCGGGGCCGCAGCAGAGCGACCCTTCCCAGCCCGCCCCAGGGCGCCCCGACCCTTCTTCCTGCGCCCCACCGCCACGGGCTCCGGCCACGTGGCTGCCGAGCAGCGGCCGGCGAGCGAGAGTGCCCCCGGGCATGTGCAGCGTCCCCGCTTCCCTCCCTCCCTCGGAGGGTCCTTCGCTCACCGCCACCGGGCCAGCCAGCCAGCGCCGCCGCCCCCCGCTTCCCCGGCCCCACGTGCTCCGCCGCAGCCGCTGCTCCTGCCTCGGCGGCGGCCGGCGAAACTCTCCGCCGCGCTGCGGAGCGGAGCTGACATTCCAAGGGCAGGCACCGCCCCCCGCCCGGCGCGCCCGATGACGTCAAGGGCCGGGCACGAAGCCGGCGCGGCGCCACGGGGAGGCCGGGCACGGCCCGCCGCGGCCTCTCTCCCTCGGCAAACACAGGGGGCGGGGCGGGGGCGGAGGGTGGGAGGGGCTTGTCCGAGATGCCCCGCCCCTCCGGCCTGGCGCCAGGGTAGGCTCGCGGCCCCGGGGCGTTGCAGAGGCCGTTTCCGCACTACACTCTTATAGCGCCATGATTCCACTTCCAACATCCTATGCAATCCCGGGGCCAGCTGGCCCCTCCCTAAACTGCAAACCCCAGGATTCCATAGGCTGTCGAAAGTGGAATCATGGCGCTATAACAGTCTAGTGCGGAAATGGCCTCTAGAGTCCGCTTTAAGGGCCAGGGCTGGATCCGCCCCCGTTATCCCGGTGACTGCAGTTTGTGGAAGGCCCAGAAAAGGTCCCTGACTGAGAACTCTAAACGCCCCCCGCAAAACTACAGATCCCAGGATTCCACTGGGCGCAGCGCTGTCAGCTAAAAGCAGAACCACGGCCTGGGAGGCCCCTTCCGCACCAGGCTGTTGTAGCGCTATCGTTCCACTTCCACCCTCTGGAATCCTGGGACTTGCAGGTTATGGAGGGGCTTCCGATGTTCAAAGTGGAGTAATAGCACTGCAACCGTCTAGAGTGGAAATGGCCCCAGGGGGAAAAGCTTCTTTTTGCAAAGACGTTTTATCGGGGTCCAGCCCCTTCCTCCTTGTCCTCTGTCCAGCTGGAAGGGCATAGAATCATAGAATCATAGAAATGTAGAGTTGGAAGAGACCGCAGGGGCCATCCACTCCAACCCCCTGCCATGCAGGAACCCCCTCAAAGCACTCCCTTGGACAGATGGCCCTCCAGCCTCTGCTTAAAAACCTCCAAGGAAGGAGACTCCACCACTCCAAGGCAGCAGATTCCACCGCCGGACAGCCCTGACCGTCAGGAAGTTCCTCCTGAGGTTCAGGTGGAATCTCCCTTCCTGCAGCTTGAATCCATTGCTCCTTGTCCTGGTCTCTGGAGCAGCAGAAAACAAGCCCTCTCCTTCCTCTATGTGGCATCACTTCAAATATTTAAACATGGCTATCCTGTCCCCTCTTAACCTTCTCTTCTGCAGACTAAACATACCCAGCTCTCCTATCCTCATAGGGCTTCATGGCTTCCAGGCCCCTCACCATTTTGGTTGCCCTCCTCTGGACTTGTTCCAGCTTGACCATGTCCTTCTTGAATTGGGGTGCCCAGAACTGGACACAGGATTCAAGATGAGGTCTAACCAAAGTAGAGTAGAGCGGTACCAGTACCTCCTTCGATCTAGACACCAGACTCCTATGGATGCAGCCGAGAATTGCATTGGCTTTTTTGGCTGCCGCATCACACTGCTGACTCATGTTCAGCTTGTGGTCTATGAAGACTCCTAGATCCCTTTCGCACGTACTGCTATCCAGTCACGTGTCCCCCATCCTATATTTCTGTATTCCATTTTTTCTACCTAAGTGTAGGACCTTACATTTCTCTCTGTTGAATTTCATTTTGTTCGCCCTGGCCCAGCTCTCCAATCTATCCAGGTCATTTTGAATTTTGATCCTGTCCTCAGGCGTATTAGCAACCCCTCCCAATTTGGTGCCATCTGCAAATATGAAAACCCGCTGGAGAAACACAGGCTTTGGGCAGCTGTAAATACCTGCCGTAAACCAGGCGACGGACCCTTGGCAGGAAAACAACAGGATTCTGCTCCAAGGGATCCTATTGTGGGCACCAGCTCACAGCAGGCAGACAAAGAGCAGCTGCCCTCAGAATCCCCCACTGGGCACGTGGGGAAAACAGAACAGAGACCCATTTCTGCACGGGACAAGTTACAGCACTATGATTCCACTTGTGGCATCCTATGGAATCCTGGGCTTTGCAGTTTAGGGAGGGGCTGGCCAGCCCCAGGAGTCCATAGGAGGTTGAAAGCAGAATCATAGCGCTATAACAGTCTCGTGTGGAAATGGCCAGAGTAGGAAAGGGAGAGCAGGCGAGCCTGGTTCGTGAGCAGCTCCCAACACATTTAAGAAGGATAGATCTATAAATCTGGTCACCAAAATGTAAATCCTAAGAGGAAACAGATGAAAGAAGGAAAACGTCACCTTCGGATGCCTTTTGGGGGAAGCCTTGAAGCCGCCTCCAGAAGACTCCACATGTTTCCGCTTACGGGTGCGATGCTCGCCCGACCTGATTGTTTCATGTCACGGGTGCGTCTCTTTAGCTTTGGACAAGAAGCCCACCGACACGTGTCCGAGTTGCTCTTCCTTCTTGTGGTGAAGGAACCCAGCCCCATCCTTTCCATGTTATTTCTGCCCTTGGACCAAAGTTCTTCTTGAAAGAAGTTGCGCCCAGGAACTTCTTTAACCGAGCTTAAAGGCAAGAGTGAGTTTCTGTCCTCTTTTTGGAAGGCAAGGGAGGCAAGTGCAGCTTCTGTTGACACACATGGAATTATTTATTATGTTTTTCACCCAGCCCTTCTCCCTCTGCCAGAAAGGGGGTGGGACAGCGCCTGGGGGCCTAAAACTAACATGGATTTTAAAGGTGCAGATTGAAAACATTAAAAGCACATTAACTAAAACATGCATAAGCAGATTAACTGAATTTTTTTAGGGGAAAGTTAAAAATAAATCTTAGTTTGTTGATGGGCCTCACTCAGAACTCACGTGGACTGAAGGCCACCTTTTTTACAGCCACCCACCTTAAGTGCCAACCAGCAGTGGGGGAGTTCTGTTGGGGGACATAGGCTGGGCCAGGCCAGGCCAGACTCCTCTGCCGGGTGTCTCCTGGGCCGTTCGTGGTTGGTGGAGCAGAGAAGATGGACACCCAACGCTCCCCCTCCGAAAAGAAGCCCATTGGCAGGCTGTGAGATGGGCAACTGCACCTGACCCACAGAGGGGCGTCTTCATTTGGTACTGGAGGGGCCATGTAGCCATCCCAACTAATCGTCCCTAATAGCAGCCCCCCTCCTCCTACACACATTTACCCAGAATCACCTTTGGAAGCCACCCGTTTGGCAAGCAGCACAAGATCCTGTAGCAGCAGGTTCCACAGTTAATGTGAAGAAGTCTGTGCTTTTAGCTGTCTTTCCTGACTCTCCTGCCATTCGGCTTCCCTGGGCAACCAACTGGAAGAAAAAGATCTCCTGAATCTGCATGAGGCAGCTCTGCCCTGCCATCCATTTTTCAGAGCTAAACAAACCTGGATCGTTTCTTTTGCACCTTTCAGCAACTTTTCCAGCTCTGCAGTATCCTTTTTTTCAAATGCAGTGTGAGCGAGTGTTGGGTTGCTCCACTGCCCCTCCATAATATATTACCAGGCTGTGTAGTAGAAGCAGCTTGAAGACAGTTGAGTAAACACTGACGGGTACTACTTTGGTATGCACTGATAATGATAACGCGGTTCCCAGGGCCTTCAGATGTGGGAGGGGCGCCAGGTATCTTAAGCTGGCTCACTTTCTCTTTGCTTCTAGACCACTCACCACAGTCAGTACATGTATACACTGCAAAGAAACAGCCATCAACGAACTGTACTTTTTGTGCATGGATTCTGTTCCTGACACTGAGGCTCGACATGTTATTCCAGACAGGTTGCATACAGTGTGGCTTTGTACAAAGGGAGTGTGGCATTAGCTCTTTGCCTTGACCTGGCAGCTTGGCTGTGAAACAAAAAGATCTAGGCAATGATTAACCGTGGCTGAAGAATCACTGCATTCTGGAGTTGCAAGGGCCCCCCGAGGCCCCCATGCAAGGATCATGTTGCTGTTCTTGGTTCAATTTGGATCCCACACTTCTTCTGGCACGGGACCCATGGCACCCACAGCTGAAGCACTCCCACTAATAGATGCCCATCCACCCTCCATTTAGAGACCCCCAAAGACTGAGATCCCATCTCCACTGAGATGGTCCATTCCACCATAACATTTGTGGTTACTAATTTATACCACTGATGCCATGCTTTTTATCCCACCATTGACATTAAAAAACCTCTGCCTCTGTCAAAGGCAGTTCTCAACCTTCTGTCGCTGCAATTTCATGTGCCAAAGAGCCTCCGCATGGACCCAAGCAGTCCTTCACCCAGACACTGGCAGGGTAACCAGGAGATGTGCTGCGCTGATGAGTGCAGGGCGGGTGCTGCTGCTTTCTCAGGTCCCCACCCTCCATCCTCAACACAGTAGGTAAATCTGACTCCCAAGTATGGGGCAGAACTGCTGTCATGGGTCTCTGTGCCCATGGGAACCCTTCAACCCAGAGTGAGACTCATGATACAAATTCCTTTACAGTCTCTGCACATGCTCATCACAGTGGACCCTTGGCTGGTGTGCCAGGAACAGGGACTGCTCTTTGAATGGTGCTGGAAAAGATCCACAAGGGTGAGCAGGACCTGCAGGGGCTGGGCAGGCTGAAAGAGGTCATGCCAAAGTGGGAGGGGCCAGACCAAGTTCTGGGCTGTGTGTCATTCCAGGGATGGCACCTGTCTCCTCCACATCTGTGAGAACCAGTGTGTGGTAGCAGCCTGAACACTGGACTTATGACTCCGGAGACCAGGGTTTGAACCTCTGCTCAGCCATCAAAACCTACTAGGTGACCTTGAGCAAGTCACACTCTCTCAGCCGCAGAGGGAGGCAAGGGAAACCCCCTTCAAGCAAATAATGCCAAGAAACCCTCATGATAGGGTCACCCTAGGGTTGCCATAAGTCAGAAACAGCCTGAACAATACCAACAATCACCTCCCCATCTCCAAGATACTGGTCTCCCTTATGGTCTGGGAGGACTCTGCAGCTGCTGCCCAGTGAACTCCCAACAGAAAGCTGCCCACCTGGCAAGCTGTTGTTTTCTTGCACAGTCAGAGAGGAGCCAATGTGGAAATGCATTGCTGCTGTCCGGCTCCTTCTCCACCAAAGGAGCTGCCTGAGGAGGGCAGAGGAAGGTCTGCCCTTCTGCAGTGGCAGCTACTCCTAAAAGACTTTGGGGATGATATGCCAAAGGACCTGTGGCAGGGGTCGCAGGCAGGGCCTCCCGTGGCATGATGTGGCTGTGTGCAGGGGCACCAGGGTGGGACAGAAGATAGCTTTTGAAATACTTTTCTGTAAAGTCAAAGGCTTTCACAGCCAGAATCCATAGGTTGTTGTGGGTTTTCCGGGCTTAGTATTTTCTCCTGACATTTTGCCTGCATCTGTGGCTGGCATCTTCAGAGGACCTGGTGGCATGGAAGTGAGACAGAGTACTTGTGTGGTCCCCGGGTGGGAGGGAGCAATTTGTGTGTGTTACAGTTGGGCCTGTGTAATGGGCTATTGTTAAATGGGACCCCAGGGTGTATTGTTAGTCAGAGGATATGCATAACAGTGCATTAAGCACATGGGCAACCCATTGTACTGCTCCCTGTGGAGGGACCTCCAGGGTCTGGGTGGGGTTCATGGGCATATTTTTGAGTCTTGATTTTAGTGTTCTTCAGCACTGGTAGCCAAATCTTGTTTACTTTTGGAGTTCCTTCTTTCCTGTTGAAAGTGTCCAGGTGCTTATGGATTTCGATGGCCTCTCTGTGTAGTCTGACATAGGAGTTGTCAGAACGGTGCAGAATTTCTGTGCTTTCAAAAAGCCTTCCGTGTCCAGGGTGGTTTCCAACACCCTGCTGATTTTCCTGGGTGGAAGAGCCTGGAGTGTCTTTCGTGTTCTTTGATTTGTGTTTGGATGCTGTGTTTTGTGGTCTCTCCGTAGACCTGCTGTAAACTCCAGCAGAAGTTATAGAGGATTCCTCTGGTCCTTTGCTGAGTGTAGCATTTGTTGAATTTCCTTGGTGGGTCTGTAGATGGTTTGGAAGGTATGTTTCTTCATCAGTTTCCCTATAAGGACAGTGACCCCTTTGATGTAGGGTAAAAACACATTCCCTTTGGTTTCTTTACTGTTTTCGCCTGTGGGTAAAAAGCAGAGTATTAAGTGGATGAATGAATGAGGCTGATGCGGCAGCCAAGAAGGCCAATGCAATTCTCGGCTGCATCAATAGGAGTCTGGTGTCCAGATCGAGGGAGGTACTGGTACCACTCTACTCTGCCTTGGTTAGACCCCATCTTGAATCCTGTGTCCAGTTCTGGGCACCCCAATTCAAGAAGGATATTGACAAGCTGGAGCAAGTCCAGAGGAGGGCGATCAAAATGGTGAGAGGCCTGGAAGCCGTGAAGCCCTATGAGGATAGACTTAGAGAGCTGGGTATGTTTAGTCTGCAGAAGAGAAGGCTAAGAGGGGACATGATAGCCACGTTTAAATATTTGAAGGGATGCCACGTAGAGGAGGAGAGGGCTTTTCTGCTGCTCCAGAGACCAGGACAAGGAGCAATGGACTCAAGCGGCAGGAAAGGAGATTCCGCCTGAGCCTCAGGAAGAACTTCCTGGCAGTCAGGGCCGTCCGGCAGTGGAATCTCCTGCTGCCTCCATGGAGTGTGGTGGGGTCTCCTTCCTTGGGGGTTTTTAAGCAGAGGCTGGATGGCTTCAGGGGACGGGGACCCTCCGAACTGGGGGGGGCTGGCGGGGGGCGCCTGCTTGTCCTCCGCGGGCAGGCCTTCGCGCCGGGGGGTTTGGGCGGCCCCGCGTTGCCGCTCCCGCCACTCTCTATATCTTTCTTTTAACTTTCAGGAAGCCCGCTGCCGATTGCGGGGCTCCTTTGCGAGCCGAGGGCGCCTTTCCAGGTGTCGCCAGTAGGGGGCGCTGGCGTCTGGGCTTGCAGCCGCCCCGGCGGTCACGTGACCCGACCACCCCCGGCGGTCACGTGAGGGAGGCATCATGGCGGCGCCCGGCCGGCCCTGCGCGGCGGGGGTTCCTCCGGCGCTGCTCCTCGCCGTCTTGGTCGCCGCCCTCCCCGGGGAGGCCGGAGCGCCGGGCCAGGGGAGCGGGGGGGCGGCGGGCGCGGCCCCGGCGCCCCTGTTCCCTTCCTCCGGGCGCGGCCCCTCCGCCCGGCCCGTCCTCGGCGCCCCCCTTCTTCCTCCCCGGCCCGGCGGCGGGTCTGCGGGGAGGGCTGCTGCGCGGGGCCGGCGCGGAAGGGCTCGGCGGTGGCCGCCTTCTGCGCCAACCGGACGGGCGCGGCGCTGTGGGGCCGGTGCTGCCTGGAGGGGAGCCCCCAGCCGGAGGGAGCCGCCGTCGTGGGGTGAGTCTGCCCGGGCTCAGCCACCGGCCTCGGGCGTTCGCGGGCCTCGGGGCGGCCGTCGCGGGGCGGGGCGGGGAGTGGCGGCAGGGGAGCCGGCTGGGCTCTCTGGAGAGAATCGCCCGAGCTGGGATCTCAGCCTGCCTGTTCCCGGCTGAACCGGCGTCGCTTTCCTTCCCGGAACGCCAGTGGCCGCCTCGGAAAGCACGGAGCTCCCTGGACGAAAGTAGTCATCCCCGCCCCCACCCCACCCATTGCGGTTCGGCGGAAGGTGGGCAGGCTGGACTGTGGCTTTGAAGTCGGCGGAGGTGGCCGCTGTTGCCAGGGGGTGGGGGGAGACCCCCTTGGGCCACTCTGCCCTTTCGGCAGCGGGCTGGAGGCAACCTGAGAGATCCGGGGACAGCCGCCTTTAGCAGACCTGGCCAGAGGCCCAACCAACTGGCATAGCTGAGCTTAGGGAAAGCCCTGCTCTGCTCTGCGTTCCATGCGGAGATGCCTCCACTGCTCCCAGCAGGAACACGTTTCCCTCCAGATCCCTGCAGACAGGTGGAGCTTGGGTGGGAGGGGCAAGACTCTCCCACTACCCTCAGGCAGCTGTGGCTGCCATGCCTCTCTCCTCCCCTCTAGGCTGGACCTGGGGAACTGCTCCCTGCACAGGCTCTGCTCCAGCTTCCAAGAGGCCAGCACTGCCGTTATCATGTAAGTCCCGGTCTCTCCTCTGCTTCTGGGTGGCGATGCAGAACCAGAAGGGTTCTATCCCTCTCTGGTCATTAGAGCCCTCCTCAGAGTCCTTTGTGCAGGCTGGGGGCTGGGCGGGGGAGGAAGAAGGGCGGCTTCCCATACTGAAGGGGATCACCCCCCCACGTCTCTCAGAGGGGGAGTTCCTGGCCTAGGCTTGGGTTTGCGTTCAGTAGTTGTGTCAGGAGGGCCCAGATTCCCTTAAGGCACCAGATCCTGTCTGGTCTTGGAGGCTAAGGAGGGTCAGCCCAAGTTAGTACTTGAATGAGAGTCCACCAATGAATCCCAGGTTCTGAAGACTCTGTTTCAGAGAAAGGAACTGGCAAAACCACTTATGAGGATTTCCTGCCTAATAAAACCCTGTGAAATTAGTTGGGTTGCCGTAGGTTGACAGGCAACTTGAAAAGGAGCACACATGTGCACATGGGGAATAGGGTCACTGTTTGCTTAAGTGAGTTGGTTATGTATATTCTGCCTTTTCCCATCCATGGGACTCCAGGTGGCTTTATAAAAGTCGAAACAGTCGCAAACGAATGTTCACACTGCACAAATGACGCGTTTCTTTTCCCTCGCAAGTACCACATCCACAGCATGTCTCTGTCTATCAGTTGCTGGGGGTGGGGAGCACAGCTAGAGCACCAGGGGTGAGGGGCTGCCCTGTTCCTGTCCTGATGGAAGGCTCCTTCCCACAGGGAGGCAACCAGACTTGATGGGGGTCCCCTTCAGCCTGACTGGGATTCCCGGCTCTTCTTAGGTTCTGTGAAATAGTTCAAGGGCAGCTCACTGCTGGGTTCAGGCATGTTGTTCTGGTAGGGGAGGGGCCTGGGGTGCAGCTGGGGGAAGGGAGGGGGCTTGAAGTCTGCGTTGTAAGTTCAACATCCATCTTTAGGCAAAGGAAGGAACGAGTCGATCTAATACTGTTAGATTGGAGTCAATGGGTGGCATCTGGGTGCCTTGTGCTAGAAATCGTTCTCAGGTCTTGGTGGGGGACCTGGGCTCAGAACCTGAATGCGTTTCCCTCTCTTCTTCTTGAAGTGATCTCAGCGACAACCCATTGGAGCATCTCCCCCAGGAGGCCTTCCGTGGATTTTCTCACCTAGAGACCTTGTGAGTTGAGTGGAGAGGGGGTCCAGATCGTGGAGTTAGACCACCCATGCTCCTGAGTGGAGGTGGTTATGGGAAGTCCAGGAAGCTGTCGTCATTAATGATGACGATGATGATGATATCATTTATTTATAAAGCACTATCTATCGATATGGTGCTTTACAAGCAAAACAGCCCAGAACAGTGGGTCCTACCAAAGGTGTACAGTCTAAAAGATATGCACATAAAACTGTGCCGTACACTTATATGTGGGCTGAATCTGGGTGCCTTGGACTGGAGGCTGGCAGAAGAAGGTGGGGCCAGTGAAGTCTGCTGGGACTTGCCGGCATCCCTGCCACCAGACAGGTGTTTGGCTTCTGGCCTTGCTGGGGGGAGGTCAAGTCAGGCCTCCCTTTCCCCCCACCAGGTCCTGAAATAATCTCTCTTTCTGGTCTGCAGAGTTCTGCCTTCGAAGCTGGACTGCCCCGGGGGCAGCGAAGTATGGATTAGCACCTCCCTCCATGGCAGCAGCCGGGCCTGCCAAGGCCAGAGGAACCCCTGCAACAGCTCAACTGGAATGGGTGTGGAAGGGCTCCAGTGGGGTGCCCTGGTGGGGGAGCAGGGAGGGGTGGGAATGGGTGCAGATCTCGCTGGGGTCTCACAGCACAGAGCAGGAGGCAAAGGATCCTCTGGAACAAAATGGCTGCAGGGTGATTGATCGGTGTGTGCAGGGGTGTGTGAAGTGATCAGCGGGAAGGAAGTCCAAAGTGTGGCAGGCAAAAGAATGTCTTCTGGTTTGGCCCTAGCATAACAGAGCTCTCATTCCTCTTCTGTGGAGGTCTTTTTCCATATCCAGAGCACAGAGGCAGCTGCGCCAGGGGCAAAGGGGGGATGTGGCTGGCTTGGGCTGTGGGGGCAGGCAGGGCAGGGGAGAGGAGAACCTTGCCCAGAGGGTTGAATCATAGAATGCTGGAGCTGGAAGAGACCCCAGAGGCATCCAGTCCAACCCCATTCTGTCCTACAGGAAGACAAAGAACTCGCTTTGACAGATGGCTGTCCAGCCTCTGTTTCAAATCCTCCAAAGAAGGGGGCTAAACCCAGCTCCCTCAGCCGCTCCTCAGAGGGCTTCATGGATTCCAGGCCCTAGTTTCTAGCAGATGCTTCAGCCATCTGAGGCCTTTGCCTGTAGTGGCAAATGTTGGAGGCTGGCCCTGGTTGCCTGGAAGGGGCTCTGCTTCTGGCCTGTGCCATCTGGACCACCTTGGCTCAGACTGGGACCCACTGAGGGGGTTGAGGGGCTGTAGCAGAAATCCTCAAAGGAATCACAAGGGCTCACTGCTGTTGGGAAGCATGCGTCCCAGTGCTGTGCCCTGGGAGGGGAGGTCATTCTGGGGAGAAGGAAAGGAAGGGTCTGAGAGGGCTGGGGACCAGGTGAGGACCCTGGGGGGTGTCCTCTCCTTACCACTCCTCTGTCCCTCTCCTTACCACAGGCTGGCTGTGTCCAGAGGACTCCCTCTGTGCCCCTGATGGGCCTGGCTTGCCCCAGTGCCTCTGTGTGAGCCCGTTCCATGGCTACAAGTGCTTGCGCCAGGTGAGTTGGCTGTGGGGAGAGGGCAGTGTTTAGGGTAGGGGCAGTTGTTCTTGACTGTAGCGGCTGGGGGGGGAGCAGCTGGGACTGGCTGCACTTCACCCCCAATGGAGCCTGAGCACTGAGGTGGAGTGGGGTTGGCAGAATGGGCATCCTCCAGCCCCTCCCTTCCCCAGAAGCATCACTGGCCCTGATCCGGACAGTGCAGCCGGTTGCTCTGGAGGAGCTGGTTCTTCTGTCCAGAGCCAAATGTAATTGTGAGAGACTCACAACACAGAGCAGCCCCTCCACTTGGAGCCCAAACTCTCTGTCTCCTGCATACACACATGCTGGGGCTTAGGTTTTGTCCTCCCCCTCCCCACAGACGTGGGTCTTTCCTTGAGGCTGAGGGGTTTTTTGGAGGGGGCTGCTTAGTAGGAGGTAAATGATGTCCCCTGATTTGCCTTTCCCTTGCAGGGCACCTTCCCCTACCTGCTGTTTTTGGGGCACTGGGAGCCGTCACGACCGCCCTCTCACTCCTGCTTTGGATCACCCAGCGGCGGAAGGCCAAGACCACCTAGGCAGAGGGACGGACAGCCGGCCTCTCCCACCCCTCATTGGTGCTGGAGAGGACATGGGGGGGGCTCTGTCCCACTGCCCTTGCCTTTAGTCTTCTGGGGCTAGGCCATGGGGGTCTCTTGCACTTGGACTGGAACTTCCCAGCACAGGCCCTCTCTTGTGCTTCCCGAGAAGCAGCTGCAGCACCTGTCAAATGTGTGGACATTTTTCTGCTTCCCCCAACTGGGGCCCAGACATGTGGGGCTGAGTTTTATTCCCAGCCCGAAGGGCGGAGGCTAATAAAGGGGCTGCCCCTTTGAACTGGTGCTGTGTTGGGGGTTTGAAGAGAGAGAGAGTCTTTATTGGGGTGCCCCTGCGGCCCTGCCACGGGGAGGCTCTTCCATTCTGCTTTGCTTCAGCAGTGGCAGCATTTGGGGTGAGCAGGGCCTCTGAACCTCTTTTCACAGCAGGGGCCCCCCTTGCCGTGAGTGCTAACAAGGGATGGATCCAAAGGCACCACAGAGCATCCCACTTGCCCCACAGTGGACCCACAGGAGGCTTTGTGGGTGACATTTCCAAGGCAACCAAGAGTGGAGGAAAGGCTTCTGCTCTAGAGGGGGGCAAAATCCCCCCCCATTTATGGGGTTCATTCTCACAAGAGCCGGGGGTGTTCTTGTCCCCCCTTTTCCTTCTCTCCTGTTCCTTCAGAGGCCTCTGCCTGGACCAAGGGCCAGCCGGGGGGGGGCTACCTCTCAGCTTCCCCTTCACTTCCAAATCCATGGAGTTTCTGGAGTTCTGCCCCCCCAGCAAAACCTCAGCCGAACCCTGTGTCACTGGATGCCCTCCGTGGTGGCCTGTGGCCCTCCCCACCCATTCATGAAGGCACTGGTTTCCTTCTGGGGGGGTCTCAGAAGGGACTTGGGTGCAAGTGTGCTTCCCCACAGCAGCCCCCGGGCTGGATCCGGGTCCTTCCTCTGGCCGCCGGCCCTGCTGTTCTCTCCGGGGGTCTCACAGGAGGCGGCCCCAGCCCCACGGGGCCCAGAAGCCTGCGAGAATTACCAGTGGGGGGAAGTTGTTCAATACTTTCCTTGGGGTGTCCTTAGCGCCCCCATCTTTGCTTTAGTGTGGGGGCTGGCGGCGGGGCGGGGGCTGGACCCCCTTTGGCGTGGATGTCCCCATTGACTGCTGCCCCCCTTCGTGTCCCCCAAAACACTTCCAGCTCCTTGGAAGGGGCCTGCCAGCCGCTGGAGCCGGGCGGGAATGCATGGGCCATATGGGGCGGGGGGGGCGGCGGCTTTTGCAGACCAGCGGAACCGAGCGAGCGACCGAGGAAGGCGGCTGAAAAGCGAGGGGGGGTCCTGAAACTCAGGGCAGCGGAGGCTCCTTCCCGACCCCCGAGGCGCCCAAGGGGCCGTCGCAGTTCGGGGCCCCGCCAAGGGAAGGACTTCGTCCCCGGCACGGACACGCGGAGGGAGGGAGGGAGGAGGCGGCCGCCTGCGCGGCTCCCGCGCCCACCGAGAGAGCGCCCGGGACGGAGGGGGGCCGGGCCTGGCCACGGCGCGGGCGGGGGAACGGAGCCGCTCTGCTGCGGATCAAGCCCGGGCAGCCAGACCCCTCGGGCACCGGGCTGGGGGGCGCCCGCGGGGCTGCGGCTGCTTCGCGCGCTCGGCGCCCGCCCCGCTTGCAAGGAGGGCCGCTTCGGTCCCGCGCCCGAACGCTGCCTCAGGGCCGGCCCCGCCCCCCACTCACAGCAGCCCCTCTGCGCCGGTGGGAGGAGGGCGCCGGGCCTCGCCTCAGCCTTCGAGGACCGGGGGCGGCGAGACCCCGGCAAGCCCGCCGCCGCCGCCCTCCCCGGCGCCCTCCCGGCCGGGCGCCCGGCGGGCAGTGCGAGGAGGCGCCGCCCCCTCCCCCGGCGGGTCACTTCCTCCGCGGCGGGCTCGCCCCGCCCCCTCCCCCGGCGGCGGTGGGGGCGGCGGCGGCTCCTCCCCGCCTCGCTCCTCCCCTCCTCCTCCTCCTCCCCCTCTCTCGCCGCCGGGGGCGCCCCGTTCTGCCGCTCTGCCACGCGCCGCCGCCTCCTCCTCGTGCGGCCCCTCCTTCGCCGCCGGCTGCGCGGCCGGGCCCCGCAGACCTCGCCGCCCGCCGCTCTCCCGCCGCCACGTGCGGAGCCGCCGCCGCCGCGGCCATGGGCAGCCTGGTGCTGGAGGACGGGACGGTGCTGCGCGGACGCCTCTTCGGGGCGCCCCGGGTCCGCGCCGCGGGGGAAGTGGGTGAGTCCGGGGGGGCGCCGCCCCGCGTCCCGGAAGAAAGGGGGAGACCCCCGCCCGCGCCCCCTCCGCGCACGTCCAGAGGGCCCCGGGGCCGCGGGCGGGCGAGCGGGCGGGCCTTCCTCGGGCAGGGGGCTGGGGCTCTGAGTCGGGGGGCGAGGCTTCTTCCGCCGGGGAGGCGGAGAGCGAGGGGCCCGGGGGCACCCAGGGGCGGAGGGGGGGTTGCAGAGGCGGCCTCCCCTTCCGCTTGTGCGCCCCCCAAAAGAAGGAAGGGGAGGGCCGGCAGCATCCCGCCTTTCCGGGCATCAGCAGCCGGCAGGCGCGCCCCTTCCCCGGCCTCTCTGTTGGGAGGGGGCGTTGGGGGCGCGCCTCCTTCCCCCTCCAGGGTTTCTCTGCCTGGGGGGGTCTTCGTCGCTGGTGCGCCTGCGCCGACCATGCGCTGCCGGGGGGGCAGGGCGGGGTGGGCAGAGCCACGGGACCCCCAGGCTGCCCCCCTCCTCCTCCTCCTCCTGCTCCGCCAGCCGGACCTTCAAGGCCTGGGGGCGGCGAGGGCATCACAACCGGCTGCTGGGGGGGGGACTTTCACGTCCAGAGTCAGAGAAGCCTCTGGGCCCAGGGGCGACCCATCGCAGAGGCAGGCCGGAGGGGATGGGGTGAATGAAGGGGGCTGCGTCCTGTGCCCTCCAAGGGGAAGGAATGCCCAGGGTGCCTCTAACGGAGGGAGGGGGCTCCCAGCGGCCAGCAGCTGTGGGGGACCCTCCAGACCACCACACTGTCCTTGCAGCAATCCCAGGAGGGGGCTGGGGGGGGGCTGGGGGTGGGGCGCAGGGCTTCCTAGCTCTTTCTGGCATTTTGCTAGATGTGATAATAACGAGTATAGTGGTGGGAGAAGGGCAAGGAGGTGGCAGCCCTGCAGGGGAGAGGATGCCAGGGTGAGGGTGGGGGTCAGAATGGAGGAGGCCCCTGGTGAAAAGGAGCGCCCTGGGGGCTGCTCCCAAGAAAGCTCCTTGCCAGGCGCCCTTTCCATGCCAGTGGAAATGAAGCTCATGTGCCCACCATCTGGGTTATGGCGGCAAGGGAATGGGGGGGGGCCACAGCCTCTGCAGAAAATGCAGGCAGCACCTCCCTGCCGGGGAAGCAGCTAAGATGGTCTTCCAGCCATGGGTGCTGCAGCGATGGGGCCGCAGTGGGGAGCGTCCTGGGAGAAGGTGGCGTCTGAGACGTGGCACGGTGCCTGGCGCACTCCTGTTGATCTGTCACCTGAGATGGACCGGAGCGCACAGGCGGCCTTGAGCTCAGCTTGTCCTTCAGCCCGGCCCCCCCAGCTGAGACAGATGTTGTGTGGTGCTATTTCTTGAGCACGTCAGTTTTGCGATTTCTGGCACTGAGTCAGGCCGTGTGCGTGCGCACGTGTGCATGCTTCTCTTCCACACCCATCTCTCAAGGCCCGTGGGAAGGGCTGCTGAGGCTTCAGCCTCCCATCTGGGAGCTAACAGCCCCCCCGCGGGTGTGGGAGGGGGACCCCTGTCCTGGGTCCATGTGTGTGGCGCTCACTCCCTTCCTCTCTCTCTCTGCTCTTTCCGCTTGGGGCTGCAGTGTTCCAGACAGGCATGGTGGGCTATCCGGAAGCCCTGACGGACCCTTCCTACAAGTCACAGATCCTGGTGCTGGCCTACCCCCTCGTGGGGAATTACGGCGTCCCTCCGGATGAGCTGGACCAGTACGGCCTCAGCCAGGTGAGTCTGGCAGCAGCGAGGGGAGGGAAGGTATGTGGACATCCCACAGGGGGGCACGTTCTTGAGAGACCCCTGTGGTAGCCAGGCTGTTCCTGGCTCTGCCAAGGGGTTGGTTGGGTCTCTTGGCTCTTCCAGCCTGGCGCTCTCTTACATGCTCTGATGCTGTAGCGCTGTGAGTTCTGCAAGGCAACAAGGGGGAGAGCCGGAGTCCCGAGACTGGTGGAGGGTGGGGGTCCTCTTGCCAAAGCCCAAGGCTTTGTGGCATTGCTGCAGAGAGTGAGGGAGTGGGAAGAGGTAGGCAAACCTTCTCCTGACCCTGGCAGCTGAAGCACATTTGGGACTGGGGGTGGGGGCCTGCTGAGGCTTAGATGGGCAGATAGAGTGGTGTGGGGGGGTCATGTGGGATGGCTTCTGTGGGGGCAAAGGGAGGGCCTGCCGAGGGGTGAGGGCATAGCCCAGTTACCAAATACCCGCTGGCAGGCAGACAGTCGTGGCTCTCATCCCAGGCTCCTCCAGGTACAAGCAAACCTTCCCATTCAGGCGCCATCTGGGGTGCTGGGCTGCCATTCCCACAATCCACTGGCTAAAGGATTGTGAGGAGAGTAGTTTGTGGGTTGCTCCTTCCATTATTATTTTTCAATCTCAATCAATTTTTTTTTCCAAAATTTGGAATTCTACTGCTCTACAATTTTGTATGTTTTCGTTGCACGTATTTATTAGGTAGCTTTATGTTGTATGTTTTATGTTTATTTGGATGATATTTGTTGGCATGGTATAGTTTATTGCTTTTTGTTGGTTGGTTTGCATGTGTGTATATATGCGCACATGTATATTTGAATGTCTGCTCTTGGTAGGATGCACTGTTTTTGGTTGTTCTATTTGTCAAGTGCCACACGCATGGATGTCCCTATAAAAATAAATTATGAGGAGAGAAACAACAAGCAGTAGCAACAACGACAATAAGTTGCTGTTTGAGACGTGTCTCTGGGTGCCTGGCGGGGGAGGCTGCTCTTCACTCTGGGACAGAAGGGCCCTCCATACGTTGCTGGATGGAAACTGCAGTGCCTCTCCACCTTGGCTGTGCTGGCTCAGTCGGGCTGATGGGAATCGCACTCCAGTGCATTCTAGAGGGCCATCTCCTTTCAACAGAGCATGCCCCCCCGGTTGCTTTCTGTGAGTTAATTTGGGTTCTGCTTGCTCCCCTGCAGTGGTTTGAGTCCAGCCGCATCCATGTGGCTGCCCTGATCGTGGGCGAGTGTGCCCAGAATCCCAGCCACTGGAGTGCTACATGCTCCCTCGACCAGTGGCTACAAGAACAGGGGGTCCCAGGCCTGGAAGGTAAGTGGGGGACAGGAAGGGACGGGGGCCCAGAGGGGCTGCTGTGAGTGTGTGGATAGGTGGGGGTCGGGTCGTCTCCTCGCAGGCCTTCTGATGGGCAAGCCTTGGGATTGGGGAGCTGCTTTCTCCTCGCCTCTCAAAGGGTCCCGGCCAGGCCGCAGTCTTTGTGCAGTAAAATGGCTGCCACTGGGTCCTTCCTCCCAGAGCCTTTGACGGAGGCTGAGAACCAGTTTGCAGAACGGCACCCATGCCCGTGCCTGAGAGTTCTGGATGGAGACAGGCGTCAGATGGTCTTGCTCCTCCCTCTCTGCAGTTCTAGACCTTTCACTACTGGGTTTGCAAATGTCAGTGGGGCTGTGTTTAATTATGGGGCTGAAAGGGTAGCCTTTGTGTGGGATGGAGACCCCACCCCGCTGGGTGTCTCTGAGCAAGCTGCTCGTCTGTCTAATTTTCCCACCCTTAAAATGGGATCCCCACTTCGCTTCCCCGCAGGGGTGGACACGCGGGCGCTGACCAAGAGGATCCGGGAAAAGGGCAGTTTGTTGGGCCGGCTCATGCCTGATGGCATCCCCAATCCCCACCTGCCCTTTGAGGACCCAAACCAGAGGCACCTGGTGAAGGAGGTCTCCGTGCAGGTAGGTGTGGGGCAAAAGAGGGACTGTGGGGCCAGGGCATGTACGCCTGCATCAAAGCAGATGCTCTTTTGGCAATCTTCGGTTCTTCTGCTGGACCCTCATGTGGCTCAGAGATGGGTGCTGCTGCTTTTGCTGAGGCCTCCCCCTGGCCAGCCCACCCACCTGGCCTACACCTTTCCCTCAGGAGCCCCGCCTGTTCAATCCAGGAGGATCTGTGAGGATTACAGCGGTCGATTGCGGCCTGAAGTACAACCAGATCCGGTGCTTGTGTGAGCGCGGTGCGGCCGTGAGGGTGGTGCCGTGGGACCACCCCCTGGACAGTGCTGGTGAGGGAGCTGGGGGCCGACAGAGGGGTGTTGTGGGGGACAAACGAGCTTGCAGGGCCCTTCCTTGGCTCTGGGATGGGAGGTGCCAGGGGTCCCTACTTGCCGAGGCCAGTTTTGGACGTGGGGGGTGGCGCTGGGCTTCTTCTCTTCGCTGGTTCCAAGGGGATGGAGCCTCAAAGTCCTTCCAACATTTTCTCTCCTCTCCACTTCCCCGCTCCAAGACTTTGATGGGCTCTTTGTCAGCAACGGCCCCGGGAACCCCCAGTTCTGCCAAGCAACAATTGCAAACCTACGCCAGGTCCTGGAACTGCCCACTCCAAAACCTGTCTTTGGCATCTGCCTGGGCCACCAGCTGCTGGCCTTGGCCATCGGGGCCAAGACCTACAAGATGAAGTAAGCAGGGGTGGGGTGGGGGCTTTGGAAGGCATGTGGGAGATGGGAGACAGCAGCCCCCTCTCTTGAAGGAAGCTGGCCTGCCCTCGACCTTTACCAGGACAGCCGCTGCCCCTTCCTGCTCCGGTAGTGATGGTGGCAATGGTAGGACCCCATTCCACTCTCCCTCCCCGTGCCCTGTCTTCATTTGCTGTCCTCCTTCCTCGCAGATACGGGAACCGGGGCCACAACCAGCCCTGCCTCCACGAGGGCTCCCAGCGCTGCCTCATCACCTCCCAGAACCATGGCTTTGCGGTCGAGGCCGGGAGCCTGCCGCCCGGCTGGACCCCTCTCTTCACCAACGCCAATGATCGGTCCAACGAGGGGCTGGTGCACGAGTCCAAGCCCTTCTTCAGGTGGGGGCAGGCAGTGTGGGGGTGGAGGGGGAGTGCGTGGAGCTAGGGGGTGGCGTTGGAGCTTTTGCTGGCTGGGGGACCTGGTGATGTACGGCTGGACCTGGCTGTCTCTCTCTTTAATACACCCCCACAACACTTTGTTTTCTCTCCCCCCCCATAGTGTGCAGTTTCATCCAGAGCACAGCGCAGGCCCCATGGACCTGGAGTATCTCTTTGATGTCTTCCTGGAGATGGTGAAGGATGCAGTGGCTGGGGGCCAGGCCCCAAGACAGGTGAGGACTCAGCCAGGGGGGGGGGAGGGAGAGAGGGAGAAGGGGGGGAGGCCTGGCTTTGCCGCCATGTTGCTCCCTGACCTGGGGTGAATCTGTGCCCCCTCTGCAGACAGATTTTATAGGATAAATCATAGAACCCAAGAGTTGAAAGAGACCCCAAAGGATTCTCCAGTCCAACCACCTTTTGCCATGCAGGAATATCCAATGAAAGCACTTCCTTTGACAGATGGCCAGCTAGCCTCTGTTTAAAAACTTCCAAAGAAGAAGGCGACTCCACTACACTCCCAGGAAAGCTGATTCCGTTGTCTAACCATTCTTACAATCGGGAAATTCTTCTTAAGGTTTAGGTGGAATGTCGTCCTTTGAAGTTTAAAGTTATTGCTTCATGTCCTTGTCTCTGGAGCTCAAGAAATCAAGCTTGCCCCATCTTCCAAACAGCATCTTTTCAGATAGCTAGACATGCTAGAATTTTTCCTGGCAGGGAGAGGTAGAAAAGGTGTCTTCGTAACTCAGGTGTGGTATCACAGAGCTAGAAGGGGTCCCAAGGCCCATCTAGTCCAGCTTCCTCCCAGTGCAGGGCTTCCCCTGCGAAAATACCCCTAGGGGCCCTGAGCAGAAACATTTCCTCTTGCTGTCCCACCTCCAGTCTCCGAGTGGATCCAGCAGTGCCTGCGCTCAGAAGAAGCCCCACCAGCCAGCGACATCGCCCGCCCCCGCAAAGTGCTCATCCTGGGCTCTGGGGGTCTCTCCATTGGGCAGGCGGGGGAGTTTGACTACTCTGGTTCCCAGGTGAGTGGGTGGGGTGCAGGGAACCCTAGGGGAATGGGGGGCAGTGTGAGGTGGGAATTGTGGCTGTCGGGCTGGCGTGGGAGATAGCATCAGCCCCCCGTCCTCTCCCTCTTTCACAAAAAAGAAAAGAAAAAAGCTTGTTGTGTGGAGGAGACGGCCCCCACCCCACATGACTCTTCTCAGGTGGCAGAATTTGCTTTTTCCAAAAGTTTTTCAGAGCATCATCTTGTCTCAACTTTGCTCCAAAGTCCCACAAAAAATTCTCTTCTGATTTGCGTAATGAGTAAAACTCGGTGATACATGTACTAGAAGAATTTGAGTAGGCGTAGCCTGAAACAGATTTCTTAGGTGCCATCTGTGAGAACAGCTGTCATGGAATTTTTCCTGCACTTATCTAAGAAATTTTGTTTTAATTTTTGGTTAATAGTTTTTATTTAATAAATATATGAAGCTTGCGTACAAGTGTTGTTAGTTGAAGCCCTTGAGTTGAGGCAGTTTAAACAATGTTTGTAAATGTTGTTGGAGTCATAGTGGGGGGATTTAAAATAGAGCGGCATCCATTTTGAAAGATGGTGGCTAGAAAATCTTTTCTGGGTTATGGTGGTGCTTATCCAGTTCTTTCTGGGTTTTTTGCTTCTGCAAATCAGAACAGAAGCTTTTGCAGGACTTCATTTATGGGGGCTGAATTGTTCTGGAAGGGGAAATAAGTGAGTGGCATTGTCTGGGAAATTCCTGTTCAAAGAGAAGGAGGCTTTTCTCTTTGGAAGCTTTCCCATAAACGTTGGTGGTTGGTGTCAATGTTCCCCTGTTAACCTTAACTGGAATTTCCTTCGCTGGGGTCGATGATGGGGAAACGGGGGAGTCCAGGAATCTTTTTCTCTCCCCTGCACGGCTGCCCAGGCCATCAAAGCCCTGAAGGAGGAGAACATCCAGACGGTGCTGATCAACGCCAACATCGCCACGGTGCAGACCTCCAAGGGACTGGCGGACAAGGTCTACTTCCTGCCCATCACTCCGGATTACGTGGCCCAGGTGAGCCAGGCTGGGCTTCACCCCCTCCCCAGCACTTCCCACGTCCCTCGGGCCGTCTTGGGGCTGGAAGGGGGCGAGGGTGCAGGCGTGTGGTCCCAGACCCCTGCCCCTGCAACGTCTCCCGGGCCTTCCCCCACAGCATGCCTCAGGCAGCTGTGCCACCCCGAGCAGAGAAGCCCAGGCAGAGTTCTTGGATGGGGGATTGGAGCCAGACGTGGGCAAAAGGTGGCGCTTCAGAGCTTGTTGGACTGCATCTCCCAGCATCCCTCACTCTTGGCTGCAAGAATGGTGGGAGGTGTAGTCCAACCACATCTGGAAGGCCACATGATTCCCATGCTTGGTTTGTAAGACAGGCCAAAACATGGAGAGTTAGAATTCTGGTCTAGAAAATAGTTTCCTCAAAAGGTTTCTTGAGAACGTGTGAGACAGAGCCATGTAACGCTTGAACAAAATCTTGGAATACAGAAGTACCGGAGTAGCATGAGACGTTTCTTTAAATGGTAGTAGGAATGCTCAATTTGTAAGGTCTTGCACGCATTCATTAAAAAAGAGGACTGGAAGACTCAGGCCTTCAGACAGACTGAGGGAGGGCACCGTGTGAATGTACTGTGGTTGTGGTGCCACAGGAGGAGGGGGCTGCTACAGAAAAGGCCCCGTCTCCTGAGCCCACCAGCCAAATAATAGCTCCGCTGGAGGTGTGGCAGGGCGGCCCTTGTGGCTAGTGGTGGGCCTCGGTTCTCTTTGGAAGCCGTTTCAAGAGGGAAGCGCCTCCTCCCGTTCACAGAGTGCCAAAGCAGAGTCCAAAGCAGAGCAGGGTCAATAAATGCCCCTCACGTCCTCTGCAAAGAACTGGGCGGGGGGCTTCATCCAGCCGTGGAGAAAGGAGCCAAAAGGAGCTAGTTTGTGAGCCAAGGCACCAGTGGCTGGCAGGAGATGGGAGGGGGGTCGCTTGGCGCCAGGACAACCAGATTTCCTCCTGAGGGGTCGTGGTGGCAGTGGGGACGGGGCTTGGGCCTCTCAGCTGGGGCTGCCGGCCATCTAAAGGTTCAGATGTGGTTGCAGCTGAAGTTTCCGCTGTTTGCTGCTTGTTTCTTTGCTTTCTGGCACAGGGTTTTCCCCTACCATGGCCCTCACTAGGTGTTTCCTTACATTTACCCAAAATTTTTACATCCGGAAATACTCTTGCTGTGAGCCAGGTCACTTCTTTTCCCTTTATTTATGCTGGTTTCCTTATTGCT
This sequence comes from Ctenosaura bakeri, assembly GCA_948474755.1. Classification (NCBI taxonomy): domain Eukaryota; kingdom Metazoa; phylum Chordata; class Lepidosauria; order Squamata; family Iguanidae; genus Ctenosaura; species Ctenosaura bakeri. The sequence continues at coordinate 346,475 of CAOLHI010001678.1, forward strand.
CTGGTGTTTTCCTGCTGTACCTCAAACTTTTAGCTCAGAAATCGCCTTGTTGAGGCCGGGGCTTCCGTCAGTTGTGGATTCTTACTCTGTTCTTGTGGCCGTCCCCTGCTTTCCTCAGCGTTTTACCTCGGAGTTCTGCTTCGCTTTAAATCTTGGCCTCACCTTTCCCCCGGGCACCTGACTTCCCCCCAACACACACTGATTCTGGCCAAACTCTGCCAAAGGTCCACTCAGGCCCTCTCTTGGGCTTCCTCTTAACCCAGTGGGCCTCCTGATGAAATCAGATCAGCCCAGAGGGGGGCCCATTTTCTCCTCACAACATCCCATCACTTGGCACCATATACAAGGGGCTGGACATCAGTTTCAAACGTTGGCCCCTGGCTTGGCAAATGGCTCCTGTGGTCCTGAGCCTAACTGGGGGCTCCTCCTGCCTGTGCTGCTGACCCCCGAGGGCCTTGTGTGTGGAGCTGGGAACTGTAGGGAGACCCTTTCCCAGGAGACGGGGGCGGTTTGACCTGCAGGGCGGAGAGGGAGGCTTGGTCCTCCCGGGGCCGGTGTTTTCTGGCCCCGTCCCTCTTCTGAAGCAGCCTGAGGGACGCTGGAGGTGTGTGTCTTCTCCCTCTGTCGTGTGTGGGTGGGGGCCTGGAGCCGGGTGGGCTGCCCCCTCAGCCTTGTCCCCTTCTCTTCGGCCACAGGTGATAAAGAACGAGCGTCCGGACGGGATCCTCCTCACCTTCGGAGGCCAGACGGCCCTCAACTGCGGCGTGGAGCTGACCAAGGCGGGGGTGCTGGAGCGCTACCACGTCCGCGTGCTAGGCACCCCCGTGGCCTCCATCGAGATGACGGAGGACCGCAAGGTCTTTGTGGAGAAGATGGAGGAGATCGGGGAGCACGTGGCGCCCAGTGAGGCCGCCTGCTCCCTGGAACAGGTACGGGGACCAGCTGGGCGGCCTGATAACCAACTGAACCTTGGCGTGGCAGCTGCCTCGTGGGTCTTCTGCTGTGCCCTGGCTGTGGAGGGGGCGGGATTTTGCTTCTGTTAAGTCACCAGGGTGGGTGGAGGGTCCTGCACGTGGGGCCATCCTGATGGGGAGCTGGAGGCTGGGGGGTCAGCAAAGAGGCACTAGTTTGGCCATGAGAGTGGGAGAATCCCAAAGGGGATTCCAGGGACAATCAATTTAAAAATGCTCATGATAAGATTGTAGAACTATGTAAAATTCTGCATTCTCAGGGCTGGGAAGGTATTTGGGAGAGCTGGTCCCCGTGCCAGAGAGGCCTGCAGGTTGCCCTTCTGGACCTCCCACCCTCTCTCTCTTTCCCCCAACAGGCTCAGGCGGCGGCGGAGCGGCTGGGCTACCCGGTGCTGGTGCGCTCGGCCTACGCGCTGGGCGGCCTGGGCTCCGGCTTTGCCAACGGGCGGGAGGAGCTGACGGCACTGGTCACCCAGGCCTTCACCCACACCTCCCAGGTGCTGGTGGACAAGTCGCTCAAGGGCTGGAAGGAGATCGAGTACGAGGTGGTGCGCGACGCCTACGACAACTGCATCACGGTGAGCGGGAGGTGGGGGGATAGTGGGGGGCCTGGGTGTGGCCACGTTCGGGGCGTCACCTATGTAGGAAACCCCGTTGGTCAGTCTGACTCTCCTCATCTTCAGGAGAGAGGAAGAATTAAAGGAGGGGCTGGGGGGCCGTCTAGTCCAGCCCCCTTCCGCCTGCGCAGGAGCCATCCTGTCTGGGGTACTCTTGATTAAGGAAACAAACGAAACTCCACTTAACAGCCTCCAGCAAAGGCGAGTCCATCCACTGCCTTCCGTTGTCAGTCTTCGTCACATTTAGAATCTCTTTTCCTGATGTTTGATTCTGTTAGTTCAGACTCTGCCTTCTGAGGCAGCAGAAAACAAACTCCATCATCCACACAGTGGTGGTCCTTCAGACTGCTGAAGCCGGGAAGAGTTGCAGAAAGAAGACTAGGGGCGGTTGCTGTGGGGCCATTTCCCCATCACTGCTCTGGGGGAGGGGGAACGCTGAGGGACCTGGCTGTCTCTTTCTTCCTCCCTCCAGGGACCAAAGTGGCAGTGGGCCCCTGACTATACCACCCATGGCTGGGGGGCCGGGGAGGGAGGGTGCCTTGCCTCCTGCCTGGACTGTGGGGCACTCGGAGGGCAGGGAAGGGGGAGCCCAGATGGGCCTGAGGCTTTGGTTGGGTCCTGCCTCGGGGCTGTTCTAGTCCTTTTCTGTCAACCTGGGAAATTCCGCTTCCTCTGCTTTTCCTGCCCCTAGTCTCCTGAGCAAAAAGCCTCCTGTTCCTTGGTCTGGCAGGGCAGAGAGTTTCTCCTTTGGCCCACCTGCTATTCTCCCTGCCGTCCCCTTGGCTCCATTTCACTCCTGTCTCTCTTGCCACCGTCCATCTCCGCTCAGCCCCTCAGCTGTGTTGCTGCTGTTGTCCTGCCTTTCTTCCCAAAATTGGGACTCAAAGCAGCTTACAATTTTAAAAAATGCATCTAAAAACACGGGAAAAGTGGATATTAAAATAGGATAATACCCAGTCACATAGGGACATGGGGCTGGAGGGGAGCGATTTGCCCTGGGCCGTGGCCATGCTCCCATGTGCCCTGGCCACTCCCCCATGCACCACAGCCACACCCCTGCATGCAGTGGCCACGCCCCCCACGCCATAGCTAACCCCCTTGCCACCCCTCCCTCCGCGCCCTCCAAGCTCTGCCACTGACAATACCATCTCAGTAAAGAATAAAAATGCAATTGAAAAAGAGCTCAGTCAACCATTAATACAGCAACCCCAGCCAGTTCCTTCCTGTTCTAAAACCTGTCTGAATAGAATCATAGAAATGTAGAGCTGGAAGAGACCACAGGGGCCATCCAGTCCAACCCCCTGCCATGCAGGAACATCCTCAAAGCACTCCCGACAGATGACCATCAAGCCTCTGCTTAAAAACCTCCAAGGAAGGAGACTCTACTACCGGACAGCCCTGACTGTGAGGAAGTTCTTCCTGAGGTTCAGGTGGAATCTTCTTTCCTACAGCTTGAATCCATTGCTCCTTGTCCTGGTCTCTGGAGCAGCAGAAAACAAGCCCTCTCCTGGGACTCCTACCTCCCACCCACATTCTCCCTGCTTGAATCTTACTCATCCGTCAAGAAGGAATTCCGTAGAGCTGTGTGACACATTTCCTAATCACACCGTCCAGCCTCTCAGAAGCTTCCCTACCTGCTGAGATTGGGGGTGCTGATGATTTCCCCTCTGGGCGTGAGGGTTGGCAGATGGATTGCGCTGCTGTAGTGAACCCCCTTTTCCCGTCTCCCTTTCCCAATCCTGTCCAGGTGTGCAACATGGAGAACCTGGACCCACTTGGCATCCACACAGGGGAGTCCATTGTGGTGGCCCCCAGCCAGACCCTCAACAACCGCGAGTACAACCTCCTGCGCACCACGGCCATCAAGGTCGTCCGGCATCTGGGCATTGTGGGAGAGTGTAACGTCCAGTATGCGCTGAACCCCGAATCTGAGCAGGTGAGGCCCTGACGGGGGGGGAGAAATGGGTGGGAGGTGCAGGATGTGGAACAGCGCGGGTCAGATCCTGTGTAAACAGCCTCCTTCCACGGCTCCCAGCTAGGTAGGGATCAGAGAGCAAATACGCGGAACAGACCTGGATCTCTCGCATGATGCAGTTGCAGCACTGTGATCACACCTAGAGGGCCGTGACTCCACGTTGAGGACCCCTGGGGGTTGTAGTTTCCTGAGGTCTTTGGAGTTCTTTGTCAAAGAGCTCCCTAGACTACAGATCCCTGGATTCCCATAGAACACAGCCGTAGCAGTCAGTTGTAGCCGGATCAAAGTCCTGTAACAGAGCAGACGTCTGTGTGTCACTCTGTCGTCTCCCCAGCAGGACAGTTTTGCAGACTCAGGCTTGTGGGGTTTGTTTTAGTTTTTTAACTGGAACTCCAGAATCCACTAATTGGAGCCAGGTACCATTCTCTGGGGGACTGGAAGATGAGGGCACCCCATAAATCAGTGTGTGTACATATCTTCACCTGAGCTACTGTATAGGCCACTCCACTCTCCAGTGGCTAGTGGCTCTACCCAAATGCCTGGCCAAAGGCAGCAGCTGAAAAAACAAGCAAGAAGCAAAATGTTAACTAGAGCAAAAATTTCTTTCAGCCTCATAAACACTGGTTTTGTTGTTACTGAACTGTTGGGAGTGCAGTGTGATTGCCAGTCCACTATAAGCCACCTAGAGCTTGGCTGGCAGATCCCTGTCTGCTGGTTCTACCACTGGCCTGCACTGACTTGCAGCCAAGGCTGTCCCCAGTTTCCAGGTGTGGGTCTTTTCCTGGAAGCGTTGGGGCCTGCGAAGTGTGGGCTTCCCATCTGAGCAGCTTCGCTGGACACCTGCTGACTCCCTCTGAGCCCTGAAGGTGGACGGGAGCCCCTGGCTAGCTGGCTGGCCAATTGGCCAGTGGCTGCATCTTTTTCTTTCCCGCCCCGCAGTACTACATCATCGAGGTGAACGCCCGGCTGTCCCGGAGTTCGGCGCTGGCAAGCAAGGCCACTGGCTACCCCTTGGCCTACGTGGCCGCCAAACTGGCCTTGGGCATCCCACTGCCCGTCCTCAGGTAACCCCCTGCCCAGGTGGAGTGGGAGGTGGGACTCTGGCTGTCTGAGAGCAAATTTCTGCTCCCTCCGCTCAGATATAAGAGTCATTCTCAAAAATGTGCTTGTGTTGGACACACAACTCCAGCCTTCTTGTGTTGTTTTCCATGTCTGCATCTTTGCTGTGGGTGGGAGGAAGGACTTGGGGGCTTAACAGTTCCTGGCCAACCTAAACTTTCCCCCCTTTTTCTGGTGCCCGGTTTGGGGGTAGCGAAAAGGAGAGGAGAGAGAAAACCACCATGGCATTTAGCACATGCTGGATCTGTCTTTGTGGAGTGACTGTGTTGGTGACGCCATGCTCCACCAAGCCCCCTTTCCACAGATCCTGTGGGAGAACAAATGCTTTGGGCCTGTTAAAGATCCCTTGGCTAAAATCTTTTATTTATTGATTGATTTGCTTGATTTATTTCTTACCTTTTTCCAGCTGGGGAGGGGACCTAAGCAGCTTGCATCATTGATTAAAACAAAGCACAGCTAAGACACGTTGTTTACAATAAACAGATTTTTAGGGTTAAACATTTTATTAACACTCTGTGAGTTTAAAACATCGCTGAAACGTTTAAAACATAAGAAATAGAATAAAAGGACAGCAGGTCCACCTCACTATGAGTTCTTTCTTCAGAAGTTTGCTTGCTCTTCTGTAGAGGAGGTAAGAGGTGTGTGTAAAGGATAGAAACCCCTGAGTTCCTTTCCAAATGGGGGCTTCATTAGGTAAGAGGTATTTGCCAGTGGGAGATGCTGCTGCCTCAATGGGGCGTCGTGGAGCCTCTTCCTTCTTTGGAGGTTCTTAAATCAGAGGCTGTTTGGCCATCTGTCAAAGGGAGTGCTTTTTTGGTAACTTCCTGCATGGCAGGAGGGGGTTGGACTGGATTTGGCCCTTGGGGTCTCTTTCAATTCTACCTGGGCTTGGCCGTTTTTCTTTGAGGGCTCACGTTCTTAACCCTATTCACAGAATCATAGATTTATGCAGTTGGAGGGGAATTCAGGCGCTGTTTTGTCTAACCCTTTGCCAGGGCACATTTTCCTGCAGGCCAAAGGTGTTCTCTTGAGTAGAGAGCAGGTTTCGCAAGCCTTTCTTTGGTCTACAGGAAAGGAGTGTAGGCACTCTCCTGCTTTGACCTGGGCTGACCCATCTCTGTCTCCCCTTTCCCGCCCTCCTCTCCCGGCCAGGAATTCGGTCACCAACTCTACCACGGCCTGCTTTGAGCCCAGCCTGGACTACTGTGTGGTCAAGATCCCGCGGTGGGACCTCAGCAAGTTCCTGCGTGTCAGCACCAAGATTGGCAGCTCCATGAAGAGTGTGGGTGAGTCCTGGGAGAGATTGGAATCCCCACTGGGGTTGACTGGATGGGGGCCCCCGTGACCACTTCTTTATTATATTAAGTTAGTTAATTTAGTTATTGAATTTATATCTCACCTTTTTCACAAATGGGATTCAAGGTGGCTTACAATGATTTAAAAATACGCTGCTAAAATGTCAATTTACAGTGAAAGTATCACTGTGTTGAAACATGGTTAAAAACAGAACAAATACTCAAAATGTATCTAAAACAAAGTTTCAGTGAAATATCAAAAGATTAAAAACAGGACGCTGCTTACCCACGTTCAAAAGCCTGCCTAAATGAAAACAGCATTGTGGACCAACCAGCCCTGAGCTTGGAAGGGGGGCTTACAGCACTGCTGTTCTGCCAGACTCACTTGACTCTTCCTCCACCGCCTGTAGAGGTCCAGGGCTTAAGGGCTGTGGACTCCTGACATCCATCTTGTCAGCTTCCATGGCAGCATTGTTGTTGTTGTCTTTACTTACTCTTGGAAAGACACCATGCAGGGGCCAGTGTGGCACCTTGAGGCCCAGAGCCCGGGAGGGGGCAGCCACTGGGAAGGCCATGTGTCCAGCGTTCCCATTAGACGTACCCATGAGGGTGAGGACAAAGAGAGGGGCCTCACCAGCAGATCTCAGAACTGGGGCTGGTTTACCGCTTTCTGGGCTGGGACACTTTTATGAACATGCGGTCCTCTGGTTGGTTGCTTGACTGACCACCCCCTCCCTGGCTGCCCCCTTCTCTCCCCACAGGGGAGGTCATGGCCATTGGCCGGAGCTTCGAGGAGGCCTTCCAGAAGGCCCTGCGCATGGTGGACGAGAACTGTTTGGGCTTTGACCACACTGTGAAGCCAGCCTCTGACATGGTAAGGCCCCTCTAGCTGTGGAAGAGGAAGAGGAGGAGAAAGGCAGTGACGGGGGCTTCATTCCCACCATCCAACCCCTCCTCCTCTCCCCTGACCTCTGTAGGAGCTGGAAACCCCCACGGACAAGCGGATCTTTGTGCTGGCAGCTGCCCTGCGGGCTGGCTACTCCATCGAGCGCCTCTATGAACTGACCAAGATCGACCGCTGGTTCCTGCACAAGATGAAGAACATTGCAGACCACGCCGTGCGGCTGGAGTCCTACCGCCAGGCTGAGCCAGGGGCCATGCCACCCGCCGTCCTCAAGCTGGCCAAGCAGCTAGGCTTCTCAGACAAGCAGGTGGCCCAGGCTGTTCTCAGGTATTTATGTAGGTGACAGCCCAGAGGGCAATGCTGGCCAGCTAGGGAGGGGACCTGGCCCAGAGAGCAGCAACTAAGTGGCCAAAGAGGTTGGAGTGACCTGACCACCTCCCAAAAGCAGGGAGCGTCACAGAGAGGGAATTGTTGAGATGGTAAGCTGGAGATCAGGAAACTTTTGAGGTTGTTTTACCCATAAAGCACCAGCTCCTGCAGTGATGGAGCTATATAAATAAATGATAATGATAATAAGAATATGAACAACAGATGTTTTAAAAAGAAGTCTCTTGGGACTTGCTGCCAGTGCAGAGGTCAGGAAGTACATGTGGGGGAGAGGAGCCACTTTTGTCCTGCGCGCACTCCAAGCACACTGGAAATGATGTGGTGACTCTTCCATTTGGCTTTTTCACTGGGTTGTTTTTAAATGGGGGAGGATTCCAGTGGAATGACTTCACTTCCAACCTGTCTTCTAATGGACGGCCTGACTCTGCTGAGATGGGGGAGACTGTGCCCAAGAACTGACTGGCTGTTCTGGCACAGTGCAAGATGGGAGCTGTGGTCCCCCTGCTCCTGCCTCGGTCATACTGTGCACATGTTGCTTCCCAGAGGGGAGGGGTGGTGTTTGACTGGTAGAGGCCCCCCTTTGGAGCCATAAGTCCCAAGAGGGCTGGGCGAGGCTCCCACCTGAATGCCTGGAGAGCTGCTGCCAGCCTGCGTGGATGCTCTCCTCTCCGTGGTTCTCTGGGCCAGATGCCGGGCATAACCCTATGGGCTCTCACTGTGTTGCAGCACAGAGCTGGCTGTGCGGAAGATGCGCCAGGACCTGAAGATCCTGCCAGTGGTGAAGCAAATTGACACGGTGGCGGCCGAGTGGCCGGCCCAGACCAACTACCTCTACTTGACCTACAATGGGACCGAGCATGACCTCACCTTCCGAGAGCCCCACGTCGTGGTCATTGGCTCTGGTGTCTACCGCATTGGCAGCAGCGTGGAATTCGACTGGTGTGCTGTCGGCTGCATCCAGGAGTTGCGCAAGGTGAGGGCCGCTGACCCCTGGCTTGAGAGCAGGACGATGACAAGGAGGAGGAGAGTTGCCACTTAAGGAGTTAAAATAGATTACTGCTGAAAAAGTTCACATTATGCAGCAGCTAAGAAGGTGGCCCACTCTCTGCCTGGGATCATGCCATCTGCAGCTGCTGTGGGGGGTCTTGAGTACTGCGCCAGTCTCCTCCTCCTCCTCCTCTTCTGGTTTTCCTCTCTCAGCTTTCTCTTGCAAAGCTTGAGGGCCGTGGTGCCACCTCTGCTGGTGGGGTTCCTTCGGGTGCCAAGTGCTTGGGGCTTCTGGGAGGGTGTCCCAGAAGGGTGGATCTCTGGTTGTGTTTCCATTTGCCTTAGTTGGCGGGTAGGAGAAGGAGGGGGCTCTGTTGGTTCTGTCCATCCGTCCTCTGGGGGTGGGTCCTGCTGCAGATGTGAGCACCAGCAGATAACCTCTGGGTGCCCCTTCTCTCTCCCCCCACACCCAGTTGGGCTACAAAACCATCATGGTGAACTACAACCCGGAGACGGTGAGCACGGACTACGACATGTGTGACCGCCTCTACTTTGACGAGATTTCCTTTGAGGTGGGTCTGGGGCAGGGCTGGAGTGGGGGTGACACAGGCAGGACAGGGTCCTTCGGGGTAAGGAAGAGAGGGAGTGTCTCTGTTCCTGTGAGGGGATTTGGGGTGATGGATGATCAGTCCCCAAAGCCAAGCTTCCTGCTGCCCCAGCAGTTTTGCTACTCAGCCCCAGGTAAATGTGCCAGGGCGGGGGGGGCAATGGGAAACTCTTGGCCTGGATTTGACCCCCCCACCTTTGCAATACTGTCCCTCTTCCTTCCTCACCCCATATGCCCCATTGGAGGGGCAGTCTGGCCCTTGATTTGATTCTCTCCCTCCAACTCTTCTTCCCCTCAGGTGGTGATGGACATCTATGAGCTGGAGAACCCCGAGGGTGTGATCCTCTCCATGGGGGGGCAGCTCCCCAACAACATCGCCATGGCCCTCCACCGCCAGCAGTGCAGGATCCTGGGCACCTCCCCCGAGGCCATTGACTCCGCTGAAAACCGCTTCAAGTTCTCCCGTCTGCTGGACACCATCAACATCAGCCAGCCCCTCTGGAAGGAGCTGTCGGACATGGAGGTCAGAGGAACCCCCACCCCTCACACTGCTGCCCCAGGTGGTTGGTGACAGGGAGAGCATCACTGGCCCTGATCGTCTCTCACTTTGTACCAAAGCTGCCAACACTCTGGTGGCAGGGGCAGCATCGAAGGCTCCCTTTCCTCCTAGGATCTGTTGTGGCCATGGATGGGGCACAGGGCCCAGTGGCACCCCCACCCCTGCTGTTGAGGGTCTGTCCTGGTCCTCTTCACTGGCCTCCTTGCCTTTTCCTGTCAGCTGGGGGAGAGGAGGGAGGTCCTGACCAGTGCCCCCCGTGCCCCCCAGTCTCTTCTTGTACGCCTGCCAAGACTTGGGATACCCTATCACTTAAAAATTGACCCAAAATGAAACCATCCCCAGAGGGAAGGTCCTGGCAAGACCACCTCACCCCCCCCCCAGGTCAGCAAAACACCAGCTGGCTAAAAGGAGCCTCTGGGTGCTCCCTTGTGCCCCCCTTGCCTTCAGCTGGCAGTGAAGCAGGGTGGCCCCCAACATAGGCCTGTGGGGTGTAGATTGGTCCTGTGTGAACCGAGTAACCCCCACTTTCTGTCCTGTGGCTCCCCTCGCAGTCAGCCAAGCAGTTCTGCTGCAAGGTGGGCTACCCGTGCGTGGTCCGCCCTTCCTATGTCCTGAGCGGAGCCGCCATGAACGTCGCCTATTCAGACAGTGACCTGGAACGGTTCCTCAACAACGCTGTGGCGGTTTCCAAGGAGCATCCGGTGGTCATCTCCAAGTTCATTCAGGAGGCCAAGGTGGGTGATTCAAGGCAGGAGGGTGGGGGGAGAGCCAGCCACTGTGGGCTCTGCAATTCCTGGTGCTCTGGGAGTTGTGAGGGCCGGCAGATTCCCCAGGAAGACCAGAGACCTCTTTGGCATTAATGGAACGAGGAAGCAGGAAGGCCAAGCAATCTGAGCAGGTGGGGAGAGGTGGTTACTGGGGGTGTTGAAGTACCAGAGTGAGTTGGGGGGTTGGTTTAGGGGACTGGCAGCCTTCCAGATGTGCTCATTTGCCTTTGCAGGTGGGAATGTTTTTATTGAGACAGGCTTTGGCCTGTTGATTGGTTGTTGAGGAAAGATCTTGTAATGAGGGGTGTTGCTGCTTTTTTCCTTCTTTTATTATTTTGTTAACATCTTTAAATTATGTTTAATTAAGTGCTGGTTTAGTAGAGTGATAAATCTGATATAACATGGGGAATTTTTTTGCTGCTTGGATCAGTTTCAGCTGTGTTTTATTCCCACCCCTGTTGTCGGCCACCTTGACTTCCATACCCAGAAAAAGGTGGGGTTTTAGAAAATTAGATGGAGGATTGGGCTGGACTCATGCACCTTGCTGAAATGTTGGGGGGCTGCAGCCTCTGGACTGGGGGGCCCTGGAGCTCACAGGCACTTGCCCTGTACTGACTTCTGGCCTTGGGTGGTGTGAGCCAGAGGCTTCCAGTCTTTGGCAGAAGAGATGGGTTTGCTTTGACAGACGGATTTGGAGACAAGGGTGGATTTGACAGGGAGGGTTGGATCGAGTAGGAACCAGGCAGCCAGTCAGAAGGGAGAACTAGCTATGGTTTGGGAGAACCTAAAAGAACAGAATGATACAGATTAATATGTTGTTCTGTTCTGTTTAATAAGGCTACTCTTGTTTTAAAATTGCCTCTGGCTGTCTCTGTCAAACCTGCGTTGGAGTCAGGCTACACATACCAGTATGGAACCCACAAAGCAACACAGTCAAAAGTCCACATTTCAGGGTCGTCCTGAGGCCCAGAAACCCAGTTCCAGGAGGGGTTGAGTGGGGAAACAAGGGCTTGGTGGTGAGTGGCAGGATTCCAAGGGTTGGAACAGTGGGGCCAACCTAGTAAAGGAGTATCTGAAATATCAAGAGGCAAGCCAGGAGAAAAGAGAGCCCACCCGCCCGCCCGTGGGGCCACAGAGATTGGCTTGGGGGCCTTGGCACGGTGTCATTAGTATGGTGTTTGGAGGCTTGAGGGAGTGGATCTGCTGAGGATAGTTCAGCCTCGCCCGCACCCTCTGACACTGACAGCCTTGGGTCTCCACCACCCCAGGAGATTGATGTGGATGCCGTGGCCTGCGATGGCCAGGTAGTGGCTGTGGCCATCTCAGAGCATGTGGAGAATGCAGGCGTACATTCGGGAGACGCCACCCTGGTGACGCCACCACAAGACATCACACCCAAAACTCTGGAGCGGATCAAGGCCATTGTTCATGCGGTCGGGCAGGAGCTGCAGGTGACTGGGCCCTTCAACCTCCAGCTCATTGCCAAGGTAAGTGGGGTGGGGCAGCTGTGGGGGCATTCACAGCCCTTGGATGTTGTCCTTGAGGGAGCACAAAGCTCTGTGTGTGTGTGTGTGCGTTCATACTCTGCTTGCAAATGCCTTGTTTTCCTCAAAAACAAGGCATCAAGAGGAGCTGCCTGGCCTTCTGGAGCTTCCAAAACAGAAGACACAGTCAAAGCCCTCCCTTTGATAGGTGGCATTCAGCCTCCTCTTTAAAAAGCTCCAAAGAAAGAGGAGACTCCACCACATTCCACTGAGGCAGCAGTGGATTCCACTGCCCAACTGTTCTCACCATCAGGAAGTTCTTCCTAAGGTTTAGGTGGAATCTCTTTTCCTGTAGTTTGAATCTGTTGTTCTGCGTCCTAGTTTCTGGAATAGCAGAAAACAAGCTTGCCCCATCTTCCATATAACATCCATTCCAGATCCTCAACTAGAGCCTCTCCAGCAGCAACAGGGAGCTTTCCGACCTCTTCTGGGAGGTGCCTGGAGAAGGAGTGTCCACCGCTACCACCACTTCCCTGGGCAAATGCCTCTCTCTCTTCCTCTCTCTTTCCAGCACGACCAGCTGAAAGTCATTGAGTGCAATGTCCGGGTCTCACGCTCCTTCCCCTTCGTCTCAAAGACGCTGGGTGTGGACCTGGTGGCCTTGGCTACACAAGTGACCATTGGGGAGGAGGTGGAGCCGGTGGGGCTCATGGCAGGCACCGGCATCGTGGGGGTCAAGGTGAGCAGGCCTGGGGGTGGGTTGAGGCCCTCCTCTCTGGCAGCAGGACCAGCAGAGACTTGGCAGCAGAGGGTGGGGGGTCAGTGGGTTCCCAGTGACCCCCCCATACACACCTGATCTTTCTCCTTCCCGCAGGTGCCCCAGTTCTCCTTCTCGCGCCTGGCAGGGGCTGATGTAGTTCTGGGGGTGGAGATGACCAGCACAGGTGAGGTGGCCTGCTTTGGGGAGAACCGGTGTGAGGCTTACCTCAAGGCCATGCTGAGCACTGGGTTCAAGATCCCCAAGAAGAACATCCTGCTCACCATTGGGAGCTACAAGGTGAGCCAGGCCCCGGGTGGAACTGTGGGCAGAGAAGTGCAGGGCAGGATGGGTAGCAGGGGCGAGAGGAGGGTCTCACTGCTTCCAGCTCTTTAAATACCAAAAAAGGCAGAGGTACAACATACTTGCACAAGGACTCTGAAAGTTGGATTGGTTTTCTGGGATATAGCAGTCCCCCTTTATCCATGGGGGATATGGTCCAAGTCTTTTTGTGTGTACCTGAGACCATGCCAGACCCTTTAGTGTGTGTGTATGTGTGCGTGCGTGTGTGTGTGTGTGTGTGTGTGTGTGTATATATATTTTGTATTTGTATATGTATACACACACACAAACACACTGTATACGTATTTTATCGCTGAAGGTAAAGGGCTATCTCCAGTGGTGCCAGAGGCATTGCTGGCCACAGTGTTGGTAGACAGGTGGTTAAAGTGTGGGGAGGGCAGGAGGCAGTGTGTGGGTGGCAGGTTGTGTGGGTTCCTGCCTAAACCATCTCTTTCTTTCCCCCTGCCACCAGAACAAGAGTGAGCTCCTCTCCACCGTCCGCACCCTTGAGAGCCTGGGCTACAGTCTCTATGCCAGCTTGGGCACAGCTGACTTCTACACAGAGCATGGCATCAAGGTGGGCATAAGGCGGCAATGGGGGGCTTGCCCAGGTGAGGCTGAGGCAGTGGCCCTGTCTGGGGGTGGGGAAAGGAGGGAGAAGAGGAGCCCCCGGCCACTGACATCAAGGGATGAGAAAGAAGCAGGAGGGGATTGGGGAGGGTGCCAGAGAGATTCAAAAGGGGGTGCAGCATTTGGAGGAGAGTTGGGTCCATGGCTCACTCCCTTCGGCCAGTGGCTGAGGGAGAGATTTGGGCCTCATCTCTCCCCGATAGGGAATGACCCCCTCTGCTCTTAGGGCCTTGAATTCCGGTTTCCACACCCCCTCCATCAGGTTCAGGTTACTGTTTTTGTTGTTATTGTATCTCACAATTTGAAAAAACAACACACTTAAAAACATGCAAATAGTGGATACAGTTGGCCCCACTTTTGCCAGGGTTAGGGGCACAGCACAGTTTCAAAAGTGGAGGAATCACTAATAAGATTGCCAAAACTCATCCCCCTCCAAGAACTAAGCAAGCACCAGCTGTGCCAGTGGCCAGTCCAGCTCCTTGCTCTCCCTCCCTGCCCCCCCATGTCTCCTTCCAACCCAACAGCGCTTCCCTTTGCCCTCTCTTACCTCACACCCCGTGATCCAGGCCCGAGTTCCACTTTTCGTCCCACCCTGTCCTCCAGCAGCACCTGCTAGAGTCTGGATTGTGGAGCGTAACATAAGAGAGGGTAGAGGCAGGCAGGGCTGGAGGATGGGAGACCGAGAGAAGGATAAGAGGAGGGGCTGGAGGTGGGTTGTGGGGTGTGTGGTAAAATGGGAGGGCTGGTGCTGGTGAGATGATGGGAGGTGGGGAAGGGGGGAAATTGGGGCAAGGAGCCTGATTGCAGCCAGCTGATTCTAAAACTGGGCCGAGTTTGCTGGGCCTGAAAATCTGGGTGGGATGTGAAGCTGTGAGGCGTGGAGGAGGGATGGGGAGCTACAGATTTGTGAATAATCAAATTTGCAAACAGGAAATCCGCAAAAGTGTAGGGCCAACTGTATTAAAATGGGATTAAACTATTTACAGAATTAACAGTTCTCCCTTCTGCTTGCATGTCAGACTCCCTGCTTGTCCCAAGCCCCCACCCCACTCAGGGCAGGGGGTCTTCTTCCAACCAAGCTCTCCATCCGCTTTACTCACAGCAGCAGCTTTAAAGTTACTCTGCTGGTGGGGAGGATTTCTAGGAAGTCTGTGGGTACAGGTGGGGGGAGTGTCCATGTGTGTGGGGTGGCTTCCCAGTTGCTACTGCTGCTGCCAGTCCTTGCCCTGCCTGCCCACCCACTCTGTGGCTAATATCTCCCTCCTTCTCCCCACCTCTGGGCAGGTGAAGGCAGTGGACTGGCACTTTGAGGAGGCAGCGGAAGGCAACGAGGTGGCTGGCAAGGAGAACCAGCAGCGTAGCATCCTGGACTACCTGGCGGAGAACCACTTTGACCTGGTGATCAACCTCTCCATGCGCAACTCGGGCGGCCGGCGCCTCTCCTCTTTCGTCACCAAGGGCTACCGCACCCGCCGCCTGGCCGTCGATTATTCTGTCCCCCTCATCATCGACATCAAGTGCACCAAGCTCTTTGTGGAGGTAGGTGGGGAGTGGGAGCGGGGTGGGCAGCGCCCAGTTTCCATGGGGAAGGAGGCCCAGTAGGCCCAGTAGATGATGCCAGAGCAGAAAAGGGGAAGGGGCTGTGGGTGGGTGGGGAAGCTCTGCTTGTTGGGACCCCACACACCTCACTGGCATGTTGAGAGCTCTCCTTGTGTCCCTTGTGGCTGCAGGCCCTGGGGCAGATTGGAGGGGCCCCTCCATTGAAGATGCACGTGGACTGCATGACCTCTCAGAAGCTCATCCGCTTGCCAGGTAGGCCCAGGGACAACAGGCATGTCGGTAGGGGCAGGGGCTCACAACCCAGGTGGAAGGATGCCTGCACTGCATCTGTGCTGACTTCAGTTTGTTGCTCCCTGAGGGAGCTGCCCTGAATTCTTCCCCATGGGCACAGTGGCATCAGCTGGTATTATGGCTGTAGATGTCTATCCGTCCTTCAGGCTGTGACTGACCCGCAGAGACCCTCAATTTCTGCAGATCTGAGCTGCTGCTGTCTCCTACTCTTTGGGCCTCAGTTATTCCTGGCCCACGTATGGGCATACTCTGTTCTCTGAGCTGTCAGAAGCCAAGAGGCATTTTGGCTTTCTGGGCTTCTGCAGAGTGCCAGCACCAAGAGTCAGGGACATTCCTCAGTGGGTTGGCCCAGTTTCTTGGGCTGCCTTTTGTGCATCAGTCCCAGAATGCTCTCTCATCTTCTCCTATCCTTTGAAGCAGAGAAGACTTCAGAAGTTTAAATCGCCAAGGAGATGGAGACTTTAAAAAGCAGAGGAGCACCAAGTCCCCCCTTAGAGCAGCAGCAGCATGAGGGGCTGGGCAGGGAGGGACTCCCCCGAACTGTGGAGTGGGAAATGTGCCCTCTTTTTGGTCCAGAAGCAGAAATGGGCCTGTGAGGGGCAAAACCACAGAGAAGCCGCCTTGGGTATGAAGCAGTGGTCACCCTCAGAGGTTCAGGTCAGGCAGGTGCCTGGTGGTGGGGAAGGGGAGGTAAAAATCCATGCGGGGCTGGGTTGTCTGAAAGGAGCACAGCCAGCGATGCCCCCTCTCGAAACCTCAGCTGTCCTGGAGGTATTTTTTGCAGCCTTCTTCCCCAGTCATCAGCTCATGCTGATTGTGACGGAAAGGGAAATGTAACGACCCCAAAGCTAACTGGAAACATCCCATGTTTTCCTTAAATGGCCTTCACTGACCCCCAGGAGGCTGGATTTGCATGGAGATTTCCTCCATGTAGGAGCCTGGCACTGAATGGGGTTTGTGCCTAGAGGGGAAGCCAATATGGCAGGAGGTGTGAGAACATGGTTTGCTGAGTGCCAGGGCGCTGCAGGGACCCTCCTCACGAGCTGAGTCTGGGTTTTGGGGGTGCAAGCAGGCCCAAGCAGCAAGCAGCCCCCAACCAGAGTTGCCTGCCTGCTGAGCATACCCACGTAGGGCCTGTGGGATGTGTCACGTGCCTTTGTGGGCCAGTGGAGTGTAGGAGCCACTACATGGCCAGGTTGCATTCTGGCCCAGAGAAGCTGGGAGGGGGCCCTTTTGAACACACTTGAGATGTTGCTTCCTGAGCAAGTGCGCACAGTGTTGTGTAAGAGTCATGTGGAAAGACAAGGCCCCACTCTGTGCCCCTAGTGTGGCTCCCATGAGGGCTGGTTATCACAAGGAGACAGGGACAGCCTCCCCTTCCCACCCGCCACTGATCTCCCCCTCCTCTTCCAGGACTGATTGACGTCCATGTGCATTTGCGAGAGCCAGGGGCCACTCACAAGGAGGACTTTGCAACTGGCACAGCTGCTGCCCTTGCAGGGGGTGTCACCCTGGTCTGTGCCATGCCCAACACATCCCCTGCTGTCATCGATGCCCCCTCCTTTGCTCTTGTGCAGAAGGTAAATGTGCGCATGTCGACAGGGAGGGTGGGGTGGCGTTGGGAGAGAGTGCATTCTCCCTCTTCTCAAGGCAGCAAATCAATAAATACCGCCGCTGGACTGGATTTCTGTAATGTGCTTGATGTGGGGCTGCTCTTGAGTCATGGAATCCTAGAGCTGGAAGGGAACTCTGCAACTGGGCCGAGCCCAGGGGCTTCTCTGGTCCCGCCTTCTGCACTCAGAGGTGCCCTGGAAGAGAACCCATCGTGTGGAACAGGGGAAGGGCAGCAGCCGGAGGTACTGGCTTTGGCAGGGGAGGGAATGCTGTGTGGCCAGAGGAGCCTTCTGTCTTAGAATTAAGGAAAGGCAGAGATGCCAGAAGAGTCTAACCCAGGAAGAGAGGGGAGTTTAATCTCTTTGTGGGGTCTGCTCTGAAAATGCCCTGTGCTGCAACGTGTGGAAGGAAACACATTTGCCGTTGTGTGAGGCACTTCACCTTTAGCGACACTGCAGTGATAAAACTGACAGGGTGGAACTGCTTGGGGACAGGAATGTGTTTTGGGCCTCACGCTGCAGCCCAGTGTCCACTGTGAGTCCAGTGAGCCTGAAGTCCGGGGGGGGGTGGCTGTGTGTGTATAGAATGGACTTGCTTGGAGCAGATTTCTGCTCCTCCTGTGATTTATGGGGCTGCAAGCCAGTTGGGGGTTGTCCCACAGCAGCCATCCCCTGGAACTCTCCAGCAGACCCTGGCTATGAAGAAACAGGAAGCAGGTGTGTCACCCTTCTCCCCTTGAAATAGCCAACCTGCCCTCTCTCTCTCTTCCCCTCTCCCCCACCCAGTTGGCAGAGGCCGGGGCCCGCTGTGATTTTGCCCTCTATGTGGGGGCTTCCTCGGACAACGCCGGGTCCCTTGGACCAGTGGCCGGAGCAGCCGCTGGCCTCAAGATGTACCTCAATGACACCTTCTCTGACCTCAAGATGGACAACGTCTCTCTCTGGATGGAGGTGGGTGCCCGTGAGGAGCTGCTCCCTGGGTGACATTGTCTTCACACTCTCTCCTTCCTGTTCTGAATCCTGGGTGTGGGATCTCTCGCATGGGCTCTGTGCGGCCTGCAGCCCCCGGCCCCATCCATGAGACACCACGACCTCCTTCACCCTCTCTCTTTCTCTCCTTTTTGTGTCCACTCCCCGCCCTTCCAGCACTTTGAAAAGTGGCCCAAGCATCTTCCCATCGTGGCTCATGCTGAGAAGCAGACGGTGGCAGCCATCCTGATGGTGGCCCAGCTCTACCAGCGCCCTGTCCACATCTGCCACGTGGCCCGCAAGGAAGAGGTGAGTGGCTTTGTGAGAGAGAGCCTTCTCAGTGGCCACCCTGAGACTTTGGGACTCCCTTCCCGGGGGAACCACAATGGGCCCCTCCTCGTTGTCCTTCCAGCGGCAGGATAAAACTTTTTATTCCAACAGGCTTTTAATACAGAAAGTTTTTATAGAAGGGGCTGGAGGTGTGCTGTGCTGTTTTAATTGTTGCTTTAATTCTCTAACAGTTTGATTTTGTTTTAAAATGTATTGTTTATATGTTTTCAAGTTACATTGTTTTAAAGTGTGAGCTGCTTTGAGGCCCAATTTTACAGAAAAAGTGGGATACAAATAAATATAATGACAATAACAATTAAATGTAATGGTTTTAAAAGTTGGAAACAGTTTAAAACAGCATTAAAAACAAGATGAAAAAATAAATTCTCAGCAGCTCAATGCCATGAATGATCACAGGGGAGGGAAACGGGCCAGTCTTTAACTGACGGGTTCCAGCTGCACCTCACAGCAAGTAGCAGAATTGGACTCTAGGACCCATCTGCCTGCTGCCTGGCAGGGCCCCCTCCCACCTTGTTCCTCTCCTCTCCTCCCCACTCTCGCAGATCCTGATCATCAAGGCAGCGAAGCAGAAGGGCATCGAGGTGACCTGCGAGGTGGCCCCCCACCACCTCTTCCTCTGCCAGGAGGACCTGGGACGCATTGGGGAGGGGAGGGGCCAAGTGCGCCCCATGCTGGGCAGCCGGGAGGACATGGAGGCCCTCTGGGAGAACATGGACATCATCGACTGCTTTGCCACAGACCACGGTAAGGAGCCGCTCAGCCCAAAGAACAGCAGCAGGCGGGCTTGGCCCATCGTGGCCCTTGGTGACCTCTTGGAGCAGCCTGTCTTTGTGTTTTGGGACAATTGGGCATGCCTTGTGGCTGGGTGTGGGGTGAGGGAGCACCTCTGGGGGGGTCCCTCTTGGCCACAAGCATCTCTCTCTCTTCCTCCCATGCAGCCCCCCACACGCTAGAAGAGAAGCTGGGCAAGGACCCCCCTCCAGGCTTCCCCGGGCTGGAGACCATGTTGCCCCTCCTCCTGACGGCTGTCTCTGAGGGGCGCCTGACTGTGGAGGACATCATCACCCGCCTGTATGAGAACCCCCGGCGCATCTTCGGCCTCCCTGTCCAGGAGGACACTTACGTTGAGGTGGGGAGGGGCTTTCAGTGGCTCTGGGGTTGCGGTGAGGGGAAGAGGAAGATAACTTGGGGAAGCACTCCCCCACCCTTCACGGTCATCTCTCCCACCCCCACCATCCTTTGCTGTGCAGCCCCACGGTGGCATGGGGGCAGGCCAGTGCCCACTGTGCCCTAACTTGCTCCCTCCCCCTCTGTAGGTGGACCTGGAGCAGGAGTGGCTGGTGCCCCCCAACACTGCCTTCAGCAAGGCTCGCTGGACCCCCTTTGAAGGGATGCGGGTGAAGGGGACGGTCCGGAGGGTCATTCTCCGCGGAGAGGTGGCCTACATTGACGGGCAGGTAAAATGAGGAGGGGGTGCAGGGCCAGGGAGAGGCCTGGCATCATCATCATCAAATCATAGAGCTGGAGGGGTGGCAAGGGTCTTCTGCTCCAAGCCTTCACCACCACCGTAATTAATATTGCTACTGTTGTTTTTCTTACTAAGCTCTACCCACACGCATGGCACAGTGAAAAAAGTCAAAGCGTAAAACCTGACTTCCCTGCAAAAGGCATGTGGTCCACTAAGGCAGTGCTGTGCCCAGAGGGCCTCCACCCCTGTGGGGTGGGACCATTCCCCAAGCTGCCTTCCTATGGGGACAGCGCTGGCTGGCTGGCCTGCCTGACCGGTCTGTCCAGTTGCTTCTCTGCCACTCTAAGCCTTTCGTGTTTTGCAGGTCCTTGTGCCCCCAGGCTATGGGCAGGATGTACGGAAGTGGCCTGGCACAGCAGCGCCCATCCCAGTGCCCCCCAAAGATGTCCTGAAGGTGAATGCAGGTGCCACACCCCCAGATGGCTCCCTGGGTGCGCGTGTCCACCCTCTGTCCCTTGGGTGGGGACTACATATGGGAAGGAAATGCTGGATGAGGGTCACCCAGCAGTGAGTCCCCCTTGCCTGCTTCTGGAGCAGGTGGAGCGCTTGGGGCAGGATCTCGGGATGCTTCAGCCCCTCATCTTCCCCCTTGTAGACTCCTGAGCGCACCCACCCCACCGTGCAGACAGAGGTCTTGCGGTCCCGAGCAGCCAGTCCCCGGAGAGCGGCTCCGGTGGGAGATGCCCGATTCTGCTTGGCTCCCCGGATCCACCGTGCCTCCGACCCTGGGCTCCCAGGTGAGGCTCCACATGTGGCAGAGAGGGGTGGGGGTGTGCATTGGTTGGTGGGGAGCTGGCCCTCAGGCTGTGCAGATGGGAAAGGGGGGCAGCAAAAGCCTTGGCAGGATGCCTCTGCCTTTCCATAACCTCTGCTGTTCTTCTCCCCTCCATCCCTTCCTCCCCTGCTTTCTCTCTTTCTGTACCTTTGGGCAGCTGACGACCTCAGAGAAAGAGTGGTCAAGAAAGCTGCAGAGCCAGGTGAGCCTTTCCTGGCCCCCACCCCGTATCCTCTGGATCTGTTTTTGGCCCTGTGGCTATTAGGAGCCAGGGGCGTGGCAGGAGGAGGTGTTTATCTCTCTCGTGGCCAGGACTGCAGTGGGCTCGATTGCTGTCTCTTGCAACACTCTGGCCAGGACAGGTCGTGACCAGTATTCCCTAGGAGCAGCAAGACCCAGTCAAGGGGCACTGGGGGAAGTCCACAGCCACTTGGAGAGTCATGGCCCAAGATAATGTCTCTGGCCAGATGTTTATTGATCAAGAAGAATGTGAAACATGCATTTTACTAGCAGTTTCAAAAAGGCTCCCATGCAGCAGCAAGCAGTGTTTTGCCAGGCATTGCATGAATGCATAGTGATAAATGACAGGAGACCCAGAAGGTGGAACCAGTTGTGCTGGCCAAAAATCAGCAAGAGCATGAGAAGAGGGACAGAGTTTGTTGTTCCTGTTCCTGGCTGAAACACATGTGCCCCTTGTGCAACGTACAACAAGCCCACTTAAGTTTGTGCACGGTCTTTCCTGTCCAGAGGAGATGTGACTGGGGCCATGACTGCTGAATCTCAGAAATGGGCTTCCGGTGCCTAATGGAAACTCCAGCACCTTCCGTATGTTGCCAGTTGTGATATGGCCACACACAGCAAGCTGCTAGTCAGGACTGGGGATATGTATGATGTTGCTGTTTGTGTTCAGATTGACTCTGGCGACCTTCTCATGTCTTCTTGGCAGAGGGTGTTTGCCAGCGTGGCCATCCTCTTACGTGGAGAGAAGTTGATTTGCCCAAGGGGGGCACCCAGGGGGGCACCCAGGGCGTCCCCCTGGCTGAGAGGAGATTTGAACCCTGGTCCAGTGCTTAAATCGCAGCACCACACCAGTTCTGGAGGGAAAGAGAGATTCCCTCAGTCGTAAGACAGTGTGGGTGGGAAGGTGCAATCATCTCTGGGCTTTTGAGCAGGAGAGTCTGGTTGCTTACTCTGGGAAACTGTGCCAGGGTGGCCTGCTTTTGTCTGATCCAGTGCTGAGTGGCTCTTCTCTGCTTCACCTGAAATTGACTCAGCACAATTGGAGCATGTAACGCCTGTCCCTCATTCCCCATGCCATGTTTGGATTTCCTTTTATCTGTTATAAGGACTTCTAAACTGTTTTTAATTAAGTGCTATTTTACCCTGACAGTTACTTGTTTTTCAAGTTGCCTTTGCTATTGTGATTGGTTTTAACTGTAGTCTTGTTTTAATCTGTGTTCCAAACTGCCTTGGGTCTTGTGCAGGGAGGGAGGGAGGTGGTCCAGCCAGGCCCCGCTTTTGAGGTGCTGAGTCCTGAGCCCTTTTCAGCTTCTCTGAAGTCTTTTGCAAATTTCCCTCCACAAGCAAAAGGCACAGGGGAGCAGACTTCCAAGCGTGTGGGATGAAAAGGCGGCTGGCTGAGCAAGTGTTAAACGCTTGCCGTTCAGCCCCAGAGGGGGATTCTTGTCCTGCTTGGGAAAGGCAGCCATCTTTTCCCTGCTGTTATTCAGGGGTTCCCCAAGCCTTTCCGAGCCCCCGATCCAGGGGTGGGCAGACTCCCCTCCTGCTTGCCTGCCTGCACTGATTCTTGCTGATGGAAGTTGGCTTGGTTCCTGGGGTGGCCAAACCTGGTGCTTCCTTGCCTTCCTGACTAACCCTTCTTTTATCTCTTTCTCTCTCTCCTCCCACAGAGCTCTCCATAATCCAGGATGGGCCCCTGTACCTGTCAGGCCCCCTCCCCAGGCAGACATCCCCCCAGAGCACGTCGCACCCCCAGCCCTCTCCGTTCCTGCACCCCCTGGTGGGGCAGCACATCCTGTCGGTCAAGCAGTTCACCAAGGGCCAGGTAGCCCCCTGCCAGACAGTTTAGGATACGGAGGGCCCTGTGAGGACCCTGGCTTTGCAAAGAAAAGGCTTTTAAGGGTTGGGGACGGTGGTGCATCTCTTAAAAATTGAACTGTCCCTAAACAGTTTTCGATTGCTGTGTTTAACTGTAGATTTTAAATTGTTTTTAACTTTATTGATAGTTCAGTTCTATGTTGTTGGCGACCCCTTCTTAGGTTTTCACCATAGAGGCTGAGCTTCCCTTACCCAGAAATGTGAAAACTTCAGAAACTGAAACTTTTGCCCCTAGCCACCTGCTTCAGCTTTTGAGGTGGCAGCATCGGCACTCCTGCTTGTTTGTCCCTCAGATGCCCAGCCTTTCTCTTTTTGAACCAGCAGCTGGCAGCAAATGAGAGAGACTGAGGATTTGTGAAAGAACAGGAGGTGGGGATTTGCACTGAGTGCTATGCTTGGATTCCCGTCATTTCACAGATCCTCAGCCTCTCTCCAGTCTTGTGTGTGATGCGCAACACAAGGAGAAAATGAAGGAGATGTGAGGCTATTCCAAAAAGGTACTGTATTCGAAAATCTGAAGAAATCCAAAATACAGAACCCTTCCAGTCCCAAGCATTTTGGATAAGAGAGGCTCAAGCTATACTGTATTTTTAGTCCTGATTTTGGGGAATAATCAGGTCAGAAATAAAGCTAAGAACAATGCCATCCAAGCGTGCACGCATACCCTGCCATCCAAGCATGCACACACACTGAGCAGCCCCTTCCTTTCCTTTCCGCTGCTGCAGCTGTCACACCTCTTCAATGTGGCCCACAACCTCCGCATGATGGTCCAGAAGGAGCGCAGTCTTGACATCCTCAAGGTGGGCCAGGAGCAGAGACTCGGGGTGGGGGGTGGGGGCCTAACAAAAGCCTGGCGCCATGGCAGAGGTACTGACGAGCTCTTTTTGCGCAGGGGAAGGTGATGGCCTCCATGTTCTACGAGGCAAGCACGCGGACCAGCAGCTCCTTTGCAGCTGCCATGTTCCGCCTGGGGGGCTCCATCCTCCCCTTCTGCGAGGCCACCTCCTCCTGCCAAAAGGGGGAGTCGCTGGCTGACTCGGTCCAGACCATGAGCTGCTATGCTGACGTCGTGGTGCTCCGGCACCCCCAGCCGGGGGCCGTGGAGGTGAGGAGGAGGAAGGGAACAAGGGGGAGGAGTTGCCGTGGGGAGGGCAAAAGACAGTGGGCAAGGGGCCAGAAGGGCAGGAGCCAGCGGGGGGGGGAGGAGATCCGATGCCCCATCATCACTGTAATCCAATCAGTGACTTAGTTACAACATTAATCAACTGCTTTGCCATCTGAGAATAAAATAAACATTGTGATATGTGCAGATGCAGCATGGACTGAAAACCTCACAGGATTTCTTTGTCCAGTCTGTTTTTGCAATAGAACCTGTGTTTGTGGTATAGCCTTAGTCCGTTTAAAAAAGATCCACCTGCCTGCTTTGGTGGGGCTTCTACTGTGTGGAGAATTCTGTCCGTTCTCTTTGCTTCCCTGCTGGGTTTCCGCTCCACACCTCCTGCCCATGATGGACTGCCTTCGCCCATCGGTCTGTGCCCAGCTCTCCAAGGGCAACCTTTGCCCTTCTGGACCTCACAACTGCCCACTGAGTGGGCCTCCTGTGGGTCTGCAGCTGAGCAGGAGAGGAGGCGCTAGCAAGGAGAAGGCCTGAGCTGTCCCATGGCCACGGACCCCTCCTGTGCCCTGGAGGCAACTAGGCTTCCATTTCCCAAGGAGAATGAAAGGGGGAGACTCATTGTGGCCCAGACGCTGTGGCCCCATGGCTCCTACAAGTGATGATGCTGTGAGACGGACTGCCACCATCACCATGGGGCAGAAGCTGACTCTCCCCTACCCCCTGTGTTCCCCCACCAGCTGGCCGCCAAGCATTGCCGCAGGCCGGTGATCAACGCGGGTGACGGAGTCGGGGAGCATCCCACCCAGGCACTGCTGGACATCTTCACCATCCGGGAGGAGCTGGGCACCGTCAACGGCATGACGGTATGGCACCTGGGGACGAGAGAGCCAAGGCCGCTGGCTGCCTCCCCCGGCTCTCCTTCCCTGCCTCCCCACCCCCCCACTGGGTCAGCCAGCCAGCTCTTCATTGCTGTTTCTCCTCCTGCCCCCTCCACAAAACCAATCCCTCCACAGATCACAATGGTGGGCGACCTGAAGCACGGGCGGACGGTGCACTCGCTGGCCCGGCTCCTCACCCTCTACCGTGTCAGCCTGCGCTACGTCACTCCCCCCAACCTGCGCATGCCCTCCGACATCTTCCACTTCGTGGCCTCCAAGGGGATCAAGCAGGTGAGGAGGGGGAGGGAGAGGTGTGTGGACGGGAAGGGAAGGAGGGAGCTTGCCGCTGTGGCCGGGTCCTCCCTCTGCCCCGGCTGCTGACCATGACTGCTCCCCCGGCCCCTTTCCTCTTCTTCAGGAGGAGTTTGAGAGCATCGAGGAGGCCTTGCCGGACACAGATGTCCTCTATGTGACCCGGATCCAGAAGGAGCGCTTTGCCACTGTCCAGGAGTACGAGGCGGTGAGTGGTGCCTCAAAGCCACTGGCATAGAACGGCTGACAAGGAGGCCCTCCAGCGGCCTGTGGGGTTCAGCAAGGAGGCTCTTGTCCTGGCGGGCAAGTAAGCGTGATCTCCAGCCCCACCTCCGTTGGCCTTGGGCACCGTGAGCCTGGCCTGTATGGACTGGTCTGGCTGCCCATCCTGGGCCCTGGAGCCAACTGAGCTCCCTCTCAAAGCCCATGGGAATGGGTGGGTGGGTGGAAATCAGAGCAGCCGTGTGCTCACAGTGCCTTCCACTGTCTCCCCCCGTGCCCTTGTTCAGTGTTTTGGGCAGTTCATCCTGACCCCCCACATCATGACCCGGGCCAAGAAGAAGATGGTGGTGATGCACCCCATGCCCCGCGTCAACGAAATCAGGTATGGATTTGAGGGAGTGGGGGAGGCTTTGGCCACGTCCTTGGTTCAGGTGAGCCGCTCCCTTCCTTTCACTTCAAAGGGGTTCCTTTGGGCAGAGGCTGTTCCCCTAAAGGACCCACTCACCCACCCCCAGCCAATAGGAGGGGCGGTTCCCAGCTGGGCTCCCCTCTGGAAGGGCTGTTGCTTCCCCTGGATGTAAGGGGGGAGCGCCTGCATCTGGGAGGGAGCCCTTCCCTCCCCACTGTTGGGCAGCCCAAGTTGGAGAAAGAGAAGCCAACTTTTTCGACTATCTTGTTGAACAGAGTGAGGCCCTTACCCACTTCCCAGCCCCCATGGTGCCCCTATGATTCTCTTTCCTCCTTTCCAGTGTGGAGGTGGATTCAGACCCCCGGGCGGCCTACTTCCGGCAGGCAGAGAACGGCATGTACATCCGCATGGCGCTGCTGGCCACCGTCCTCGGCCGCTACTGACTCCTCGCCTGTGACGCCTGCAGCTGGGCAGATTGAGTCCTCTGTCCCTGCTGCCACCATGGTTCCAGCACTGCTCTGCTGGGCTGTTGCCCACACCACCAAAGACCAAAGGGCGCTGCTCCTGGCAGGTGGGCTTGTGCCAGGGACGCGGGGGCAGCTATGCCAGCTGGGCAAAATGGACCAGTGGGTGCCCACCCTCCTCCAGAGCTCGTCTTCCACTTGGCTCAGGCTCCCATGGGCAGGTGGGCCAGCCGGGTCCCAACTGGATCCATCTCTGCCTGCCTGCAGCCCTGGTCTCGGGGGTCCGAACACTGTCCAGCTCCCACACCTAGCAGCTGCTGCTGCTGCTGCCTGCGATGGGGAAAGGGCGAGCAGGGGCCCCTCTGAGACGTCCCCAAGTTGCAGTGCACGTTGCCGGCTGCCCTGCAAGCAGCCCTCGGCCACCATTTTTGTACTCAGATCTGTGAGCCAAGCTGACTCCTTTGCTTTCCTTTTCTTTTTTTTTTTTAATAAAAAAAATAGGATCAGTAGAACACGCCCTGTCCTCATTGCATGTCCTTTTCATGGGGGAAGGGGACCGACCTGCTTGCTGCTCAGCCTGTGTGAGGGAGTGTATTGGGTTGTCAGCCCTGATGCAGATTGGGAGGTGGGGGCTGACCAAGAGAGACCCTTCCCTGCTCTTGGGACCCCCTTTTCCTCACAAAGCTTATATACCTGTGGGGGGGTTCCTCCTGCCCAGACCTTGGTTCTGGGTTCTGTAAAGGTGTGAGGAGGGTCTGGGTAGCTCTGCTGTCCCTTCCGCCAACCTCTCAACTCCCCTCAAGGCAGGGGAACCAGAGCACCCCCACCCCAGATGTTGCTGAACCCGCTTCCACCAGCCTGGCCAGTGGGAAGATGTGAGAGAGGCAGAGACTCGGCATCAGCTGAAGGCCCAATTCATCCCAAACCACAGCAGCTGCAGGGGCTGCTGGCCTGTTTCCTGACCCAAAGCAAAGTGGTGGTTGTGGCCCACAGAAGCCCTTTTCCCCCCTGGCCTGCTACTTAATAGAAACTTTTAAAGTGCAGTCCTCTCTCCACATTCACAGGTTTGACCTTCACAAAATTGATGATTGACAAGGGACTTGCTTGCTTCCTCCCATCCTCCCCCTTCCACCCCCCTGCCACGCATGCCTGCTGTCCACACATCTGGGGAAAACGCACACTCCAGGCACAGTGCCGCTCCTTCCCATTCCCCTCCTGCCTGGCAGCCAGTATGAAAAAGGCTAGCAGGGAGGAGGGGGGCCAAATGAGAAGAGGGGGCGCTGCTGCACCAGGAGGCTGCAACCCCAGGCAAGATACTGGAAGTTGGAGCAAGAGATCACGGGTCCCAAAAAAAGGTGCCACTTGATTCAGATGAAAGCGTGCGCGCTTATGAATGGAAACGAGTGGAGTCCTTTATAGAGAAGTTGCTTCAAATCCCCCCCCCTTTGCCTTCATTGCCCTCCTTTTTTGCTTCCCTCCTTCCTTGCCCATCTCAGTCTCCTCCTGGGCCATTTCCGCACTAGCCTGTTATAGCGCGATGATTCCACTTTCAACCTCCTCTGGAATCCTGGGGTTTGCAGTTTTGGGAGGGGCCGGCCGGAAACCCCAGGATTCCAGGGGATGTTGAAAGTGGAATCATTGCGCTATAACAGGCTAGTGGGGAAATGGCCCTGGGGAAGAGGGGGAGGTGCTTGAGGGTGGCTGGAAAGGGGGCAGGGGAGAGTGAAGGGCACAGGCTGGCTGGCTGGCTGGCTGGGCCTGTGTGTTGCTGTGCAGTCCCCTCCAGGCTTAAACTGGTGGGAAGAAGCAGGAGAAGTAGCTTCCTGCCCCTTCAGGGTTTTAAATCTTGAGTTAGGTCTTGCGGGGGGGGAGGTCAACGAAAGATATTTAAAGGGGGTCCCTGGTAAAAAAAACAGGAGCCTCCGCTCTAGGAAGATAACCATGAAAAGGCGGAGAAGCAGGATGACGGGAGGGGCGGAAGGGCCCGGGCACTCCAGCCTGGGGGGGGGGGGGCGACATGAGCAAAGGGGGCGGGGGGCTGGCTGTTCCCTGCGGCCCCAGAGGGGAGGACCAGCGCCGGGGCTTTTAAGTCACAGGGGGGCGGGTTCCCACCGGACGTTAGGGGCCCTATTAGAGGCGGAGGGTCTCCTCCCTTGGGCGGGGGTCGGCCCGTGGGGCCCCGGGGGCATCCGGCCACTCCCAACGCCCGCGCAGGCCCGGGCAACGCTCCACCCGCGGTAAGGCCCCGCTGCTCAGGGGCGGCACCACGGAGCCCCAGAGGCGGAGGAGGCCCCGGGGGCCCCAGGCCAGGAAGACGCCGCTGGAGGCCCCCCGGCGCCGCCTTACAACCCCCGCACTCCACGGGCCAGCCAGGGAGGGAGGCAGGGGCTCCTCCCGGCCGCCTTCAGGGAAAAGGAGGAGCGAGGCCCCAGCGCCGCCCCCCGCCCCAGGACGCCCGAGGCACCAGTCTGCGGAGCCCCGCCCCCGCCCGCCGGCCTCTCTCCCCGCCAATCAGCGCTCGCGGGGGCGGGGCGTACTTGCGTCATCTCCCGGCGCCCGAGTCCCTCCGCGGAGGCACGTGCTTCCCGGCCCCCCCGGCCAGCCGTGACCGAGCCGGCGCGGGGTCCCCGGGCCCCGATCCTCCGGTGGCTCCTGCGCGGCGGCGGCGGGGGGGTCGGTGGCCGCCGGGGGGGCGGGAAGCGGGTCCCTCCGGCGCCGCAGCCCCGCTCGCTCTCCCGGGGGGCGGCGGCCGGGAGGCCCGGAGGGAGAGCCCCCCACGCCCCGCCTCCCGAGGGACCCGCGCGGGGGGAGGCGGGGGGTCCCCGGGGCGCGCGCCCCCGAGGCTGCCCCGCGGGCGGAGTTTCCACCGGCCCGGGTGGCCCCTGGGCGGGGACGGGACGGGACGGGGGCGGGCGGACTCTGACCGCGGCCGCCCTCCGGCTCTCCCCCGCAGGCGTCCCATGGCGTCCCTCTGGAGGGCCTACCAGCGGCTGATGGCGCGGCACCCCTGGAAGGTGCAGATCCTGACCGCGGGTAAGGAGGGCCGGGGGCTGCCTCGCTTTGGGGGGGCGGGGACGGCGCGCGCCTGCAGGGACCCCCCTCCGCCCTCCGCACGGCCCCCGGGCGCAGCCCCGCCCCCTGCGTCCCCCCGGGATCCACGACCCGCCGGGGCCCCTCCGCGCCCCTCCGCTCCGCTCCCGGGTGCCGGGTGCCGGTCGCCGGTCGCCGGGGGCGCTTGCCCGGGGCCGGCCCTGCAGGGAGCAGCCGCGCCTGGGCGGAGAGTGTTTTGCAAAGAAAGCGCAGCCCGCTTTTTAAGGGTTCTCCTTACGGGCGCCCTTGGAGTAATAAGCATAAAAAGAGGTAGCTAAGAGGCTTGCAGCGCAACAGGAAACGTCAAACGCCGGGCGTTAGTGAAACGTTAGTAGAAGCCCGAAAGGCGTCTGTCTTCCGAAAATGAACGGGCAGCGGCCCACGGTGGGGACACGGAACGCGGCAGCCACAGCGGCGCTGCCGCCACCCTGAGCGGCCGCCTGAGCCGGGGCAGATAGACGTGTTCTCAGTGCTGACTAGAAGTCCCCTGAGGCTCCAGGCTGTCAAAAGTTAGTTGCAGCAGAGTTTCCCACGAGCGGGGGCACCTCCGGGGGACCCCGCCCTCTTGGCACCTCTGGGAGGCCCCGCCCTCTTCTCCCCGACACCCAGATTGCCCCCACAGGTGAGCACAGGGGCCGGGGCTCCCGGGACGTCCCGAAGATGAGGCCGGCCGGCCGGCCGGTGTGACGCGGGATCCTGCCTCCCGGGGGCTGCAGAAGCCCAGAAGGGTGGCCGGCTCCCACAGCAGGGCCAAGGGGAACCTTCCCGGCTCGCTCGCCCTGTCCAGGAAGTGCTCGGGGTGAGAGGAGGTCCCCGGCCGGCTCAGCATCAGCCTTGTGTGGATTCCACTCCTCTGCCCGTTCCAGGGCTTAACGGGGGCGGGGGGGGCATTGGCCGAAGAGCAAAGACACTGGCGGGGCAAAGGTTCGCCTGGGACCCTGGGCGGGTGGCTGGGCCGCCAGGGGCTTTGGGGTGTTTGTCTGTTCCCCTCAGTGTAGGCAGCGGCTCTGTGTGGAGCCAGCTGGGCGGCAGCAGACCCAGGATACCTTGCTGCCTGATCCAGAAGCTGAATGGTGCCCCTCACTTCCCTTGGCAGAAAGCCTCGCTGCTCTCTTTGGGGGGCAGTTCCTGCCTTCCTTCCCCCACGGCCTCATACTGTAAGTGCCGAGGGGACTGCATGTCTCTTGGGTGGGCCTCAAGCCCTTTGCCCAGCCTACCCCACTGCCCACCTCTGCTCCCTTCCTCCAGCCGTGGGTTCAGGAAACTGGGCAGGTGGTCCCTCTGGTGCCAGCTTCTTTCTCCATTTCTCTTTTTGGGTGGGGCATCTCTCGGCTGCCTGGCTGCTGTTCTTGCTGCAGCCTGACTCCTCTGACCGCGCTTTGTGTGCACTCACGTGATGCTCTCTTCTGCCTGGGACCCTCCGGGGGAATCAGCCGGCCAGGCCTCCCAGCAGGGCAGAGAGGAGGCAGGGGAGAGGAACCGCCATCCCACCCCTCAAAATCAGGGGAGATGGCGATTTCTCCCCCACCCTCCACTGCTTCCCGGCTGGTTTCTCTCACTTTCCTCCTGGGCAGCTGTGCTGCCCCCCTAGAGGGGGAGCTGGGGTAGGATCAGAAGGGAGGCCAAGGGCCATCTAGCCTGGCCCCTGCCTCACAGAGCACACACCTGACTGCTCCTGGGAGATTTTACCTCTCAGTCTCTGTTTAAAGGCTTCCGAGGGGGAGGCCCCCAAGCTAGGCTCTTCTGCTACCAGAGAGCTCTTTCCTTCAGGAAGCCCCCGAGCATTTAGGAGGAGTCTCCCATCTTGTGATTTCAGTTCATTGACATCCCGTCCTGGTCTTTGGAGCATAAGAGGAGGCACATAGCCTGCGTCCCGTACAAACGCCCCCTGTGCTCCTTCTGTCCTGAGGGCAGGGACCTCCCCGCGTCTTCTGGCACTGGTTCTGCCAGCATAGCCCAGAGTCGCTGGGGGCCCATCAGGCTGCCACCTCTTTCTGCCCATCCCAGTGCCAGCCTGCCTCTGTCTGTCTGTCTGCCCGAAGGGGGTTGCTGCTAGTGGGCAGGTGAGCCCAGGGCTGTTCTGTGTCCAGGAAGGCCCCTGCCTCAAGCACTGGCGGGCAGAGCAGAATGGAGAAGATAGTGCTGTGCCTCCCCACCACATAAGGAGAGGCAAGGCCCCCCTGCCATCTCTCTGCCACATGCAGCCCTGACAATGAGAGCTTGTCCCAGGCCATGAGACATTACACAGGTCCCTATGTCACTTTATGTAATAAACCCGTCTGAGAAATGGGCGTGTTTTGACAGATGGATGCGGGAGTGAAAACTCACTGCTCTTGGCCAAACTCAAGCCAAGACCCTGAGATGCTGATGGACCAGGGAGATGTTCCCTCTGGATCCTTCCTCTGGGCACATC
The DNA here is from genome assembly GCA_948474755.1 of Ctenosaura bakeri. NCBI lineage: Eukaryota > Metazoa > Chordata > Lepidosauria > Squamata > Iguanidae > Ctenosaura > Ctenosaura bakeri. The sequence continues at coordinate 377,986 of CAOLHI010001678.1, forward strand.
CTGCCTGCATTACCTTGCTGTTTTCCCAATCAGAACTGGGCATGAGCTGGTCTGGAAACCCACAGAAAGCTCCTCTGGCACACCGGAGGTGTCGCACCAAGCAGCCGATCCATGGCTAGTCCCCCCCTCTCGGCCCTTGTGCTTCTGTCCCACTGGGGTTGGGGCCATTTTGTTGTTCTGGCTGCTACCGTGCGGGAATTTCCTGCCCCAGAGAGGTTCTGGGCATGGCCCCGCATCCCCCTCCTGCTGGAGCCCCACAAGCCCAGGGCCCTCCTTTGCCTGCCTGTCTGTCCATCAGGTGTGACGGAATTGGCCGGCCCGCCTCCTTGAGGGGTGGCCAGGAAGCCAAGTTGGCAGACCCCCAAGGCAGGTGAAGTCATCGCCCAGCCGGGGACTCATCAATCTCGGCAGCGTGGCTGGCACAGCCATCCTCGTCCCATCCTTCCACTTGGCAGGCTGGCCAGCTGAGTCATTCGGGCCACCTTCGTATGCACGCGGGCACGCACACACCCCCACAACCTGTAGAGATGGAGAAGTGAATGAATGAACAGAGCAGGGAGAGTAACTGTTGGCAGGAGCTGCTGCTGCAGTCGCAGCTGTGGGCTTCTCGATGGGCAAGTGGGCAAGCCAAACTTAGCCAAAGCAAGACGGGTAGTGGTAGCCTTGGCTGCCCTGGTGCAGCGTCTCAGGTGGGAGACTCTGGCCTTCCCGTGAGGGGGCGGCATCTGCCCTAAGGAACTCTGCATGCCCAGGGCAGGGAATGCCCCTTAATTTTTAGAGAAGAGGCTGGGGGCTTTCTTTCACCGCCCTTCCACCACCCTGCCTGCCTTTGCCCCCTCTGTGGTTGCATGAGCCCCCTGGCTCTGTGCCTTTTGTGAGTGCCCCTTGTGGGGCTGGGTGACTTAGAATGGGAGCTTTCTGGATTGCCTCTCTGTCCTGGCAGGGGGAGGGGTCCTCCATACTGCTGCAGAGCCCTAGGTCTTTGCCCCCAGCCTGACACCACAGAGCATATCAAGGCCACGGCACCCAATGTAAAGTTGTGTGGGAGCAGAACGTGGTTGGCTAGTGGCTCTGAAACTCTGAGCGACAGGGTCAGCAGCCATGGGTGGTGCAGCCCTTCTCAGAGCCTGGACCGTGGAGCAGGGTGATGTGCTCCCCACATTAAGAAAACAATGCAGGATGTGCACAATGTAGTGCAGGGCTAGACCAGGCGCCCCAGTGGTTGGAGTCATCCAGATGATCTCTATTTATACCCCCATTCTCCCAAAGCAGGACTCAAGATGGCTGGTTTACAAATGGAAATAAGCACAGTAGAATTGAAACAGACAAAGAAGCAATATTACAGATCAAATTTACAGAACGAAAATTGTTTAAAGCATATAATTACAAATGTTAGAAAGCAGTCTAAAAAACAATACAGCTGAAACAGTGCAAGGTGCTTTTTATAAACGTTTTGATTTAGTGTATCAATTAAATAGTATAAAAACTACTTTCAACAATTAAATGATAAAACGTACATTGAGAAACTACCAAAAAAAATTAAGAAAAAGGAAAAAAAACTAGAAACCCTAAAAGCATGCTTTTAAAGCCCTTTCTTTAAACGCCTTTGCTGTTCAGAAGCCTGTCAGAATAAAATGTCTTAATACCTGCTGAGGGAAGGAGAGCTCAACCCCACCCCTACTCCAGGGACGCCATTCTATTTTCTAGGCTGGGTTTTTGGGCAAACCCCTGGTTCCCAGTTCAGGGATGGTGGCAGATCTGGGTTTGCTGCAAAGTCTGGGTGGAATGTGCGGGGGTGGGACCCACAGGACCTCACCAGGAACCCCCTCACCTCGGTCTGGGACTCCTCCACTTTTGGAGCTGCTTGCATCCCTCCTCCTTGGCTCGGTCAGCCCAGCCGGCAGAGCCAGTGAACCGTTTCTGCGCAGGGACGCTGGTGGGTGCTGGAGACGTCATCTCCCAGCAGGTGGTGGAGCGGAGGGGGCTGGCTGGGCACAGCGGCCGCCGGACGCTGAAGATGATGACCATTGGCTTTTGCTTAGTGGTGAGCATGGGGAGGGGAGATGGTGGTGGTGGGAGACGGAGCCCTGGGCGCATGCCGTGTGGCTCCGGCAGAATGTTATCCGCAGCCGGTTCCCGTCCACCCTTCCCCACAGGGCCCGGTCGTCGGAGGTTGGTACCAGGTGCTGGACCGCCTCGTGCCAGGCACAACCCGAGTGGCTGCTCTCCAGAAGATGCTGCTGGACCAGGTGAGTGAAGGTGGGGTGGGGTAGGGGTCCCAAGCTCAGGCTGGCCCCATGTGTGTCTGTTCTGCCATCCATGTGCTGTGGGTCAGGACTCAGCAGCGGTCCCCCAATGTTGCTGGAGCTCCGGGTGGTCTCTGCCTCTTTCCATCCATCCTTGAGAACGATCTGTCCCCCCACTTCCTGACTCTGGCCATTTCCACACCAGACTTTTATAGCGCTATTATCCCACTTTCAACATCCTATGGAATCCTGGGGTTTGCAGTTTCAAGAGGGCCAGTAACTGCGAACCCCAGGATTCCATAGGATGTTGAAAGTGGGATAATAGCGCTATAACTGTCTAGTGCGGAAATGGCCTCTGAAATCTCCTTTCCGGTCCTCATCCACCCTTCCTTTAGCTCAGCCAGTGCTGGTCAGGGTACTTTTGTGGGTGTCACTTTTAGTGACACCCATCGTCCCCCCAACCTACCTCTTTTTTCTTTCTCTCCTCCAGGGCGGCTTTGCCCCCTGCTTCCTTGGGTGTTTCCTGGCTGTGGCAGGAGCTCTCAACGGCCTCTCTCTGGAAGAGAACTGGAGCAAGATCAAGCGGGTAAGTTGGCCCACAGGGGAACAGCGCCCCCCCCCGGGCAAGGGCAGGGCTGGGAGGCTCCGGAGGGAGGGGGGAGGCCACAGAGAGGTTCCCCCTCGGGTGGGGGGCAGGTGCCACCATGGAAAGTGCAGCTTGGGAAGGAAGGGACACCATCTGGCCAAGATTGTCCTCATGCCTCCACCATCGGTTGGCCTAGTGAGGCAAACCATTTCCTGAATGCATTGAGGGTGGGGGGTGAGGTCTGGCTGGACTTCCCCGCCTGTTTCCAGCTCAAAGGCAGAACATCCCACCCCACCACCACCCATTAAGCCTGGCTTAACAGCAGGGCTGTGGCGGCAGGGCAGCATTCGGTCAGGTGGTCTCTGCGGTGTGGGGAGAAGAGAGGGTAGGCTACCCCTGCCAGGATTCCAGCACTGCCTGCAAGCTCCCCGTGCCACCTACCCCCGGCCTGAGAGCCAGACCTTCTTTGCAGCCGTCCCGCCTGGCCCCATCTTATCTTGTTGAGGTGGGGCTCAGCCGCAGCCTCCCCTCCCCAGATGCTCCAACCCCCTCCCTCCCCTGTGCCGCCTGAGCTTCTGAGCCAGCCTTGGGCGGCCCCCTTGGGCAGGGCTTCTGTGGTGGGAGGGTAGGGCATGAGGAAGCTAGCCCTAGATCTCAGCCGGGGAGTTGGTTAGGGGCTCTCTCCTGGATCATGCTGGCCCCAGCGGCGGGGGAAGGACCAGCCATGGGATCCCTGACTCAAAACCTCTCCAAAAAATGATGAAGCTGCTGAGTCAGGGAGTCGCTGGTATCATTGTGGGGCTGGCCTCCACGCAGATCTGTCTCTGTAGGGAGGGGGAGCGTTCCTCTGAAAGCACTGTCCCCCCCACTCTTCCTTGGGCCAGTGGCACCACTCTTTCCGTTCATCTGCATGCTGAGCCTGAATCTCCCCCCACCCCACTTCCTTTAGAGGTCCAGGGGGGACAGGCACCCCCTCCCTCCCCCCTCCCTCCAGATGCCTGTTGGGAAGGCACTCCCCCCCCCGGTTGCTGCCTCCCTTTTCTGTCCCTTTGAGTCTTTCCGCTCACCCTTGCGAGTCTCCTTGAAGTCCCTCCTGGTGTGTCAGAGTCTCTTCCCCCCCCACTGGCACGCGGACTCCTGAGTCCTTGCCAGGGAACAGCCCTTGCTTGCGCTGACAGTGCCGGGGGGGGGTGTTGGATAGAACAAGGGTGCTTTTAGAAAGGAAGGAAGTGGACGTGGCAGAACAAAGGGAAGCTATGGGAGACCCCTCGCCCCCTCCTGCCCCCCCACAGTCTGTATGGAAGGCAGTTAGGGGTTCCTCAGTGAAGTGGGGAGGGGTCTCTGCCCCCATTGAGTTGTCTTCCTGGCCACTGGCTTCCCCAGCTTGGAAAGCCCACAAGAGATGGGGGCCTTGGCCCTCCTCTTCCTCTTGTGGAGGGGGGCTTCCCATGGGGGAGGCGTTTGGCTGGCTAATCCGACTTCAGGGCTCCTCCCGAGATGCTCTGGAGAGAGGCAGCACCATTGTTCTCTGGCTGCTGGGACCTCTCACCCCACCATGTTCTGCTGGCACTGGATGATGCTGAGGTGGGGTGGGGATCAGCTGATTACGTGCTCTGGCTCCATCCCCCCTCCAAGGACCCCCACCCCCCAGCTCAAGCAGGCCTTTTGCACCACAGTGTCCTCTTTCTCTTTGACTGCCTGACCTCCCTCTTCGCTTCCTGGTCCACCCGGAGGGACATGGGCTGCCCCCTTGCCCACTTGCTCCCCAATCAGTGTGGCTGAGTCACCCCCAGACTGGCCTGCCTGAGGGGTCCAACCGGCTCAGCCTCCCGGCTTCCTCCGCTTTGTATTAACGAAAGGCGTGCGAGGCGAGAGGCCTTTGCGAGATCCCCCCATCTCTGTTTGTCCAGCAAAGCACTTCCCGGCCTCGGATGGGTCTGTGTGGAGCAGCGAACGCCATGGTGTGTTTGCTCAGCAGAGATGACTCATGGAAGAGAACCTTTGGAGGCACCTGCCTGCCTTCCTGCCTTCTTCTCAGGAAGTTTGAGGGAGATGATGGAGGGGCTGAAGGGGCCCTAACCCAAAAGAGCCCCATCTCCCCAAAGTTCTGAGTCAGATGGGACCCCCGAAGTGGGACATTAACACAGCTTTGTGGGTGCATGGGTGCACACAGAGACCCCAGAACCCACTTACACAAGAGCCTCTGGCTGTTTTCTGGCTGAAATGGAGGGCAGGGGGACTGGTCTCTCTGGGACCCCCTGGTGCCAAACAGCCCACTGCCTCAGCCTGGTGGCTGCCCAAATCCTTCTGCTGTGGGACTGCTGCTGGTGCTGCTCAGCCCAAGGAGACCAGCAAGGTACTTTGCAGAGACCAGGCATGGATCCAGCGCCATTTCTTCCACCTGCCCCCCCGCCCCAGGAAGGCTGTCTGTCCACCCGGCTGCAATAGGGAAATCTCCCCTTGCTTCCAGGGGGGGGTCAGGCCCCACCTGTTGAGCTGGCAGCACAGGTCTCTTCCCCCAGAAGCCCGCATGGGGAGTGGGCAGAGTCTCCTCTCCTGATGGGTTTGAGTGACAGAGGGGGGCTGGAGTCAGCTCGAGTGGCCACCTCCAGCTATCCAAGGTCTCAGGCCAGTGCCTCCCTTAGCCCTGCGGATTCTCGTCCAACACTCACCGGGCCTGACTGTTTCTCTTCCAGAGAGAAGAGTGTATACACTCAGAGTAGGGGTCATGGGAATGCTTTCACACACTCACTAGGGCTCAGTCCTCTGGAATCCTGGGATTTGCGTTTTGTTGTTGTTACCTGCCCTCAACTTACAGCCCCCTCTGCATGAGAGATCCCAAGAGGCACCCCACCCCATCCACGCCCTTGCTCACGTCTTGCAAACACAGGGCAGCAGCCTTAATGGCTTTCGTGATGGAGTCCATCTGTCTGCAATGCCGTCTTCCTCTTTTTCTACCACCTTCCACCTTCTTCCCAAGCATTATTGTCTTTTCTAAGGAATCGGCCAAAGTACGACAGCCCCAATTTAGTCCTCTTGGCTTCTAGGGAAAGTTCAGGCTTTGTTTGCTCCAGGACCCATTCATTTCTCTTCTTAGCAGTCTGTGGTATCTGCAGAACTCTCCTCCAGTTGATTTTCTTTCTGTCAACTTTCTCCACTGTCCAGCTTTCACAACTGTACATAAAAATTGGAAATAGAATGGCGTGGACAATGGTAGTATTGATTACTGGTACATGTTTGCACTATGGCATCTTGCCTAGTTCCTTCATAGCAGGCCTTCCAAGTCTCCTTCTGATTTCTTGACTACAGATTTGCAGTTTAGGGAGCGGTATTTAGAATTGTCGGCTGGTGAGCTCTAGTGCCTAGCGGACTGCAGATCCCAGGATTCCAGGGAATGCAGCCAGTGACGTTGAAGTGGAGCTTGGTTAGCTCCGTAATTGTGTTGAGTGAAAGGGCCCTTCTTGTCAGTGGCTTCTGGTCTGACCTCTTCTCGCCCCCACATGCTCTTCGGCCTCAGTCACACCTGCCGGCCTCGGCTGCCCTTTGCCCCTGGTATACGGCCTGGATGGGGCTGCACCTTGGACAGTCCGGCACCCTCCAGCTGGTCTGTGGGGCACCTGTGCCAGGGCAGATTTGGATTTAAGCAGCTCCCCAAAAAGGAGTGAGCAGTGCTGGCCCTCCAAGTGCTGCTCTTGGAAGTGCAGCTCCCAGCATCCCTGTGTGGCTAGGGCTGACAGGGGCCACCGTGCCTGCCTCTGACAAGCCTCGGTTGTTTAGTAGCCAGTGAGTGAACTGGCCTGCCAGCCTCCCAAGTCCCAGGAGGTAGCAGAAGGGGCAGGTGGGCAGATGGTTGGGCTGGCCTGGGCTTCACATGGGTGTCTTTCTGGACTCACACAGAAACACAACACTCCCCCCCCCATTGATCTCTTGCAGGACTACACGGACACCTTGATTACCAACTATTACGTGAGTGCCAGCACCACCCCTGCCCCCCTCCCCTGGAATCAGTGGGACTGTGCTAGGAGGTTTGGATATGGGAGGAGGCCCTGTCGGCCCTCTCCTTTTGGCCTCTGCTGCTCCTCACTGGTGGCCCCACCTGGCCATCTCTCTCTTTCTCTCTCATTCTCTCAGATCTGGCCGGCTGTACAGGTGGCAAATTTCTACTTTGTCCCCTTGAACCACAGGTATGCTGCAGATTTGGGCCCCCACCCACAGACCCCTCTGCTTGGCTGCCCTACTTTTGCCTGACCTTTGCCTCTTCTCCTCTCCCCCATCCCAGGCTGGCTGTGGTCCAGTGTGTGGCCATCGTCTGGAACGCCTACCTCTCCTGGAAGGCCAACCAGCTGTGAACTGACAGCGCATCGGAGGGGGCACTGAGAGAGGACCCTCCCTTGGATTCTGACACAGCTGCTGCTGCGCCCCATCACCATCTGCCCTGAGCCCCCCACACACACACTGCCCAGGCCCCCTCCAGCAAGAGGGCAGGCTTCTCACGGAACCACCACCACCTCCAAGCCACCTTCAGGGGCTGTCCAGGCAGTATCTGACTAGCTGGAGTAGGCTACAGAGCCCCTCTGCTCTTAGAATTGGGAGGGGGATGTATGACGGTTCCTGGCACTCAGCTTCTGCTGCAGATTTGGGCAGCCTCGTCTCAGGGACACATGGCAGGGGTGGGCTAGATGACCTCTTGGGGTCCCTTCCAACTCTTGAGATTCTGAGTCCCCTGGACAGTTAGCCACTCTGCCTGCTTGGCCTGGTTCAGGGAGTTTCTCAGGGGGCCAGGAAGTGGCTTTCTTCAGCACCCACCTGGGGCCTCCTGTCTGGGCTCTTGCTCCCCCACTTGGGCTGGCCAGGGAGGGGAACCGAGGGTTCTGGCCGCCTTCTGTTGGCAAGACCCCCAGGAGCCTCGTGGCTGGGACAGGCCTTCTCCTCCCTTCCTTCTGGCAGCCCCCTTGGCCACGGTGGGCAGTGTTTTAGGCAGGGGGGTCTTGCATGGAATAAACTGGCTGTGACCCTCCCTTGGCCTGGCTTCCTGGACTTTGTGCCTCTGGGTGCTGCTGCAGGAGAAACCATTGCCCCTCCCCAGTCATCACTCCAGCATGGAGGGGGCTCTTACTGGGGGGGCCCAGCACAAGGGGGGCAGAACGTGCCCAGGGGTTGCCAGGATGGGCTCCCCACTGCTCTGCTCCTCTTTCCTGAGGGAGTTCCCTGCTTGGTGAGGAGGGGGTGACTTAAAGGGCTTTGGAATGGTGGAGTGGGGGACCACCAGCAAACCTCTGGGGTGGGTACTAGAGGGAACCGTCTTAAAGGTAGAGGGGGGAGGCAGCACACGTGAATCTCCCACTTGCTTAGCTCCCCTTTCTCTCCAGGTGGGACCTGGACCTTCCTCTCTGCCAGGTGAAAGGTGGCTGCCTCCTCTGGGAGGAGACGGTGGGGTTGGACTTGTCCCCCCCATTCCCCTTCCTGCCACCAACCCTCCTCCACCCCCTCCGTGGGGTATCCTGGGATGGGGAAGTTGGGGAGGAGAGGTGCCCCCTTCCATATCCCTTTTGCACTCAGTGCACATTGACTTTGCTCCCCAAAAGTGGTCCTGGCCCCCTCTGGCCCTTCGCGCAATCTGTTGGAGTCCGCACTGCCCTAACAGTCCTTAATCTGCGGGGTGGGGGTCGACACTCCCACCTGGCCTCCTGGGAGCCACCCCCCCCCGTCTCGAGATGTTTCCCCTTTCTGGTCCCCCGCGGCCCGTTCTTCCGGGAGGGGGCCCCTGGTCCGAGAGGAGCGCGCGCCTTCTCCTCCTCGGGTTCCAGCACCGCTTGAGGGGGGCCGAGCTGGACCCCTGCCTGGAGCGCCCCCTCCCAGCCCTGCGGCGGGGGTCGCGTGTTTCAGAGTGGAGGGGGCGTCCGGAGGTCCCGCTCGGAGGCTGGGAGGGGCGGTCGGAGGAGCGCGGCTGTGGCGGCGGAGGGGCGAGGAGTCTTCCGCCGCCGTCCCTCCCTCCCTCGCCCCCCGCCAGGCGCCAGGCCGGTCCCAGGAGGGTCCCCGCCCCGCTCCATCGGCAATCAGCCCGCGTCGCCCCCGCTGACGTCAATGGAGCTCCCGGCCGGCCGGCGGCGGCGGCTCCGGCTCCCTCTATAAAAAGCGGCGGCCAGGAGCGGCGGCGGCGGCGCCTCGTTCGCGGTTCCCTCTTCCTCGCCGAGGCGCGCCGGGGGAGAGCGGATCCTGTCCCCGGGCGCGGCCAGGACGGAGCCCGGCGGCCCCCGGGAGGGAAGGAGGGCCGGCAGGCAGGCGGGAAGGCAGGGACCGCGAGGCCGGTGCCGCCGCCTGCTGGATTCTGCGCCCGCGGAGCGCCCCGGCGGAGTCGGATCGTCCCGCAGTTGGGCTCCGCTCGGCTGAGCGTCCCGTGAGCGGCGCCCTTCTCCGGGGAGGATGAGGTGGCCGCGGGTTCCCGTCGTCCTCGTGGCCGCGCTCCTGCTCCTCTCCCCGCCCGCCCGCGGCCTCAGGCCGCTCCCGGACCTCGGCGGCGCCGGCGGAAGCAGCGCCCCGACGGCGGGCGACTCGGGCCTCCGCCCGCGGCGGCTGCTGCTGCTGCTCTTTCGCCAGGCCTGGCAAGACCCCGCCCCCGCCCCCGGCCCGTGGCTTCTCCGTGGCCCGCTGTCCGCCTGGGGCCCCCCGCCGCTCCGAGCCCCGGGCCAGCCGAGCGAGCGTCCGAAGCGCCACCCGCCGCCGCCGCCGCCCGCGGACCAGCCGCCGCTCTCCATCGACCTGACCTTCCACCTCCTCCGGCAGATGATGGAGATCTCCCGGGCGCAGAGCCAGCAGGCGCAGGCCCGCCTCAACCGCCTCCTCCTCGACTCGGTCGGCAAATAGAGAGAGGACGGCCCCGCGCCCCACCACCGCCGCCCCCGGAGGAGACGCGGCCCGGGGAGGAAGCGAGAGGGGCCCGGGACGCTTTCTTGCCAATAAACGCCTCTTGGGAGACCACCGGCGTCTGAGTGCGCGGGGAGGGGAGGGGAGGGGGCGGAGGGCCCTCCTGGTCAGTCGCGTGGGGGGAGGGATTCAGGGGGAGGAAGGTGCTGCTCCCCCTTTTACAGGCCCAGAAGAGACGGATGGCGTCGGAGGCGGCAAGGGGGGCAGCTCGGGCTCGACGGGGGGTGCCGTGGCGGCGCAGAGAAGCCCAGCGAGGCCGGGGCGGGGCGGCCGGGATAAACCGAGGGCTCTCCGGGTCTCCTCGGAGTACAACAGCTGCCCTCCCCCCGGTCGCGGGCCCTGACGGCCGGGGCTGATGGGAGTTGCAGTCCAAGAGGTCCCGCAAAGCGGGGAGCGGGGCCGCCTCTGCCCGACCGAGCTTCCGGCTGCTTCTCCAGGCGATCTCTCGGCCTTTGGCGAAGCAGCCGCGATCGCCCCTCCCGGGCCCACGGGCAGCCGCGTCCTCGGGAGGGCGGGGGCTGCTCCAGCACCACGGACAGCGGCGGCAGACGCAGCCCGGAGCCGGGAGGCGAGGCGGAGGCGTCCCGGCCGTCCCTACATCCCTGGGCCTTTGAGGCGCAGAGGGGGTCGCCGGGCTGGGGCGGAGTCGGGGAAGGGGGTCAGGGGAGGGAAGCCCCCCAAGGGTGCCGTGGGGTCCGCCCTCGCCCTGGCGAAACTGGCGCTCTTGCCGCGCTTCGCCTCCCCCTCCTGCGCAGAAGAGGGCGCGAGGCCTCCGTGCTCCCCCCTCCCGCAGAGCCGCGTACTTCGGGAGCAGGAGGCCCCCTTTCTGTGGTCTTCAGAGAGGTCAGCGCCCGGGGGTCGCAGAATGGATCGGAACTACCACTCACGCCGTGGCGGGGGGCGCGCGTGAAGCGGGAGGCCCCCCGGGGGGAGGAATGCCCGGTTCCGCAACTACGAGGATGGGGAATGAAGACGGTGCCCCCCCCGCCGGAAATTTCCCTTCGAGCCCCTGGCCCTGATCCGGAGGCGGCGGCAGGGGGGGGCTTTACAGGGACCGGCGGCGGTGCGTTTGGCTCCTTCGCACAGGCGTCACCAGCGAACGTGAAAGAAGGGGGGCGTTCTCTGAACTTTTACACCGCGGACGTGTTTTTCTGGAAGGACACCGTTTGGGTCGGAGAAAGCCCCCGAGATGCAGGATGGGGGAGAGTTCTGGTGGGGCCACCCCGAGTACCGGCTCTGGCGGCAGAGGTCAGCCGGGACTCTTGAGAAAAGCTCCGAGGCCCGGCTGCAAGTAACTAGTTACAAACGGATTCTCTTTGCCAAAAGCAGGGGTATCCCTACACCACGTGGCAAGGGTAACCCGAGGAAAGACAACACGTAACCGTTTCCTGCACTTTGCGGGTGCCGGAGGGGGTTCGTTCCTGCCCCCTGCCCCGCTATGGGTGCTGCCGAGGCGGGGCGCCTGCATTAGAGCCCAAAAAGGCCGCTTGCGGCATGCTGAGGCCAGCACCGGGAATAATGAAATTATTTTGGTTACACCTGAGGAATTGAAAAATGAATTAAAAAATAAAAATACCTGTGAAGCAATTGCAACCGTGGTAGCAGCTCTTTTGTGTGTGTGCGTTTTCCGGCCGTAATTTTATTTGGGTTTGTTTCTGCATTTCAGGCCTGCCTCTCTCAACATTTTTTACCCTGGAAGGACTCTTTTCAGATCTAAAAATTATTGCATTTGCAGCCCCAAAAAAAAAAAAAAAAATCCAAAGTGTTCCGCAGAACCGTGGTTGAGAAGCCCTGGTTTGGAGAGTAACTTTGCGCGCCCTGAAGCGGCGGAGGCTTTCTCTCTCTCTGGGGCTGGATCAGTAAAACGCCTTTCCATCTGAGAGCGACCCCCACCCCAGCGCCTCTGCCGGCTTCTCCCCCGACCCCCTGCACCCCCGGGCTCTCATGGACCAGCCCCTCAGTCCGGTTAGTGCCTTCGGAGCGGAGGGCGTCATCTTCCAGCCGGCTTCCGGGGAGAACTCCAGGGGACGACCAAGTGCGCCCCTGGGGGGGGGGGTGGGCCGGGGCCGCGCTGCTCTCTGGGGCCGCACGGAGGCGACAGCGACAGCCGGGGCGGGGAGGCCATCAAAGGCCAGGACGGAGCGCCCCCTCCTCCCTCCTTGCGGTTGCGCAGCTGATCCCGGTCGCAAACGCCGCCCCTTCTTGGTGCGCCCCAGAAGGTACCCAGCCGCCCTCGCGCCCCCCTCCCGCTGCGGTGCCCGCGAAAGCCCCGAGGCCCGTGCAAAGGGGGTCCGGACCGTAGCCTCCGCTCCCTGCGGACCCTTCCTCAGGGCCGGGGTCCCCTCGCCACGGCGCTTGTTGGGATCCCGCAGCCCCCTCCCTCGCCCCGCCAAATCCCCTTGCCGGGCCGTCTCGCATTCAGAGCTTCCAGGGTGCCTGGACGTCCTCCGCCTGAGGAAGGATGCTAAAAAGGGTGGGAGAGGAGGGGCGAGGGCGCGGGCAGCAAAGCGGGGCGGAGAGGCGCGAATCCCCCCAGTCAGAGGATGGACGTGGGCGGCGGAAGTAGCGCGGCCCCTCTTCCCGATGCAGACACGCGCAGGCAGGCGGCAGGGATCGCGGTGGTCTCTGGGGGGGCCCTGCCACTGTCCCCCCACCGTTCACTGAACTCCTCCAGTTGGGAGAGCAGCCCCCTCCCCCAGCCCCGGGGGCAGCCCGAACGGAAAGCGCGCCCTCCTCCGCCAGAGAGCGGCGCGTCCGGCGCTGGAAGGCAGCGACTTCCTGGGAAACGCTGGCGGGGAGGCTCCGCTCGTGCGGCCGGGGGGCGGCGGAAGAGTGGCCGCATCTAGAAGGGGGAGAGAGACGGTGGCTTCCTTCAAAAAAATAATATCTGACCCTTTAGCGGGGGCTGCTGGGCATGGGGGGGCAGGAGGAGGAGGAGCCGCGGGCGACAGGAGGAAGGGGCTTTGGAAAACTCGCCTCCCCCTTTGGGACCAGGGAGACCCCACGGGAGGCACGGGGATGCCAGACCCTCCCTACATACTTTCGAACCCCCTCCCCGAGGGGGCGACTTTGCCCAACTAGCCCCAGGCAGGTGCCCCTCGCCAAGGGAAGGGGCTCCGAGAGGCCCCACCCGCCCCCGGGGACCCCTCCCAAATCACCCTCGGCCGAGGAAACTTCAGCAAAGACACCGCAAAGTTTATTCTCTCAACAATTGCACAGCCGAAGGGAGTGTGAGTGAGGTGTGGAGGAGTATGAAAAATATGGAGAGGGGAATAAGGGAGAATTTCAACCGCTGAGGGGGCTCCAGCCAGTGGGGGGAGGGGCTCTTCTCCTGCTGCCCAGAGGGCGACTCCTCAGTGCTGACCTGGAGAGGGGTTGAAGAGCAGGCATTACCAGGGTGCACAATGGGGTCAGGCTGTGTGTCCCCCCGTGGGGTCCCACCTGGGGCTTACCCGCTGGAAAGAACCCAGACAGCCCTCTGAGTCTGGGCAACCCCAAAGTGCCAGGAGGGCTTGACGAGGGGCGGGGGAGTCCCAGGAGAGACGCTGGGAAAATGGCATCAAGGAGTGGGAGCATAGGAAGGCAAGGACCTGGCCGCAAAGCCCCCCCCCTTTCCAGACTCCTGCTTCCGGGGGGGGCTGCTGCAAGGGAGCTGCCCAGCCTGATCTTGGCATCCCAGCCCCCGCGCCCCGCAGATGCTTCTGCCCACAAGCCCCCCCCTTTTGCCTCTGGGGCGGTCTCCTCTCCCCCCGCACCAACCGTGGGGCCTCTGAGAGGGAGCCCCTTTCGCAAACGAGGGAGGCAGCCACATTTTGGGAGCGGGGAGGCAGGAGGGCAGGCGATGGGGCGCTGTAGCCACGGCCTCCCGATGGTGTGCCCCCTCCCAGCCGAGAGAATTCTGGCCCCTCGGGTGTCCCCCAAGACTTTTGGTCTCCTCAAGACAAACAGAGCGGGTCTAGGGGGCGAGGGGCCTTCACGAGGGTTGCCCGTTGGGGTGGGGGCACTTACCGTGGGAGGCCCCGGCTGGCTTTGGCCTGGAGGGTTTGGAGGGGCTGGCTCCGTCTAGGACGAGAAAGAGCGGCCTGAGGGGAAGACTCAGGGCTGAGCGGCGGGGACGGGGGCAACCCGTTGGGAGGCTAGGCGAGGGGCAAGGCAGAGGCCCCCACCCTCACCCTCACTGGCTCCAGGGAGAGTTTGGCCAGACAGCGGCCTCCTTCCCTCCTCCCTTCCGCGCTGCGGGTTGCCTGCGGGGCCAGCTCCAGCCCTGGGGCCCTGGCGAGGCTGGAGGGCGGGCAGGAGGCACCCGGCGACCCCTAGTTGGACTGGGGAGGGGGGCCCAGGGACACACTGAGTCCTGCACGCTCTCCCAAGAAAACGCACGAAAGCGTGGCAGGAGAACGAGAAGGACGCGGGAGGAACTAGCCAAGGCCGGAAGGGAGCCCGGCAGCGGGCGGCAGCGCCATTAGCCTGCGGGACCCCATGCTACAGGATGACGGGAAGCACAGAAGGCCGAAGGGGACGCGCGCGCCCCGCGGCTCCTTCCTCGGGCAACCAGGAGCGCCCCCTCCTCGGCACAGGGGAAGAAGTGGGGTGACGGCGTCCCCCAACCAGACAGGGGGGCAGAAACCTCATCGCCGTCAGCTGCGTCCTGCTCCACGGGCGCTCTTCTGGCCCCGAGCAGGTCGGGAGGCGCCTCCATCGGAAGCTTCCGGGCCGGGATCGGGGCCAGTCCAGCAGCCAGACCCCGGGGCGTCCGCCCCTCCCTCCTCCCTCCTCAGGGAGATCACTTCCTGCTCTACCAATGCTGGGGGAGGCTCGCGGGGGCACTCTCTGCACGAGACAGAGAAGAGATCTGGACCATGAGCGAAGCCCCCGCGCCCACCCCACCCCCTCCCCTCCCCTCCCACCCCCCGGCCGGACTCACCTTCGGTCGCTTCGGGGCCGTCCGTGCCCTCCGGGTGCTCCTCCTCCCCCGCTTCGCCCCCTCCCTCGGGGCCCAATCCTTCCGGTTCGGCGTCTTCCCCAAGGGGTTCTGAGGGCAGGAGGGGGAGGCGGAGAGAAGGAAAAGGGAGACAAAGTGCTTTTCTCGCTGTTCTAGATTTCCCTCTCCCGATTTTCCCCTCTGTTTCTGTGCCCCCCCCCAGCTCCACCCTTGCCTGCGAGAAACCACAACCAAATTCGGGCAATTGGGGGAGGGGAGAATCGGTTCCAAAGGCAGCCCACTCCTCTCTATTCGCGTGTGAGCTCCCCCAGGGGTAGACGAACCCCGGGTCGCCCTCTCTCCCCCGCCCCCAGATCCCTCCCTGACAAGCAGCCGAAGTTAGACCGGCAAGCCGCCCCCCCCCCCCGGGAGGAGAGGCTCTGGGACTTTGCGCTGCCTTTGGAGACACTGGCCCGCAAGCCGGGGGGGGGTCCTCTCGTGAGGACCCGGCTTGCCGCGGCCGGGAGGGCTTCGCCAGATCCGCCCGGAGTCTCTCCGGAGCCGGGGAGGAACTCCGCGCCCGGACCAGTTCCGCGGGGCCCGCGAGGCGGCGGTGGCTACCCGGCTGCCCTCGCGGCCCGGTCGCTCCTCTGCTGGGCCGTGGGAAGGGCCCCGGAGGCCTTGAAGAGGGACCGCCGGAGCCCCCTCCCACGGGCGCCCGGGGGCCCAGAGGTCTGTCGGCGCGGCTGCAGCGCTAGGATTCCGCTTCCACCGCCACGCCTGCCTCGCCCCGTGGGCTCCGGGGACCGAGAGCGGAGGAAGGGCGGCCGGTCAGGCCTCCGCGCTCCCCGGACTGGCGCCGCCCTGCTTCGGGCGCCTCGCGAGAGACGGAGCCGCGGCTCCCGGGGGAGAAGCAAGAGGCCGCGGGTGGGTCCCGTCAAGGAGGCCCCCGGCGGAGGACGGATCTGGACGGAGCGTTGGAACGGAACCTCCTGGCGGGAAGAGCGGGTCGGCCCTGGAAGCCGCTGCCCCAGAGGCGGCGGGGCCTCCTCCTCCGGTCCTCTCCCGAAAGGGGCTTGGACAGCTCCCTGCTGCTGGGGGGGGCTCTTGCTGGGGACCCCGCATGGGAGGGAGGGTTGGATCTGGCGGCCCCCGAGGCCCCGTCCGCTCTGTGAGTCCCTGGTTTCACTAGTGCGGTAGACGCCGTTCGGAGGAGCCCGGCAGTCCGAGGCCGCAGAAGGGGGCTGTCTTGGGCTCTGGGCGCCCCCCTTTAAGGCGGCGGTTGGAGCAGCCGCGGCGGAGGGCAGCGGGGGGCGGGGTGAGAGGGGTGGCCAACGAGCTCTATGAGGAAAGGGCTCGGTAAGGCCTTGATAAGCGGGCCACCGTATTCTTGCAGAGAAGCTAATAAAATGTGGGTTAGACAAAGCTACTGTTAGGTGGATTTGTAATTGGTTGACCCACCGAACCCAAAGGGCGCTCCTCACCAATGGGTCCCCTTCATTCTGGAAAGAAGTGACTTTGGGGGGTGCCACAGGGCTATGCAATATCTTCGTCAATGACTTGGGCTAGGGAGTAGAGAGCATGCTGATCAAATTTGCAGATGACACCCAATTGGGAGGAGCTGCTAATACGCTAGAGGACAGGATCAGAATTCAAAACGACCTGGACAGATTGGAGAGCTGGGCCAAGGCTAAGAGAATGCATTTCAGCAGAGAGAAGTGGAAGGTCCTACACTTAGGCAGAGAAAATGGAAGGCACGAATATAGGATGGGGGACACTTGACTGAATGTGATTACATGTGAAAGGGATCTAGGAGTCTTGGCGGACCACAAGCTGAACATGAGTCAGCCGTGTGATGCGGCAGCTTAAAAAGCCAATGTGATTCTATGCTTCAACAACGGATAGTATTTTGGTTTGGTCAAATCCCAACTGGCGTAATATGTGTCCATTTCTGGGCACCACAGTCAAGGACAAGCTGGAAGAGGTCCAGAGGAGGGCGACCAAAAGGGCAGAAGGCCTGGAAACCATGAAGGAAACCTATGAGGAGCAGCTTAGGGAGCTGGGGGTGTTTAACCCGGAGAAGGGAAGGTTAAGACGACAGCCATGTTTAAATATTTGCAGGGATCTCATACAGAGGATGGAGGAAGCTTGTTTTCTGCTGCTCCAGAGAGGAGGGCGTGGAGCAAGGGCTTCAGGAAAAGAGATTCCAGCGTGGAATCTGCTGCGGCCTCCGTGGAGTCGGGGGAGTCTCCTCCTTCCTGGAGGTTTTCAGAGAGAGGCTGTCGAGGGGGGGGTAGCTGGGGTGCCTTGAGTGCCTCTTCCTGCAGGGCAGAAGGGGCTGGGGCTGGGGGCCCCTTTGAGGCCTCTCCCAATTTTCATGACTCTGTGCAAGGCTGAAAGATCTGGGCACGTTCCGCTTGGTAAAGAGAAGACTTAAGCACACTCTTTAAGGGGGGGGGCTGTTCCCTGCTGCCCCAGAGGGGAGGGCCGGGTCTAAGGGCTTGAAGTCGCAGGAGAGTGGATTTCAGTTGAACGCCAGAAGGAACTTCCTGACAACGAGAGCAGTTCCGCGGTGGAACCAGCTGCCCAGAGAGGTGAGGTGGGGGCCCTTTTTTTCTGGGTATCTCCCAAAAGAGGCTGGGGAGCTCCCCGCTGCTGGGGGGAAATGCTGCCCTGAGCAAGGGGTTGGACTCCGCGGCCTCCGGGACCCCTTCCAGCCCTCGGAGTCTCTCCTTCAGCGGCGCCCCCCCGGCCAGAGCCCGCTCCCCGCCCTCCCCCCGCACGTGCAAGGCGTTCTGGGCCGAGGGGAGACCAGGCAGAGAGCCGCCCATGGCGAGAGCCCCCCGAAGAAAGACGGACGTGGCAAAGCTGGGGGCGGCGGGAGCCTGGCCTCCCCCGCCCGCTGCGGGCGACCCCCTTCCTGCCCCTCACCCGCCTGGAAGTCGATGGTCCTCAGCATCTCGGCCACGTGGTCCACGCTGACGGAGAAGCGGTCCATGCTGTCGTAGCCGGGCTCCGGGCGGCTGCTCATCGACACCTTGGACATCTCCGTGATCCTGGGGCGGGGGGCGGGGAGGGTCCGCACGGGGGTCCCAGTGAGCTCACGGGACTCGCGCTCTGGAAGCAAGCCAGGGCCCTTCCCACGGGCTTCTTTGCAAGTGCAGGGGGGAAAGGGGGGCACTCTCCCTGTAACTCCCAGCGTCCCCCTCCCAGTCTGCTCCACCCCGGCCACCCCATCGCCTGCCCTCCCAAACCTTAGTCCCGGAGTCTGGGGTGGGCCCTCAGGGTGGGCCAGGGCCTGCGGGCTGCAAGGAGGAAAGGGCGCGGGGCAGAGACCCTCTGGGCCACTCACTTTTGGATCAGCTCCTTCGACTGCTGCAGGGAGAGAAGAAAGGCGGGGCGGGGCGGGGGTCAGCACCGTCCTCTGGCGGCGCGGTCCCGGGGTCGGCGCAAGACCCCTCCCCTCCCCCCTCCGCCACCGCCGCTTGCCTGGAGGAAGAGGGCCATCTGGGGCTCCTCCATGGACTGGATGGCTGACTCGACCAGCTTGGAGGAGAGCTCGAGGTGGTCGCCGTACTGGCGGATGAGGGTCCGAACCCGCTGGACCTTCTCGTCCTGCTCGCGCCCGACCTCGGCCAGCAGCTCCTTCTTCCGCTCCTCCAGGACGGCGTACAGCGAGTCGAAGCGGAGGCAGAGGTGCTGCTTCTGCCGCCGCGCATTGTCCTGCGGGGGCGGGGGGCGGGAGGGGGTGAGCGAGGAGGCGACCCCTTCTCCCTCCCCGCCCCTCTCCCTCCCCGGCCGGAGGAGGGAGGGGAGCTGCGGGAGGCCGGAGGCCGGGGGCGGGGACCCTCCCTCCTCTCCTCCCCCCCTCCTCCCTCCTCCCTCCTCCCTCCCTCCTAGCCCACCTCGATGCTCTTGCAGATCTCCTCCATCTGCGTGATGATGGCCTGGATCCGGTCGTTGCCGGCCACCAGCATGGCGATGCCGTCGCTCAGCTCTCCCTGCGGGGGGGCACGGAGGGAGAGGGCCCGGTGGGTGCCCCAGTCCAGAGGGGGCCTCTGAGGGGGAGGGAGGGGGGAGGAGGCCCAGGGAGGGGGCTCCCCACCCCAACGCCGGATCCCCGGCAGCCCACCGCCTCTCCTTCCAGCCGGTGGAGCGAGTTCAAGAAAACTGCTGGGGGGGCTCTTTCCTTTCCGGAGTCCGAGGCGGCGGAGGAGGGCGGCGCTCCGGGGAAAAAGTGGATGGCGGCTGAAGGCACCCCCCCCGCGGGCCAGGCCACCGGCGCTCCCCGGGTGACAGCGGCCGGTCCACAGCCCCATGGCTAACCCGCAGCCCCACCACCCCACAATCCGCACACGCCCCCTTTGTGCCCCCCGCCAGCCGCCTCGTCCCCCCACGATTCCCACTCCGGCCTTCAGCCGCCCGCGCACCTTCTGGCGCTTGTAGACGTTGGTCATGGGGGCGACCTCGCAGTCCTTATGCGCCCCGAAGACTTTGCACATGGAGCAGGTGGGGGTCTCGCAAGTCAGGCAGTAGATGTTGATCTTCTCGTCCTCGTGCTCCTCGCACATCAGCTGCTGCTCCGCCTTGGCGTGGAGGGGCCTGGCCGGCGGGAGGGGGGAGGCGAGCAGAGGAGGCGGCTGTGGGTCCCCGCAGGCAGTGCCGCCTCCCGCGCCCCACCCGTCGCCCTCCCCAAGGCCAACAGGGGGTCACCCGCTGGCCTTGGCTCCGCTTTCTCTCGCCTTCCCCCTGCCCGCCAATCCTGGGGAGCACCGGGCGCCACTGGCAGGAGGGAGGGGGCACCCCGCCGGGTGGGCCCAAAGGGGAACTAGGACGCCCCCCACCCACGCCGCCCTCCGGAGAAAGGGGCCCGGCCCCCACTGGCTGCTGCACCTTACCGGGCGGATTCCTGCTTGTAGATGTCGATGATGTTTTCCACCAGGAGGTTCCGCTGCAGACCGTAGACGCCGTGCCGGTCCAGAACGACCTCATGCCGGCAGGAGGGGCACCGGAACCGGCCCCCCGACGACACCGAGGTCGACCCCCGCGACTGCCAGAGAGGGTTGGAGGCCTGCGGGGCGAGCGGGGGCGGTCAGAGGGCGAGTCCAAAGAAAGGCCGCCGAGCAGGCGGGGAGGCTGGGTGGACACCCCCTCCTTCCCTCCCTCTTCTCCCCCGTCACAGAGGGAGCGCCCACTCTAGCCTGCCTGCCGACCGAGAGCGCGCGCGTGCGGAAACCCCGAGGCCAGGCCCGGTGGGGCGCCGCCTCCTCCGCAGCTGTCGGAAGAGCAAGGCGCGGGGTCGTGTCCAGAGCGGCGGGGCTGTCAGAATGGCGGGGAGAAGGCTTGTGGGGGCGCGGGAGGCGTCGAAAGATGCAGGGGTCGCTTCGCTCATCTTTCCCTTTCCCTCCCAAAGCGCCCCCCCTTAACTGCCCTTCAGTGCCCAGCAGCCGGCCCGAAGAGTCAAATGGCCCCGAAGGGAGGGAGCCAGCGAGGCAGAAGCCCGCCGTAAAAGAACCACGCTCTAGATCCGGGTTCCTGCCCCTCCCAAAAATGTACTCCAGAAAGCCCGTACGGGAGTCCGGCCACTCCCGAGTCGGCCAAGCCAACGCAGTCAAGCCACAAGCCGAGGACCTTCCGCGGAAACCCCACGGACGCGGTGGGACGCGCTTTCCGCGACTCGGCCAGCCGGTCTGTCCGGGGTGGAGAATCCTCCGCGCCGGTCTCTTACAGCCCTTAGAAAGTTACGACCTTAGAAAGTCACTTTTTAGAAGTTCATAGTTACAGTTCCTGTTCCAAGCGCTGCCCCTCCAAAAAAACACTACGCGTGCAATTATTGAAGCAATTTTTCCTTCAAGTTTCTCCCCTCCGGTTCCGCCAGGGGGGAAGGTGGGGCTCCCCAGAGACCCTGCAGTCCACCGGCCTGGAGTTCGAAACAGCTCCGTCGCGGTAAGAATAACTAAAACCCTGGCAATTCCGCCGCAGGATTAATGCGCGATGAGTCAGTTACTTTTTCTCGCGTCTGGTTAATTCTTTTTCCACGATAACTACAGCCGAACTACACTCCATTTCTTCCCAGTGGCTGAGGCCCCACGGCTCCTCACTGTGGCGCAAACGTTCAGGCGGGGAGACGGCGCTACGCTTCCCCCTCCCGCCCCACGCAGAACAGCCACGCGGCGCGAGATTGCGCGAGAGCGGATGCCCTGCAGGGCGCAACTGCCGCGCGGCTTAGCTCTGGGCGCAGCCCTGCTCCCGCTGCCAGCAGAATGCCTTTGGGGTGCCGGGGTGAACATCCCCACCCCACGTGCCCGGCCCACCCCCCTACCAGGGCGCCGGCCAGCAAGCTCTGGCTGGTTTGGCTTCCTCGGGAGCAACCGCGGCCATTCCCCCAAAACAAAGGTTGTCGGCAGCGGGGGGCGTTTGGGCCAGAAGATGCTTTTCTTTTCCTGCGCGTTGTTGGTGTTGCTGGGTCCCTCCCCGACCCCGACCCCGCTTCCCAAAGCCACGCGGGGTCTGTGAATTTGGCAGCTGCGGCTACCTGGGAGGCTGGCCCTCCTCGGGGCATTGCCCATCATACCAGCCACGGGCGCTACGAGGAGGAGGAGGAGGGAGGGAGGGATCCCCGTGTCGCCTCCGCCCCATCGAGGGCCGCGGGGCTGGCGGCGGGCCGCAGAGGGGGCTCTCCGGGCCATTTTCTAGACGACTCCTTGGCGGGGGTGGGGGCTGAAACGGGTCGTCACAATTTGTGGGCGGTCGAATGGTTGCCTTCCAGTCCTGCGTGGACTGCCAGGGCGTCCGAGAGCAAGTCGGCCCTGGATCGGAACTGCCTAGAAGCCCAAATTAGGAACCGGAGGCTCTCGTCCTTTGCGCAGGCCGCGAGAAGGCGGGACGCACGGAGGAAAAGGACGCCGCGTTTGGCGAAGGGGAAGTCGGTGGGAAAAGTGGGACACACACCCCCTGCCACGGGTGGGAGGGGCCAGAGGAAGCCCCCACTGCCCCGTGAGTCTACACGGCCTGAGCGGCGCTGTGGACGACCGGCCGGGGGGAGGGGCTCCTGGGGGTCTCTCCTTCAGAGGGGACACGATGACCAATAACTGCAAGAAGTCATGTGCGAATGGGCGGCAACCTAGGCATCGCGGATGCAGGCTGCTCTCCCGAGTGCGGGTGGGTGGAGGGCAGGGCAGGGGGCTTCTTCCGACATTCCGGCCCGGGCGCCAGGATTTCGCCTTCGGTGCATTTGGGCGCTTTGGACTGCCTGGGAACCAGCCTCCGGATCCCGGCTTGGCGGACGCTTTTCTCGGCTGACTGAACCCCCCACCGCCGCGTCCCGCCAGGAGTTCCGGAAGACCCTTTGGGCGGAAGATGCGGCGGGTTCTTGCCCCCCCTTCCCACTTCCCTTCCCCAGCGAGAGAACTTCGGTGGCTCGGCCTACTCCGGAGTCGCAGGATCGGTGCCCTGCTCCTCCTGGGCACGAAGAGACCCTAAAATACACCCCACGTGAAGGGTCTTCTCAAGGGTTTCCCACTCGGCCCAATGGTTTCGACACCCGTTCTTCTAATAGAGGGGGGCCAACAGGGACAGGTAGGCTAAAGGAGACCCTCCCCACCACGTGCCCTTTGCTCTGTGTGTGTTGCGTGTGTGTGGAGGGGGCGGGGTCCATCCGGAGCCGGCCGCGCAAAGGGACACCTAGTCTTTCCCCTCACGATCAGACTGGGGCGGGGGGTGAGGCAGGGGGTAGGATAACCACTGGGGGCGCTGCACGCCCTCCCCGGCATCCCCGGAAGAGTGGCCGCTCTGGGGGAGGGGGAGAGGGCGGTGGGGCCACCGGGAAGCTCTTCGGAGACCGGTTGGGCACCATCTGCAGGGGAACCTCCGGCGGCGGGGCCCCGAACAAGCGCCCCGCTTGCGCTCTCTCGAACTCGGCTCCCGGCAGACGGCCTCCGATGGGGCTCACTGGCAACCACGGAAGCGCAGGCCACGATTCACTCCCTGCTGCCCATCCGGGGCCCTCTCGTTCTCTCTCTGCCCAGCCAGGCGAACCCGGGGCTGCCTGAGTTTCGGACGGCCGAGTCTTCCCCTCCCCACCGCCGGGGCTGATTCCGGGGGCGCGCGGAGAGACCTACGCAAAAGCGGCCCTCCCCCTCCAGCCCCCGTTGGCTCAATGGGGGCGCGAGCAGCGGCTTCCAGGGAGGCGCCCCGTGAGGGCCCCCTCTCTTCCCCACGGAGCCCCAGGCCCAAGGCCAGGCCGAGTTGCTTTTGGCCTGGAAGGGGGGGCCTTCCCGGGGGACCGCTTAGAAGGCCTTTCTGGGGTTCGGGGGGCTCCGGGCCTCCCCTCCCCTCCTGGGCCACCTGAGCTATTAGGCTGCGTTTCGGATTTTCGCGCAGACGAAAACTCCCGGGAGGGAGGAACCCCGGCCGGCGCCTCCCTCCTCCCCGACGGCCGCTCGAGGCGGGCCGCTTCCCGGCGTTGCCCCCTGATTTCCGCCCAAGGCTGCCGGCCGGCAAGGGGCCCGGCGTGGCCGGAGCGCGCGGGGCCTCGGCGCCTCCCGGCCGCCCTCCCGCCCCCGGCGCCGCGGCGGCCCACCTGGAAGATGTCGTTGGCGCACTTTCGGCAGAGGTTGTGCTGGCAGGGGAGGATCACCACGGGCTTGGTGAACATCTCCAGGCAGATGGGGCAGATGAGCTGCTTCTCCAGGCTGTCCATGCTCTGCGACGGGCCCCCCAGCATCGGCTTGAAGCCCACGGCAAAGTTCATCCCCGCGGCGAAGGCGGCCCTCCCTCCACGCGCGCTCCCGCCACCCACCCCACGCGCTCCCCACGCGCCGCCCCCTGCCCGTCGCGCGGCGCCCCGCTCGGCCGGGCCGGACTCGGCTCTGGCGGGCCCCCTCCGCCTCCGCTCCTTCCTCCCAGCCCGGGCGAGCCGCCGCCTGCCTCTCTCCGCCGCCGGAGCCCCTTCTGGCCTCGCCCCCGCCCGTCCCGGCCTACCAGGGGGTATTTTTAGCCGGCCACGTGACCCCTGCGGCATCCCGGCTGCCCTTTTTGTCCCGGGCCGCGCGGGGGGGCGGGGGCGGCAGCTGTCGGCGGCATCAGGTGGCGCTTAGTCACTCTCCCCCGACGGGGCCGTGACGCTCTGTTGGCAGAGACCCCCCAAATGCCACAGCACGCGTCCTTTTATTCTTGGGAGCTGAGCTCAGCCCCCCCGCCAGAAATCCTCCTCCCCCCGACGCGCACCGCCCTCTTTGTCTCCGATCAAAGCCCGGGAACATACTTGGAGCGGAAGGTCAGCCGGCGGAGGTCTCGGGGGACACGTGCGCGCGCGCGCACACACACACGCAAAGGGAGGGGGAGACCGAGAGAGAATTGTTCCCGCTTCCCCCCACCCAGAGGGCCACCGTGGTCACAATCCACGCAGGAGGGGTCCCCGTGGAGAGCCTCCCGCCCAGATCCCCTGGCAGCCGTGAGGATCGCCGCCCGCCCGCCTCCCGCGCAGCGCAGCTGAGATCCCCTGCGGGGACGCCGGCGGGGAGACGGGCAGAGCGGCAGCGGCGAAGCCCTCCGCCCGGTCTTTCCTGCCACGCCGCGGCTCCTCCGTCGGAAACGGGCCAGAGCGCAGCCTGCCCCGAGCCGGCGTCCCGCGGGACTGGGTGCGCGCCGGACGGAGGGGGAAGATTCGCGCCCGTGGCCGGGACAGGACCCCGCTCCCCTCGGCCGCCGGAGGGGCCGGCAGCGCCTCTCCTAGCCAGGAGGAAGACGCGCCCCTGTACGCCCCCCCGCGCCCCCAGCCCTTCCTGCCCAGGGCCTCCTGCTCCCCCCTCCGGAGCCCCCCTCGGCCTCTCCCCCGCCTGATCCCCTCTGCCCGCCCGGATCGGGAGGAGGGCCCAGCGAGAATGGCCTGGCGAAGGAAGGCACCCGTTGCCTACAGCGGCAACATGTTATAAACCACCCTGGACACGGAATGCCTTTGGAAAGCACAGAAATTCTGGACCGTTCCGACAACCGCTGTGCCAGACGACACAGAGAGGCCATCGAAATCCCTAAACACAGGGACACTTTCAACAGGAAAGAAGGAACTCCGAAAGTCAACAAGATTTGGCTACCAGGACCGAAGAACACTAAAATCAGGACTCAGAAATATGCCCATGGACCCCACCCAGACCCTGGAGGTCCCTCTACAGGGAGCAATACAATGGGTTGCCCATGTGCTTAATGCACGGTGATGCATATCCCCTGAGTAACAACACAACCCTGGGGGGTATCCCATTTAACAACAGGCCAACTGCAACACATGCAAATTGCTCCCTCCCACCCAGGGACCCCCCAAGTCTATCTACTCCGTCCCACTTCCGTGTCACCAGATCCTCTGAAGATGCCAGGCACAGATGCAGGTGAAACACCAGGAGAAAATACGAACAGAATACGGCCTCAAAGCCCGGAAAACCCACAACAACCTAAGTCCTGGGTGACATGATCTGATCACCTGAACACCAAAGGTATTTATGACTGTGCATTTAAATGACAGAAAGGCAAATCGTGAAGCTTTGGCATGCAAAAGAGAAAGGAAGCCCTATGCTAGCTATGCCCACTTGCTCTAAAAAAAAAAAAAGATGGGGGAGAGAGAATGCTGGAACTCTTCCAACAGTCCATAACCTTCTTGATTTGTGGTGCCCAGAAATGGACAGAGGATTGTTCCAGGTGGGCTCTGACCAAAGCAGAATAGAGTGGTATTGTTACTTCCCTTGACCTAGACACCATACTTGTCAGGAACAGATTCACTCTTACACGGATCAACAAACTTAATAGAAGATTTATTGTAACATAGTAAGGGATGCTGTCTTCAGACGTTAAAGCTCGAGAATGGAACGTTTTCCCCCACCTTACACTTTAACAGACAGTTTCTCCTAAGATAGTTGTAAAAGAACGAACGTCATCATGCCAAATGGTTCCTTTGAAATTCCAGCCAGAAGGAATGGTTGGCGCCTGGGAATAGCTAACAGCCTACTATCACTATTTCCTCAGTCTACTGCTATCCTAAAACAATAAAACATGGAGGACTCCCGACATCCTGCCCCACTTTTTTTAAAAAAATATATACATAAAGATACACAAAATATAGAAAATATCACGGAACAGTAGAAAGACAAGAAAACTAAATAGTAATATGAATGCAGTAGCAAGTCAGTCGGGGCGTTGAGGAACATCAGCCGGCGAAGAAGTCAGCGAAGGTGCCCTCTTCAGCAAACTGGAATGAAAAACAGGATGAATAGCCTTGAGGGAAGAAGGGAGATCTAGTTCAAAAGAGACATCATTAATAGCCCTTTTCACAGGAAAAGGTCCGAGAAAACGAGGGGAAAGTTTTTTAGACGGAGAAGGAGAGGAAATGTTCTTAGAAGAAAGGAAAACCAAATCCCCGGGCTGGTAAAGGGGATTAGGCTGCCGTTTACGGTCAGCGAAACGTTTGTGGGAAGCTTTAGCGGATGCTATAGCATCTGAGACGGATTGCCAAATGCCAGAAAATTTAGAGACCCAAGCAGAAACAGAAGGAGGAGCGGAGGAAGAGAGGGAGAGGGGGGGGAAAGGAGAAGGAAGGAAGCCGTAAACTATTTCAAAGGGGGGTTTCCCAGTAGAGGTATGAACCGCAGAATTGATGGCAAACTCAGCGAACGGAAGGAGCGGAGCCCAATCATTCTGGTTCTCAGAAACAAAACACCTAAGAAATTGTTCGAGATTTGTTAACACGCTCAGATTGGCCATCTGTTTGAGGGTGATAAGCACTGCTGAGTTTCTGAGTGACTCCCAGGGTTTTCAGTAGACAAGTCCAAAACTTGGAAGTGAAAATTGGATCCCTGTCCGAAATGATCACCGAAGGTAGTCCGTGAAGTTTCCATACATGATTAACGAACAGGTCAGCCAGCTGGTCAGCACGGGGTAGTTTCTTTAGAGGCACAAAATGACATTGCTTGGAAAAGTGATCAGTAACAACCCAAATAACATGAAAGCCGTGTGAAGAGGGAAGAGACACGATAAAATCCCATGCGATGACCGACCAGGGGCTAGCAGGCGCAGGCAGAGGTTGCAGGAGCCCTTGAGGTTTAGATGTGGGCGACTTAGAAACGTTGCAAGTGGCACACTGCTTAATGTAAGTTTGCACGGAGGGGTTTAATCCAGGCCACCAAAAAAGGCGGCGAATCGCATGCAATGTCTTCAAAAACCCAAAATGTCCAGCGGGTTTGGAATCATGATAACGATGAAGTACCTGCTCGCGGGCAGCAGGGAACGTAGACCTTGGTGCCATAAAAGGGGAGATTGTCAACCCATTCTATTTTATCCTTGTTTGCCGGTAGCCAGGAGTCTGCATGCGCTGCATGAATGATAGCATCGCGGAGAGCGGAGTCACAAAGAGAGGAGGCAGAAAGCCTTGTCTTTGCTAATGCACGAGTAGTCACTTGAGAAGCCAGAGAGGAGGCAGGAAACAAGGTATTGGAGTGGGAGGACGTAGCAGGGGATTCCGCAAAACAGGGAAGTCGAGAGAGAGGGTCCGCCAGTTGGTTAGTTCGGCCAGGTTTGAAAACAATTTTAAATCGGAATCTCTGGAAAAATTCAGCCCATCTCGCCTGCTTAGGGGAGAGTTTCTTAGCAGACTGTAAGGCTTGCAAATTCCTATGATCAGTCCAAACTTCAAAGGGGAGTCGAGCCCCTTCAAGCAAATGACGCCAAGAGGACAGCGCAAAATGGATAGCCTTGGCTTCTTTCTCCAAATAGGCCAATTAGCTTGTTGAGGGGAAAATTTCTTTGAAATGAAAGCACAAGGCCTGAGTGCTCCTGTGGTGTCATGTTGTAAAAGAACGGCTGCCATGGCAAAGTCCGAAGCATCCGTTTGCACAATGAATTGCTTCGTACTGTCGGGAAAAAGGAGTAAGGGCTCAGACGTAAATTTAGATTTCAAATGGTCAAACGCCGATTTACACTCAGGCGACCAACAAAGTCTATGCGCCTTGCCCGCAGTGGATCCTTTAGGTTTCCGTAGAAGGTTGGTGAGTGGAAGCGTTATGGCAGCAAAATCCTCAATAAAGTTCCGGTAGAAGTTCGCAAAACCAAGAAATTGCTGCAGTTGCTTCACAGTTTTAGGGACGGGCCATTGCAAAATGGAGTTAATCTTCGAAGGGTCCATTTTAAGTGAACAATCTTGAATCCTATATCCCAAGTAATCAAAAGTTTGGGTGTCAAATTGGCATTTAGATAGATTAACCACGAGGTTGTTATCTATAAGCCTTCGTAACACTTCACGAACCAATGACACATGAGATTCCATGGAATCTGCGTAAATTAAAATGTCATCCAGATAAATCAGAACCCCCTGATACAACAAGTCATGGAAAATGGTGTTCAAAAACATTTGGAACACAGATGGCCCGATTGTAAGCCAAAGGGAAGAACCGTCCATTTAAAGTTACCTAGAGGAGTTGCAAAGGTGGTGAGCCACTCAGAGTCCGGGTCCATTCTAATCCTATGAAAAGCCTCTTTAAGATCAAGTTTGGTGAAATATTTTCCTTGAACAAGATGGTCCAAAACAGTCCGTATCAGAGGTATGGGATAACAATTGGAGGAAATAACCTGGTTAATAGCAGAGTAGTTAACTATCAGTCTCGGATCCGCGCTGGGATCTTTTCTCTTTCGGAAGAAGACAGGACTCGCCGTGGGGGCTGTAGAGGGCTTGATAAAGCCGCGAGCCAAGTTTTTATTTAGGAACTTCTTGAGAGCAAGGAGTTCTTTTTGGCTCATGGGATAAATTTTCGGTTTAGGCAGGGTGGCCCCGTCAACTAATTCCAGTTTACAGTCAAAGTCCGTGTGGGGAGGCAATTTGTCAGCCTCCCTTTCGTGGAAAGCCTTTTGGAAGTCTCGGTAGTGTGAAGGAATTTGTTGCAATTCTTCATGGGGAATAGAAAAGTTTTCATCTGAAGAGGACATAGTGCCAGCAGTCCAGTTTATCTGGGGTATATTCACGAAGCCAAATCGATTCCCAAGACCAATTTGAACTGCATCGCCTTGGGAACTAGAAATCGCATGCTGTAATTGTTTTTGTCCATTTGAAATGAGATGGGCTTAGTGATTTTACTAATTACTCCCCAGTCATTGAGGTCCCATCCATTTGCGTTAATTTGATGGGGCATTCCAAGGGCTCATAAAGAGTTTTCAATTGTTTGGCCAATTTGGGGTGTAACAAACTTCTGGAGCAGCCAGAGTCAATTAATGCCCTATGTACATGCAAAGTCCCATCGCTGCCACTAATCGCAACCGTGGCGTAGAAATGGGGAATTTTAGGAGTACTTACAGATGTTCCCGCCGCTTGCCAGTCATCGCAGTCAGGTTTAGAATCTCCATCTATGTCAGATGAGGACGAAGAGGTGGTTTCATCATCGGGATCGGAGTCTCCTGTCGCCGCTGCAGGGTCCTTAGAAGTGCGTCTAAGTGGTTGTTTGGCGGCCGCTGTCTGATGTGTGAATTCTATATCCTTTGGGTCTGCTCGTGCTCCCTTAGTCCCAGTCGGAGCTTGGTTTCCGCGGCAGGTGTTGGCGAGGTGGCCCGGTTTTCCACAGTTAAAGCACATGCCCAAACGGAGACGTTTGTTCCGTTCCTCAGCATTGAGGACGGTGGGACCGCGAGGTTGTCCTTTTGGCACGTCTTGTCTTTGTCGGTTCAGCTGAACAGTCTGGGTTATGCCTTCCATTTCAGTAGCTAGTCTGACCCAACCTAGCAGGGTCTGTGGATTGGCCTGCATTAAGCACCCGTGTAGAATATCAGGATTTAGTCCATCTTTGTATAACTCAATTAGAATTTCATCACTCCACGGGACTTTGGTGGCCAGGTTTCTAAATTCACGGGAATACGTCCCCACATCGTTCCTGCCTTGTTTCATTCGTTTCAGTTGATATTTGTTTTTTTCCAATAAATGGGGGTCTTCAAAGCGTTTCCCGCAGATGGTTCATGAAGAGCTGCAGATTTTCAGTTTCGGGGGCGCGGGAGTCATATAGGTTCGCTACCCAGTCTGCTGCCAGTCCTTTCATCCTCTGGCTTAGGTATCGAATTCGGGCCGCATCATCCCGAAATAGATGGCCGTGATCAATCATGAAATTGTTTGCCATAGTCAAAAAAAAGGAGAGTTTCTCCCCCTTCCCGTTGAAGGTCGCTTTCAGGTCTCCCACATTTCTGAGTAACAGTGGCGCTGGCGTGTGCCCTGTTGGTTGCTGGGGCGGACCAGGGGTGCCTGCCGCCGAGACAGCCGCTCGTGGTTCTCCTCCTGGTGATCTCCCTGTCTGCGAGGGACGGATGCGCATCTCGCGTAGCATGGTCTTGAGTTCGAGTATCTCCTCATCTTTTCTTTCCAGTTCGGTTTCCATTTGCTTTATCTCCTCCAAAAGGGATAGGTCTTTTGCTGATGTATCCCATCTAGCAGCCCTTCTGCGTTGTCTCAACGACGTATGTGGCTTTTCTCCCCAGACCCAGGTTTGGCCGCTTGTGGGGGTTTCCATAGCCTCGGTCAGGCGCAATTTTGTCTTGGTATCCAGGGGCACTTCAGTTTCTGTAGCTCCATCAGATTCTGCAGATCCTTGCTCTTCTTCAGTAATCGACTGGTCCATCAATTGGTGCATTTTTTGAAAGAATTCTCGAGCTTTCTGTCAGGAACAGATTCACTCTTACACGGATCAACAAACTTAATAGAAGATTTATTGTAACATAGTAAGGGATGCTGTCTTCAGACGTTAAAGCTCGAGAATGGAACGTTTTCCCCCCACCTTACACTTTAACAGACAGTTTCTCCTAAGATAGTTGTAAAAGAACGAACGTCATCATGCCAAATGGTTCCTTTGAAATTCCAGCCAGAAGGAATGGTTGGCGCCTGGGAATAGCTAACAGCCTACTATCACTATTTCCTCAGTCTACTGCTATCCTAAAACAATAAAACATGGAGGACTCCCGACAATACTCCTATTGATGCCGCCCAGAATCACATTCAGTTCTTTAGCTGCCGCATCACACTGCTGTCTCATATTGAGCTTTTAAGACTCCTAGATCCTTTCCACACGTACAGTGGTCAAGCCAGGCATCACCCATCTTATATCTTGAGCAGTGCTACCTTGTACCAAAATCCTGGTGATCCTTTTCCCCTCCCTTGGTTTCTGAGACCCTCCCTTTGAGACCCTCTTTCCTTCTCCTCCTGGCAACCCTGACCTCTGGATTTGCTCAGTCACCCTTCCCTCCCTCGTCTAGTAATCTTGCCGCTTTCTGGAGCCCACACCCTCCCCACAGCAGCCCACTTGACTATCTTGCAAATGTTTGGAGCTGCCAGTTCTGACTCTCGGGGTGCTGCAGGTGGAACAGGGGCTGGTTTTTGGAGGCCTGGGATCACAGGGGACCTTGTTCAGCATCTGAGCTCCTTAGGCAGCTGGGCCTTAAGCTTTGGCCCAGAGTCTCTACCCAAAGGTGCCCTTACTGCAGTTTTGTTAACTGACTGCACCTACATTGTGATTTGGGGGAGGGGGTCCTCTCTAAATTCCACAGGTAGTTGAGTGGGGCAACATAGACCAATCAAGACATTAAAAATAAGCAGGCCATAGTCTGAGAGCATGCTTCCAGCCTAGCCACCGCATAAGGAAAATGCTCAGCTGGTGCAATACAGAGGGAGAAGAGAGCAATCCGTTTTTGCCCATTAAGAGCTCTATTAGTGCAATCTGCAGGAAGACTCTCACCAGCACTCTCCAGTCACACTGCCTGTGAGAAGGGATTGTGTGGGCTCCTCGGAAGTACGCAATCCATTATATTTCTCAGTGTCAATTCATGCTGTGTTAGTAGCAGATCATGAAAGAACTGTGGTGATGGAGAGACAGTTGTTCTTGCAGAAACTCCTCACCCCACCCCAGCTTTTTTGGCTGTTGTCGGACAGCCTAGCTTAATCTTCTGCTTGCCTTTCTCATCTGTCTGTTTAATGGATCTCTGTGTGTTTTAGGCAGTGATGCTTATTCTCCATACCTGAGCTGTTCCTAGTTGCTGTTACTGAGATGTGAAAAGGGAAGGAAGGCACACTAAGCCACCACACCAAAGGCAGACTCCTTTCAGGTGGGAGCACACCCAGGATTGCCTTCTGCTCGCTGATCGGTTGATTGAGACATTTATGTCTCACCCTATGTCATGATATCTCAGGGTGCCTGACAAATAAAATCAATAATAACAGGTTGACACAGACTATAAAAATAATTTAAATAGACTAAAAATATTAAACCAGTTGACAAGCTAAATACGGCTTAGGAAGGTTAAGCCTCTTGTGTACAAATATTTCTGAGTCAACCAGTTGTGACCAAAAGGCCCTGATGAGCAGCCATGCTTTTCTTTAAAGCCAGTATTAGTAACAGCCTGGTCTCTGAAAGGAGGGCACTCAGAAATTGGGGTGCCACAGCTGAGGAGGCCCCGCTCTATATGCCTCCCATAGCCTTCACTAAGCAGCAGGTGAACGGGGGAGAGGGGCGGGGGGATTCAGCAATCCTCATCTTGCACTGCTAGCCCCCGGTTGCAACACACACACACCCTCCGAGGCAGCAGCGAACGGCCTTGCTGAGGGCAGAGGCAGAAGAGAAGTGCCAGGAGAGGCCCAGAGGGCAAGACGCAAAGGTCACAGCCCAAAAAACAGCAATGGGGGCAGCACCTCAAGAGGCTTGGGAGGGGCACCTCTGGGGAAAACGGGTGGGGGAATACAGGACCACGAGAGAGAACGTTTCCATGTCAGCCCAGATCATCAAACGTCTTAAAGGAATGGATGAGGATTTAGAATCATAGAATCATAGAAATGTAGAGTTGGAAAAGACTCCAGAGGCCATCCAGTCCAACCCCCTGCCATGCAGGAACACCCTCAAAGCACTCCTGTCAGATGGCCATCCAGCCTCTGCTTAAAAGCCTCCAAAGAAGGAGACTCCACTACACTCCGAGGCAGCAGATTCCACTGCCGGACAGCCCTGACTGTCAGGAAGTTCTTCCTGAGGTTCAGGTGGAATCTCCTTTCCTGCAGCTTGAATCCATTGCTCCTCGTCCTGGTCTCTGGAGCAGCAGAAAACAAGCCCACTCCGTCCTCTACATGGCATCCCATAGGCTGGGCTGCGGGTAAGAAATAAAGCCCCCTCTCACCACCCTGGACTTCCTTGTGCTGCATCACTGAAGTTCAGCAGTTTGTTTGCTGGTAGAATAAAGTGGGGGGGAGAGAGAGAGAGAGAACCATATCTTCAAGTACGTCATCATTTCGTCATTGTAGATCTTGGTTAATCTTCAAGAGCATGGGCTGACCAATGCTCTAGGGAGAGACTGCCAGACCTAAATAAGCATGAAATGATTTGCCAAGACAGAACAGTCAACACCAGCTTCCCAAAAATTGGTTTTGCTTTTTGAAAAGCAGTGAATTTTACAGTTGCCTAGCACAAAGGCCCCTGGAATTACTTCCCCAAAATAGTGGAACCCTGGGCTGGGTCCACTATACATTCAAATATGATACAGCTGCATGGATAAAACGATGAAATAGCCTTTCACCTTTTCCAGTACAAGTCAACACTGAGAGGGTGGCAAGAAAGACTTCCATATCTTGATTTCGAGTTCAGGGTCACATGGGGGTTGGATTAATCAGAGCTGAACTGGGCCTGGATCTGAACTGCGAATCTGGGCTCTGGCCCAAAGACAGCAGCCCGGCCCCCAACCCTAACAAATTTTTGTGGAGATTGCAAAGAAACAACGGACGGGCAATGTGGGCTTGGTCACCTCCTCCCACCAGGACTTGCAAAGAGGCAGTGAGCTTCCTCTTGTGGAGGGCAGCCAGCATGCCAGGGACCTGAAAAAGGCTCCATGCAGGCACGGACCCCAACAAATGGATGGCTGCACAGTAGGCGCCCGGAAGGCCCCAAGCCATCAGTATTGAGAGGGGTGCTGCCTTCCCTCTTTCTGCTCCAAGAGGAGCCCAGATGCAAAGGATGGCCGAATGGGATCCTTTTCAGTCCCCAGGTGGGAATCCCGGTGAGCTGCTTTCAGCTGTAGAACCTGGGAGGCAACCACTCGCCACTTGCAAGGCTGCCCCTCTTTCTCAGTACAACACAGGGCAGAGTAGCCCTTCGCCCATCACAAATACTCCAGCCCCTCCCATCATACAGAAACTTCTGTAGGGGAATGGAGTCAATATTTACCTTATGAAAAGGCAGCAGAGACTTGTCTGAGCAAGTTTCAGTTTGCTAAGTGAAGTGGATTTAAGCCTGTTATTGTTCCAGAACAGCTGAGGAAGAAGGGTTAGTTTCCCCATCGGTGTTCTTGTGTGCTGGATTTGGGATGATTGTTGACACTATCTCTGAGTGAGACTGGCTCCTGGAGAGGGTACCCTTTTCATGTGGCTTGGCTCGCTTGCTGGAGTGACTCATCACTAGGCAGGCTCCTCAATGTGGGGTCTTCTCCCATCTGAACTTGTTCTCTGTGGTTTATGGCTGCAGTCTGGATTATTTGAGGAATACGATAAACATGAAGGTCCAACAAGAGGGTTTTGAGCGAATTTCACAGTATGGATGCAGCAAACGTGGCGGTCAAACTAATTCTGGGTCTGTTGACCAACAAAATGATTGGGGTGGGGGAAGGCAGGGGAGGTGTGCAGCTTCCCCTTCAGCTTCAGGCCCTGTGATTCTAAGTGTCGGTCTGCTTCTTCAGTGAGCCCAAAATGGGAGTGGGTATGTGCAACTGTAATCTGCCTCAGGAAGGAATGGCAGCCCCTACAAGGGCTGGCTGCGTGGCAGAGAGCAGGAAAAGGGAAGAGACCCGCAGACACGGGCAACAATAAATGGCCAGAGGGCCCCTTTTCAGGTTGGGGGGGAGCTGGCCCATCCTTCTCAAGCCTGGCAGTCCCAGGGTGGGTAGATGGCTGTGCAAACAGCATCGGTGCCCACCTTCCTCACCCAAACTGCAGGACAGCCTGGGGGGAAATGCATGCAAAGGTAGGAGACAAGTTTATTTTTCCATTTTTTCCCATTCTTTAAAACAATGTGTAGCTTTATTTGTATATTCTTTAATCTGTCACTACTTTGAAAAAGAACAGGGTATAAATTTAAGGGACTGACCGCTTTCTGTGCAATGGCTTGTTGTTGAGCAGAAATCCCTTGTTTAAACCTCCTGTCCCACCTCCCAACCTAATAATGGAATCTGAGAGTTGGAAGAGACCCTAAGGGGCAACCAGCCCAAACCCTTCTGCCATGCATGAAGATACAATCAGAGCCCACCGAGCCTTTGTTTAAAAACCTCCCAGGAAGAAAGAGACTCTACCACATTCCATTGAGGCAGCGCCCGATTCCACCGTATTGGAACTGCTCTTACCCTCAGGAAAAGTTCATCTTAATGTTTAGGTGGAACCTCTTTTCCTGACATTTGAAGCCGTTGCTCCATAGCGTCCTGGTCTCTGGAGCAGAAGAAAACAAGCCTGCTCCATTCTCGACATGACATTCTTTCAAGTATTTAAGCATGGCTATCACGTCCCCTCTTAGCCTTCTCTTCTAGAGGCTAAACATCCTCAGCTCTCTCAGCCTCTTCTCTTAGGGCTTCGTGGTTTCTGGGCCTTCAACCATTTCAGTTGCCCTCCTCCGGACACGTTCCAGCCTGTCAATATCCCTCATAACTGTGGTGCCCAGAAGCTGGACACACCTGCATGCCTGTTTCAAAACAAGAGCATCAGCATTTCGTTACTGGACCAAGCCCGTGGTAGCTTCTCCAGTCCAGCATTTGGTTCCAAGGACTCGCCTAAGATTCTGGCTACCAGTCAGACACAAGGGAAGCCACACCTGTGGGAACACAGCTGTTTCTCCGGTCCAGAGAAACTCTTCCACAGCTCATTATTGTTCTTCCTCTCCCTCCTCCTTCCCTCTGCAGGCATGACCTCAACTGCCTGGCCCTCAAGCCCTTCTGGCTGCACGGGGGGCGGCACCCACCCCTCCCAACCTGCCCGCTGGCATGATGATCCTGGGTCTTGAGGGGCTTGGCAAAAGGAGGCTGGGAAGCATACCAGAGTCTGCTGGCATAGGACACAGTCACTGTGCAGCTCTGCACGGCCAGTCACAGCTGCCGTGGGGGTGGGGGTGGTTTGGAATCAGAATTTGAGGGATTTTTAAAAGTAGGAGTATGTTAAATTGCTTTTCATTTTGTTTACAGTTCAATCCTACTTCCTACTTCCACTTTTTTTCCAATGCAAACTTTTCTCTGAACATCCAAGGCCCACAAGGACACCTCCACACAAGAGACAGACAGACAGATGGGCGAACAGCAACAAAATTGCTCCTTCTTCTAGAAATCTTTAATTTGCAGATAAAATTCTTTACCAAAATTCTGTCACAGTGTGAAAAACAGCCCCTCCCAGGGCTGCCCCACAGAGGGGGGATGAGAGGGTAGGCGAAGCAGACACCTCACAGTGGCTGAAGTTGCCTGGAGCAGTAGAGCGTCTTGGGGGAGATGAGACCCCCCCCCCAGTGCACCAGGCAGGTGCTCCTTCACCCTCTGGGTCCTCTTGGATGTAGTTTGGCACCAACACATGAGGGAGAAAAGGGGCAGCTCCACCAGCTCCCCAGGGAGGCAGGTGGCCCAACACTCCCTTTGACTGTGGGCTGGGCTTCCGGGATGGGTGTGCTCCAATGCTGGTCAGGGCTCCAGGCTGGCTGAACGGACCGGGCACCTTGGCCAAGAAGGGAGGGAGGGGTGCTGACTGGAGACCCGACCCACCCTCTCCTACCAGTCCCGGGCTACAGAAAAAGAGGCCAGGCCAAGCTGAGTCAAGCTGGCCCCCAGAAACACGGCCCTGTAGCACCAACAGCAGAAGCCATTTCTTGACCAGAGAAAGAGAAGTGCACCCTCAACCCCTGATGCACCTCCTCTTCCTAAGTCACCGCCCATCAAGATCCGAGCGAGCCCTTGGCTGTGTTCCCTGAGAAGAATGTCGGTGTGGTTTGGGCAGGAATTCAGGCAGCCCCTAACCCCACTTGAGACAGACAGTCCCTTCCGGGCATCACAGTTCTGTGAGGGGTGGGAGAAATCCCTCTGCCCAGAGTCCAATGGCAGGCCGTCCGAAGCGCTCGGGGCCTGGGGGTGTCTCTGGAATGGTTGCAGAAGGTGGGGGCCGTGGTGCGACCAGCAGCCGGACTCTGGTGGAGAGAGAAAGAGTCGAATCACACACACCTGCAAGCACACACACACACACACCCCAGAACGGAGGAGCCCTGGCACAAAAGGGATGAGGGTCAACACCTGCCCAGAGATCACTCGGCTGGTGGGCCCTTCAAGGTAGATGTGAGGGGAAGCAATCCTCCCTTCAGAGCCCCTTAATGGCTTTAGAATCAGAGGGACCGCCACAGAGGAGGGGAGGAAGAGCCTTCTGCTCCTGTGAGTGGCCAAAGCCGTTCCCTGTGGCAGCCTCAGCCCCAGGGCCATATCCAGGAGCAACAGCAGCAGCCGAGCAGCTGCCCAAGCCTTGCCCACTCTGCCAGTGGCTGCCCAGATAGTTGCCCCCACCCCGCCACACCTCCTTTGGTCCCCCAGAGGGGCTGCAGACTGAATGGATGGCTATCCTGCCACGAGACCCGGTGTGAGAGGACGGGGCCTCTCTGAACCCTCCTGCACAGGAGACCCCACCGCCCCTCTAGCCAGAGAGAGAGAAAAAGAAAGAAAAAAAGGGGGAGAGAGAGAGAGAGAGACAGAGAGATGGCAGAGGGAGGGTTCCCGGGCTCTGCAATCTGGACAGAGCCAGTCACTCATGGGCGTGCTGTGCCCACTCACGCCATGCCCTTGGCCTATGGCAGCCTCACTTCCTTCAGCTTCCATGCATGGGGGCATCCCCAGCTGTGTGGGCACCCCAGAGCAGCCCGGTCCCTCCCGCCCTGCCACACCCTGTTGGGAGCAGAGACAGCCAGGGTGGCCCTTGCCAGGTTCCCTCCCATGGATCATGAAGGCACCCAGGAAGACCTGACCTCAGGCAGGGAGGAGGGCTGTTCTAGCTCTCCAGCCCCACCTCTGTCAGCCCTCCTCCCACAGCCCAGCAGTTTCTCATGGAGCCCTAGGGCACTTACGTGGTCATGGCTTGTGGGACTGGGTCTCTTCTGTGGTCTGCATGGATGCAGTGGCAGTAGGCTGCATGCGGATGGCGCCAGCACCTGGTTGGGAGGCAAACAGAGACTGTGCAGAGGGCTGGGAGCAGCCGGACAGAGCACTGGGGGGGGGGCAGCTTCCCAGCTCCCACCCCCTCTCCACATACCCCTTGGGGTCTAAGAAAGAGAGACACCCTGCGGCGGTGGAGTTTCCATGCCCTTAACTTTCTTACAGACAAGCCACTCCCTCGCCCACCCAGTGGTCCTCTCACCTTCGTCCTCAGCCCGGATCTGGGCCTCCAGGTCTTCCGGGTTGACGTACTTGTAAGCCTCTTCGTCCTCGGGCGGGCGGCACTTCCCGCAGCAAAAGCAGCAGCAGCAGCAACAGCAGCAGCACGTGAGGAGGCCGCAGCACACCATCAGCGGCTGGGGAGAGGGGCACAGAACAAGCTCAGCCACCCTCCGGTGCCAAGGCAAGACCAGCCGTGGCCAGACACCTTCTCCCCACATCCGTGGTGGGAGGAGCAGCTCCCTGCCTCCCTCCCTCCCTGGACCTTCCACCCACCTTAAACCACCACTTGGACATGAGGAAGTAGTACTTGACACTCTCCTCGCCAAACTGCTCTGAGACATAGAGCCCCATGGAGCCATACTCGTCGTAGATCCGCCGCTTATTCTCGTCGCTGAGGGTGGTGTTGGCATTGTTGATCTCCTTGAACTTCTCAGCTGCCTCTGGATTGTCGGGGTTCTTGTCCGGGTGGTACTTCAGTGCCAGTTTCCTGAGCGGAGAAAAAAGAATCATAGAGGACATCCCCACTCCATGAGCTTAGTGCAGACAGCTCAGGGTGGGGATGATGCCCCCACAAGGCTCCACTGCACCCAGACTGGCTGGCTGGAGGGATGCAGGCACCTGGGCCTCCCCTCGACCTGCAGACAGGTAGCTCATGGGACAGAAGGGCCTTCTACACACCCTGAGTGTTTCCCGCTACAACCCTGGAGAAGCACAGAAAAGGAAGGCCAAGATCTCTCTCTCTCTCTCTTTCTCTCTGAGCCCTCTCCCCCTCCAACTCCCCAAGGACAACTCTCTCACCCAGGCTCAGAGCAGATAGTAAGGGGCAGGTGGCCAGCGGTCCCAAGTGGCCCCTGGAAAGCAAAACAGGTTGTGACACGCACGGTGCCGGTCCGCACTGTACAGAGCACTGGCTCTAACAGCAGCAGCACGAACTCACTGGCACTCTGGCCAAATGCCAGCAACTGCCCAGAAATACAGAAAGAGTTAATTTGCCCATGGCAGTTTCCACCAGGTAGACTCTTCTTAACCTAGCAGTTCGGAAGAAATCTACAACAGGGGGGCAAACCTGTTTGTCAGCAACACGCCTGCCTTGTTCTCACTGCTATTTCGGCCAGGAAACCAGCCGCACCGGCTCAGCTCATCTATCTTCCCCGGACTCTCAGAGCAGTGGGGGTGGTATTAGCCACCCCTGAGGAACAGTAGCACTGGCTGGGGGACAGACCGCTAGAATTAGCTGCCACCTCCTGCAAGAGAAGCTGAAGGCCATCGGCCAAAGGGCTTGGCCATAGGACCTCTGGGGCATCCGTCTGCCCCCAAAAGCTCATCCTCACAGCAGCTGTGAGGCGCAGCTCAGTTCTCAGTGCCAAGCGCAATCTTGGGGAGCCTGGAACAGAGGCATCGTGTGT
The DNA here is from genome assembly GCA_948474755.1 of Ctenosaura bakeri. Taxonomy (NCBI): domain Eukaryota; kingdom Metazoa; phylum Chordata; class Lepidosauria; order Squamata; family Iguanidae; genus Ctenosaura; species Ctenosaura bakeri. Next base: position 417,487 of record CAOLHI010001678.1, read on the forward strand.
CCCTGGCTCAGGCGGGGCCCCACTCTGCCCACAAACAGCCCAGGGTTCAACCCCCAACGACCTCTCGAGGAAGGTACAAATACTGCCTGTGCACCACAAGAGCCCTGGCTGCTTGCAGGCAGCAGAGACAACCAGGGACAAGGGGGAGCCGCAAGGGTGTAGCGAGGGCCCCGTGCCACTCCAAGGCTGCCCCTTGTTGCACCACATGGCCTCGAAAGCTGCTCGGACGTCCCACCTGTATCCTGGAGAGGCACATCCAAAAGCCCCCAAGGGCCTTGGAGGGGTGAGGAGTCTAGAAGCAACTATGGGAACCCCCAGGGAGACCATTTCCCTGCATGGCTTGGCAACAAGTGTGAACCCCACAAGAACAAAAGAGCTGGTAAGGCGGATGGCTTTTGGGGGCCCAGGGACCCCAAATTCTGTGGCTGACATGATCTTATACAAGGCAGTGCTCTAAACATGCCCAGAGATATTCCTCGGCTACCCCCCCGCCGCTCTAGAAGGAGAGGAGGGGCCGGTGGGATGGAGAGGAGTGGGGCAGAGAGTCCCTCCCTTCCATCCCCCCTGTGCCAGCCTGCATGCCACTCCTGTCCCGCAGTGCCTGCCAGGCCACCACCTAAGTCCAAGTCGGGTGTGATAAGCAGCCTGGAATGTCCCAGGTGCCTTGCCGCAGCCTTGACTCTTTTCAGACCCAGAAGAGATGCAAAACTGGGGAGGATGAACTTCGCACCTGAAGCAGGGCTGGCACGGAAGGGCAGAACAGCTACCCTGCCCTGAAGCCAACCTGGCAGGTACCTCCCATGCCTGGATACAAAGAACAAAGACCGGAGCTATGACGCCAAGGACAAGCCCTGCTGGAGAAGATTCAGTCCACCGGAACCATTTACTTAAACTCTGCCCAACAAAACGAAAGTCCGCCAGTAACTACGTTTCTTGTGCCAACTGCCACTTAACAAATTAATATTGTGTCTTCCTCAGAACGTAAGTAAACTAACGAATCTCACAGAACAGATTAAAAAACAGTCAGCTGAAAAACAACATTGACGAAAGAAATGTTTAAAACAACCCCAGAGAAACGCACAAGTTCCAAAAAAAGAAAAAGGGAATCAAGATAAATGTTTTGGAAGCCTATGTGCTGCGAGGGAGGGAGGGATCTGGCGCCCGAGAGGAGGGTGGCCAGGCCGTGCCCCTCCACTGCCCGCCAGGGGACGGTGCTGCCGTGGCCGGGCCGTCTGGGCCAGACCCGGGGCCCGTCTCGTCTGCGTCCCGGACTCTGGCAAGGCCCATCCGCGCAACAGGCGGCTCAGCCTCCCCAGAACCCTCCCACAGGGCGCCTGGCCAGGCACGGCTCCCCCGCTTGTCCCCCGGTTCTCCGGGCACCGCTCCCCGCAGCTCCCAGGGCCGGGCGGCCCCCTGACCCCGGCACCCCACCCCCCGCGGTGGGCCGGGGACCGCCTTGCGGCTGCTCGGGCAGAACGCCCGGGGCCCCCTCCCCGCGCGCCCACCGGTAGGCCTTCTTGATGTCTTCGGGGGAGGCGCCCTTCTCCAGCCCCAGGATGCGGTAGAGGCTCTCCCCGGCCCGCGACATCTTCCGCTGAGGCCGGCCGGCGTCCCCCATCTCGCCCTGAACGCGGCGCAGCCCAAGGGGGCCGGGGCGGGGCGGGGCGCGGAGGGCTCCCTCGGGGTCCGGTGCACCTGAGAGCAGAGAGAGGGAAGGCGGACTGGCTATCCGGCCGGCGGAGGGGGCGCCCGCGTGGGGAGCCGGCCATCGCCCCCCCCAGAGCGCCAGGGGTCCAGGAGGGAGACGGGGAGGGGGGAGGGGGTCCCGCCTTCCGCGGGGGGGGGCGCTGGAGGGCCTGGCCTGGGGCCCCGGGACGAGGAGGCGGCGGCGGCGGCGAGCCCACCCGGCACCGGCTCCGCCAGGGAGGGGCCCGGAGGGAGGCCTCGTTCCGCCGGCGCAAGGCCAAGCTCCGCCGCCGCCGCCGCCGCCGCCCCCGAAGCGGCCCACTCTGAGGATGCGCCGGGCGGAAGGCGGGACCGGGCCTCCACCCGCCGCTCCTTCCTCGGCGCCGCCGGCTCCCCGGAGCCCCCAGTGGGGTGCTGGAGGCGCCCCGCTCGCCCCCTCCCTCCCTTCCTCACCCAGTTCCGCCCGGGCCCTGAGTTCAAGTCCCGCCCCGAGCCCGCAGCCCTCCGGGCCTCAGCGGGGGCGGCCCCGGCGTGGGACTGGGGGCGGAGGAGACGGGGCGCCCCCGGAAGCGGCCTAGCGGGTCGGGGGTCGGCAGGGCCCGCCGGCCGGCAGGGGGAGGGGCGCAGTGACGCAATGCCTCGAGGAGTGACGTCATCGGGCGTCCTCCGGCGCGGCCTCCTCCCCGTCCCCCCTCATCTTCCTCCTCGTCGCCCTCCGGCCCGCCTACCTTCCCTCGCCGGGGGCTCCGGCTCGCGCTCGGGGACACCGCCTGACTGACCCACCGACCGGACCAAGCTCGCCGCCCTCAATGCGCGTGCGCGGAAGTAAATCTCATTTCTTACGGGCCGACCAATTACGGGCATGCGCACCAAGGCCGAGAAGGCCCCACCTTCCCTCTTTTAAGCAGACCGTAGACTCGAGGGTAGACTCCCGCGGTGGGCGCAGCTTCCGGGTTCCCCGTCCCTCTCCGTGGCGGCAGCGACGCGAAAGCCGGCGGAGGCGGGCGGGCGGGGCCCCCACTCGGGAGGAGGAAGACTCCTGGGCACAAATTAAATAAGCCACCCGCCGGTCCCGGGAAACGGAGCGGGGCGGGGCGGGGGGCGCCTCCGCTCGCCCTCCCCGGAATGCCGGCGCCCGGGGACGGGAAGGGCGGGGCGAGGGACGCCCGGGGCGGGGGCGGCGGGACGGGACGGGGGCCCGGCGGGGGACGGGCGGGCCGAGGAGGGGACCCCGCTCCGGCCTCCGGGCCTCAGTCGGCGCCCCCTCCCCGGGGGTCCTGGGGTCCCGGGTCGCCCCCGCGGCCTCCTCTCCCTCCGGGCCCCGGGCCTTTGGGGGCTCCGCGCGGAGGCCGGAGGCCCCTGAGGGTCTGCACGCCTGGCCGCCCAGCGGCCCCTCCACCCCGCGGCCCCGCTGCCGCCGCCGGGAGAGGAGGAGGGCCGGGGCGATGACGCTCCTCCGCCCCGTCCCCCGAGCCGGGCTGCCCGGCTGCCCGCCCTCGCCCCCGCTTTCGTGGGGCGGGGGGTCCTCAGGAGACCCTCCCCGCCCCGGGGCGAACGTGGGGCGGTTTGGGTCGAGCGGCGCAGAGCCAAAGGACTGAGCGGGAGGCGGGGGGGCCCTCTCGGGAGCCCCAATGTTTGGGGGGAGGCCAGTCCCCCCAAGGCAACAAGCATAACGTCAGGCCCGCCGCCGGGACTGCAGCTCCCAGAATCCCCGCGCCAGCCTCCTTTGCTGCCGAGAGGGGCAGGGAAAGGAAGCCCTTCTGCCGGGCTCGGGGGCCTGGAAACCCTTCCGCCCGGGTGGCATTTCTGCATCGCCCTTGGCAAGGCCCCACTTTGGGGCTCCCAGCACCCCTCGGCTCCTCCCCCAGCCCACGAGATTAAGCAGCGGGCGGCCCCCGGCCAGGAGAGGCGCCCTGTCGATGGGCGGTGGGGCAAAGCGGCTCCTGGATCTCTTCCTCCCTGGCTGGTGCTGCTCCGGCCAGGAAGACGCCCCAGTTCCTTGGGAAAGGCGGGGCTCGGGCCACCCAGCACCCGCCAGCCGGCTCTTTAGAAGAGGGGAGCCGCCCCCCAACCCACGCGCGCCTCAGCCTCCCAGAGATGGAGCCCGGACACGGGAGCTCCCAATCCAGCAGCTGAACAAAACTGGCACTTGCTTCTTGCACCTTTAATCCTCTGGAGGCTCCGTCTGCAGCCTTCACACACGGCCCCGAGAGGCTTCCTTCACATAAGAAAATCAAAGAAAGCCCTTCTGTTGCCAGAGTTCGTGTTCGTGGAGCAAAAGAGGATTCCACTCACGGGGGCGCTCTGCACGTGCCCAGAGGCAGCCCACAGCAGAACCTGCACTTTCCACAAGAGGCCAGACGTGTGTCGGAGGCCCAGCTAGCGTTGCTGGCTGCCCCCAAGAGCCCTGAGAGGCCAGAGCCTCAAAAGGGGAGACCCCACCACTCCCAGCAGACCCCCAAGCCAGAGGGGATGGGCCTGCCAGAATGCCCCCAGAAAGCTCTCCTCCCGCTTCCCCACCCCAGAGACGGAACCACCAGGAGGTGCTGTAGATCTTTTATTCTCCCGTAGAAAAGCAAGGAAGGCCGCTGAGTACAGTACTGAGAAACAGGCAAGGGGGAGCACGAGGCCAGCAGCCGCACCGGTGGCAGCAGCGGTGGCAAAGGCCCAGGAAAAGAGCAGCAGCAGCAGCAGCAGAGACCCCTCCCCCATGTCAGGCCTGCCCGCCCGCCCACCCACCAGGCACCCTGGGCACCGGAGTGAGGTCCCTTGCGGTCACATTCGTGGGCAACTGCAGGCAGCTCCTGGCCTCAAAGGAGTCAGAGCGGGCAGGGAAGCAGAGAGGCCTCCCTGGCACTGCCTCAGCCCCAGCCTGTGCCAAAGGGCACCGGGATGGTTGTGGCTCACTGGAGAGCTGGTCCCTCTCCACCAGGGCCTCCTGGGAATGGCACGGCAGCCGGCTCAAGGCCAAGAAGGCCACCAACAGAGCACCAGCAGCAGCAATGGCAGCAGGAGGAGTGGGGGGAGGGTCTGCCAATAAATACCAGGAGAGGCTGTGGGAAGGGATGGGGAGCTCGCTCCCAGGCCCTTGGCAGGACTCATGTGCTGGAGGAGAGGTCCGTCTGGTCATGATTGTGGCCTCTGCCGTGCGTGGCACCTGGCCACTGTGGCTGGGGGGCTTGGCACAGTGGCACTCTGCCCAGAGGCACGACATCCCCACCGCCCATCCCCACCCTGGCCAGCCATGAGATGAGGCCCTGCCCTGCAGGGCACGGTCAACAGTCCATGTTTTCGCTGTCGTACCAGGGCATGGTGCCATCGGTGCCGAAGTATCTGTCTCCAAAGTTACCTGATGGAACAAGAGTTGCCTCTGTCACAGACGGAGCCAGGCTCCCCCCCCACCGCCCGATCGCTATCAAGGCCAAAGCCCCTTACCTCAGCCATTAGCAGGCAAAGCCCTGCACTAACGTGCCGCACGTAGCTTCCTACAGGCCCAACTCACCGATGCCAGGGACGATGTGGAACTCCTCGTTAACCCTCTTGTCCACTGCTGTGGTGATAATGCGCACGCGGGGAAAGGCGTAGGCTACGGAGTGGACCCCCATCTCAGCCATCAGCAGGGAGAGCAGGAAGATCCTGTCCTCTTGCACCTCGTGGTCCTGTGGAAGAGCTGCCCGTCAGCAACTGGCCAGAAGGATGCAGCGGCAGCCGAGGGGGTCCCAAATTGCTTCCACCTGGCACTGCAGCACAGACAGGGAGACCCACTACCCTGTCGGCTGCAGCTGGAATGACATGCCCTCCTCTGTCTCCCCAGGCAGCCCAGGGAAGGGGTCTCAACACACCAGCAGCACCCGGATGGCCATCATGGCTGCAGCCCCCGTGGAGACTGTGCTGTCCATCAGGATGACGTAGTCCTCGCTGATCTCCTTGGGCAGCCGGAGGTAGTGCAGCTGGAAAGAGGAGGAGAGGGGAACAGGTGAGCCAGCCCTCTGACCTCCAGTGGTCCCACCCTCCTCTCCATAATCCTCCAAGGACCCCCACCTCCTACCTCTGGCTCCCCAGTGTCATGGTTGGTCTGGATGAGGATTTTGCCCAGGCGGATGTCCTTGCAGACAGCTGTGAGGGCCTGCTCCATGGTCTCCCCTGCACGCAGGATGGAAACGCCCGTGATCTGGCAGAGGAGGGGGAAAACGGGAGAGGCTGAGATACCCAAGCTGCCCCTCCTGAACTTGTCCACCTGCCTGCCCCTTTCTTCCTCAGTGGTGCGACGTTTCCACTTACTGGTGCTCCAAAGCCCCCCTTGGCCCCTTGACCTGCCTGTGGGGTGTCCTCACACCTAGCCCCAATGGGTGTCAGCCAGGGAGGGCCCGAGGGAGAGGCAGCATCCTACGACCAGCTCAGCCCGGTCATCTCTTGCCACAGACCCTTTTGGGAGGAAAGTGCTTACTCGCTGCCGGTGGAAGCGCTTCCCCTCGTAAACAGTCCCCTGCGGCGTCTCCACAGTCACCGGCTGCAGGAGCCAAGCAGAGGGAAAAGAGAGAGGCTGAGAGGCTGGAGGGGGGCAAAGGGGAAAAAGGCCGGCGGGAGGCAGGAGGGGAGCGGCCGCAACTCACATGGAACCTCAAGCTCCCAGGGAACACGCACGGTGTCTTATTACAGAGTGAAATATTCCTCTCCTCTCCCACACCCAAGGATCCTGGGGGTGTTCATGTTACAATCAACCTCACGGCAACAGCATGGGGCTGGGCAGTGGGAGGGGTACACACCTTGAGGGGCAGGAAGGAGAGGGCGTGCTCGATCAGCAGGCGCATCAGGCGCTTGGAGTAGAAGATGAACTCATCCCGGCTGGTGTCCTTGTTCCTGTGGGGCACATGGAGCGGAGAGCACCCCAAGGGCCACCCAGGTTCCTCAGTGCCCAGTGTCCCCTCCCCAAATGCTGGCTGTGGGGGTGGATTCTCATGGAGTGTGGGCCCAACCCTCGCCCCCAGGCAGCTCCTGCTCACCAATTCCTGCCCCCCCCGAGTACTTGGCCAGCATGGCCCTCAGAAAAAGGAAGGATGCCCTCGCCGCCCTGGCCGAACCAGCCTACCTGATGATGGTGTGCATGCCCCGGACCTGCGGCGTGCTCTCCAGGACACTCAGGGTCTTTGGCAAGGGCTGCCCCTGGTGGGCAGAGGCCAGGGCTGCTCTGCACAGGAGGAAGAGGGTGGGGGTCAGGAGGCCCAGGGCCCGCCAGCCTCCCTTGGCCTCCGATGCCACCGGAGGAGGTGACAAGAGCATGCCCAAAGCTCAGCAGCCCCCAACACCTCTCTTGACTAATCCCACCCCCACCCCGCAGGGACCCTTTTGGACTCTGGCACAGCTGAAAGACTCCTTTCTCAGCCTTCCTGGCACCAAAGTCGGCTCCTGTGGCATTGTATGCTTTTCCTTCTGGGCCCTCCTGTGCCAGGACTGGTGGAAACCTTGGGAGGAGTGGGGGGGAGAGAGAGAGAGAAGCAGCCCTTGCCAGTCCTCTGCTCATCCAGCCCCTCCAACTGGGGGGGGATGAGAATGGCCAGGAGGGACCCTTGCCCTGCTCCTCCCTCCCCCACACACAGTGGGAGGGGGGACAGCAGGGAAGAGCCAAAGGAGACCAAGTGTCCTCACGCACACGTGAGCAAGGCAGAGAGGCAGGCAGCTGGCATTAAGAGGGGCAAGTCGGGCACAGCAGCCTCCTTGCCACAGGCAGAGGGGAGGTGCCCCACAGGGCTAGGAGAAGGAGAGCGGCAGCTGGGACCCCCATCATTCATGGCAAAAAGACCACCACCAGCTGAAGCTTGTTCTTTTTCTTAATAATAAGAAAAATAATATCATCCCACACCTTTCCCTTGTTTCGGAAGTCAAGCCAACCAACAACAGCTAAAAGAGAAATGGTCCTTTTCTCTCCCGCAGCACACACAGCACTGGCAGGGGGGAGCACGCAGAAGGCAAAGACCCCTCGTGGAGCCAACACAGTTCAGCCAAGTCAGACTAAAACACCAGGCTGGGGAGAAGGAGGGAGGGGGCTGCTGGGCACCACTGTTTACTTCTCTCATCTCCCACCTGAGGGCTGCAATGCGCTGGATCCATGGCAAGCAGTACAAGCTGGCCCCTCAGTCCAGCTGGGGCTAGCAGAGCCACATTTCTGTCAGCTGACCAGCCCTGCTGGCTGGCTTGTAGCATAGCAGGAAAGAGCCATGCTGCAAGGCCAAAACAGGCTCTACTCCTTCAGGGCCACCATCATACCTCTCCCCTCCCATACCCAAGGATCCTGGGAGTCCATACCTGACTGTGATTTCACGCTGGGTAGAAGGAGGAGGAAGAGGGGGAGCAGCCCACGGCAGGAGGCAGCAAAGTCATGACAAGGCCAGGGTGAGCGATGGAGGGAAAGAGAAGAACCAGTCATTGCTCGGGCATCAACCTGGGAGTCTGCCTTCCAACCACCCGGATCCGCTTCCCATTGATTCAGAGAGCCTTGCCAGGCAGCACTGTGGGCACCAGAGTGCTCGGGACTCTCCCACCCTCTCTCTGGCAAGCAGGGTGGGAGGTTCGCAGAGCAAATGCCAGCCCCATGGGAAAGCTGCTCCACCCCACATCCTCACCTTTTCCAGCTGGCTGTGCACGTGCTGAACAATCAGGTCCAGCGCCACAAAGTTCTCTCCGCCTGGGAAGAAGAAAAGGGAGACAGATGCCGTCTCCTATCAGGCTGAAGCACACTTAGCACCCCCGCCCCCAAGACAGTGGGTAGGTGCAGCTCCACTGCACTGCACTGATGCATTTTGCCCAACATTTTCTCAAGGCCAGCACTCCACAGGCCCCACAAGACTTTTTTTAAACGATGCAAACAAAGTCAGTGGATAAAAACTATTATAGGTTTTTGGGAAAAGTGCCCTTAAAGGAGGCAGCACCACTGCCCAGGGCAGGATGTCCATCTAGAGCAGCCCCAGTAGCAGGGATCTCTTTTGGAAGACCCCCCCACACACACACACACCTCTCCAGGCAACTGGCTCCGCTGAGCAACTGCTCCCACTGTCAAGAAGCTCCTTCTAGCATCCCATCAAAATCTATTACCCTGTAACTTAAAGCCACTAGACCTAGTTCCACGCCCCCCAGGGCAGCAGAGAGCAGGACTGCACCTTCTTCCCCCGGCACGCCCTGGAGGTATTTGAAGACCTCTCAGTCTCCTCTTCCTCAGGCTGAACCTGCCCAACTCCTTCAGCCCTTCCTCGTGTGTTCTCTTCCCCACCCAGCCTCTGCTGCACTGGACAACAAGCACTGGATATGCAGGCCCACATCCACCTCCCTTGGGGACCTCCGCCACTTCCTCTGCCCAAGAACGTGAGTCACCAACGATACCCCATCAACCACACGTGAGAGAACCACAGTCAGGCCACACACGTGCTTGCGCCCACTTCTGTTGTTAAGCACAGATGTATCCCTTGAGTGGTCACTCCTGAAGCAGAGGCTAAACAAAGAGGGCTGGGAACTTCTATCCCAGCCCCACCAATGAGGCCTGGGAAGGTGGCCTGGGCCCAGAGAGTCTGAAAGACTGCCTTCTCCTTCATAGGGCAGGCCTGAGCTTTAAGGTCACGGGGGGACTTCTCTTGGTCTTACCTCCATCACAGGCACTCCTGGCAAAGAGGTGTGAGGCAAGGCCTTCCTGGTGGCTGATCCCAAGCTGCAAAACTGCTTCCCACAGCCCCCCCCCACTCTCCTTCAGCCAGCAGGCAGGCAGCTGCTTTATCATAGAATCATAAGAGTTGGAAGAGACACCAGGGGCCATCGAGCCCAACCCCCTGCTATGCAGGAACACCCATCGAAGCATTCCCAACAGATGGCCATCCAGCCTCTGCCTAAAAGCCTCCAAAGAAGGAGGAGACTCCACCACACGCCACTGAGGTAGCAGCAGATTCCACTGCTGGATAGCTCTGACCATCAGGAAGGTCTTCCTGACGTTCAGGTGGAATCTCCTTTCCTGAAGCTTGAATCCATTGCTTCCTGTCCTAGTCTCTGGAGCAGCGGAAAACAAGCCCGCTAGCTCCTCAATATGACATCCCTTCAGATATTTAAATATGGCTCTCATGGCCCTTCTCAACCTTCTCTTCTGCAGACTAAACATCCCCAACTCCCTATGCCATTCCTCAGAGGGCTTCATGGCTCCAGACCCTTCACCATTTTGGTTGCCCTCCTCTGGACATGCTCCAGCTTGTCAGTATCCTTCTTGAATTGAGGTGCCCAGAACTGGACACAGGATTCCAAATGAGGCCTAACCAATGCAGAATAGAGTGGTACCATTACCTCTCTCGATCTAGACACCATACTCCTATTGACGCAACCAAGAGTCATGCTGGCTTTCTTGGCTGCTGCATCACACTGTTGACTCATGTTCAGCTTGTCATCTACCAAGACTCCTAGATCCCTTTCACACATACTGCTATCCAGCCACGGGTCCCCCATCCTATATTTGTACATTCCATTTTTTTCTCCCTAAGTGTAGGACCTTACATTTCTCTCTGTTAAAATTCATTTTGTTAGCTTTGGCCTAGCTCTCCAATCTGTCAAGGTCGTTTTGAAGTTTGATTCTGTCCTCTGGGGTATTAGCAACCCCTCTCAATTGGGTGTCATCTGCAAATTTTATCAGCATGCCCTCTACCTCATCCAAGTCATTGATGAAGATGTCGAATAGCCCCGGGCCCAGGACAGAACCCTGTGGCACCCCACAAGGCACCTCTCTCCAGGAAGAAAAGCAGCCATTGGTGAGGAGCACCCTTTTTGTTTGGTCGGTCAGCCAATTACCAATCCACCTGACAGCAGCCCTGTCCAGCCTGCATTTTACCAGAATTATTTGAACAGCTTTGGGCGATCCACTCATTGCTGCAGAAGGAGGGGAGGGTCTGCCACCTTTAAGCCCATTGTTATAATTTTAAATGCTTTTAAATTGTTTTTGGAGTGCTGGCTTTAGTAAGACTGTTTACTTAACTAGTTCTTCAAATCTGTTTTTAAAGCTTCACTTCTTCAAGCCTATCTGCTGTCAGAGAGGGCAACAAGGGGCATTTCAGCTGAGGAAAGGCAGACCGTGCTTTCTTCTCCACTCCCCTCCACCTCCCTCCACAATTAGACATTAAACATGGCTTCTATAGGAGGCAATGGTGGCTGTTCCTCCAGATTGCTTCCAAGAGGGTGAGGGGAGGCAGAAGGACAGTCTGGAGGGGAGCTACTGCCTAATGCCTGTGGAGGCACCAGGGATGGAGAAGGCTGAGGCTTGTTCCAATGAGGATCCAGGGCAGGTGCCTCAGCCTCGGCCTATATCCACTCGCCTTCTTCCTGACCTCAGGGCACCTGCTGCTTCCCATCACCCACATTTTGCCAGCCCAGGGCAGACCACAGCCACCTGGCTTCCAGCTACACTGACCCTGTTGCCCAGTATGCCAACCTAACCAAGACCCATGAGTAGTTAATGTTGGGGTGGGAGGGGAGAAGATTTTGGATGGTAATGGGGCAGCCAGTTAGCTGAGGCTTTAGACTAGGGCTGAGAGTTCACCTCCACAGTATAAGCATGGATGGAGGCAGTTTGTTTTCTGCTGCTCCAGAGGACAGGCCACAAACAGCCCAAAGGATTCAAATTGCAAGAAAAGAGATTCCACCAAAACATCACAAAGAACTTCTTGACTATGTGGCAGTGAAACAGGCAGCCTCGCAGGGCAGCAGAATCTTCTTTAGAGATTTTTGAACAGAGGCTGGATGCCCATCTGTCAAAGGGAGGGCTTTGATTGTGTCTTCCTGCATGGCAGAATGGTGGCCCCTGGGGTCTCTTCCCACTCCAAATTTCTATGACTGTCATCCCACTCTAACGCTGGAGGAGAGCAGTTTGAGGCTAGAAGAGGAAGGTTTTGATCGGGAGTGGGAGTTGTTTGTGACACAGGCAAGCTGCGAGTTGGGGCCTTTTCCCTGCTGGCACTCTCTGCCCCTCCTACACACCACCAGCGCTCGACATTTGCAACCGAGAACAGCTGAGGCAGGTCTGCTCCCCCAATAGTCCCACCCACACGGCTCCGGATGTCCTGAAGCTGTCATTTTAACATGTCTAAAATCCTTCTAATGTGGATTTTTTTTTTATTTTTAAAATGTAATTGATTGTATTCCCCCCAGGATCTTTACAAAAAGAGTAAAACATAAATACTAACTACATCAATCAATCAATCAATCAATCAGTTCCCTCGACGTTACTGTAGTGTCTAAATGTACTATTTCATTGCATTTGGCATCAGACAGCACTTGATGAAACACGTTCCCATGCTGCACTGGGATGAGTTTTCACTGTATTTTTTTTTTCAAATTAACAAGATGTCAATGAAGACAAACTGTTCACAGTTTGCATTCTGAGGACATCTTGTCTACTAACACAAACTCTGAAGCAAATTTTAAAAAGTCACATTCAAAACTTGAGCAGCGAAGGTTCCAATCTGGACTGGAAGAAATTCTAAATCAAAACTTAATCCAAATCAGAACAAATAGCAATTGTGTCCAGTTCTGGGCACCACCATAACAACAGAACTAACCAACCAAAAGGCTGGGCAACCAAAAAAATCAAAGATCTAGAAACTGAGACTTATGTGGAATGTCTGAGGGAGCTGTAGATGCTCAGCCAAAGGGAAGACTGTGAGGGTATGTGACAGCCACCTTTAGACAGCTGAAAGGACATCATCATGTGGAAGATGGAGCACACTTGTTTTCTCTAACCCCAATGAATTCGAATGACAAGAAAGAGGATCTCAACTAAACATTAAGAAGAGGCTCTCCAAAAGGTAGTGCAACAACAGAATTGGCTCCTCCAAACATGATGGAGAGATACCCCTGCTTTAAACATGGGTTAGGTCAGTGGTTCTCAACCTTCCTAATGCTGCGACCATTTAATACAGTTCCTCATGTTGTGGTGACCCCCAACCATAAAATTATTTATTTATTTTTTACAATGTCTCCCCCGCCCTCGCCAAAGGCCGCCTTGCTGACCAGGAACAGGGGGTGAGGGGTGGGCAGGGAGGGAAAGACGAACCGCACATCTCCCCCGGGGAAAAAACTCCAAAAACCCCCCAGGCTCTGCTTCTGCTTCGCTCTCGTTTCTGCTGTGGGGGGGACAGTATGGGAAAAGTTTCCAGAGTGTCGACCCTGGCCCGCTAAAGGGGGCAGGAGGATGCGAGCACATGGCTCACACTTGCGCATCACCACCAAGGAGGGAATGGAGCCTAAGACCACCGGAAATACATATTTTCCGATGGTCTTAGGCAACCCCTGTGAAAGGGTCGTTCGACCCCCAAAGGGGTCCCAACCCACAGGTTGAGAACCACTGGGTTAGGTGGCCATCTTTTGGGACTGCTTTACTTGTCCATTCCTGCATGGCAGGGAGTTGGACTAGATGGCCTTTGCAGTCTCTTCCAGCTCCATGGTTCTGTCACCTGACATGGCAGAGCAAAAGGCCAGCAGCAGGCCTACTGGACATCCAGTCAGCACTGGCCAACCATTTGGAAGGAAAGCAACCCTGACTCCAGCCTTCCTTCTTGTCTCTGGAACTCCCTCTGAGCCAGGCCACTCTTCCTTCCACTCAGAAAGATATGTGCACACATTCTCTCCTCGGCCTGACAGCATTCCTGCACGTGCGCCTCTTCTCCCCGGCCACCTCCTCCCGCCCCAGAGGCACCCAGAGCCCTCACCTCGGGGCACCACAATGTCTGCCGCCTGGACGGTGGGCTCAATGTACTGCTCAAAGGCCGGCTTCACAAACATGCTGTACTGTTTGATGACGCCGGCCACATCCCGGCCACGCTCCATGATGTCTCGCTTCAGCCGCCGCACTAGCCGGATGTCTGAGTCGGTGTCCACAAACACCTTCATGTCCAGGAGCTGTCAGACAAAGGGGAGGCGGGAGACTCTCACTCTCAATCCAACTGAAGCTCCCCAAAGGAGCTGGCAGACAGCTTGGCAGCTGGCCAAGCTCTACTCCAGTCCCAAGGCTCTCCGCTTGCCACACCGGCACCCAGCTCCGTACCTGCAAGAGCTCCTTGTTAGCAAATGCCAGGATCCCTTCAAATACAATCACATTGGCCCCATAAATGGTTTTCTGGAAAAGGCAAGAGAGAGGGAAGACCTTAGCATCTTGGAGACAGTCCACCGGCAGAGGGGCCCTCTCCCTCCCAGAAGGACAATCTTTCCCTCCCTGCAGGCCAGGCTCAAGGGAGGCCGGCGGCCCTTTGGAGCATCTGCGTATGGTGCAGCTGCCCATCCCAGGACAGCCACTCTTAAAGGCCTGAAGGAACGTCACATAGAAGATGGAGGGGGGCTGTGTTCTGCTGCTTCTGCTGCTCCAGAGAGTAGAACACAAAACAGTTTGCAAGGAAAAAAGGGTCCTCCTAACCATTACGAAGAACTTTTTCTATTGTGGGAACAGCTTAGCAGCAGAACATGGAACCCTCAGAGGGTGACTGACTGGCCTTCTCTGGAAATCTTTGAGAGAGATTGGACTGTGGTTGGACCACTCTTTCAGGAGTGCTTTTGTTGTGTATTCCTGCATAGCAGAAGGTGGTCGGCTGGACGTTCCTTAGGGAACTGGGCCACAAAAGTGATCCTTGGAGAAGGTCGAGGTGGTGCAGGCAAAGGTTAGAGGATGCTTGCCTTGCAGAGCGGACATCCACCCCAGCCACTCCAGGAGCCCACAGAGAGGCCATGCCCTTCCCTCCTTACACAGAGTGGCAGATCTAGTGGCAACCCACTCAGGGAGTCTGGGAAAGGCCCCCAGCCCAGCACTCCCAGACTTCCAGAGAACCACACACACACACACACACAAGCAGGTGCCTGGGAGTGGGAGCACAGCTCCCCCCCAAGCCTCATCACACACCCACTCCTTGCGCCGGCTGTGCATTGTGAAGTCGTAGACGGGGACTTTCACGCTCTTGCCCTCCTTGAGCCTCCGCAGGACGCTGATCAGGAGGTCAAAGTCAAAAGCATCTGGGTGGTCAAAGTTGTACTCGTTGCGGGCAGCCGCCTCCTGCTGCTCCTCGTTCAGCACCTGGGAGAGAGAGCGAGCGGAGGGGCACATGGGAACAGTCGGTCTAGCAAGAGTGCCAGGGCGCTCCCTTCGCACCCCCCACCCCTTGAGAGGAAGGCTGAGTTCAGGGGACTGGGGAGGGGAGTCCCTCCCAGGCTGCCCACCTTGTAGAAGCTGTCCATGGAGAGGAGCACCACCCAGGGGACGTCCAGAGCCTCAATGATCTTGTTGGCCACGGTGGTCTTGCCGGACGCGCTGCCACCACACAAACCTGGGGGGAGGGATGCCATTTATCTCTCTGAACGGAGGGGGGCAAGGATCAGGCTGGGAAGACCAGAGTGTTGGGTGAGAGGCGAACAGCGGGAGGGATTCTCTTGAGGCCAACCCCCGGGGGCACCAGGGCCCCTTTCTGCTCAATGCCAGTCATGCCCATGAGGCCTGGGAATGGGGCAGCCCGGTGCCCAAACGGGAGAAGCAGGGAAGGCAGCTGAGACGCCACCGCAGGGGACCCCACCCCGAAGAGGGAAGCCCAAAGAGTGTGTACGTAGGTGCCCCCCACCGCCACCTCCCCCTTTCTCTGCCCAGCCCCTCCCTGCCTGGGTGCCAGCCGAAGGCCGCCGTCCTTCCTGGGAGGCAGCCGGCAGGCGCCCTTCTGCTGCCTCCGGCTGACCTGCAGCGAGGGAGGGAGAGGCAGGGGCAGCGCTCCCCGGGACCACCAGGCCGGGGGGGCGTCCAGGGGGGGGGGCCAAGGGGAGTCCCGGGGCACGCCCTCCTCCAAGGCCGGGGGGGGCTTTGCGAAGGGGGCCGGCCGGGGAGGGCCCGACCCCCGGGGCGCAGACGGGGCTCACCGATGACGAAGGCCTCCTTGAAGGGGGTCCCGGTCTCGTTGTACCAGGGGGGCCGCCCGGCCGTGTAGATGGTCCGCTTGCTGGTCCGCAGCAGCGGCGGCTCGGTCTTGGACTGGCTGGTGGTCCTCTTCCGCGGCGAGAGCGACGGCGTGAGCGGCAGCCGCCGGGCCAGGCTGCGGGGCGGGGGAGAGAAGCGCCGGCTGAGCCCCGCCGCGGCACGGGGACCCCTGAGCATGGGCAGAGCGCCGAGCCGCGCCGCGGGGGGAGGGAGGCGCGGCTCCCCGGGGCCGCCGAGAGGCGGGGGGGCTCCTCTCTGTTCCCGGGGAAGCCCCATCCCTCCGCCCGCCCCTCCCCGCTCCTCACCTGCCGCACCGCGGCGCCGGGGCCGGGCTCTCCTCCGCACCGCCGCCCAGGGCCGCCATCTTGGTCGCGCTCCCGCCCCCGCCGCTCGTCTGGCAGCGGCCGCGGAGCACGCCGGGAGGAGAAGGGGCGTGGCGGGCACGCGCAGTCCGCCGCACGCCGCCACGTCTCCCCGGGGAAACTGCACTTCCCGTCAGGCACCGGGCGGGGAGGGGCGCCCGCAGAGCAACGAAGGGAAAAGAGAAGCGGAGGACGCGCCCTGTTGCCCGGGTGCGGAGTTTCCGGGGTCCCTCTGGGTACGGAGACGTTTCCGAATCCGCGTCTCTCCCATCCCCACCCCCCGCCCCCCAAAAGGCGAGGGCATCCCGGGGGACCGGTGGGGGCCGGAAGAGGGGGATTCGGAGAGGGGGGCGCCGGCTGCTGCTGGATTACAGATCCCCCCGGCCCCCCCTTTGCCCGCGCTGGGTGTGGCTGATGGGAGCTGCGGGCCAAAAATCGGAGGGAGGAAGGAGGGCTGGACCAGCCCCTCCCCTCCCCTCCCGCAAGGGGCCCGCGGGGGCTGGATCTGCGCCGGCACCCACGGGTCCCCCGAAGCCCCGCCTTCCCACCCGCCGGGAACGGACGGAGGGCGCGCCTGCGGCGGCGGCGGGGGGCTCCCGGGCCGGCGGGGCGGAGACCCTGGGCCGCTTCCGCACGAGACTGTGACGGCGCTACGATTCCGCTTTCAACATCCTATGGGACCCTGGGTCTGCACTTTCGGGAGGGGCTTGGCAGCCTTGGCAGCCCCTCCCGGAACTGGAAACCCCAGGATTCCATAGGATGTTGAAAGCGGAATCGTAGCGCCGTCACAGTCTCGTGTGGGAATGGCCTAAATTTCAGAGCTGCGCTGACCACCAGCAGGCGCGGACTGCCCGGGGCAGCCGCCAGGGCGTTTCTCTTCCTTCCAACGCCGCCGTTACCGCCTTGCTCCGTGCTATGGAATCCTGGGATCTGTAGTTTAATGAGCCGCACCGCTAGAGAGTTCTAAGTACATCACCAGACTAGAAATCTCAAGCTTCTGCAAGGAAGCCGTGGCAGTTAAAGCAGCGTCCGGCTGCCCTCCTTATACGGACCATCCGCTCATCCCGGCCGAGATCGGCCAAGGGGGGTTCAAGCAGCTTCTCCCGGGCGCCCTCCCCCTGGACCCCGACGCCCCTCCCCACACCGAGGCTGCTATTCGTCCTCGGCGCCCGTCTGTTTCCGTCCTCAGTGCAGTTTCCCGGGATTCCCCTCCCGGCCTCTTCCCGTTGCTTGCGTCCGGGTCGCTTCAGGGCGGTGGAAAGATTCCCGAGAGAAGGGAAGCCCCTGCGGGTGCCGAGCTTCGCCCGGAGAGGGCCGGCTGCGGGAGTCCCGCAAAGCAGCCCCCTGACCTCCCCGACGGCCCTGCAGTGCTGGCCAGGGCCGCCCTCCTCCGGGCGCCGGCTGGAGGAAAGGCTTCCGGCAGCCTCGGGACGCAGGCCGTGCTTCGCACGGAAGGTCTGGGACTGGAGTGGAGTCTGGCTTTTGATTTCTGCCCCGAATCCAGCTCCGAAAAGAGTCGCTTCTCACGGCTCTCCGAGAGGCCATGAAGGTGCGCTTGGACCCCACAACATTAAAGGCGCAAAAGCGGGGTGCCGTCGGAGAAAGAGGGAGGTCTGCGTGGGCGACGCCGAAGTCCGCTCTCTTCGGTAACCCCGGGGGATGCGAAACAAGTCTCGTGAACCCCAGAGCTCCGCGACCACCCCTGTTCTTTTCTATTGCAGTTACACGACCACCAAGGGCGCGCGCTTCTGCCCGCTCGCACGTTTTCCTGGCACAGAACACCCTTAAAACGGGAGCGGGGCCCCGGCCTCACTGTCTCCGGGCGGGGGCCAGGAGGAAGCGCGCAGTCCGGGCGGCTGCGGGGGCTCCAGTCGACGAGAACCGACGCACGCCCTGGGAGTCCGTAGGGGAGCGGGAGGTCCGGCTCGGGAGGGAGATTCCTCAGCCCCAGTCGGACAGAGGCAGCGCCTTCGCGGGCGCGGGTTTCCCCCAGATCTCTCCCTAAGAAACGCTGGAGGGAACGCACGGGGCCCAGCGGGCGCTGGAGTTCCGCTGCCCCCTCGAAGCCGTGGCCTGTGGCTGGGGGGCCCCGCCTACGGGAGTGCGGCTTCCATGCTGAGGACCACACCCGGGCCTGGCCTCTCCGGCCGAACGCTCTCGGTGCCAGGGAGCCAGTGTCCGCGCCTTTCACGGAGGGTCCACGGCACCCATCCGCTTACCTGGGAGCCCCTTCGCGGGCATTGCGCGTCCTGCGGGAAGGAGGGCAGAAACGGAGGCAGCTGCCGCTTCGCTGTCCGGACCCAGCCCCTGCTTTCCAGAAAGGAGCTCCGTAGCGGCGCGGGAGAGTCGGTTCCTTTCGCCGGGGAAGCCCCTGGGGCGGAAGAGGGCCTGCGCGGCGTTCGCCCCTGCTCGTAGGAGGGGGAGAGGGGCGCTTGAGGCAAGAGGAGGCGCCGATGGGGCCTGGCAACCCCTTCCCGCGGGGCTCCGGCCAGGGACCCCTCGGGGAATCCCACCGGCCGGAATGTCCGCTGCCGCTGCCTCCTTCTCTTGGGGGAGTGCGCCTCCGCCTCCGCCGGTGGGGAGCGCCGCCGCAGCGGAAGGCTGCCGGAGCGGAGCTGGTGCGCGGTGCCGCTGGGCGTTGCGGGGTCAGGTTGTGGCCCTCCGCGCGCGGCGCATTCCTTCGCGCGTTCCTCTGCGCGGTGTTGCGATTCACGGGTGCGCGATGGCCGCCTAACTCGGTGATCTCGGCCGAGGCAGACAGAGAGGCAGGCGGCCAGCAGGAGGGTAGAGGGACGAGCCAGCGCGGTGTAAGTGGTTTGGGCGCTGGGCCAGGACTCTGGAGACCAGGCTTCGGATCCCCGCTCGGCCACGGGAACTCACCGGGCGGCCCTAGGCAAGTCACACTCTCTCAGCCTCAAGGGACAGGGTCGCCGAAGTCGGAAACGAAGGCGCACAGCGACAAAGGCGGACAGGTCGGTGAGCTCAGATACGGTTTTCAGGCATAGACGCGTATGTGGGCCACTCCACAGGAATTTGAAAGGGCCAGCCTCGGGGGGGGGCGACTGACCAGTACTCCCTCGAAGGTTCCGCTCGTGGCCCTGGCCAAGGCCCTTCATCTGGCTGGGGCCGGCCCTTGCAGGCGACGGGGAAGAGGGGCGCCTCCAGGACAGGGCGAGGCCAGCCAGGACCCCCAGCGGGAGTCCCAGAAGAGAGAGGTGGCCTTGGTCCCGATCCTCTGGATGGCCCCCAGTGGGGTTCTGGACCCCGGCCCTGCAAAAGCAGACGGCGGAACTAGCAAAATGTCAACATGGGGTGGGGGCGAGGGCCCCCCGGGCGCGCAGCACTGCCTCCTCGGGAAAGGTTTGCGAAAGAGGCGGGGAAGGGGAGAAGGCGCGAAAGGAGGCGCGGGGGGAGAGGAGAAGAGGGAGCTGGTGGGCTTTTCCCCTAGACCCCCACTGGGCCCCCGCGCCGCACCCTCTGGAGCCGAAGGGTGGGGGATCCGGGAGAAGGGAAACGAAAGGAGAGCGGCTTCAGGCCCCGCGGAACTCCCTACCACCAGACCTAACGACGGCTGTAACGAATTACTATATGAATGGCTTGAAAGAGGAGCACAAAAATTCGGGTGCGGGGGGAGGAGGACATCTGTGGCTACTATGCAGAGTGGCTATTTGCCGCTCCCAGGAGCGCCAGAGGCAGGCGGAGGAGCGGAGCGGGGACCCTGTCCGGCTCCTGATCTGCCCATAGCGCGTCTCTGGGGGAAGGGCGTCTGCCTCGCCTGGCCCCACTGTGGGAACTCCCCGCCCTCCCCGCGATCCAGCTCCTCGGCGTTGCTCACGTCCTTTCCCAAAGCGACGTTTTGGCTCCGGAAAGAGGTCCAGTATCCCGCAGTGGGGGGAGGGGGGCAGGCGGCATTCCAAAGGGAATCCCCGCTCGCCTGACCCACTCGCTGTTCCGCCCCCGAAGTGGATCCCTCGAAGTGGGATCACAGGGAGTTGGGAGGTCGCGAATCCTCTGTCCGCCTGTGGCCCCCCAGCCTCTCCCTTAGACCGAAGGGAGCCCCGAAACTAAGGCCGGCGAGGCTGGGGGGGGGTCTGCAAATGTGGGGAGAGGGGCAAGGGTAAAAGAGAGAACAGCAAACAAGAGCAACAGCAGTAAAAATAAAAACTGTGAAAGAGGACTGGTTCGCAGTTTTCAGGCTGCAGGGGGGGAAGTTAATCCACTTTGGTCCTGGGGTTCTGTACCGGATTCCCCAGGTCAGGGGCGGGTCCGGGGCACCCGGGGGTTATCCCCTCCAAACAATGAGCTCCCCTCCCACTTTGCCCCCTCCCAATTTCTGGCTCCCTCGTTTCAAACGGGTCGCGGCGGGTTCCCTCCTCCCAAAACCTTATTTGCGCGAAACTTGGAGAGACCCCAGCTCCCCGCACCCCGGAGCCCGGCTTTATTGGTCCCGAATCCCCAGCCCGGCGGCTTTAGAAATGGCAGACCGAGCCCGCCAGGAATTCGCCCTTCGAGACGCAGTGGATCCCCTTTCCGCGCCGGAGCCATTTTTGGAAACGAAACAGGGGCGAAGGAAAGACATTCTGAGAACGGCCTTTGGAGCAGGGAGGGGCTTTTGGTCCCGACCCACACCCATTGAAAAATTACGATGGGGGAGTCGGAGACGGGGACAGCGCAGTCCTCCCCCTTTTTGCCGCTCCCCGGTTTATCTTCCTTAATAGAAGGACTTTGTGGTTTGCAGCGGTGGGGGGGGCGTCGATCCCTTCATTGCTCCCCACACCCAAATAGCCTTCTTCTCCTTCGCAGCCCAAGCCCCCTTCCCGGAGCCTGCGGGGATAGAAAAAAGGGTCTCCTGGTGGAGGAGGGGGGAGGCTTGGGGCCCGAGGTTTGCCGGGGGCAGGGCAGGCGGATTACCCAAGGGGAAGGGGCCGCGCAGTCTGTCCACGAAGCCCCCTCGCAATGCCTCTCAGGCAATGCCTCTCAGCCGCGGCATAACCGAGGGAGGGGGGTTATTTTGTTCCCGCTGTTCTGAGAGGAGGGGGTCTTGAGGGGGGCGCCCTCGGGGCTGTAGACAGTTCTGTATCCAGAGAGTCTTTCTGGTTCCGAGATGTCGGGGGAGTTCACGGGATCCTCGTAGGCCCGGGGAGACCACTTGCCCGCCTCCCTCCCCAAGACTGGCCCCCTGCTGCTTCCTCCGGGGTCTCCCCTCGTGGCCCTCCCCCAGACAAAGGTCCCCGTTGGCCCAAGAGGGGGCGACACCCCGCGCAGTGGGGCGCTCTGACTGTAAAGCTGACCCCCCGACGACGAGGGTCTCCGTCTTCACCCCCCTCCGCTGTTCCCTGTAGTGGACCCGCCATTCCTGATTTGGGAGGGACATCCAAAGGACACCCCCCCTTGTCTGGGGATCCCATTGTCCGCCGCCGTCGCCCGAGGAGACCGGCTGGATCCACGGGGACGCTTCTAGTAATCCGCGGCCGGATTCCCAGCCCTCCCTGGATCCATTGAGGGGACCCCCCCCGCTCTGGTTTTTAACCCTAGCCTTTCCCGGGCCCTGACGGCTCTCCCTCCAGCCCGGGGGGCGCCTCTTGGAGGCTTTAGCAGCCCGTCCGTGGCCGGGAAACGCGGACTGTGGGCGGCTTCGCAGGGCGATCACGAAAACAAAACGATTTTAGAGGGGGCGGGGGCGCCTCCGGGTTGGGGGAGACTCCTTCCCGCTCCCCGCCCCCGCCGTCGCGGCCACAGCCGGACGAAAATGGCGTTGGCTCCGGCCGTCCCCCATCTCGTCAAAAAAGGCATTTAGTCGGGGGGGGGAGCCGGTTTTGTGCTCGGAGAAGGGAACCCATTTCGAAAGCGCCCCACCCCCCTCGCCTGACCGAGCGAACCTTTTTAACAACCGGGGGGAACCGGGCAAAAATCGGGGCTGTATGGATGAGGAAGGAAATCTTATGTCTTCCTCCATTGCCCGGCGCTCAGTCGAAGGTTCCCCAGGCGACTAATTCCCTGCAACGAAAACAGCCGAACGGTACCGCCATTATTTATTTTTTATTTATTTTTTTAAAAAATTAATCAGCCATTGTCATAGCACGGTGGCAAATCGCCCCCCTCCGTTCGTCCTCCCCCACCCCGGACCGCGTTCCGCTATTCAAACGAGGGGCCGAACCTGCAGCCAACGCGAGGGAGGGAGGGAGGGAGGGAGGGAGGGCTCTCAAAGTACCGAAATGCGGGGACTCCGCAACCCTGCCGCCGCCGCCACCGTCTCCCCCCCACGCGCCCAACCGGCAGGGAGACTCTCCCGCTCTCCCCGGGAAGCAGGTCGCCGCGGGCTTACCTGGCCGGGGCTCTCCCTTCCCGCCGCCTCCTTCGCCCCGAGACCGGCCCGGTCCTCGGAACCTCCGGCCACCAGAGGCGGCCCCGCCTGCCGGCCGGCCTGTCCTGCGGGAGTGGAGCCAGTGTCGGGGGGCTGTCTTCTCGGCGTCCCGGTTCCGGGTCTCGCTCTCCCTCCGCCCGCCCGCCGTCCGTCCTTCGTTCCCTGCCAGCTGGCGGAGGCCCGGGAAAAGAAGGGGAAGGCGCCGTCTTGGGCGCCCAGGAGGCTCCGACGCCCACCTCCCGTTTCCCCCTCGGATTGGGAGGGCGGCCGACCCGGGGAAACCCCACAGACCCTCACCCTCCCCGGCCCGGGCCGCCGTTTCCATCTCCCGGGCCCCGGGCGGCGTTCAGTGTCCCCTCCCCAGGAAATCAGCAACAACAGCTTCCGAGCCCGCGGGTGGCGTCGCCGTCGGAGGGACCGCGGGGACCGGCGGAGCGAACGAGCAAGCCCGCCCCCGCCCCGCGCGCCCCGCGTTCACGAGAGCGCGGCCCCGGGAGGCCCCGGCCGAGCGCGCGCCGGCCGCAGGGGCGGAGCTTGTGGGGAGGGGGCTCTCCGACCCGGCCCTCCCTCCCTCTCTCCCCCTCCCTCCCTCCCTCCCTCCCGCTGCGCTCCTGCTCCCGTCCGGAGGTGTCGTGACGGTCGCGGCTTCCGAGGCGGAGGCGGCGATAGGCGGAGGGTGGCACCGCCAGGGACCTCCGCGGCCCCGGGGAGCCCTCCCGCCGCCCCCCCGGACGCGCCTCCTCTGGTCGAGGGCCCCTCCGAGCCCCCGCTGCTCCCGGCGCAGCCCCGTCCCGCCGGCGACCGCGCGCTCGCCCTTCCCCTGCCGGCGCGATGGACGCCCCCTCGGGTGGCCCCCGCGGGGACGCTCCGGAGACGGCGCGCCTGGTCGGCAGCGGCCGCGGGAACAAGCGCGGAGCCCCCGGCGGCCTCCGCCTCAAGAGGTAAGGGACCGCGGCGGCGAACCGGCTCCGCGTCCGGTGGCGGGCGATCGGGCGCGTGTGCCTTCGGGTCGCCGGGGAGCGGGGGCGGACTTGAGGGGGCGGCCGGCGGCCAAACCATCCGCAGCGCCCCTTCTTCCGCTGCCCTCCAACCTGCCGTCGGCGCGGTGTGGAGAAAGGATGGCGGCGGGGGGCCGGGGGCGAGGAGGAACTGTCCGGCGCTCCCTCGAGAAAGACCTGGGGGCGGGGGAGTCCTGCTCCGGAGACCCCCGCCCCGCTGCGGCTGCGGGGGATTCGCCTCCCCGAGGGCGCTGCTGCGTCAAAGCCGCGCGGGGACGGGGAGAGCCCCTCGCCCAACATCCCCCGCCCTTGCCCCCCCCGCTTACAGAGGCGAGCTTCCCCAAGTCAGCGCGGGCGCGGGGGGGCAGTTCCCGGTCCTCGTGCTGGCTGAAGCGTCGCCAGTTCCGCCCGGTACGGAGGAACCTCTGGGTTCCCTTTCCCCCCTTTCCGCGCTAGTAGGCTGCCCCTGCCCCCCTTCCTCTCTGCGGCTGGGTCGTCCGGCTCGGCTCCGTTCTCCCGGCTCCCTCCCTGTCCGGCTGCCGGAGGACAGAGCAGCGGGGGACCCAGAGCGTCCCCGAGGGGAGTCGCTGACTCTGCGTCCTTTGGCGTCAGGCGCCCTTCCACCCCCCCCCCAGGACCTCGGGGGTCGGGCCAGGCCGGCCTGCCGGAGAAGCAGGGCGGCTCCGAAGGTCACCCGGCGGCCGCGGGGGGACCAAGTAGGCTGGTCGTCCCGGGAAGGACGCCTCTCCCCTTCCTGCGGGGGCAGCATGTGAGGAGGGGCAGGGGCAGCCGGAGGGGAGGAATCTGCCCCCCCCGAATCCTCCCGGGCGTGCCGTGACCTGGATGGAGGCACCGTAGAGGGGGAGCCGGCAAAGACCCCCACCCGAGGGGGAGAGAGAGAGAAGGAGGAGGGGGCTTCTGTCGGTCTTTTTGTAAACAAGCGGGCAGCTGCCCCCCTTTCCCCCGCCGCCGCCAGGTTGCCGTGGTCCGTTTCCCTTTCAAGACCTCCGAAATCGGACGGTATTCTGCCGCCCTTGCCCGCCGGTGGAAGGCTGCCGGGGGGGGAGTTTTGCTGACGGTGGGGAGGGGTCTCCGGGGCCCGCTGCACAGGCGGCTCTCCCCTGCCTGACCCTCCCCGCCTCTTCCGGAGGGGGGCCATGGCGGGAAGCGCGGGGGGGCGAGCAGGCTGCTCCTCCGGGTGCGGCGCATTTCTGGCTGGCGAGGAAGGGACGCGTCTGTTCGCCCGCGCGGAAGGCAGCTGGCCCGGGGGGGGCGGGAGAAGAGACGGAGGCGGCGGAGGAGACCGGGGGGCATGATAGGGGGAGGGCGCCTAACTTCCCGGGGGGCAACGGGGCTCCTTGCCTGGGAAAGGTGGGAAGGGTCTCGGGGCAAAGACGGTGGGTGAGCCCCCGGACCACAAGGGGACCTCTATGCCGACAGGGCGGGGTGGGGGGTCCCGGTAAGGTTTCCCAGGGCCCGCTGGGAAATATTTTGGGACCTGCTGGGCCTGTTCGAGGAGGCCCTCCTCCCCCCCCGCGACCGCCGAGCCTCCCCAGCGCCTTCCTGCGGCGCGGCTCCTCGTGCCCCTCCCGCCCTGGTCCCGCTCGGAGGGGGCGGGTGGGCTCCTCCGGCGAATCTCGGGCGCCGGGCAGAAGGCGCCAAGGTCAGCCCCGTGAGCGAACCCGGCCGTTGGGCGACGGAGGAGGGAAGGGCGGGGAGAGAGCTGGAGACCTGGGAGGCCGGGCCGTTGGGCCCTGGTCGTCCCCGCGAGGAAGCCCCCGGCCGAGGGGAGGCACCTGAGGCCGTCGGAGCCACCGGCTGCCTCGGGGGCCTCCTGCGGGGGCGTTCCCGGGGGCTGGACCAGGAACAGCCGAGAGGGGGGCTCTGACGGGGCTCCGCGGCGGAGGAGGGAGGGTGGCTGAGCAGCGCAGGGCAGGGGGTGAGGGGCGTCCTCCCCCCCCCAGGCGCCGGGGACTCCCCTCGACCCGCCGACGGAAACCCTGGAGTCCGGCAGACGAACTCCCCCGCTCGCTCCCCCATCCGGTCGGTCAAGGGCCTTCCCTCTCGCGCGCAGTCTGTCGCGCGTGGGTCAGCTCGGCTCCGAGGGCTGCGGAGGCCGGTCGCCTGCCTGCTTGCCTGCCTGCCTTCTCTTATCCGCCTGGGGAGCGAGGGCAAGGGGGTAAGAGCCGAGCTCCCAGGGTCGTCCGTGGCGTTGGCCCCCCTCCCCGCCAAGCCACCCTCCGGCGACCACCCCGGCGGCGAACTGAGGCCAGCGCTGAACGTGCCCAAGCGCTGTGGTGGCCGCCTTGGGCGTCCGTCCAGTCCTTCGGCAGGGGCGCGGGCACACCAGGGAGGCTGGCCTTGCGGGCTGGGGGGCAAGTGGTCAGGGGCGGGAGAGGCGCCCCAGGCCCCTGGCGCCCCATGAGTTTCCCGCAGGGATCTGGTGGAACTCAGCACATGGTTTCGTTCGCAAGACAGGGACATTTTCATTCCGACGGGCCTCCAATGTGTGACTCACCCTCTGCCGAGGGGCCCCGTGGCACCCTTGGGACTGACGGAGGAAAGAGGGGGCCGCATAAGCTCCTGTAGGCCAGGTCTGCTTGTCATGGGTGGTGTGCCCAGGAACAGACCATTGCGGCTATGAGGGAGTGACAAGTTCAGTTTTAACCACGGTGGTCGGGGGACCGAAAGCCAAGGTGACTACGAGAGCCGTAGCAACGGTGGTGGAAGGAGTTCTTGGGACGCGGTGGGACACCGCCTGGGAACCAGAAAGAGGAGCAATAAACTGGCCAAGAGAGAGCCCTAACCAGGCAGGACGGGATGTGCCAGGACACCCCTGTCGCTGTCACCCACTCTCAGTGGCCTGGAGTTTGTGGGCCTATCCCAGTTCTGCTGTTTCTCTTCCAATCTTCCTTTGTGGGTTTTTTTTTGTCCAAGGACTGCTCTTCTGGACCCAAGATGGCACCTCCTGGAAGACTGAAGGTTCTGCAACTGGCTCTTGTGTATTTCCATCCCTAATGCCTACTTGTGCTCATTCGCCCTCTGGTGCAGAGGCTGCCTGTTTGCCCAGTTTAGAGCACTGAAGGGCATTGCTGACCTGCGTATATCACATTAGAAGACGAGCAAGCCAACGTGGATGATGGGATTACATTTCCTGAGTAGATGTGTGGGCAGAGTTGGCATCTGGCTTTGTGGCAGAGTCCCATACCTGTTGAGCACGAAAATGCCATGCCTGGAAAGGCAGGATAAGGCTGAAATCTCAGCCCACTCCCACAGTGCCCACCTCCCCAACCCTGTTGGGTGTCCTTCTGTTTGGGACTGGGGGGCTTTTGGTGGGCAAGTAAAGGCCTCCCACCAACAACCCCTAAGAGGGCAGCATTGTCCCTCCATAGTCAGCCATAGCTCTCTGATAATACCTCTGAGGGGTCTCAGTTGGGAGCTGCATGTGACCCTTAGCGGGGGTCTGCCTTTTCCCGTCTCTGGTCTATCCCAGTGGTTCTTGAACCTGGGGGTCTGCAGAGCCCTCACAGAGGGTCCGCAAAGCCCTGCTGCTGGACACACTGGCCATGACAGCAACAGCAGTGTGGCAACAGACTGTGGGTGGGTTGGTGGATGAGTACTGAAAGTGTTCCCTCATTTGCAAACGAGGAAGCAGTTTGGGCATGCACACACGCCTGCTATCATGTCCCTTTTGCCAGGGATGTAGCAGCAGGGAGTGTGGGCGCCAAGGGACACAGTGGCAGGCACGTGGGCGCACCCAAAGTGTTGCCTTGTTTGCAAACAAGGGATCAGTTTTGGCACCTGAGTGTCTGCACGCCCACACACGCACACACACACACCTGCTGCCATGTCCCTGACAAAAGAGGCAGGCATGTGTGTGTGCCCAAACTATGACTCTGGAGATCAGGGTTTGCGTACCCACTCAGCCATGGGAACCCACCGGGTCACATTCTCTCAGCCTCCGAGAAAGACAAAGGCAACCAATCTTGCCAAGAAAACACCCATGATACGTTCACCTTAGGGCTACCATAAGTCAGTTTTCAAAGGGGAGAGACATGATGGCTAGAAAGAGCCTCCCTCTGTCAACGGCACTTTGTTAATGTGTGCTTTCAAGTCACTTCTAACTTGTGGTAACTCCAAAGTGAAGCCACCACTGGGGTTTTTTGACAAGATTTCTTCAGAGGGGTTTTGCCTTTTCCTTCTTCTGAGGCTGAGAGGATATGATTTGCCCAAGGTCACCCAGTGTCTAAGTGGGGCTTTGAATCCTACGCTCCAGAAGCCTTTAGCTAATAAATAAGTAAATAAATATTTATTTAAATATTTAAATCTTGATTTCAGTCTCGGGGGGGCTGGCAACAAATTACATTTACAGGAGGTCCCTTGGAAAGAAAAGGTTAAGAACCAGTGGTTTGTTGTGTAAAAGATTAGTCCTGGGTACAAGTCTTGCCTTGTTGATTTGCTTTTTTGCTTCACGTGGTGGGTACTGTAGCTTGAGGAAAGGTCCTTGTAATTCCCTGAGTCTGGGGTCCTTGCCTTGTGGGTCTGAGCGGATGTGATCGTACTGGAATTCTAACCTACACTTGCGTGAGGCCTGTGACCCTATGAATGAAATATATATGCTTTACACACGCAGATAATGTCCTTTTTGGAACAGAGCGCAAAGGGCTGATCTCTAGCCTGTTGAGCCCCATGCCAAACCTCCCCTCTGCTAGGGTGGGGCCACTGCTATGTTAGAGGGGAACAAGGAGGGAGGGAGGGACTGGGCAACGAGGGCTGCCGTTTGTTCCCACTGTAGCTCCTGAGAGAGAGGCAAACACGACCGGCTCCTTGTTCTCTTTCTAGCGACATGCAGGGGGACAAAAGGCAAGTTGGGCCATTGGGTGGCCCCTTTCCTCTCCCCTCCTCCCCCACAGACATTTGATGGCCACAGAAGTGTCCCCATGGGGTGTGGTGGCTGCCTGTGGGAGATTCATGGAACAGTGCTTTGGGGGGGCCTGGTACCAGGTAGAATCTTGACCACTGAATATTTGGGCAAGGCTTTATTGGACAGTATAGGTTGCGTGGTTTCAGTTTCCTGCTTGGCTGTGGAAACCCACTTGGAGACCATGGGCACATCATATACTCTCAGCCCCAGAAAACCCTGTGGTAGGTTCATCTTAGGGTCACCATAAATCAGCTAAACTCTGGGATGCATCAACAGGAGTAGTGTCCAGTTCAAAGGGAAGCAGTAATACCACTCTATTCTGTTTTGGTCAGATTCCACCTGGAGAATTCTGTGTCCAGTTCTGGGTTCAAGAAGGATATCAACAAACTGGAATGTATCTAGAAAAGACTGTCCAAGATGATCAAAGGTCTGGAAACCAAGCCGTAGGGGGAACGACTGAGGGAACGGGGTATTTCTAGCCTGGAGAAGAGAAGGCCGGACAGGTGATGTGGCAGCCATCTTTACATATCTGAAGGGATGTCACATGGAAGACAGGGAGATTTCTGTTGCTGCTGCTCCAGAGACTGAGACACAAACCAAAGGATTCAAATGCAAGAAAAGGGATTCTGTCTAAACACTGGGAAGAACTTCCTAACTGCAAGAGCTGTTTGGCAGCGGAATGCGCTGCCTTGGGGCGTGGGGGAATCTCCGTCTTTGGAGGTCTTTAAACAGCGGCTGGGTGGGCTTTTCTTGGGAGCGCTGCAGAAGGGGGTTGCACTGGGGTGCCCTCGTGGTCTCTAGCAGATTTTGTCCCCTTCTCTCAACCTCACTGCATGATCTAAGGAACGGTGAGGCAACTAGCTCAATAGTCCTCTAACAGACTGTTTTCTTAGCAAGACCTCCAGGAGCTTCCCGTATTGCTGCCCTCTTCGGGGCCCTCAGACTCTTCAGGCCCTTTGGAGACTGAGAGGTGGGCTGGGAGGGGGGTTGGAGAGATACTCCTGCTGATTGGTGTGTGGGGAGATGGTGGGGAGGAGGGGAAGAGGTGAATGAACAGTATGGTGTGTCCCTGCATGCGCATGTGGAGGGAGAGCGGCCAGGAGGGTGAAGGGTGAAGAGTGGAGGTGCGCCAAGAGAAGAGAAGGAGGGCAGAGGAAGATGGGCGCCAGGGAGGCTCGGGGGTTTCTGTCGCAGGCGCAGCTGGTACTTCTGCTTGCAGTTAATGTTTCAGGGCACTGTTCTCCATACCCAGCCAGCGTCCACAGCTAATGATGTTTAGAGGCCCACCAGGAAAGCTCTCTGATGGTATTCCTGGGTGGCACACCATGTCTGTTGTTGGGCAAAGTGGCTGACACGAGAGAGGGACCAGAATCTGGCTGCTTTGCATGGGATGCTGCCCACAGCCAAAGCAGTCCAGCACCTCAACAGCCGTAGCTGACTCAGGGTCTGGATCTGAGCAAAATGGCACACTCCACACCTGAAGCATCAGTCTGAATGCCAAATGTGCTCAAAACTGCCTGTCAAGACTGTTAAGACAATCTGTTTGCCTTCTGTTGCTGTTTGTCTGTACTGCCTTTACTGGATTTTGGCAGATAATCTTATTTTTCACTATGCACCAGCCACAAATTTGGGAATAATGAGAAATCACATTTATTATTTTCAACACCTATAATTTCTGATTTGTGGTATTAATTTCCCCCTCAATCCAGTGTCACTTCGGGTTGGTATAACATGGGGAGGAGGAGCAGCAGCACCCTTCATCTGAGTGTGGCTGTTGCCCCTCTTAATTATTCTGCAGGGAGACCATCTCAGCCAACAAGCCCCCCGCCCTCATCCCCATAGGCTACATGGATCCAGGGCCAGGCAGTCGGCACCTGACCCCCCCAAGGAGAGCTTTCATTCCAGCAATGAGGCATTCCCCCAGAGTAATGGCTGCAGACCCGGGGGCAGAGCTCCATGGGGCACAATGTGGCTTTTGAAGCCCCCTCTGGGGCTGAGAGGGATCTCCAGGGTCCCTGAGAGCTACTCAGCCTCCACTCAGCCGTGCCTTCCTATTAATTACCCCCACATACATCATTCCTGCCCCACTGCCTTCCTCTGCTTTATCTCAAGTCCTCATTAGCATCTCTTTTGTCAAGACATCCCCTGACAAACGACAATGAGAGCCATGCTCTGAGACAGTGTGAGTGGTGTGTGTGTGTGTGTGTGTGTGTGTGTGTGTAAGAGAGAGAGAGAGAGAGAGAGATTTTGCTGCTGAGTGTTTCAACACTCACTGGCATCTGCTGCCCTGCCGCACCAAGAGGGCTCTGGGGCCTCTACAGGGAAATGTTCATTCCAGGCACGGGTCTGGCTTTTCAGTGCTGAATGGATTAGGTGCTGATATCTGGAAACGTTGTTCTGAGGAAAGAGCCCAGAACTGTCCAACCTTCTCCGAGCAGAATAAAACACATGCCTGGAAGGAGTGGGTTTTTGTTTTCCTAGGGCAAGCCGGTGAGCCAGCAGGAGCCTGACTGGGACTGAGGTGTCTGCACTGAGAAGTCTTGAACCGTTTCTCAATGCAGTCCAAAGCATGAGAACACTGAGAGATCGCAGAGATCAGAATCAATGTGTTAATATTAACTATGTCCCTTTTGCATTTTTGCATTTAAAAAAGACCATAAATATAATGTACCTTTGTTTTTTCCCCCAACAAAGTTTAATGCACTTCTGAGCACATTTTCTAAGGAACAATACAAGGTGTAGGTGTGTGCGCGTGTGTATGCCTGCATGTACTCATGTGTGTAGCATTTCCATTGACCATGTTGCTTTGTTTAACCCTTTCCCTGCTGTCCTTGTGCGAGCTTTTCGCTCCTTGACATGCCATGGGGATGCAAAATGTGATGAGGGTACAGGAGAGGATGGAGGGAGGAGCCAGAAGAGGGCGTCTGCGGCAAAGATTATAGGGGGCTTTTTTGTGGAGGAACCTCTATGGCACATCTGCTTTCGGGCAGATTGGTGGCCCGCACCACGCCCCACCTGCACCCTCTTTCTGCCCTTTTCATAGCCATGGGGAAGAGTCCTTCCTTTTGCCTCTACTGGAATTGTTGCCTGTGACCCCCACCCAGTCCCATTCCACACACATTCTCTCTCTCCCGCTCTCAGACCGCTCCCACTTCACTTTATCCATGCCATGCATCATTTTATACAGCTCTACTAATATCCCTGCAGCTCGCTCAAAACCTTCCTAAACAAAAAGGCCCTGCGTGTGCCAGCAATCCTTTGGAGGAGAACCATTCCAGCCCCTGTTCATCTGAGCCCCCTGCTCTGCGCCTTTCCCAGCTCTCCGGTGCTCTTCTGAGGTGGGAGAGGGGCAGAGCAGAAAGTAGGAACAGCAACTAGGAACGGCAAAACACTGTCGCATAAAGGCACCACGATACTGGCAGTTTTGTTGGGCGATTCAAGCAAACACAAGACTGGTCACGCTGATGCTTAGAGCAGGAACAGATTTTTAAGAGGCTCCATCATAGCCAAACAACAGTGCTTATTGTAGTCTGTTGAAAGAGGTGGCAGCAGCAGCAACAGTGCTGAGAATGTGGAGGGATGGAGTTGCCAGAGTGGAAACCTGTTACCTTTAACAGGTGTGCAGAAGGGGAAATCCAGCAAGTGTTGTTTGTCTTGCAACCAGATAACAAACTCCCTCTTCTGCACAGCCACGAAAGGCATGGAGCCCTCATCCATTTCCCACCTGGCAGCCCTCTAAGTGGGAGTACAGACAGCACCACAGTTGCTCTCCAAGGCCAGAAATCCTCCCTCCCTCCCTCCCAGATTCCTGAAAGCCGATGCCTAGACTCACAGATAATGAACGCAGGGATGCCCAAGGTTCCCTCACCTGCCCTGCCCAGAGGCCAGCACCCCAGAGCCTCTTGGAATAAACCAGCTCAGAAACAGCATCAGCGCCTGGTTCCTCAGTTCCTCCTTCCGAAAGGAAAGAGAGAGAGAGAGAGCTACAATGTGCAGCCCACCCAATGGGTGTGATGACACCCGAGGGCATCTGTTGAATCTCTCTTCCTGGCTTGGGTCAAGTCTTCTAGGCTTTCAGAGCACGTAGCTCCTAAAGGAAACAGGGCTCTGGGATTGTTCCCCATCATTCCTGGAGAGGCCTGGAGAGTAGCAGAAGACTCAGAACGGTCTATGGGACCGCCCTGTCACACAGAAGGAATTCTGAACAAATGGCAAAATAAACTTCTTCTCTTAGGTACTTGGCCCCCTGCAAGCAATTCTAAGACCAAAAGACAAGGCAGTTCAGGTCCCTGAAAAAGGGATTAAACTGGGCAAGTGGATTGGCTCTTCAGTGGGGTGGGGCGGAATTTGCTCCAAGTTAAGGGTCAATCCGCTTGCCCGGTTTAATCCCTTTTGCCTCAGTAGTTAGTCCTTGTCCGAGGATGGGCTTCTTCTGAAGTTCTGGGCATGGGTGCCTGCCTCTGTTTGGGCATGGAGGGTACCCTCCAAAAGCTCCTGGCAAAGGGCCAGACTCCTGGCATCCCCCTGCCATCCACCTGCATGCTTCTTTTTTTACCCATTTGCCATGATCTCTGTTGCCTTCTGGAGGAAATACACTAGTAAGGACTCTGCAGCCCCAGGCTGTTGTTGTGGGAAAGAAATCGCTGGATGGAGGGGGTTCAGATGTCGCTGCAAGACTCTGGGACGTGGGCCCAGGGCCAAGTCCCTCCTTGGCTTGCAAGCTGCCTGGGTGCTCTTGGGCCAGTTACTATCAGCCTGGTCTACCTCACAGGGTTCTTCAGAGGATAAAACTGGGAGGAGGAGACCCACAGGGGCTCTCTGGAGCTCAGGGGAAGAAAGGGCAGATTCAGAAGTCAATGGGCAGCCCTGACCGCCCGATGTCCTCTCAGTCTCTTTGCAGGCTCCCAGGACACCTTCGCCGGCTTGCCCCCAGAGAACGGACACGCGGCCGTGCCCATGGTGGGCCTTATGTCGGAGCCCCCCGTGGCACCCCACTGCCACCACTGTGGCCCCTGCTCGCCCAGCCAAAGCCAGCAGAAGCTCCAGGCTCAGCGGCAGCTCAGCTTGGCCTGCGCTCTCTGCTTCATCTTCATGATCGGAGAGGTCGTAGGTCAGTGGGGCCAAAGGGGTTGGTGGGAGACCCTCCTCGCCACCCTTCCCTGCCTCTTGCTCCAGCAGTGCTCACGCCTTCGCCTTTCCCTGCCCATCCATTGGTTCACCTGAGAATGTAAAGGACCGAGCATGAGCCACAGAGGAGTGTTGGGAGGAGGCTGAAAGGCAGAGAAGCGCAGCCCTCAGTGTAAACCCAGAGCCGGGGGTCTGTGAATCCAGAGGCACCACATCCTGCTGCTTGGTGGGCCGGGTGGTGGTGGCAGAATGTTTTGGCAGCTGTGGACCATTCCTGCTCCCTGCACCCTGCGGGGCTTTGACCCAGGGGACTCTGCAGAGGGGCCACTGAGTTCCCCGCCATGCGTTGCTGCTGGGGCTTGTGAAAGGGTTACAGGCCGGCCCAGAGGGCGCATTCTCCACAGGGCACCGAGGCCCAATCTTGTGCATCAAGAACGTGATGCCGGGGCTCTGTTCCCTTTGTTGCCAGCAGCCATGGGCACCTCACCCCCTTCCATTCCCCCAATCCCGACTATGTGGTGCAACATGCATGCCCAAAAACTTCATGTGGAGCCAGAGAGTCCAGGCGCCAGTGGGGAATGGGGGAAAGGGGGACCAGACTTAAAGGCAGGAGTGGAGTCATGCAGCCTGTGGGCACCTGTGGCCCTTGGGGGGTCCCGTGTGGCTCTTGGCACAGCCACTGATCCCCCTAAGCCTTCCATCCCCCCCCAGTTTTTTCAGTCAGCCCCCCTCCCATTTTCACTAAGAAAGATGAAAAAAATCACAACAAAACCTGGAACTGCTGTTTTGAGGGGGAGTCCATTCCCACCCACCCAGAAAGGCCTCTGGGGTAGCTGGGAGGGAGACGAGGCTGCCTCAGCCCCCACTGGTGGCCGTAGCAGCCGGCTGGACTCCTGGACTCCAGCAGGTGGTGCAGCTCCCCAGCCGCTGGAGCCAGTCTAGCCCTGCTTTGCAGGCTCCCACAAAGCCACAATGGCCCCCTTGTCCTCCAGGGTTGTTCCCTGGACCGGAAGTTTGTCTCCTGGTCTCCAACCTGCCTCACTCCCCAAAACTTGAGCCGGCACTCTGAGGCCTGGCAACCCAATGGCCAGGGGTTGCCTGGGGGACCCCAACTTCTGTGGGGAGTCATCCTGGCTCCCTTCTCTTCCTCCTCCCGCAGCAGCCCCTCTGTTTGTCTTGCAGGAGGCTACCTGGCCCACAGCCTGGCCATCATGACCGACGCGGCCCACCTGCTGACAGACATGGGCAGCATGGGCGTCAGCCTCTTCTCCCTCTGGGTCTCCACGCGCCCAGCCACCAAGACCATGAGCTTTGGCTGGCACCGCTCAGGTAGGCCTGAGCATCCCCTGCCCGTCCTCCCACCTGTCTGCCCACCCCCCCGCCCCCATAGCTGACCGACAGAGGCAGGAACCTTCCTCTTCACCTCACCCAGCACGCAGCTCCCACAACTGTGGCTGCCTGTCCATCTGTCTGTCCAGCCCACACCCCACTGGAGCCTCCTCCACCCCCCCCACACACATGGGTGGTTGTGGCCCTTCCTGTCCAGTGAGTGTGACCAAGCGTGCGCTCATGCACTCCTTCCACCCTCTGGCCAGGGCATGGGGAGTGCTGCCTTCCGAGCGCAGAGGAGGGACGGGGGGGCCTTCCTTCCCAATGCTCCCTCAGAATCCCCGCGTCTGCCTTTGCCTTTCTGAAGGCTTCTCTCTTCTGGGGAATGCACTTGGGCAGCTGGGCACCTTTTAAAGCCACCCACGGCCCCTGTTCCCCCAGTGGGATGCTCCGCATGACAACAAGGATTGCGCTAATGGTGAGTGAACCCCCAAACCACCCAGACACCCTCTCCCCACAATCCATACAACGGTGAGAGAGGCTGGCTCTCTGACTAGCGTTGCCTCACATTGGGCTTACAAGGGGGCATGAAGGGGGTCCCCACTGTCCACCCCCTTCTCCCTCATCCAGCCTCCGTGGGCTTCTTCACAGCTGGACACAGGAGCACCCCAAATGCTTCATGCAAAGAGATCTGGGCATTTGCGATGTGTGTGCGTGGTTTGAAGGACAACTCCCCCTGGGATGGGGGAGACACAGGCAGCAGTCATTTCATTTATGCCTGGCTCTTTCTTCAACAGAACTTGGAGCAGAGTTTCAGGTGCACACCAGCCCTGTGAGGTAGGCTAGCTGCAAGAGACTGATGGGCCCTCAGCCGCCCCATGGGCTTTGTGGGGAAAGGGGAGCTGAAGCTTAGTCGGCCCAGCCCCAGTGCTCGTTCGCTGCCCACAGCATCACTCCAATCTTGGGAGCAACCCAGAGAGGTGGGGTGGGCCAGGCTCTGTGTGGGAAGGCAGGCAGGAGAGATGCAGAAAGTGCTCCCCAAACAATTTGCTCACACTGTGGCTTGAAAACATGCCCTCCTGGCACCAGGAGGGTACCCGCCTGCCCGCTGCCCCTGCCTCGTGAGCAGCACAGGGGGCAGAAGGCTACAGTGGGAACCTGACTGGCCGCTCCTTCTCCCCACAGAGACCCTGGGTGCCCTGGCCTCTGTCCTCTCCATCTGGATTGTCACGGGGGTCCTGGTTTACCTGGCCTCGGCCCGCATCATCAGCAATGACTATGAGATTGAAGCCTCGGCCATGCTGGGCACCTCCGCCTGTGCTGTGGGAGTCAACATCATGTGAGAATGGGCAGCCAATGTGGGGGGGGCTTTGGTATCTAGGGGAGGGGGGTGATGGGATTTGGGGGGGGCACAGCCTCATTTGTTGCAAGTGGATGCCTAAAATGATAGAAAAAGAGCTGGAAGGGTTCCACGGGGTTACCTAGGCTAACCCCGTGATGCTGATGCTGGAAATCCACAGCCAAAGGGCCCCTGACAGGGGGACTATCCAATCTCTAGTTAACCCCTCTGCCCACCACTGCCCACAAAGGGGAGAGGTGCAACCCCCCCCCATGACAGCTCTGGTGTCCCTCCGCAGCATGGCATACCTTCTGCACCAGTCTGGCTCCCCACATGGCCACGGACTGGGCCAGGGGGGCTATGAGCGGATTGGGGACAGCCCGTGCACACTCCCCCTGCCCACCCACAGCAACACCAGCGTCCGAGCAGCTTTCGTCCACGTGGTGGGGGACCTGCTCCAAAGCATTGGGGTCTTTGTGGCTGCTGCTGTCATCTACTTCAAGGTAAGGGGGCTTGAATGCCTGGGCAGCAATCTGGGCTCTCTCTTCTTCCCTGCCCTTGGCCCTTGGCCCCTGGCCTGGGCCCCAGGGCCCCTTCCTCCCCCCTCTGGCTCTTCAGAGGCCAGCTTGATGCTGAGCCTCTGGAGGGTTGGCATCCCCCTCACTCTTCCCTGGAGGGCATCTCTGAGGAGACAACCGTCCTGCCCCACTGGGACTCAGTGGCTAAGAAAGGACACCTCTGCCCCTGTGTGGGGGTGGGTCAGAGTGGGG
This sequence comes from Ctenosaura bakeri, assembly GCA_948474755.1. Taxonomy (NCBI): domain Eukaryota; kingdom Metazoa; phylum Chordata; class Lepidosauria; order Squamata; family Iguanidae; genus Ctenosaura; species Ctenosaura bakeri. The sequence goes on from CAOLHI010001678.1 coordinate 454,349, forward strand.
CACAAGCCAGGGTAAAAGGAGCTGGAAGGAGCAGCCTTGGCACAAGCCTCTCTCTCTCTCCATCTTTTTGTCTCCCTCTCCCCACTTCCCAAGCTGCCAACGATTCCACAGGGCAGATGAGAAGCTGCTGCCCAGAGGGGGACCTGGGCTGGCTGGCAGCCTCAGGGACTTTGGGCTTGGTGGCCTTCCTGTGATTGCCCAAGAAGAATTGGAGCCAGAGATTTTTGAGGGTGGGTCTTGGGTCTGCTGCCCTGAGGATGGGCAGACGGAGACCCAGGGCCTCTCCTGCTCTTTGCAGCCTCAGTACAAGATCGCCGACCCTGTCAGCACATTCTTGTTCTCGGTCTTTGTGCTGGGCTCCACCCTGACGATCCTCCGGGATGTCTTCCGAGTCCTCATGGAAGGTGAGTAGCCCCTTCGGTGGACACAGCAGGAGCGGAAGAGGAGTCTCCTGCAAGATTCCTTCTTGACTGAAGCTCCCTTGGCGCCCTGGTCTTTCCTCAGGACCACCTGTGGCACATGTGGGGAGTCACAGTCCAGAAGGAGAAACGTTTCCTTGCTCTGGCGGGGAGGGGGGGCATGTGAAATGGGGGAGGCAAATTTCCACCAAATCCCCCTCCAGTTCCATGAAACATCTTTGTTTCATTAGCTTTTTGGCTCCTGGATATCCTAGAATCCTGGAGCTGTAAGCTGTCCCCAAAGGCTATCTAGTCCAATCCTCCTCCGTGGAGGAATCTACGAATAAGATGGACACTAAACTTCTGCTTAAAGACCTCCAAGGACGGTGAGCCCACTCCTCCTATCCTCACTCCAAAGTAGTCTGTTATTCCCCCACTGAACAACTCTCAGTGCCCAAGAAGTCCTTCCCAAGGTTTTGTGGGCTCTCTTCTCTTCCTGCCACTTGAACTCAGCAGAAAACAAGTCCCCACCCCCGTTCTCAGTGGCATCCATCCCTTCGGATGTTTAAGATGGCTCTCGGTCTCCTTTCCTACAGGTGAAACAGACCCACTTCCCTCTGCTGTTCCATGGAGGGCCTTTGATTTCCAGAACTTTGGTCACTCTTCCCAACCAGGAGGTTCCTTAGCAAGTTCCCCCACAAAAGTCTCAGAGGAAGGAGACCCCTCCCAGGTCTTCTTCCTCAGACCCTCCTTCAGGAGGTGTGGCAAGGGAGGGAGGTGGGTGTTGGCAGGAACCCCAGCCCTCTCTTGAACTGCTGCTGCCTCCAAGCACCCTGGAGAGGGGCCCACATCCCCTCCCCTGGTCTTCCCCTGGAGGAAGTGCAAGTGGGGGGTGCACTGTGGCTCCAGCCAGGATCACAGCCAGCAAGGCAAACGTCTGGATGCTGGTGTCCCCTGTTACTCAGGCAGCCCCTGGGGAGGATGCTGAGTCAAATTGAGAGGTGAGGGGCTGCTCCACATTGGCCTGCATTCAGTCCCCCTGCCCCTTGCTGACAGGAGTAGGGGTGCCCAAGGTCCCAGTCAGTCATATCCTGCCCCCCCTTATTTTAAGCTGTAAGGAGATCCAGCCAGGGGTTGTGCTGCCTCTCATTTTAATTTTCCATCTGAGATTCATTCAGTCCATGGGGGGCATTCTCAAGGGAAGAGGTTTCCTCCAGGCCTTGTGGATATGGAAGTGTGCCTACTTGGACAACCCAAATGGCAAAATATCTAGAAACCACAAAGCCTTGTGAGAAGCGGCTTATGGAGCTCAGTATGTTTAGCCTAGAAAAGAGAAGATTAAGAGGTGACATAATAGCTTTGATTAAATATTTGAAGGGGTGTCATATAGAGGATGCAGCAACCTGTTTTCTGCTGCTCCAGAGACTGAGACACTATAGAGCAATAGCTTCAAACTTTAGGAAAAGAGATTCTACCTAAACCTTAGGAAGAAAAGAACTTCCTGATGGTAACAGCAGTTCAAGAGTGGACTACACTGGAGCTTCAATGGAGTGTGGTGGAGCCTCTTCCTTCTTTGGAGGTTTTTTAAAGAGAGGCTAGATGGCCATCTGTCAGAGGGAGAGCTTTGATGGTGTCTTCCTGAATGGCAGAAAGGGGCTGGACTGGGTGGCCCTTGGGGTGTCTTCCAACTCTTTGATTCTGGGGGCAGGTACGTGCCTACTTTCCCTTTGACCTCCACGGTCCTCAGGCTGTCTTGTTGGGTGTTCTAATCCTCCTCACTGGCTTCTCTGTGCTGGCTCTACCTGGCCTTGTCTTTTGTGTTGCTGAGGCTGAGGCCAGAGGCCAGACCAAAACCAAGCAGCAGCAGTGAACACACCCTCATTGGTTTGCTGAGAACCATTCCCTCTGCTTTTTCACCAGTACCAGCTTCCTTGCAAAGGTGAAAACCATAAAATCACCCTATTCCGAGGGACGTCGGGCAAACAGGACACCCAGCCTGCTTGACAGGACCCCCACTTCTGCACACTATTCCACCCTTCCTGGCCACCAGCGAGGCAGAGCCAACCTTCTCAGGCAAACCAAGAGGGCCAAGGCCCCGTGGGCAACTTCTTCCTGCAGAGTTTGGATGTGGGACAAATGGCTGAAACACCCCCTCCCCTTCAGCCTGTTTGTTGGCCTGATAACCCTGCAGGATTATCCATGGTGTCATGGGTGGGATTGCTCAAGGCCCAGCCTTTGGTGCCACTGGATGGCTAGGGGCCCACTGCTGGTGGAAACAATGAAGCGCGTTGGCCTCCTCTTCTTCCCCAGTTCCTAAAACCATCAACGCTTCTAAAACCATCAACGCTTGGCATGTCATGTGAGCCATTCGGTAAGACTGAGAAGGCTCATTCCTTGGGCCCAGTGAAGCTGCTGCAGGACCAAAAATGGTTTTGCTCACAAAGATTTACCAAGCTTTGTATACTGTTCCTCCCTCCTTCCATTCAATTTCTGTGCCACCTCCCTCCAAGAAGAGGCCACCAAGTGCAGAAAGGGTCCCCTGTTTTTGGCGTTTCTCCAGGCCCCCCAACTCTCTCCATCTGGCTTTGCCCCCACTCAAACCCTGCGGCCAGCCAGGTGGTCAGATCAGCTTGCCCAGGAAGTGGGAGTCCATTATCATGCCCGCTAAAGGGCCCAGGGCCAGCTACCTTCCTTCTGCACTCCAGTGAGGGGGCTGGGGACTGGGCTGGGGGGGGCAGTGAAGCACCCAGCCATTGCGGTCACATCCTCCTCTCTTCCAGGGGCACCTCGGGGTGTGGAGTTCCGGGCAGTGAAAGAGATGCTGCTCACCGTCAAGGGTGTGAAGGGTGCCCATGACCTGCACCTCTGGGCCCTGACCCTCAGCCATCATGTCCTGGCAGTTCATGTGGCAATTGGTGAGCCGAACCTACCATACCCCCCTGGTCCCCTGGCCTGGGTATTTTGGGGGGGGCAGAATGAGGGGAGGCGACTTGGACCATCCCAAGTGGCAGAAGGGGTTGGATTTGGAGTGATGCCCTCAAGCTTCTGCCCTGGCAGAAACTGCACAACTGGGAGCACACTGGGCCTACAGGAAGGTTGTTGAGTTGTTTTTGCATTCCAAGCCCCTTCCAGTGGGAGACGCTGCTGGTCCATCCAGCTGGCAACGCTGTGGTTTCTGGTGGAAAAGGGTCTTTTGCCAGCCCCCCGCGGGTTCTAGGGCTCAAAGTCAGCTTCCCCCAGATAATGGTCCCTGAAGAGAGCAGCCCTTCTTCCCCCTCCCCTCCCCACTGCAGTCGGACCCCCTCTCTCCCTGCGTGGGGAGACTGGAAGGCACTGGTTCTTGGAGCTTCTTCCGGACTCACCCCCCCCCACCCGCTCCTCTGCCCTCAGAGTCCGGTGCCGACATGGAGGCGGTGCTTCAGGAGGCCACGACCCTGCTCCAGAGCAAGTTTGGCTTTGTCTCCTGCACCATCCAGGTGGAGCGTTACCTGGAGGACATGGCCACCTGCCGCCAGTGCCAGGACCCACGGGACTGAAGGCTCGGCCACGACTGCTCCTGGGCACTGCCATCTCCTGCCCTGGGCTTCTGTGCGTGTTCAGCCGGATCAGGGAAGGAGGGGCGGAGTGCCAGAGAGGCCCCCGCAAGAGGGGTGCTAGAGAGGGCCGCTATCTGGGCCCAGCCTCCCCCCCACATCTTCGTGTCACATTCCAGCCAGGCGGGGGCCACGGCTCCCTGGCACACAGCTGCTTTCCTTGTTCATTTCTGCCTAAGTGTCTTTGACATGCTGCCAGGGGATCTGGGCCTGGCGGTACCAATGGTCTCCAGTTGCCAGGGGAAGTGGGGTCCTGCCTGTTCCAGCTGGGCCTTCTGTTGTGGCCACGTGTCTGTTTTTGCATGTGTGTGTTTGTGTCACGCTGACAGCAAAAACTTGCCACCATGGATGTGTTGTCTGGAATGTGTGTCCCAAGGACTGTTACTTTTTCCTCACCACATGGATGGGAAGCTGGGGGGGGACTGCCTGACTATGAGGACCCCCCCCCGTCAAGATAGCAAAAGGATCCCCAACCAGGGTGGGATTGGGATGGCTCCCGGCCCATGTCAGTTTCTTGTGTTACAAAGCAGCACAAGACCTGCCAAAGCCGAAGCCAGTCTTTACCCATTTCGGCTCCCATACCAAACCCTGACCTAATCCAAATGGTACACCTCAGCCCCAGGAAAGTGGCCGGCCACCCTTGCTGCCATAGGATTGCTTTCAGGCTAAATCTTAGTGGCATCAGAGCAAGCAGAAGGCCCTCAGTAGAGGTCCAGCCTGGGCCAAAGGCAGTTGCCGGGTGGAGCCTGGCTTCAATTTGGCCCTGAGGGTCCCCTCCTGGAGAACTGCAAGGATGGGGGGTGGGGTAACTGAGTACCCCCAAGATCTCGCCTGTCCCACGAGCAAGAACGCTGGCCACGTGGTCAATGGAGGTCTCGGAAGCCAGACAAGCTGTCTGCCCAGCCCAGTCCCACCCTCAGGGCATTCTTGTACCAGGGCACCCACTGCCTGCTGGGGAAGGTGATCTGTGGGGAGCAGCTACTCCTGCCCCCCCCAGACCAGCCCCTAGCCTTAAGCAATGGTGAAGGGGGGAGGGCTGCTGTTTCTGGTGTAGGGCAACCCGCCATGCCATACACTGAGGGGGGCACAAGCCAGCCCCTTCCGGCACACTCGCGTTGTGTCTATTATCTTGTGGAGTACATGTGTCTTTCTGTCTGTGTGTCTGTTTCTCTCTCTCACCTGTGCCATGTGTACCAGTGAATCCAATAAAGTAATGTGCCTCAACTAAACCAGCCAACGACTGGGGTATGGAAAGGAGACTGTTGCGGGTAAGGAAGGCCATGGCAGTGGGGGTGGAGAACAGTGCCAAGCCCCCCCATCAGCCACCAAAGCAGTGCTGGCCCCAGTGGGCGCCCTTTTGCTCAAGCACAGAATCTGTGCCTCAGTCCAATGCCCTTGCCAAAGGGCTAGACCTAAACCCTTAAAGATGTCCCCTTTCAGAAGCAAGCCCTGTTTCCCAGGACTGAGGTGGGAAGGACGCAGGCCCCCCAAATAGCTGCCCAACAGGTGTCTGAGGCCACCCACCTTCGCCTCCTTCATCCCTCAGAGAGCACCAGAAGGATCAGGGCCACCTTCCTCACTGCCCTGTTGCTGGAAGAGGGGTAAACGAAGCCCCTGCAACCCCAGAGAATGAATGAACAAGCAAGCACTCTTACAAAACACTCACACTTTAATAACAGATAAGAGAAAGAAAACAGCTCAATGTGAGCAAGGCCATGCTCCCAAAAGGAGGGTCTGGGGGGCGAGGGGGGCTGAGGCCAGGCTGTAGCTGATGTTTATGGTTCAGAGCCAGTCTGGGCTGGAGCCTGGTTGCCTGCCAGGAGAAGGGACTCTTAAGCACCCCTCTTCCGTTGGTCCAGCCAAAGGGAGACAAGCGTGCTGCTTGCGTCTTTCCTCCCTCCCTTCCTCCCACCCTTTCTTCCTCCCTCCCTCCCATGGAGCCACCAGGGCCAGGCAGGGGGAGGCGGCCAGGAAGGGAGTCCAGGAACCGAAGCGCATCCCCCCTCTGTCGGGTGGGAGAGGAGCTGTTCCTTGCCCAGTGCCCTCAGTAAAGAGAGGTTGCTACTGGGTGACCATGGAGTGGCAGACTCCGTGTTAAACCTTCCTCGGTGGCTGTTCTCTTTGGCATGACCGCCCTTCACCTGGCCAATGGCTCCCTGCCACTTGGACCCTGGCTGCTTGACTTTGGCACAATCCTCTCACGGGCCCTGCTGCCATGTACCGAGTCTCCAAGGGACCCACGCTGGGGGATCTTCAACTGACAGCTGTGAGCACCGCCAGAGGGCTTGCCACGTCACCGCCGCCATCACCCTCTCCGTCCGCCTCCAGCATGGCGCTGAACTGGGCCTGGCACTCCAGCTGCAGCTTGTGGCTCCGTGGGGACACTAGGGCATGGAGGCAGTGAAGGCGCACCAGGCCGGAGTGGCCTCCCGAGGCCAGCCAGCTGTGGCAAGCAAGGTTGGGGCTGAAGCGCACCTGCCAAGAGAGGAGCCAGCAGCTGGTTAAGGGCAGGGAATCACCAAGGAGCTTGCCTGAACTCCCCACCCCACCAGCCATCTGTCAGGGGGTTGGCCTCAACGGCCCTTGTGTTGGCTTCCAACACAATGATTCTATGATGGCCATTCCATCTCCTCCCCGACCCCACTCACCTTGTGGACAGCTTCCAGCTGCAGCCGCCCCAGGCTGTCTCCCTCCTTGCTTTCAGGGATGCCATGATGGAGGTGCTTGCGGGCCTTCCGGCGGAAGAAATTCTTGAAGCTCCTCTGTGTGTGAGGAGGGGGATATGGTTGATGCCAAGTCTGGCTGAAAGAGTCAGAATCCCAGAAGGGGGGTGGGCGAGGAGGGGAGAGCCAAGCACCAGCCTGGGCCCCCCACTGGCAGGTGGTGATGGATGCGTGTGGGGAGAAGAAACCTTATCAGCTGCTAACACACAGATGGATGGACGGAAGGATGGAGGGATGGATGGGTGGGAGGGCGTGGGAGGGAGGAAGAGCCTGGAAGACAACAATCGGAACCCCAGGCTCCTAAAAGGGGCTTGGGTGGGACCACATCCTTCAGGTGCCCCCCAGCTAGCCTGAGGCCTCATCAGCACAAGCAACTCCCCCCCACCCCCCAAGGAACAAGAAAACCTTTGTTTTCAGCCTGTCCTCCAGGGCTCCATTCAGATCCCCCCCCACTCCAATGCCCTCACCAGATCTGTGTCCTGGAAGAGGATGTAATTCTGGGTTGCCGACTCATCGTAGTTCCTGCCCTCCACTGTGGGCTTCTCACTAGCTCCTGCCTCGGGGGCTGCTGATGCTGCTGCCTCTGCCCCGCTTTGGGGCAAGAGGGTTGCCTTGTAGATGGGCTGTGAGGGCAACAGGAAGGAACAAAGAAACAGGGGGCCCTTCAGGGAGGGAAGAGGGGGCCCTCGTGGACCAGACACTGCCCAGAGCAGCTGGGAGAAGCTGGTGGCAGGCTGCCAACCTGCCCACACAAGATGGTTGAGGGAAGCGAGTCAAGTCACAAGCTGCCTGAAGCACCACCCCAGCCCACACCTTCTCCAAGATGTTCTCCCGTGACTCAGGGGCCCAAATGCAACAAGACCTCCACCTCTGCCAGGGTAAAACTCACTCCCAGGTCAGGACTTTACTTGGCTCACAATGCTCTCCAAACCCAAAACTGACCCCTGCCATCCTAAGAAGTTCCTCAAGCTTTGAAGGCCGAGGAAGGAAACGGACCCCACCTTGCTGTGGAGATGGGGTGGGGGCTGTATTGTCCCCTCTCTCTTCCAGGAGAGTGGGTGGAGAGCCATCTACCCCTCCCCCAGCCTGCTTACCACCCAAGACTCCCTCGGCTCCTGGCACCCCTCCAGTTCCAAACTGGCACCCTTTCCTTCCCAGACCTGGCCAGGACTGAGCTCAGCCTCCCCACGGCCTCTTGGGAGTACAACGCCTGTCCCCACACCTCCTCGGGAGATTATGGGATTCAGGCTGGTTTGGGGAAGGCTGAGCAGGAGGGGCACCCTAAATTTCTCCTCCATTTGGCCAGAAAAGAAACCTGTGGTCCTGACTCCACCTCCCTGGAGCCTCCGGCCCACAACCCATGGCATGGCGCAGCAGCAACACCTACAAATCGCCGCTCAGATGGCCGCTTGACGTTGTGTGGGTTGACAGAGAGGTCAGGCATCATGGCAGCCACCACCTCCCCTGTGACGTCGCCAGCAGCCACGGTGTTCAGCCAGTCGGACCCGGAGATGCTCTGTGGGGAGGGACGGGGGAGTGTTTCTTGTACCAGGAGACCCAGCTGTAGGACCCCTTCTGCAGTGGGAGGAGGGCAGGAGACTCTGCTTACCCACACAGTGCCCTTGCGAGGCGCCACGAAATAGGCCCGGAACCCCAGGTACCCAGCGTCCAGGTAGTGGATGCCACACATGCCGTACCTGCAACGTACCAGAGGCCAGAGAGACAGGATTTGCCCACAGGCGACCCACAAGCAACAACGAGGCCGAGCCTCAGGCAGCTTTGCTGTCCCTACCACACTGCTTCCTGGGCAGCAGGGATAAGGGGGACAAATTGCTCTCAGCTGGAGCTTCTGAGAATGGGGGGCAACTGGCTTTGAAGGGGACTGGTCCCTGTGAGGAGCCTGCCCCACGCTCTCAGGGCTCAGCAACCACCACAGCCACAGGACAGCAGAAGGGGGAGAGTGAGAGGGACTCACGGGGCATAGCAGTTGTCCTGGGCCACAGTGACACCACAGTAGGGCAGCAGCCAGGCAACCTCTGTGCTCAGGAAGCGCTTGATGCTGTTGAGGGGCTCGTGAGGCCGCCGCAGGTCCCAGAACTTAATCTTCCGGTCACTCCCAGCCGTCACCAGGAAATTGCTGGCGGGGGGAGGGGAGGAAGAAGCCACAATGGGTGCCACAGCTCTCCAGCAAAGCCCAGGCTGCCCCGGCACAACTGCCACGGGAAAGGGCCCATCCGTCCAGGAAGGAAAGAGGCGGGGAGAGTGGGTGGTGGGTGGGCAGGAGACCCCTCTGGGGCTGATTTTCCCACCAAAGGCAGCTTCAGGCATTGCCTTAAAAGGGGAGCAAGGGGGCCAGAGTGCGGCCTGGGAAGGCTGAAGCCCAGAAGGGCCTCTGCTGAAGGAGAGCCCAGAAAGGCTGCCTCAAAGCCACTGGCTGCTGAAACCCACAGCTGCTCTGTAGTCCTGGAAAAGGGCCACGAGGGGGCAGCCTCTTTCCCCCCGGCGGTCTGAACACCACCCACCCTGGCAGCCGACAGCTATGGGATGCACCCCCCAGCCGGTGGTCTTCCGCACTCTGCCAGCCTGCCCGCCTTAGCACCCACCTGTTTGCTTTGCACCACTGGATGCTGCGCACGGCCTGGTCGTGGGCCAGGAAGGAGCGGAAGGGGTAGAGCTTGAGGGAGCCATCCGGCCGGCGCACACGCTGGAGCAGGGACTTGGTGGTCAGGTTCCAGAGAGCCACGGTGCCTGGGCAGGGAGGTGTGACAGGTAGCAGGCATGATGCCAAGGCCATGATCCTGAGCAAAGCAGGGATGCCCCCAACCTGCTAACTCTGCTCCGGTGGCCCCCAGCCCTCCCTCCTGCTCACCATCGTAGAAGCCGGCAGCCAGGTGGGGGTGAGGCCTGGAAGGCATCCAGGCCAAGCTGAAGCACTGTCCGCATTCGGTGGAGGTCCCGGCCTGGATGGAGCCGACCTGCAAGGTGGCCTCGCACTGAACCTGCCAGGAAGAAGAGACAGCCATGAGCTAGCAGGTGGGAAGCAACTCTTTTGGACCCAGAGAGCAGAGGGAGGGTAAATCCTCCAGGAAAGTGGGACAAGGAGAAGGAAGAGGAGCAAAGCCAGCTTCCCAGCTGTGGGAATCCTAGCCCTTCCTTCCTGGTCCTTCTCCCACATGAAGGGCCTGGGGTCTGGACTGGGCCCGTCCCCAGAGGCTCTGCCCACTCCTGCTCTTGAGGAAGGCACTGCAGGGCTGGCCTCCTCTCCTCCCTCTTGCCTGTGCAAAGGAGGTGGGGGGGCACCGCAAGCAGCCTGATCTCAAGAGACCTAAGCAGGAGGGAGGCTCCAGGCCTGATACCCCCTCCCTTCCTCAGGCTGAGCCGTAGGGCATCTCAAAGCCCTCTGCCCGTGGGTTGGATAGGAAGGGGACGCACCTTGTAGATGGCATGCCGTGGGGAGAGGCCTCCGCTGCCTAGGAGGACAGAAGCAGTCAGACTGAGAGCGGCCGGGAGCCTCCCTTTCCACCCTCCCCCCACCTGCCTTGGGACTTCGGTCTCCCACTCATCAGTATCCCCTTAAGAGATCTCTTTCAACACTTTAGTTGTGACCTCCTGCATGGTGGGCAGTTGGGGTCCCTTCCAACTCTAGTACCCTATGATCTTAAAAAGGGACAGGACTCCAGACTGGCAGCTGGAGAGTCCTACTTGCCCGGCTCCGTGTGATTGCTTCTCCCAAACCAGACAAGGCAGACACAGTTCAACACAGCAGAAAGAAGGGAGAACGGGTGGGTGAAGCCCCCAGGGCTGGAGCAGCTTCCACTAAGCAGAGGCTGCAATACTTGGGGCACTTTAAAGCTTTGTCAAAAAGGACGTAAGGGAGAGAAATCCAGAGCAAAACGCAAACTAAAGGTCTGATCCTTTAGAAGGATTGCCGCCAGGGATTGTTAACACATCTTTGTCAGAAGCAGACGCAGGCCTCCACGAGCAGCATGAGCACACTGAACTCATCACGGCTGTTCTGTTCACCTCTCTTGTGAGAGAAGAGCAATTTCCAAACAGTCTCCAAGGACAGCCCCCCGGAACACTCTAGAAGGCCGACTCAGGAGGGCCTTTGGACTGAAGGAGCTGAGGGGCTTTTCTTGACCCCTAGGATACAGCTGTCCTGTGTACTCATGGACTGCAGATCCCATGATCCCATGCCATGGACTGCGCAATCCCATCAAGCACCTTCTCTGGAAGGATGCCTTGCACCTGTCCTCAGTCTAGCTGAGGAATGTCCCATGGGTCCCAATGAAGGAGCAGGTCACGTATGAGCAGAAGGGCTGGTGCACAGCCTGGTGCTCCTCATGCACAAGAGACCTATGCCCAGCAGGAACAGGGGAGGGGGAGGGGGGAAGGAGGGGGAAGGAGGGGGGAAGGAGAGGGCACCCCTCCCCCTCCCCCTCCCCCCATTCCAGCCTGGGTTCCCTGGGGAAAGATTCTCCATTATCACCACCAGGGAGGGCAGCCAAGGCTGAGCGCCCACCAATGCCCGGACGCTGACGCAGCCTTATCGCATGGCTGCTGCCTCCTCATCCATCATTCCTGCAGACAGATACAATTACAAGACTCATTAACTGATAAGCCTGGTTGAGCACACAGGCGGCTTGGCACAGGAGGAGAGCAGACCATACGTTGGAAGTGGGGGGACAGGACACCCTGCTGGGCAGGCAAAGCACCCCACAGATAGGGGAGGCTTCCCTCAGGAGAAAGAGGTGGGAGGCGGTTGAGGCTGATGGCGTCTTCCCTCTCTGAAGGTCATGTCTTTTGGGAAACAGAAAACTCTCCATCCCTCAGGCCCAGCAGCCCAGTGGCTGTCCTGTGGGGCAGCAGAGGAAAAAAGGGGCCCGGTCCTCTTTCCAGGCAGCACTGAAGGTCAAACTAAGCCCCCCAGGCCCCGACATAACTGTCAAAATGGGGAGAACTTCAGAGCTTGGCTTCTCCCCTGCTGGGCCGCAGGGCCTGGTTTCAAGTAGTGTGCGAGAAGAGCAAGGCAAGGAGCAAGGGTGCCCTAGATAGTACAGACTCTCTCCAGCACTGGGAACTGCCCACCTGCCAAAGGCTTCTGGGTGGGGGGGCACCTCACTTAGGCAGCCCTCCTGCTGGGGACTCTGCCTCTCCCCAGCCCCACTGGCTCCCAAAGGGGAGGGTTGGATGAAAGTGGGGGGGACGTGGCAGGAAGAGGGACTTGGGATCCTGCCCCCCCACCTCCCTATGGACTCCTCCTCCGCAGCTCTTCCTACCTGTTACCTGGGCTGCCTGGTGGGCCCGCAGGCCCTCTGCATGAGGGAGGCTGTACAGCAGCACCTGGCCGTCTGAAAAGGCTGCCGCCAGCAGGCCCAGACGGCTCATTTGGGGGGCCTGCAGAAGGAGAAGAGAAGTAGGAATAGAGCCAGGAGCAGCCCACTTGGAGTTCCCACCCAGCCAGGAACACCGGGGGCAGAGGTGTGTGGGCTCCTTCGCCAGCAGGCTGTCCAGCTCCCACCAGACCGCCCCCCTCCAGCACAGCAAAGGTCCAGGCCCCTCTCACCTTGCGGTGGGCAGAGGGGGGCTCCCAGGCACCACTGGGACAGAACTTCAGGTCCCAGATGCAGCCGTGGTCGGTGGCGATGGCAAAGGCCAGTTTTGGCTTGGTGGTAGACCTGGGGAGGGAAGGCAAGAGAATGCCAAAGGGCTCCCCCACCCCTCAGCACAGAGACTGAGGTATAGCGGGGGGGGGGTTGATGGTAGGGGTGTTGCAGGCACTCAAAGATAAGGAGACCAGAGAGTTGGAAAAAGAGTAAATTTATTTAACGCGCGGGCTCTGGCTGGGTCATCCCAAAAAACCAAAAAGCCTCGAAATGAGTTAACACAGATATTTTATAGGAACAGTACATAAATTTCGTTTCCTTTAGCCCTCCTCCCCAAACCTGCAACTTTGCACATTTCCAGTCCCTCCCTCACGAAGCTAATGACGCTTCATGAAGGCTCACTTTGACATTCTGTACCCTTTCACTCAGTTCCTGTTTCCCATAACAAGATGCTCTGCTTATCTCTAACTTGCGCAGTTGGTCCCAGTTCTTCCCGACATAGCACAAACTGTCTCTAATTTGCTTAATATCTCTATACATCCTGGTCCATTTGCTAAAACATTTTAAATGCAACCTACAGGGGCTGCTCAAGGCTACTTCAGGGGCGCTGCTGGTAATCTCCCCCTCTGAACTCACCCTGTGTCTTGTCGAAGGGGTCCAAGCTCCCAGAGCTGAAGCAGGGCTGGCCCCGCGTGGGTCCCAGACAAAGTGTGCAGATCATCCATGCTGGGGTTGCAGTAGATGGCCAGATACTGCGAGGCCATAGCGCCTTCTGGGGTGGGGCACCACTCCATGGCCCATACTGGCCCCCCAACAAAGAAAGTCATGTCCAGGCACTCCTCATGTGGCTCCAAGGAGTTAAACCTGCATGTCCAGGCAAAGGGAGAAGAGTCTTTTTCCTTCAGAAACACCCAGGCAAAGAACCAGCAATTCTCAGTCTATGCATCCATCCCACTCTGTTACAAAGACTGAATCCTGACTGCACTAATTTTGCCGTGCGTTATCCCAAAATCGCATAAAGCAACTTCTAAATATTTCTCTCAGCAGCCAAACAACACCCAATCTCTTTCCAACCTCTTGTTCTTCTAGTAGAACGCTGCTATTGTTGCCTCGTGGGGACAAAAAGGCCGTAGCGACCAAACAAACACACAGTTGTTTCTTTTTTACAACAAAGTGCCAGGAAGGCAAGAAATACAAGCGCAGAGATTTGAGTGCTGCAACGGGACTTTGGGAGACTGAGATGCAAATTTTCACTCAGGCAAATCACACTATTTTTCAGCCCAAGAGAGAAGCAGAAAAACCCCAGGACACGGTCACCTCGGAGTCACTATGAAAAAGAAGTGACGTGAATGAACAAAACAGCCCCACAGTTGTCACAGGCTCTGCCAACTGAGCCCCAAATCTACAGCCCCTCCTTTGTGGGCTCTGCTCCCAACAATTCTTTTTTCATCCCTTTTTTTACATCCCAGAAAATTCTGGGGGCTTCCTTTCCTTTGCGTTCTCAAATGGTGAGAGTTCAGTCTGGGCTTCGGCAGCAAACACTTCTTCTGTAAGAAACTTCCTGCCGTTGGAACCCTGTGCAGGGAGTCCTATAGATCAGTCCTGTTGCGGTTATTGTGTTGTTGTGTTTGTTCCTTCAAGTTGTTTCTCACTTATGCCAACCCTAAGGTGAACCCATCCCAGGTTTCTTTGGAGGGCTTCCTCTGAGGCTGAAAGCATGTGACTTGCCCAAGGCCACCCAAGGGGTTTCCACAGCCAAGCAGGAATTTGAACCCTGAGCTCCAGAGCTGTAGTCAAAAATTCTCAACCACTACACCATGCTACCACATCTGCCTCCTTGACATCCCAGGACAGCCACTCACAAGCCTCTCCTGGGGTATTCTTCCCTTCCCTCTCCTGAGGAGGTGGGCCCTGACGCACATACAGGCCCTCCTCTTAACAAACAACATTTGTGTGTGGGTGCATGAGCAGAGAAAAACCACACAGCCTGGATCACGGTACATGCCTGCCCCCTGCTGGGGCAGAGAAGGGGCAAGGCTCCCCCTGCAGAAAGAGAGAGGAAAAGGAAAAAAGAGGATGGAGAATAGAAGAAAGGAGGGAAAGAAGTGATAAACGGCTTAACCTTTGCCCTGCTCGACCCAGAGAGCTCTCCTCTGAACAGAGACTATTTCCATTTCATCTACAAACTCAAGCAGCCACTTCTCAGCCTTTCAGCCCTAAAACACGAGAGAAATCCAAAGGGACCCCCTCCACGCACCTGTTAATCCGATAGAGGACATTGCTGTCTTCCTGCACACCCTCTCGCCTGATGGAGAAGAGTGGGGACTTGGTCTCATGACAGAGATATTGTTCTGCTTCACTTTGAAAGAGGAAAGAGAACAGAGTGGAACTCATTTCTGCTCGGGCCAGGAGACAGCTGGTTCTGTCTGCCACAATCTTTCCACCCTGGCTGGCTCTTCAAGGCCTGTACCAAGGCCCTTCCCTCACCCTGGATCCCATGGCTTCCCACCAGGGGAGATTCTAGGCACTGCTGGGCAGGGCCTGGGTCTCAGTGTGCAGTGGTGCGCACCTGTTTTGCCTGCCCCTTTTCATCCTTCCCTCTGATCCAACCCCCAGGTATTCCTTAGGGACACCCCCCACTAGTGGTGCTGCCATGCTGGCTTCTCAGCTGCCCAAAACCGCCCCACGGCCACTCACCTTTCTGAAAGACAGGTCCACTTCTGGGCACAGGGGACCCACTCCGGAAACTCCCAGGGAGAGTGGAACTGCTCACGCCTGGGGGACAAGCAAGCACACTCATACCATCAAAGGTGGGCAGGCAGCAGGGGTTGGATCCTGAGCCTCCCAGAGGGCAGCAGCCCAGTACCGCCATCTGCTACCTTTAGAAGGGCCCCGCTACTGGCACTACCTGCTTGAGCTCCCCCAGAAATTTTCAACCTCCTCCTCAGACAACAAAAAACACCTCCTATTTGTTTTAACAAATTTAAATTCCATCTATGTTCCAGAATAGTCATCAAGCTAACTTAGCCTTAACGAGAAGAGCACGTGTTTTCCCCTCCCCAACCTCCCAGAACTCAGCTGGCACTGGCGCACCATCTGTGTTCCTTCCAAGTCATCTGAAACTCTGGCTGCTTCCCCCAGGCCAGAGGCAACCAATTCCAAATAAAAGCCTCAGATCTCCAAAGTCCTCTGCGTTTAAAATGACAGCCCCCCAGATGCCTTGGGTCCTAGACAGGCCAAAGTACTCAGCTCCCCCAAGGGATGGTTGCTCACAGAGCTCTTGCTCCCTTGCACTCCTCCCAGGCAGCCGTGGGATCTGTGGCTGAAACCCCAAACCTGTATCTCAGTTCCTACCACCAGCTGCTGTTCTGCATAACCAACAAACCAGCTACTCACAAGCGGTGAGTGACAGAGAGAGATTTCCACACAGGAGCCATGATCGAGTTATGCAGGCCATTGGGAGCGAATCCTCGGCACTTGGTCTTCGATCCCTGGGGAAAACAAGGAAGGGGGTCAAGGCTCATGGAACCAGCACCCTGCCTCCCACCTCAAGCAAGAAGCATCTCAGCCAACTAACTCCCAGGCAAGAGTGAGTTTGTTTTGCTTTTGGAGACACAGCTATTTACCCTGCCCGCTCCCCACCAAAGAGAGCAAAAACACAGCAGGCCTGAATTACCGCTGATGCTTCTCTGTGCAAGCCAGGCTCCAGCTCAGACTCTGAGGCTTCACTCAACAGCAGGTCACTCTCCTC
Source organism: Ctenosaura bakeri (assembly GCA_948474755.1). Taxonomy (NCBI): domain Eukaryota; kingdom Metazoa; phylum Chordata; class Lepidosauria; order Squamata; family Iguanidae; genus Ctenosaura; species Ctenosaura bakeri. Next base: position 470,420 of record CAOLHI010001678.1, read on the forward strand.
TTCCTCTTCCTCCTCCTCCTCCTCTTCCTCCTCCAAGAACTCCTCTTCAGAGGGAACAAAGTCTGCATCCTCCTCAGTCTCTGTTTTCTGGTCCCGTGGCTTCCGGCCTCGCCGCTTCCGACTCGACTCCTCAGATCTGGAGGTGTCTTCTAAGGTCTCATTGCATGGGGGGGCCTGGTACGCAGAGGTCAGCTCCTCAGCCAGTTCCTGGAGGTACAGAAGGGCCCTGGGAGAAGCGGCAGAGGCGGGGGGGGGATATGGATGAAAAAGTCAAGAAAAAGGAGCTCCTGTACTTTTGCACCGAACTTCAGCAAGTACGTCACAAAATGGAACAGCCAAACAGCTCAACTGCCCTTATAAAGAAGTGACATGAAAGCCATCCCAATAGTGAAAAATGGGATCCTAGTGACCCCCCTCCTCTGCAGTATGTGGTGTGGCCCCCAGCCTCCTGGGCCAGGGCTGCCAACTTCCCCCTGCCTCCTCCCACCACTTACACTTTGGCTGCCCTCCTCTTTGGGCGCCCCCCAGGCGTGGTCTCCACGCAGTCCTCCTCAGCAGCCAGGCCCTTCTCTTTGGCAGGAAGGGACTCAGGGGGGTGGCTGTCCAGCCCCTGTGACAGCTTCAGCAGGAGCAGCTCTGCCTTGGATTTGCGCCCACGCTTTTTCGGCACTTTGATGGGAAGGGACGGGCCATTCACAGAAGGCCCAGGGCTTTCGCCCGGCCCCTGGGACTCCTTGAGACGGGGCCCCTTTCGGCCAGAGACTTTCTTTCGGGGCTTTCTCCCGCGGGGACGCTTTGGGTGGGATGGGACGGTTGCTGGCTCCTCCTCAGGATGGGCCAGGACTGGGGCTGTGGTACCACACAGCTCCTCTTCTGGAAAACAAACAAAAGACCAGGACAAGACAAAAATAACCAGCCTCACCTACCTAAACGGTTGTACCTGTCTGCTGCTTCCGCACAGCTGTCTCTAACAATTATATTCAGTTTTTGGTAATTCAGATACTTCATTTTCTTAATACTGATTTAATTTTTGGCAAATGCTGGCGAGTCTTGCCCCCCTCCACCTTAAAACTGTCCCCTTGGCCCAGGTGGCTGGGAACGGATTGCGCTTGGTCCACAGCGCGAGGGCCTGGAAGGCACCTGGAAACATACCTGGGTGCTCCGGCGGGGCAACTTCCTCCACCCGTCTCTTTGGTTGCGCAGAGGGGAGCTCATCGCCCGCCTCCTCTGGGCCCCTCTTCCTGCTGGGGGGCCTCTGCTGCTCTGCCCACTCCTCCCTGCCTCCCGCTCTGGGCACCGTGGTGGCCTCCGCCTCAGCGGGCTGTGTTCCCGCCAGAGCCAGGGCCTGCAAGGCTGCACTGCTCTGCCCGTCCCGGCGGGGGCTCCTCGGGCAGGGCTCCGTGCAAAGGTCCGGGCCGGCGCCCCCGTCCTCCTGGGCCACGTCCTCCCTGGCGATCCCCATGGCACAGCCGGGCGCGGGGCAGGGTTCCATGAAGGTGTCACTCAGGCTCGGGAAGGGCGACTCCCCCCATCTTCTGCTGGGCCCCGCCTGCAAAGGCCAAGGGAAGGTGAGAAGAGGCGCACAGGGAAGGGGACGGGGCCACGCCCGGGGGGCACCGCGGACCCGCTCCTCCCTCTCTGGGGACTTCTAGTTTCCTCGTTTTTTAACGGCTGGGGAAAGCCTGTGGGTCGTTCCTCAATTTGCGGCGCTCTGCCAATTATTGAGCGATCTTCCACGGTGGCGGAGGAGGGCTTTTGGGGGGTCTTGAGGGTCCCCAGAGCGCTGCCCCTCCCCTTGAAAGACCAAGCCCGAAGCAGGCCGACGCCGAAGGGCCCGGGGCCGCCGTGATCCCGTGAGCCCGGGGCCAGCACAGCCGCCGCGAACAGCCACGGGGGACCTCGCCTGGGCGGCCCCCGTCTCCCTCCCGGTCCGGCGCCCCCCTTCCGCCTCCTTCTGCCAGCGGCGGCCTGGCTCCCAGAAGGGCCGCCCGCCGCGCCTCGGCCACTAGCGCGTTTATTGCCGCCGCCGCCGCCCCCCGCCTCCGCGCACACCCTCGGCGGCCGCCAACGGAGCGGGGGCGGCGGGAGGGCCCGCGGGGCAGCCGTGAGGGCCCCCGGTCCGGAGGGCCGCCCTGCGGGGGAGCCCCGCCCAGCCCCGCCTCACCTCGCCCCCTTCCCTCCCGGCAGCCGGTCCGGCGGAGGAGCAGATAAGATGGCAGCCGCTAGAGGCGCACAGGGAGCGCCGGCCCTCTGGCGTCACTTCCGCCGCTCGGACTCCCTCTGCACGTGACCAGGAATTCCGGCCTTGCTCCCGCTCCCGCTGTCGCGTCACGGGATGCAAGTCACGCCGCCGCTGAGCACGACGGGAAGCCCCCGAGCGGAGGAACGCGGAGGGCGCGGAGCCCCCGCGGGGTCCTTCCGGTTGCCCCTCCCCCTCTGAGGGAGCGCGTCGTGGCTTCAGTGGGGCCTTCGGTGCGCCGCCCTCCCGGTGGCATCCTTGCGGGGAAGCCGATAAAATGGGGATGGGACAGAGATACTGTCGGCCGGGCGGGGTTGACGGACCGGACCCGAAGGGCGCTCCTGGCCCGCGGCTGGGTTTCGTCCTGGAGAGAAGAGACTTTAGGGGCGCCGCGGGGCTCTTTCCTGGGCCCGGGGCTGCTGTTCAGCCTCTTCTCCAATGACTTGGGTGAGGGAACGGGGGGGGGGCGCGCTGATCAGATCTGGAGATGACACCCAATCGGGAGGGGCTGCTGCTACCCCAGAGGGCAGGATCGGAGTTCAAAATGGCCTGGATGGGTTGGAGAGCTGGGCCAAGGCCAACAAAATGAAATTCAACAGAGAGAAATGTGAGGTCCCGCACTCAGCCAATAAAAATGGAATGCACAAATATAGGAGGGGGGGCACTTGACTGAACGTGACCACATGTGAAAGGGATCTCCGAGTCTTGGTAGATCACAAGCTGGACGTGAGCCAGCAGTGTGATGCAGCAGCCAAGAAAGCCAACACAATTCTTGGTTGCATCAATAGGAGTATGTTGTCTAGATTGAGGGAGGTAATGGTACCACTCTATTCTGCATTGCTTAGGCCTCATCTGGAATAATACTGTGTCCAGTTCTGGGCACCCCAATTCAAGAAGGATGTGGTCAAGCTGGAGCAAGTCCAGAGGAGGGCGACCAAAATGGTGAGAGGCCTGGAAGCCACGAAGCCCTATGAGGACAGACTTAGAGAGCTGGGGATGTTTAGTCTGCAGAAGAGAAGGTTGAGAGGGGACATGAGAGCCATGTTTAAGTTTGAAGGGATGCCATGTGAGGAGAGAGGGCTTGTTTTCTGCTGCTCCAGAGACCAGGACAAGGAGCAACGGATTCAAGCTGCAGGAAAGGAGATTCCACCTGAACCTCAGGAAGAACTTCCTGATGGTCAGGGCTGTCCGGCAGCGGAGTCTGCTGCCTCCATGGAGTGTGGTGGACTCTCCTCCTTCTTTTGAGGTTTTTAAGTAGAGGCTGGATGGCCATCTGTCAAAGGGAGGGCTTTGATGTGGGTTCCCGCGTGGCCGAAGGGGGTTGGACTGGTGGGCCCCCGAGGTCTCTTCCAATTCTATCCCTAGTCGAGTGAAAGGAAGGGCATGCTTTTCTTTGGATGCAGTTGGCTGTCGCTCCCCTGCTGGAGTTCTTGGGGGGCCGGTGTAGTGTGGGAGCAGCAGGGCATCCCCCAGGACAAAAAGGCCTCCTCGCCTCTTGGATGTTATTTCCAGCCTGTGCCTGGCCCTTTATTGAAGACACCTGGAACAGAAACCTCTGCTTTCCTCGGTAACTTCCTGACTGTTGGAAGGGGGCTTTGTAGGGGAGAGGTCATCCCAGTCACCCTGGCTGGCCACAGACCCCGCGTCCGTTTCTAGAGGAGGGGGCAAATGCAAAAGAGGAGGGGCCGCAGGCCTCGGAGGGCTGCACACCCATGGCACCCACTCCTGCAAATAACTGCATAACTAAAGATAATTATTCTTGCCCCCAAAGTTTTTTACTGAACATCAGGGGCATGCTTTGGAAGAGACCTCAGGGGCCATCCAGTCCAACCCCTTGACATGCAAGTGTACCGATCAAAGTACTCCCAACAGACGGCCACCTATCCTCTGCTTAGAAACCTCTAAAGGAAGAGGAGACTCCGCCACACTCCATGGGGACAGCGACATATCCCACTGCCAACCAGCTGTCTCAGGAAATGCACATAGAAGTTATTTTGGAGGAACATTTATTTGCACACTTTTGTTGAGACTCCAGGGAGGCCCAGCGGAGGTCCAAATGTGGTGGAAATGCCCAACCCAAATCCCAGAGACAATATGGGGAGGGAGCTCTGAGCAAAAATATTTCTGCATGAAATCTTTATTGCAAGGGGTCCCACATGCAGCTTGTGGGTGACACTTTGCCCTCCCCAGGTAGGCTTCCAGGATGGGCCCTACCTTTTGCCACCCTCCTTCCCAGAAGGCAAAGGAGGGGGTGGAGGCTGGAGCCCCGACTACTGCTTGTCCCACCCAGCTGCTTAATCCTTTTTCTCTCCTGGTAGGGAGCTGAGGCCTTATTACCTCAGACCTCCTTTCCCGGGACCATCCTAGAAATTGGGGAAAAGGGGAATTGACTCAAATTTTCTGCCCCCATCCTCTCCAGTTTACAGAACGGAAGCAACTCTGGGATGCTCCAGACAGCATGGGAGCGTCCCTATGCCCCATCCCTGAGGACTCCCACAGCTGGCCGAGGCCTCATGCAGGGTAGAGGCAGCAGAGCCTGAAGTGGGGGCATGGGGGTGGGCTTTGCACCTTCAAATGAGGAAAGTGAGCTTCTTTTTCCTTTAACGCTGCCTTGGACCCCAGTCAGTGTATAGCCGTGGTGTGTGCATGCACGTATGTGCGCGTAGAGGCTGTGACCAGAGATGCTTTTCCACTCTCCCTTCTGATGAACAATCCTGTGATCAAGCGTGATGGGTCTTGCATTATTAACACAAGTACCACCACCATGACATCACAGGGGCCCAGCGTAGCCCAGATGGGTGGGCAAGCCCTCAGGACCATGGCCTGAGTGGATACAAGACCCACCCTGGCCGTGTTTCTCTTTGCGGCATGAAGCTGTGGGGTGGGTGGATGGGCAAGAGCTCCCTGACAGAAAGACCGCCTGCTCAGAACCCGAAGAAGTCGACCGGCTCCCTTTCTCCCTATGACTGACCCTCCTCCAGACCACCCACGTTGTGGCCAGCAGTAGCCCAGGGCTGGCTGATCCAGCCACGACCAGCATGGGGAGAGGCGGCTGCACAGCGCAGGGAAAAAGCTGAGGAGTGGAAGGGACTGCAGGGCCCTTCGGTGATGGCTGCTATTTAGCAGTGGAATAGACTCCCCTGAGAGCAGAGGACATCAGGAAGGGTTGAGTCACAATCATCTTGGGGGGGGGAGGCTTTAGCAGTGGATTCCTGCATGAGAGGGGGCTGGATGAGATGCCCCCTTGCACCCCTTTTGCAGCTATCTGATTCTGCAGATCTAACCAACAGTTCAGGCTTGATGTCTGCACACATACACACACAAGCAAAGCCAGGCAAGGTGCAGGTTTATTCCCTCTCTCCTCTCCAACTGCCTCTCCATCATCACTGCTCCACATTCTTCACCCGCAACACAACAGGGACAGAGGTGCAGGGGATCACCCCCAAGTCCGTGATCACCAGATCCACCAGCTCCAATGGGGTGACATCGTAGACCAGATTGAGGAGGCGCAGCGTCTTACTCTCCTGCCAGCTGGCCAGCGGGCTCCTCCCGTGATTCGTCCCAATCAGGTCATCAGGGTCATCTATATGGGGGGGACAGAGTGAAGGGGGGCACAGGCAGGCTGGCACCCAGATGTGGGGCACGACCCTCTCGCTGCAGTTCACACCCAAGGGCATTCTGATGCCAACCAGGGGCTGGCTACAGTTTGCAGAACCCAGCCAGCCCCATCCTCCCTCCACACAGGCCACTTTGTTTACTGCAAGAGCAGCCCACCCGCTCTGCTGTGGAGGTTTTGCAGGCCCCAGCCCCCTTTGACAAATTGGCCAGAAAGCAGCAGTGGGCAACCCATCCCACCCCACTTGGCCAGCCAGCTATTTGCGTGGCAACCTCTCCTCAGACTCCTCTCCGCTTCTTCTCTCAGTTTGCACGCAGGTCAGGCAGTGGGCGATTCAGAGGCTCAGCCGGAGTCCCCACCCAACCTCTAAAAAGGCTCCCCCGTCTCCTCCTTGGCTGCTTCACAGGGCGCCTGCGGAGTCAACGGATGTGCCATCCCTCTCTCTGTGGTCTTGGGAGGAGGAGGCCTCCAGGACAAAAGCAAAAGCTCTGAGGAGTCCTGGCCTTTGCTGGGGTGTCTCCTCCTTCCCACAAAAAGGACACCCTTCGCAACCGCCCAGCCCTTCCCCTGGCCTACCCAGCTCGTTGGAGACGAAGGAGTCCGTCTGGACACGCTCGCAGAACTTGTAGGTTTCGCAGCAGACCAGGACCGGCACATTGTGGGCCTTGGAGAGGAGCGCAATCTGGGAGGTGCCCATGCGCGACATCACAGAGCCGTTGGCCAGAAGGGCGTGGGCGCCCAGCAGCACCTTGGAGACCTGCACAGGGGGGCAGGAAGGGTGTTGGCACCAACAGCAGCCCTCCCACAAAAGAGCCCTCCCCATGAAGCTGGGCCGAGGGGTGGCCGGAGCAGCTGCCTGCCCATCCGCCCGCCCAGCCCACCCACCTCAGGCAAGACGTAGGAGATGGCATTGATGAGGACGTAACTGCACCGGACTCCCTGCCGCACCAGACGGCGCAGTGTCTCCCGGCCTTCCAGGCGCGGCCGGCTGTCCACCACCACTACCCGGAAGGCCCTGCCCTCGGCACGGGCGTAGCTCAGCGTCTGGCTCACCAGGGAAGAGCTGTTGGGAAGACAGAACAATGGGTGGAGCAGCCCCAACCCTCAGCCCTCACCCACCCCTTTTTGCTGCTGCCACTTGAGGCGAGAGACCCCGCCTCTTCCTCTGTGTCTCCCCCCTCACCGGTGCTCTCCTAGCCACCACCTACCAGCCATAGACCAAAATGACGTCCCCGTCATAGATCTTGTCAAAGGCTGACTTGCAGATGGCCCGGGCAGCAAGGACAATTTTCTCACGCTCGTACTTTTCCAGGGCCTCCTGCAGAAGCGTCTTGGCCTGTGTCCGTTAGGGAGGAGGAGCCGGTCAACCGCACATCTGCGGCTCCACTTGCCTCCCATCCCACAACCTGGGGGTGGGGTCCCCTCGTTCACTCACAGGGGCACTCTAGAGGGCCCTGCTGTCCACTCATCCCAGGGCCCAAAGGGCGGCGCAGGCTTGCTGGGCAAGTCTGCGGAGGAGCTGGGAGGTGCAACCCAGAGAGGGGCCCTGGCATGTCTCCCTCCCGGCCCTCACACCCCTTCCCCATCAATCGGCTGGAGGAGCCCCAGACTCACCTCCTCCTCCCGCAGGGCCCCTGGCAGGGCTGTGATCTCCTTCTTGAGGAACTTGATGGCGTTGCCCATGCTGACGGAGAGGGGCCGGCATTGGCTCAGGAAGCTGCAACAGATTGGTGGGGAGGGGGGCACATGCTCAGAGCAGCCCAGCCAAGCAGCAGGGTCCCTCCCCAACCCCCCTTCCAAGTGGGCGTGTGGGTGGGGCTGGATCCCCAGCGCCCCGTCACCTGATGTAAGGCTTCAGCTTGTTCACCAGGTCTCGAGAGATCTCCTCTTTGGGGGGTGTGGTGTAATCCTCAATCACCTGCGGGGGGAGGGGAGCAAGGGAAGAATGGGATAAAAGGGAGCCGACTCTAAGGATGCCCCACACACACAGTTGGCTCAGTCTGGAGGGAGGGAGGGAGGTGCATCTCTTATCTAGTGGCCCCAGAAGCTCGCCTGAAGTGGACAGAGACAGGAGCCCTCTCCTCTTTCTTGCAAGGGAGCATACAGACCTCAAGAGCCTCCCTTCTTGAATTTCGCAGGCTCCACTTAATAACTAGCCCCCCACCCAATATTCTGCCTGCCCAGCTCAGTCTTGCCTGCCAGCAGCTGTTTTCTGTCTGTCCCAAGTCTCTCTGGGTACCACTTTTTGTGGGGGGACCCCAAAGAGGTCTAGGATGAACCCCTGAGGAGTCCAGTGGATGCAACAAGGACACGCACACCCTATTCAGTGCCGGTCACCCTCCCAGCAACCAAAACCATCTTTCTTGCATAACCAGGGCTGATGCCACATTGAAACAGAGCTAGATAATGCGGGAATGTCTGGAGTTGGAAGGCACCATGAGCTCCAGAACCTTGCCCCCTCCCACCAAAATAGAATATTAGAGAGTGTCTGGTATTTATCTGGTTGAGAGAGTCTTTTCTTTCAATGAGGGGCCTGGCCTGACAGCTGCTTTTAGGCAGGATGGAACACTGCCTTGCTGCAGTGAGGTGTTCAGCCAGTCTTCCTCTGGCTGCTTTTATGAGTCAGGAAGGGCACAGATCCAGCATACGCGGCGTGGCTCTGACCTCTCCAAGGATCCTGCCTACGTGCTCAGGCTACACCAACTGAACGGTACCCAGAGTAAGTGGGAACCAAAATTATATCCACTGCACCACTACAAACTACAATATCCAGCTCAGAACACAACTAGTCAGTTCTGTTTGCAAAGGATTGCACAACTTCTTCACAGTGAGCTGCTCAATGGTTTGTGTTCTGTTCTTGGGCAGCAAAGCACAGACAGCCCTGGTCCCCCAAAACAGCTCCACCAAATAACTCTACAAACAGGTGGCAGAGAAATGTAAGACCATTTTCGCAGTAGACTGTTATAGTGTTATTATTCCACTTTCAACATTTTATGGAATCTTGGGGTTTGCAGTTTAGGGAGGAGCCTTTGAGGATGGCCTTTGGGCCTCTCCCTAAACTGCAAACCCCAGGATTCCATAGGATGCTGAAAGTGGAATAATAGCACTATAACAGTCTACTGTTGAAATGGCCTAATTTCCTTGCTGTTGCCAGAGCTAGCCTTCCACCAGGCTCTGCCCTGGACATCTGCCATCTATGCCGTAGTCTCCTTCCAATGTGCTTGATCACCTCTCACGTAAATTGTGAAAGGAGGGGGCTTGCTTGGCCCCACTCCCACTGCCCTGGTCATTTGTCCCTCCCAGAGATCAGCCAGGGCTTCAAAAGGATCCCCTGCTGTGGTAACAGGAAATTCCCAAAGAGCCATCAAGAATCCACCCAAATCCATAAGCCTCTTGGTGATCCCTGATTATTCTCACCTACGGGCTGCCCTTCTGGGAAGTAAGCAGGGCTGGCCCTGCTTAGTTTCCGAAATCAAACACAAAGACTTACGGAGCTGCCTTAAACAGTTAAATTGACTTTAATGAATACAACGTACATCTCATAAACAATAAGGAGTTGTTTCGGCACCAACAGAACTAGAGCTTCCCTGCCCCAGTAAGTTACACTCTACAATCTGCTGCCAAACTTCGGTGAATTTTAAGACTGGAGAATGGGGGGGGGGGCTAAAAAGGCAGCACGTGGCCTGCACCCCTCTCCTGCCCATCAGCAAACGGCACGGCCTGGCGCCTCACTGGGCTTGATTTGCCAGTTTCTTGCCCAGAATCAGAGCTGGCAACACAGGCACCTGGCGTGCCCCCCACCCACCAGCACGTACCTGTTTGAAGACCCTCAGGAGAGCAATGCAGCGGGCATTGGACCCGTTGATGATGCCCTGGGAATACTGGAGGCCAAGTCGCACCACCGCAGGGTGGATGGCAGAGGCTGGGATGCTGGCAGGGGGAGAGAAGGACAACCTGTGTCATGACACCTACCACCACCTGGCTACTCCCCTTCTGCGGTGGGGGGCATTCTTTGGTGATTTGAACTTACTTGCATCAGCTCAATAACTGAAAAAGTAACTGGTGGGTAAAATAAAAAAGCTGTGTATTTTATTTACATATTAGAACTTTCTAATTCCATCCTAAAGTAAGAGACTCAACGCAGTGTACGATCTAATGAACTTAAAGCACTTCCACGTTACAAATAACCTAAATAAAATAAGACGAGGCTCATAAAATCATAGAACTGAAAGAGTCCCTCACGTCCAATCCACCCCACCGTTCAAGGCTGGATCCCCAACTAGAGCATCCCATGCAAGCAGCTCCCCAGCCTCTTTTCGGAGATGTCTGGGAAAGGGGATCTCACCACCTCTAACAGACAATTGGTTCCACTTCTGAATTGTTCTTACTGCCAAAAAGTTTTCTCCAATGTTGAATCGAAATCTATCCTCCTGTAAGAAAAAACCACTAGACCTGGTCTTGCCCCCTGGGGCAACAGAGAACAGGCCGTCCCCCTCCTCTCTGGGACAGCCCTGGGGGTACTTGAAGAAGGCAATCACATCACCCCCTGCCCCAGTCTTCTCTTCGCCAAGAGAAGCAAACAGACCCAGCACCTTAAACCTTTCCTCACAATGCTTTGCCCTCCATCCCTCTTGCCAGCCTTGCTGCCCTTCTCTGAACACGCTCCAACTTGTCTACATTTTTCTTGAAAGGAGCTGTCCAGAACTGAATGCAAGACTCCAGAAGAAGCCTGGCCAGCACAGAACATAGCGAGCCATTAATTTCCTTAACTTGAAAACTACAGCTTTATTAACATAGACTAAAATATAACTCGGCTTGTTTGCTGCAGTACCCCGCTGCTGGCTTGCACTCAACTTAAGATCAACAAGCATCCCAAAGGCCTTTTCACGCATAGTACTGAAGAGCTACAAATTCCCCATCCTCCACCTGTATGTTTGGTTTTTGCTGCCTAAACGTAAAACTTTACATGTCTGTATCGAATTTCATTTCATTAATTTCTACCCAATTTCCTAGCTTAACTTAATCCTTTTAAATACACCTCTCCCACTTTTGTATAATCTCCAAGTCTGACCAGGATTTCTTCCATTCCGTCATCTATATCACTGATAAAAATGTCGAAACGTAAATGTCTTAAGAAAGAACCCCAGGCACTCCACCTGAGACCACTTTTCCAGTCTGAAGCACGGCCAGTGATAGCGACCCTTTGGGCACAGTTTCCCGGAAAACTACAGATCCATCTAACAGGGTTCTCATCTATTTTACATTTTAATCAGTTAAGTACTCAAAACATCAGGGGAGAGCTTATGAAAAAGTTAGATAACAGTGACAGCATCTACTAGTAACCTGGTTGAAAAAAAATAAAGGATTAATTTGGCAAGATTTGTTTTAGACAAACCTATGTAGGTTCCTACTGATCACTGCCTTGCCATCAAAATGCTCGTACAGAGACTCCAGTATAACCTGTTCTACTGTTTTGCCGGGCGTTAGAAAAATAGTTACGATACATGTTAAGCACATCAGGAGTGAAAACCTCTTTAGAAACAATAATTTAAGCCGAATGCATACATCCACACACACGTATCTGCATACGTGTGTCCGTATACGCATATGCACATGCCCAGATGCAGGCTCAGCACTGAGGAAGAAAGGAGCGTGGGTGCCATCCAGACACCCCAAGGAGAAGGCACTCTATTATCTCCTTGGCGCCACAGCTGATAAGACCCCATCCTGTGTCTTCCCACTTCACATGGCCCCCGCTGGAGGGATGCCGAGGGGGCACCAGAATAACAGCCAGGCAGGCATGTACAGGGAGAGGCACCCCTATTCGGCTCGGAGGAGAGGGAAGGACGAGGGACAGCGTCCCGGAAGGAGAGCGGCAGAGGAAGACTGCCTGGGCGCAGTAAAAGAGCTTTTGCCATTGCTGCTGCAGCCCCCCAAGTGGTTTCCGGCTTACGGCAACCTTAAGGCGACACCATTGCGGGTTTTTTTTTGCAAGCTTTGTTCAGGGGTTTGTCTTTGTTTCCCTCTGAAGCTGAGAGAGAATGGCCTGCCCAGTGCGTTTCTATGGCCGAGCAGGGATTTGAACTCGGTTCTCCAGAGTCACGTCCAGTGTTCAAACCATTGGTGCAGCGTGGTGCACGCTGGCTCTCCAAAGAATTTTTAGGTTTGCAGAAAAAAAATAGCAATACTAAAGGGAGCAGATGCAGCAGCCAGACGGGCCTGCCTGTCAGAGTCACAACATCCTGCAAACCAGCCACCTGAAACTTGCCGTACACAACAAAGGATGCTTATGGGTGTGCATCTCAGAATCTTGTGGTTCTTAACATGGGGTAATTATGGAATTACTCATTTAAACGCGCCAGCACAAGCGTCAAGCACAAAACTTCCCTAACCAGTTTGCAGCTTCACAGCTGACTCAGCCACGAGTCAGAGGCCGCTGGCCAAAGGGACAGGGTGGTCCAGTTATGGCCCCCCACACTCAGAACTGGAACTCAGCCCAGCCCCGCCTGGGGCACCGGCACCTGTGGCGGCACGCAGGGGAAGCGTCCGGCCATCCGGCCTCTGGGCAGGGACCGCTCAGCCCCCTGGGCGCCTGGCCACCCCCCCCCACACCAGACAAGGCCTCTCCGGTGGACCCTGGAGCCCCCCCATCCCACCCCAAAGGGGCGCCCACCTCATCTGCTGCGTCAGCAACTCCTTGCGGCTGTACTGATGGAGGTGGGAGAAGAGGCTGACCTTGGCGCCATAATCTGGCCTCAGAGGCACCTGGAAGCGGGGGGGGGGAGAGAAAGAGGATTACAGAGCGGCTGGTGGTCCCTGGCACAATTCTGAAGTGAGAGAGAGAGAAGCAGGCTGGACTAGATGGCCCCGGGCATCCCTTCCAGTTCTGTGAGCGTCCCCCAGGCGAGGGACTCTCCGGTCAAGAGGGCCGCTTGCCCACAGCGCCCCCCGCCCTCTGGCTTGATCCCCTCCTGAGCGGGGCGGCAGCACAGACCCATAAGTCAATCTTCCCAGGGACCCCCACTCCTCCCCCTCCTCCGGCCTGGCCTTCTCTCCTAAACCTCCAAGGACGGACCTCTCTCGCCAGCGGCGGTTCTTGTTTGCGGGCCAGGAGAGGCTCCCCGGGGGCCTGCCGAGCCCCCCGGCCCTGGAAAAGTGAGGAGGGGGCCGCTTGTTCAGCCGCCTCTGGGAGGTTCCCACACCAGCGAGGGTCCTCCTCCCTCCGCCCCGGCCCCCCCGGAAAGTGGGAGGGAAGGGACTCTACACGCGCTCAGAGGCGCCCCCGCCCCAAAGCCCCTCCCGGCCCCCTCCCCTCCCGCCCACCTGCTGGCGCTCCAGCCGCTTGGCCAACTTCCTCTGGGCCGCCGGGTCGTCCGCCTGCACGTGCTCCGGGACCCGCTTCACCGGGGCGGCCGCTGTGGGGGGGAGGGGAGGCAGAGGAAGCGGGGATGAAGCGGCCCCCCGGAGACAAGCGTCGCCCCGGCCCCCGCCCCCTCCCGCCGGCCCGCCGCCCGGACCCTCACCTGCCTGGGCCTCGCCGGGCCCCGCACGCGCCTTGGCGGCCCCGGCGGAAGAGGCGCCCGGCCCCGGCCCCGGAGGGGGGGCGGCTGCGGCTGCTGCTGGGGGCCCTCGGCCTTCCGCGCCTGCTTCAGCGCCCGCTCCGCCTCCTGCTTGGCCCGCCGCTCCGCCCGCAGCTCGGCCTTGCTCTTCCCGACGCCGGCCCCGGCCCCGGCCCCGGCCCCGGCCCCGCACCGCTCCTCGGGCCCTGCGAGCGGGGGAGGGGGAGGGGAGGGAGCGGGTCAGGCGGGGGCCCCCGCAGAGAGCGACCCTCCCCTCTCCCTCCCTCCCCTGCCCGCGGGAGACCTGCGGGGGGCGGCGGCGGGGTCGTCTCGGGGGTCCGCTCGGGGGCGGGGGTCCCCGGCCCTCCTCCCCCCCTCGGCCTCGCGGCGCTGCTGCTGCTGCTTCCTCTTCTTCTGCTGCTGCTTCTTCTCCTTCCGCAGCTGGAGCTTCTCCTCGCGGGAGAGCGCGGCGGGGAGGGGGCCCCCCTGCCCGGGCCCCGCCGGAGCCCCCGCGCCGCCGCCGCCCTGCGCCGCCGCCATGGCTGCCTCCGCTCGCGCCCGGCCCCGCCCCCTGACGTCGCCCCCGACGCCCCGCCCCGCCCCGCCCCTCCCGCGGGTCCCCTCCCGAGCCCGGTTCCGCCCGGGGCCCCCGGCCCCTGCCTGGAGCCCGCTTCAGAGCCGCGCTCTTGCGTCACGCCGGCGGCTCCGAGGGGGCCCCCCGCCGGTCCTTTGCAGGGCCCCCAGTGGCGCGAGGAGGGAGGCGGGTCCCGCGGGGGTCCCGCGGGCCCGCTCTCCGCTCGAGGGCGGCCGCGGGGCCGGGGGCTCCCTGCCTGAGTGCCGGCGCGCACGGAAGCTCTGCGGGGCGGCGGCGGCGGCGGCGGCGGCGGGGGGGAGGGCTGAGCCCCCGGGCCCAGTTTCCCCGGGACTGGCCCTTTAAGGACTGTACCACAAGCAGCGCGTTCGAGGGGGCCGCGCAGCTCGGCTGCGGGAAAACTCTCCTCGCTTCTGGGGCAGCCGCTGCGGCCGTGGCCCGCGGGACCGGGCAGACCGAGGCCCCCTCAGCGGTCCCCGCCCCGCCACTCCCGGGCCTGCGGCGGCGGCGGCGCCCTCCTCCCCCCCGCTCCCGTCTCGTGGTCTGTCCCGCGCCGAGCCGTCCGCCGTCAGGGCGGGCGAGACCATCTGCCAGGCTAGGGGGGCTCCCTCCTCCCCCGCACAGTGGCCCTTCCCTCCCCGTCCCAAGATGGCGGCCGTGGCCCCGGTTGCAGCTTCCGGCCTGGCTCGCAGGTAGCGGCGGCGGCGAAGGAGAAGAGGCGACCCAGCGGCTCCGCAGCGGAAGAAGAGGACGAGCCGGCGAGGGCGAGGGCGAGGGCGAGGGCGGAGGCGGCGGCCATGCACTTCTCCATTCCGGAGACCGAGACCCGGGCCGGGGACGGCGGCGGCGGGGGCGGCGCCTCGGCCTACGTGGTGGGTGACCGGCCGGCTCCCGAGGCCCCCGCGGCGCCTCTGCTCCCCCGCGCCCCGGCCTCTCCGGCTCGGAAGGGAGCGCGCGCGGTCTCTCCCCCGCCCGCCGCCGCCGCCGCCAACGGGTTTGGGGGGGGGCGAGCGGTCGGGAGGTCGGGCGGGGGCTACCGCTGGATGGGGGGCCCTGCGCCGGGGCGGGCGCGAGGGGCGCCTCCTCCTCCTCCTGGCTGCCCTCCGCCGCCCTCCGCTGGTGGGGGCCCTGCGAGGCGGGAGCTCTGGGTCAGCCCGGGGGGCGCCCCGCCCTCCCCCGCCGGAGGCTCCCGGGGTCCTGACCCTGCCCCTCTGTCCCCCGCCAGGCCTACAACATCCACGTGAACGGGGTCCTGCACTGCCAGGTGCGCTACAGCCAGCTGCTGGGCCTCCACGAGCAGGTGAGGGGGGGCCGAGAGGGTCGCCCTCCGCGGCCTCTGGGGCTTCCTCTGCTGCCCTTTTCTCTCCCTCCCTCCCTCCCTCCCTCCCTCGGAGCTGCTGCGTCAGCTGAGCGTCGCCCCCCTTGTTTGTGTCCCCCCAGCTGAGAAAAGAGTACGGGGCCAACGTGGTGCCCCCCTTCCCCCCGAAGAAGATCTTTGCCCTCACCCCGGTGGAGGTGGAGCAGCGGCGGGAGCAGCTGGAGAAGTACATGCAGGCGGGTGAGCCTGCGGGGCAGCTGGGGGGGCGGGCTTGGGGGGCTGGAGAGGGGGCAGGGGAGTAGCCTGACCTGGCCCTTCTCTTGACCCCTCGCAGTGCGCCAGGACCCTCTGCTGGGAGCCAGTGAGATCTTCAACAGCTTTCTGCGCAAAGCCCAGCAGGTAAGGGGGTTGTGCGCAGTGGAGGGTGAGTGAGCGGGCGTCTGTGCCCACGTGGCCTTATGCCAGGTCCTCTCTCTTCTTTGTCTGTGCATTCCCCTCCTCTTGCAGGAGACCCAGCAGATCCCCACCGAGGAGGTCCAACTGGAGGTGATCCTTTCTAATGGACAGAAAGTGAAGGTCAACATTCTGACCTCTGACCAGACCGAGGACGTCTTGGAGGTCAGATTCTTGGAGGTCAATGCTGTTTGCATTGCTTGGAGGAAGACCACAGGGTGACGGGAGCAGGTTGTCCTTTGGCAGCCTTTCTGGAGCTGGTGACACAGGAAGGGGGGGCAAGGGGGTGACTCTTCCTCACTTCTGCCTCCCTCGCAGGCCGTGGCCGCTAAGCTGGACCTGCCAGAGGACCTGATCGGCTACTTCCACCTCTTCCTGGTGCGGGAAGCCAAAGATGGTGCTTTTTCCTGTGAGTTTACCCTACCTTTTCTTTCCTGGATTTCTGCTGGGACGCAGAACAGTCCACCAGCAGTCAGTGTTGGGGGGGTGGGGGCAGGGGAGGGATGCTGTGGGTAATGTCTGCAGGCATCTGGGGCGGAGAAGCCATTCCTGGGCTGCCCCTGAGCTGCTTTCTTTTCCAGTTGTCCGGAAGCTGCAAGAGTTTGAGCTGCCTTACGTGTCGGTCACCAGCCTCCGCAACCCTGAGTACAAGATCCTCCTGCGCAAGAGGTGAGGAGGGGGTGGGGAAAGAGGGGGTCCTCAGTTGGATTGGCTCCAAAGGAGACCCCGCTAACTGCCAGCTTTCCTCACGGACGTCTTTCGCCGCCAGCTACTGGGATACAGCCTACGATGACGACGTGATGGAGCAGCGCGTGGGGCTCAATTTGCTGTATGCCCAGGTGAGGTGGGGTGGAGGACCCACAGAGGGCCCTGGCTGGGCACAGGTGGGAGCATTGGCACAGGTGGGGGCATTGAGGCAGGCCTGCAGTGCCCCCCTTCAGCCCCAACACAACTCTGTTCCCACAGACGGTGGCAGACATTGAGCAGGGCTGGATCCTGGCCAACAAGGAGCAGCACCGGCAGCTGAAGTCCCTCCAGGAGAAGGTCTCCAAGAAGGAGGTGAGAGCCGACGGGGAGTCTGGGCTGCTCCGTGTGTGTTTCTGAGTGCCTGGCCTGTTTATGTCTCGTTTCAATGCTCCCCCCATTCCCTGCAGTTCATCCGCTTGGCGCAGACCCTCAAATACTACGGCTACCTGAAGTTTGACCCATGCATCACGGACTTCCCCGAGAAGGGCTGCCACGTGATCGTTGGGGCTGGCAACAGCGAGCTCAACTTCCAGGTCAAACTGCCCAACGACCAGATCAAGGAGGGGAGCTTCAAAGTGACGCGGATGCGCTGCTGGCGAGTCACTTCCTCAGTGAGTGGGCATGGCTGCCCAAGGGGGGCTGCTTTTTGTTCCTGGGGGTGGGGTCCAGAGGAGGGGGGGTTCCACATGGGACCCTCCCAGCACCCCACCTTCCTCCCATTCCTTCCCAGGTCCCCGTGCACAATGGGACGTCGTCATCGCCGCACGGTCCTCCTGCTGGAGGCAAGCCAGAGGTCAAGCTGGAACTGGCCTTTGAGTACTTGATGAGCAAGGACCGCCTGCAGTGGGTCACCATCACCAGCCCCCAGGTAGGCAGCGGCCCAAGGCCCACCTGCCCCGCACAGGCCCCTTCTTCAGTCAGTCATTGGGGGTCACCATCACCAGTTTGCTTAGTGGCAGAGGCTGATTTTTTTGCTCAGCAGCGCTCCCGCAAGACACTTCTATTCAGTGGAGAATAAAGGCAGGGTCTGCCTGAGAGTCACGCACTTTGAAGGAAAACACTTTGGGGAAACACAGGAAGCAATTATTTTGTTCTGGTTTGTGATAGTTTTTTAGCTTCTATGGTTGAATTTCCCATTCTAGATTAGAAATGCAGGGCCAGTTTGCTGGTGCTGAAGCAAAGCTTTTATGCTTCCAAAGTGCATGTCAGCATGATTTTTTTTGGGGGGGGGAGTCCTCAAATTAAGCTACCATAATACTTCAAAATATACCCTGAGCCATTTATTCACGCCTGGAACTAGCCCGTTCATCACAGAAAAGGAGCAGAGCACCTCACCACCTCTTCTCCCCACCCCAGGCCATAATGCTGAGCATCTGCCTGCAGTCCATGGTGGATGAGCTGATGGTGAAGAAGTCTGGGGGCAACATCCGCAAAGTAAGGCACACCAGGCTGAGCAGCGACACTGGGGTATGGGGAAGTTGCCCTCCAAGTTCCGTGGAGCCCCTACCTCTCCTCCTTTTCTTTCCAGGTCTTCCGCAGGCGGACCAACGGGGCCATGCAGCGCTCCAACAGCCAGCAAACAGCAAAGTCTCCTCCTCTTTTGGTAAGCAGGCCCCACTCTTTTGCTGGATGCTTTCAAGTCCTCAGGGCAAATGCAACATGGGGTCTTCTGGCATTGAGACTTTGTGGTGTGCCCAAGGTCACTAAGTGGGTTTCCATGCCCAAACAGCTGTTTGAACCGTGGCATCCAGGGCTGGGCCCCCTGGACGACTTCTGTCCTTCTTACCTGTCTTTTTGTCCTGCTAGGACTCTCCGGACGCCAGCCGAGAAGCCATGGCGAAGGTGTCGGTGAGTCACTTTCCCCTACCCTGGTTTGGGCAAGGAGAAAAGAAGCCCTGGGAGGGGAGCAGGGCCTTTGCTAACCTTTTTCTCCCCCACCATCCCCAGAGCAAACTGGGTTCTGTCAGCTTGCGGGCCATCAGCCATTCCAGTTCTTCAGCCGACATCGGGGCCAACGATTTCCATGGCAACTACGCCTTTGAGGGCATCGGTGACGAAGACCTGTGAGGGCCCCATGCCGGTGCCTCTTGTCTGTGGAATGTACAACCTGCTCCTGGGTTGATGATCTCCATGTGCCTCAACCCCAGCCGGCTCTCCCCCGCCCACCCTGCAGAAGGCAGCTGGCTGGGGGCTTCAGCTCCATACATGCCAAATTAGGGTAGAGTGGACATTGATGCCGAGAGCGGACGCAGCAGCTCCGGCGCTCCCCATAGACTTCTCCAGCATTACTGCTAGGCTTGTAATCTTGTTTATCTCTCTGCTGTTTACAGATAACAATGTTTGTGACCATGATTAAATAGATTGTGATTGGGAACAGGTGCTGTGGTCTCACCTTCTCCCCATCTTCCACTGCCTCCAGGTTTGCTCAGACTTTCACACATGGCATTTTTCAGCAAGAAATTAGGGGCAGCCTCCCCATCAGACTTCGAAGTTCCCCCCATGCTAAGGAAACTGTTCCCTTCAGTCTGTGCCCTCCCCCAGGCCACGTCAGCAGTGGCACATCCAGGTCAAACTGCTCCCCCCCAGCCAAAATAAAGCAAGATAAGAAAACAGTTTAATGCATGAATACACCATATAAATTACACAGACCGAAGCAGCAACCACAGTTAGACAGTGCAGGGAGGGGAGGGAGACAGCCGAGCAACCAGCACCCCCACGGCAGATGGGAAAAACTGCAAAGTTCGCAAAGGGGCCAGATCCTCCCTGGCTGGCAGCAGGCAGTGACACCTTCTCTTCCCCTCACCGCCCCCCAGTCCTGCCCGCACTTCTCCCTTCTTCCTTCCGCCAGAGGTCAGCAGTGACGGCGAGAGTCCCAGGTATCTCGGTGCCCGATCAGGGCCGGCTGCGGTCTGGGCCAGGGCCGCCCCTCTCCTCAACACCGCCCTGGCCGTGCACCTTCTGATGGCGCTTATAGTTGTCCCAGTGGCCAGTGGTGTAGGGGCAGATGCGGCACTGGAAAGGCTTCTCGCCAGTGTGGCGCAGCATGTGGCGCTTGAGGTTCATGCTCTGGTTGCAGGAGTAGGAGCAGAGGCGGCACCGGAAGGGCTTGTCCCCCGAGTGGATGCGGCCGTGGCGCTTCAAGTTGGCCAGGTTGCCGCAGGCGTAGGGGCACAGCGGGCACTTGTAGGGCTTCTCGCCAGTGTGCACCCGCTGGTGCCGCTTGAGGTTGTCCAGGTGGGCAGAGGCATACGGGCAGAGGGCACAGGCGAAGGGCTTCTCTCCACTGTGCGTCTTCATGTGGCGCGCCAGGTGGTTGGGGTAGGTGGTGACAAAGGGGCACAGCTGGCACGAGAAGCCCTTGGGGGAGGCAGGCTCAGCCCCCAGCACCGCCAGGCTGCAGCGCCCACAGACGGGCTCCACCAGGCCCTCATCCGCCTCCAGCGCCAGCCCGCAGGCGCGGCAGGTGAACGGGAAGAGCAGTTCAGGCAGCACGGCGGCGGCTGCGGCGGCGGCGGCATCTTCAGGCCGCAGGAACACAGAGCCGGGCAGCAGCGGCGGGGGCGGGTGGGGCGGGAGCAGTGGTGGCTCTGTGGAGGAAAAACAGCCATGAGCAGAACTTCCAGCTGAGGAGGAAGAGAAGAGAGTGGCGATGGCAATAACCTTCCGGTACAGTTCTGAAGAAAGTTGGGGCGCTGCTTGACGCACCTGCATCTCTTTTAATACGAGGCTTTATGAAACGCAGCCCCCTCCCAGACGCACCGGCAGTCAAGCGCAGGTACGCCTACGCCCCACGCTGCTCTCCCAGAGGCCTCTTCCTCAGACTTGCGGAAAGAAAGCTCACTCCCCCGATTCTATTCTGAAGAGCCCTCGGACAAAGACAGGGTGGACCCCAGCCAAGCGAGGGGTCTTCTACCCTCCCCATCACAGCAAGTGAATTGAGTGGGAGTTGGGGGGTGGAAGAAGGTGGTCCCTCTCTGGCCCTCTCCCCTTTCCCTAGACGTACCTGTCTCCTGCTCCACGAGGGGCACCCCCTCCGTCTCGGCCTCCGCCGCCTGCCCCTGCGCCCCCTCCGTGGCACCTGGGGGCTGGAGGGAGCCTCCCTGGAGGCAGCGGCAGTTGCAGGAGGTGCACCGCAGGGGGCGCTCCTGCCCGTGGACCCGCTGGTGCCGCTTGAGGTTGCCCAGGCTGCTGCAGGCAAAGGGGCACGAGGGGCAGCGGTAGGGCTTCTCCCCCGTGTGGGTGCGCAGATGGCGCGTCAGGTTGACCAGCTGGGCCGAGGCGTAGGGGCAGTGTGGACAGCGGTAGGGCTTCTCCCCGTTGTGTGTCTTCATGTGGCGCTTCAAGTGGCTGGAATAGTGCGAGGCAAAGGGGCACAGCTGGCAGGAGAAGACCACCCGGTCCCGGAGGGAGCCCTCCTCGTCCCCCAGCTCTGGCGGGCAGCAAGGGCCCGGGCCTGGAGTCGCCAGGCCACAGTGCTGGCAGGGCTGGCCGGCCCTGTGGCTCTTCCTCCTCCCTCCTGGGACCGGCACAGGGCTGGGAACTCCTCCTCCTCCTCCTCCTCTTCCTCGCTGAGGGCGTAGGGGGCGGGCGGCCTGGGCGTCCCCCCGAGGGAGTCTGTGGCACACAAAGAGGGACGTCAAGGGAGGCTCCCCCTTCCTCCAGGACCCTCCCTCGCGGGGCACCCCCTGCAACGCGCCCCCTCCCTCCGACCCCTCTGCTGGCCCTTGGGGGTGCCCGAGAGAGGGACAAAGCCCGCGGGCGGCGGGGGGAGCGCTGCGGGGACCGGGGGCGACGGCCCTCCTCCCCACCCGGACGGACCCGGACCCACCTTCCGAGTCCTTCTCGAAGGCCAGGATAGGGGCGCCGCCGCCGCCATCCTCCTCCTCTTCCTCCTCCTCCTCCTCCTCCTCCTCCGGCTCCGAATCGGCCTTCAGGAGGAAGCGGCCCCGCGGCTCGGGGCTCTCCTCTGCCGGGGGCTCGGCCGCGGTCCCCGCCCCGGGGGCCTCCACTGCGAACACACCGAGGGCGGGAGGGCGGCGCGTGAGAATCGGGGCCTTTCAACCCGCCCCCGTCCCAGCCCCGCCCCCCCGTTCCTGCCGAGCCAAGAGGACGGCGAAGGAGCCCCGGAGCCACCCGCAGCCGAGCCCGGGGCAGCCGGCCGCCGCCGCCTCCTCGCCCTCCAGGGGGCGCCCCTCCCCTCCGCCGGCCCCCTCCCCTCACGCAAGGCGCCCGGAGCCCCGGGGACGGCGCGGCGGAGCGGCTGACCTTTGACGGGCTGCGGGTGCCGCTGCTTCCGGCGGGGCATCTTGCGCGGCGGGGGCGGCGGGGCGGCGGCGGCGGGGAGGGCGGGTCCAGCCCCGGCCGCCTCCCCCGCCCCGGGCCGCTCAGCTCCACTCGGGCCGGGCCTGGCCCGCCGGCGCCTCTTCCCCCGCGGCGCCGCAGCAGCCCTCGCCGCCTCCTCGGCCGCCTTCGCCGGCGCCGCCGCTCCTGCTGCCGCCCCTGCCACTGCCGCCGCCGCCGCCGCCGCCGCTCCTCCCGGCGCTCCCGCCCATCCGCGGGGCGGGCGGCCAGAGCTGCAGGCACTTCCGGTTCCTTTCTCGCCCGCGGTGTGTGATGGGAGCTGGAGTGCCTCCCGAGGAGCACAAAGGGAGAGGCGGGGCCGGAAGAGGCTGTCGCCGGCGAGCGAGGAGACTGTAGATCTAGGAATCCTGTAGACGCCTCCTTGGCTCGGACGTCCGGGCTCCCTCTGACCACAAACGCCACCGCAGTCGGCCCGGCGAGGAGCGGACGCGACTCGGAAGGACTCGCCCGCCCGACCCGGCCCCGTCTTCTTTGGCGGGGGCGGCGCAGCGCTTCGGGGCGGCAGAGACCGGGCCCGGGGGCCCCAGAGGGGGAACTCGAACCCCCGGGGAGAGGCTTCCCACCCGGACCTGTATGTGGGCGGGAGGGAGGGAGTCTTGCTATGGTGCTTGTGCGGCCCGTCTAACCGCCGGAAGTCGGGGGCGGGACCTCACCGGAAGAGCCGCCGGGCCCCGCCCCCGGCGGGCGCCTGTTGAGAGCGACGCTCCCTCGACGCCGGCAGCGCAGGGATGGGGGGCAGAGCGCCCTCCGCGGCCTCTTCCGGGAAAGGCGGGAAGGCGCCCCTCCGCCTCCTGAAGGGGGTCCCTGCCCGGCGGGGAGGCGCTGCCTTCGCTCGGCCCCCGCGGAGGGAAGAGGCCGGGAGCCCCGGCGCCGCAGCCCCCGCCACCCCGGCTCTCGGGCCGCTCCAGCGCCGCCGGGTTCGGGCAAGGCTCCCGCCCCGCCTCTCCTCCTCCTCCTCCTCCTGCTCGGCGGGCTTCGCGGGATGGCCGAGGCCGCTTCCGCACTGGGCCGATGC
Source organism: Ctenosaura bakeri (assembly GCA_948474755.1). Lineage (NCBI taxonomy): Eukaryota > Metazoa > Chordata > Lepidosauria > Squamata > Iguanidae > Ctenosaura > Ctenosaura bakeri. The sequence goes on from CAOLHI010001678.1 coordinate 493,320, forward strand.
GGGGCTGTGAGTCCGCTTCAGCATCCAGTTGGGATGCCCCCCCCGCCAGCTGCAAACACCAGGATCCCCTGGAAGGTTGAAAGGGGAACGATAGCGCTACAACCGTCTAGTGCGGAAACGGCTTCTATTGCGTATTGTCTAGCTGTGTGTTCCTGCAGGGGGGAGTCTGTGGGTGTTCCGTTGTTCTATGTTTGTGTCCTAATTTTGTGCCAAAAAAGACCCTCTAGACCGCTGGTGGCAAAGCAATTGCCACCGTGTCTCCTGCTATTTTCTTGCTTAAACAGTGGTTTAAAACGAGGACCGCTGGACAGCGAGACAAAGATCAATACCGGGCTATTCTGAGAAGAAAAGGGAGGCTGAGCAGCCACCACGTCTTGCGTTGAGCTGCGCTGCACTGATGGCGAAGCTCCAAGCACGGCCCTGAACGGGATGCAGACGATGATAGTTGGCTCATAGCGCTGTTACTGGGTTGGCTCGTAGACCGGGCAACAGGGAGGCCTCCAAGTCACACAGTGTTTATTTGTGCCAGTGGTTTCACTGAATTGTTCTTCAGAACGTGGAACGTTGTTGCTCAAGTCACTTCTGACTCCACGATGTCCGCAAGGCAGTGGTTCTCAACCTTCCTAATGCCGCGACCCTTTAACACAGTTCCTCATGTTGTGGTGACCCCCAGCCATAAAATTATTTATTTATTATTTACAATGCCTCCCCCCCAGCAAAGGCCGCCTCGCCAGCCAGGAATGGGGGGCAGGCAGGGAGGGAAAGAGGAGCCGTGCGTCTCCCCCGGGGAAAAACTCCGAGACCACCCCCCCGGGCTCTGCTTCTGCTTCGCTCTCGTTTCCACTGGGGGGGGCAGTGTGGGAAAAGTTTCCAGAGTGTCGACCCTGGCCCACTAAAGGGGGCAGGAGGACACGAGCACATGGCTCACACTGGCACATCACCACCAAGGAGGGAATGGAGCCTAAGACCATCGGAAATACGTATCTTCCGATGGTCTTAGGCGACCCCTGTGAAAGGGTCGTTCGACCCCCAAAGGGGTCCCGACCCACAGGTTGAGAACCACTGCCGTAAGGCGAACCTATCACACATTTTTCTCAGCCAGAATTGTTCAGAGAGGCTTTGCCAGGCCTTCCTCTGAGGCCGAGAGTGGTGACTAGCCCAAGGTCACCCCTCAAAGGCATATAGCTGAGCAAGGATTTGAACCCCAGTCCCCAGAATATCAGTTCAACGCCCGGACCACCATGCCGCACTTTCTCTCCTGCGGAAGGCCAAGTGGACTCTATTTAAACCTAAGGGGAAGGGAAGCTGTCTTACAAATGTCACATCCCACCCGAAGCATCGCCCCGCTTCCAGGCTTCCAAATTATGCTCATAAAACCAGTATGCAGATCAGGGTTGGGGACTCTTGTCATTTGTTTTTAGCCTTGGGTGATGTTTCCTCTGTTTAAGCCTGGCGCTCACCTGCCCACACATTCCAGATTCAAGCAGCACGGTTTCTGGGGCGGCTGCAAAGTACGGACTGACCAGGGAAGACGACCCACCTATTCTTGTTCCGCGCAAACTCCTCTGTGTGACAGAGGCCCAGGAGGCAGAGGGGAGCAGCATCTCCCGGAATGCAGAGGGAACCCCCCTCTTGTGTCTCGGGCAGTGGGGGGGGGCCCTGGCCGCAGAGTGTGGCAGCTGAAATGCAGAGCCCTGACGGGGCAACTGCTGTTTCCCCAACAAAGGCTGAGTCCTGACTGAGGTTTTCAGTGCCTGGACCCTTCCCTATCCCCGTCCCTTCTCCCTAAATTCTTGCAAAGTGCGAAGCCTTGGGGGCTACACAACTCCCACCTGCCATTTAAGTGTTTTTCACCTCAATTTTGATTTAACTCGGTCTTTCTGCATCCCCAGTGAATTCACTGGAAACAGCGCCAACCCTCCAGATCTTGTTGGACTACAACTTCCAGCATTCCTTGCCTGTTTAAAAATTAGGCCCCCAAAAGGGTCCAGGACTCCAGAGGGTGCCTGACTCTAGTGTCAACTGCTGCAGAACTTTCGCGGGATTAACCTGCAGGCAGAGGAGGCTCTGACCCAGGAAGCCAGGGTTCCCCTGCTCACCTTTTTAAAAAGCTGTTGCTATTGCATTGCTCCGCTGGCCCAGGCCCTGTCCGCACGGACTCCCACCAGGCCGGGGGCTTCCCCATCGAGTGCTTCTGACCCTGCGTTGAGGGGGTGGGGGCTGCACGGACTCCACATCTGTCCCCCCTGCGGTGCCTCCCTGCTCTCCCCCCCATTGCTCTGCAGCTGGCCAGGGGCTCCCCCCCGCCTTCCTTTTGGCTCAGGCGTGGCTCCGCTGCCATCCTCATCCCAGGAGTCAGATTCCGAGTTGTTCTGGAGCCCTCTCCTCCGGGCTGGGATCCGGGAGGCCGCCAGAGCCCGCCCTCCCCCCAGTTCCTGGCCCTGCCAGGTGCAGCCCTCGGTGGCCCGCAGGACATCCTCCCTGTCGGGCGACGGAAAGCCCAAGCCGGGAGGCCAGAGCTCTCGCCCGGTCCCCCGCCCCTCCCCCGTTCCCTTCCCCAGGAGGGGCGCAGGGTCTGCCCGACGCTCCTCCGCGCGGCCAGCCTTCCTTCCGCCCAGGGCCCCAGGGCAGCCTCTCCGGCCAGCAGCCCCGCCCGCCTCGCTTCCCCGCGCGCCCCCCGGGCCGGGCGCGGTTTCCGCTTGTCCGCCGGCGCCGGCTTCGCCTTGGGCGGGGGTCGCTGGGGGCAAGGCGGGAGGAGAGGAGAGCGCGGCCCCACCGGAGCCCCGGGGAGGATGTTCCCCGTCTCCCGGGCCGCCCGTGTAGGGGCTGAGGCTGAAGCGCCCCCCGCCCATCCCGGCCACCAGCCGGCAACCTACGCTGGAGGGGGGGCGAAGGAGAAAGGGACGGACGGAGCGGGCAGCCGAGCCCTCAGCGCCGGGGACGCTTCGGGGAGCCCGGCGGGGGCTCGGCGGCCCGCGTCCCCTCCCCCTCCCTGGCAGGCGGCCGGCGGCGGGCGCGGGGGAGGGAGGGGAACTACGCTTCCCGGGATCCCTCGCGGTGACGGCGGGGGTGGGGGCGCTGGCTCAGCTGGGCGACGGGCGGCAGCGAGGCAGGAGGAGGAGGAGGCGCCCGCCCGCGCTTGGCCACCGACCGACCGGCGGCGGAGGAGGGCGGAGGGCGGCAAGGGGGCCCCGGAGCCCCTGAGGGGCCGGGGCGCAGCGCGGGGAGCTCTGCTCTCGCTGCCGTTGCCGCTGCCGGGCATGAGGCGGGGGGTCCCGGCAGCTGCTGCGCCTGCCCGCCCGCCCGCCCGCTCGCCCTCCCCGTCCCCCTCCCGTCTCCAGGCGGCCCCGAGGAGCGGGATGGCTTCGGCGGAGCCCCCGGCCTCTCCCGCCGGCTTGAGGCAGTCCCGCGGCGGCGGCGGCGGCAGCGGGGTCCCGCAGGGCCTGTTGGGACCCGAGGCCGACCCGGGGGACGGCGGGGGCGCGGGCGGGGGCGCCGAGGCGGGTTCGCCGCGGGAGTGCCCGCTCTGCCTGCAGGAGCGGCCGCCGTCGGCCTTCGCCGGGGGCCCCTCCGCGCCCGCCTCCCCCTCGGCGCCGGGCTGGCCGGGCGCGTGCTGCGGGCGGCGGGCGTGCCGGGCCTGCGTGGGCCAGTACCTGCGCGTGGCCCTCCGCGAGAGCCGCGTCCCCGTGGCCTGCCCGCTCTGCCCGGCGCCGCTCCGCCCGGCCGACCTCCGCCGCCTCCTGCCGGCCGAGGACGCCGCCGAGGCCGCCGCCCTGCGGGACAAGTACGAGGCCCTCCTCCTCCGGCGCCTCCTGGCCGCCGACCCGGAGACCCGCTGGTGCCCGGCCCCGGACTGCAGGTGAGCGCCCGGGCGCGCGGGGACGGAGGGGGCTCCCCGCCGGAGCCGGTCCCGCGCCACCCCGGCGGTCGGGGCGCGGGAGGGGGCGCGGGAGCCGGTGGGACCCCGCCGACGCCCTCCCTCCCTCCCTCCTCGCTTCCCCCGCAGCTACGCGGTCCTTGCCGGCGACGGCTGCGCCCAGTGCCCGCGGCTGGTCTGCGGCCGCCCGGAGTGCGGCGCGGCGTTCTGCTTCCACTGCCGGCAGCCCTGGCACCCGGACGGCCCCTGCCCGCAGGCCCGGCCCCCGTGGGAGCCCCACGACGCCCCCGCGGAGCCCGACCCGCTCCTCATCCCGAGGGAGGACGAGAAGGCGGCGGCGGCGGCGGCGGGAGGAGGGGCCGGCCAGGGTGAGTGGGGTTCGGGGGGGCCGCAGCGCCGGTCTCCGTCCGGGCAGGGCGGGGGGCCCGGGGCGGCGGCCTGGCGCGACTCGGCGGCTGACTTCCGAGCCGGGCGGGCGGGGGGCGGGCAGGGGGGACCCCGCCGGGCCCCTCACGCCTCCGCTTCCCCCCGCCCGCCGCTCCGCAGAGACGATCAAGGCGTGCCCGCGGTGCGGCGCCCTCATCGCCAAGGCCGACGACGGCAGCTGCAACCGGATGAGCTGCGCCGTCTGCGGCTCCCTCTTCTGCTGGCTCTGCACGCGCGAGATCACCGACGTCCACTTCCTCAGGTGCGGCCGGGCGGGCGGGCGGGGGCGGGCGGGCGGGCGGGGGGCGGGCGGGCGGACGGGGGGGAGGGAGGGGGCCAGCAGCAGCTGCAGTAGCAGCTGCGACCCCCTCCCCTTTACCTGGGAGGAAGCCGCCGCCGCCGCTGCCGCCTCCTCTCCCTGGCAGCAGGCGGGGATTCGCAGCCGAGCCGAAACCCCCCGGGTGGGTTGCCCGGGCCCGCGGTCGGAGAGCGACTCCCTGCGGCTCGGGGGATGATGGGATGGGCAGTTCAGGAAGCCCGCTGACCGGGGTCTTCCGTGAGAGGCTTTCTCAGCCGACAAAGCGCGTGTAGAGGCGCGCAGCATTTGAACACGCCTCCTGCCGCTGCTGCCGCGTTGGGAAGAAACTCCTTCTCCTTTCGGAGGACGGGGAAGAACTTTGGAGCGGTGAACAAGCAACGGTATTGACGGGGGGGAGTAAGAGGCGCCCCAGAAAGCCAGGGGTCCAGGTTCCTGAGCGTGCAGGTGGGCTGGTGGGTGTGCGAGACGGGGGGCCCAGAGCGCGCGGCCTGAGCCGGGGCTCGCCAGAAGCCAGCGTTGCCCGAAGGCAGGCGCCCCCTCACGCCCCCCCTCCTCGTCTTCCTCCTGCTCAGTCCCTCCGGCTGCACCTTCTGGGGAAAGAAGCCGTGGTCGCGGACGCGGAAGCTCCTCTGGCAGGTGGGCGTGCTTCTGGGCGCCCCCATGGTCATCTCGCTGGTGGCCGGCCTGGCCGTCCCGCTCATCACCTTGGGGATCCCCCTCTACATGGGGAGGAAGGTGAGGTGCCTCTCCCGCCCCAGCGCCTGCACGAACCCGCACCCCCGGCAGGCTGGGGGAGGGGGGCGCCGTTGTTGGGGGCCGGGGGGGTGTTTCTGCCGGGAGGAGGGGGGACCCCGGCTGCCTGCTCTGCCCCTCCCCCGCAGGTCCTGATCCACGGGCGGAAGAGCAAACTCTCGGGGTGTCAGCAGTGCCTCTCCGTGGGCAGCAGCGCCCTCCTCTCCCTCTTCGTCTCCCCCGTCATCACGGCCGTCACTGTGGGTAAGAGCCCGGAGGGGGCGGGAAGGGGGTGTCCAGGGAGCAGTCCCCGCCTCCCCCTCCCGGCTGGCAGGAGGGGGGCTTCCTGTCACTCTCCCCACCCCGTTCTCGGCAGAGACTCTTCTCCCTCCCCTGCAGGGCTGGGAGTGCCGCTGATGCTGACCTACATCTATGGGGTGGTGGTTCTCTCTCTCTGCCGGAGCCGCTGGGCCTGCGGGAGAGGAGGAGGAGGAGGAGGAGGGTCCACCAAGGCGGCCACGGAGCTCAGCACCCGCCAGCTGGAGGACCGCACCAAACGTACGTGAGTTCTGGGGGCTGTTGGGGGCAGAGGTTTGGAGACCACCTTGCTGGAGATCACCCCACCTATCCTTTGTGGCTTGCCTAACTTTATTATCCCCTTATGCCCCCCCCCGTTCTCCTCTCCTAGCAAGTGAGCTGCTAGCAGTGCTGCCCACCTTGAAGGGTTCCGAAATCGGGGCGCCCTCAGGGGCGGGAGCTGCCACTCCGCTGCCACCGCTGCTGGCCAGAGGGCGCAGCCAAAGGGAGGAGCAGGGTCAGAAGGGGGGACCACCCCATACAGCAGTCTACCAGCCCCAGCAGGCAACCCGCTCAGCGACGCCCTGGAAGTCGCTTACAGGTGAGGGAGGGGCGGTTGTCCCAGACACCCCCTGCCCGGCCTGGCTTCCTCTTGGGTGGTGAGGCAGGAGAGGGAGACCCCAAGTGGGAGCCCCTGTTGGGCTCAGCCCAGCATTTCTCCTCCCGCCCGGTGTGCCATCGCTCCCACTCTTCCAAAGGTTCAGGAAGGAGACGCTGCTGGTTAAACCAGGTCCTGGCTCCCCTCTCTCCGCCTGTCCTCGGTCCTCTTTGTGGATGACCCTAAGCCAGCACTGCAGGCAGAGCGTGTTGCCCTTTGGCTCACAGGGAGCCTTGTCTTTCTGTCCCCGCCACTGCAGGGAGGGGCTGCAGGTGGTGGAGGTGGAGGTGGAAGCCGAGCCGCCGGCTGCCTATGAGTGTAGCCTCTGCAGTGCCGTCTCCAGCCGCAGCTTTTCCACGGACTCTTCGGCCAACGCCAGCGACGGCTGTAACCTGGCAGAAGTGACGACCGAATGAAGCAGCCCCTTCGCTTGTAGCCACAGACCGACTGACTGATCAACCGGGGCTCCCCAAGCCCCCCACCACAAAACCACAGTGGCCACTAGCTCACGCCTGCCTCGTTCTCACTCGCTGGTGCCACCTTTGCCACCCAAACTCCACCCCACATCCCCCGTCCCTGCCTTTTGACTGCAGACTCAGGCTTTGGCACTGCTTTTAAGGCAATAAAATGCAGCCAACGGACGAAGAAGCCAGCCTAGTGGTCGTGGAGGGGGGTTAGCCCTTGCACCACTCTTCTCATGGGGTGGGGGAGGAGAGCAGCCTGGCCTCCAGGGACGGGAGGGGCTCAGCACAATCCTCCACCAAAGGATCTAGACAGTGACCCAGGACAGTGGCTAGAAGTGGCTGGACCAAAGCTTCAATTCGGCTGCGGCTGCGTTGTCTCCCCCACTCCGCTCCCACTGCCAAGGCTCCCCTCCATGGCCGCTGAGCTACTAGGTCAGGGGCCAGTAGGGCCCCAATCCTCTTGCCCCCACACCACGAGGGGCCAGAAGGAGCAACAAAGACTCTGTCTCCCAAGGTGGGATTCTGTTTGCTTGTTTGGGACAGAGGAGTCTGGGAGCTAGGTGATGCCGGGGCCCGACTCCACCCTGAGTGCCGCAGGCAGGCAGGCAGGAGCAAGAGGTCTTGTTCACAGGACAGACCTGCACACCATGCTGCTTCCCCCTCCCCTGGATCTACTTTCTTCAAGGATGGAAAGTGGCTGGCCTCTCTTGTGTTGCTCCGCTGCTCTCTGGAGCAACACGGACAAGGTCCACGGCAGGGGGGGCATTAATAGCGTCACTGGACGCACGAAGGTCTCACTCTGTCCTTGGTGGGGCAAAGAAGCAGCAGGGAGCTAAAAAGAAAACCCCACCACACTGAAAAATTATGAGAGGGCACAAATCACACTGCTTCCCCCTCAAGCATCCTGGTGGATTTTGAGGGCTATAAAAGGAAGGCTGTGGGGCAGATCAATGAGCTCACGACCTGGCCACCCTTCAACCTCTCCCCCTCACAGAAGGGCAGGAAGGAGGCCTGTACCCTATTTGGGAGGGGGCAGGGGGTTCCTCTCCCCACAGAAAGAAAACCCACAGTCATCAAGTTTTTCAGCTTTTAGTTTGAAAAAATCTCCGTTGAAAGTGAATACAGAGTGAGACTTGGCAGCCAAATGTGGGGGGGGCGGAGGAAGGGAAGGGGCAGCCAGTCCCAGAAATAAAAAACAAAAAGGCCTTAAATATAGGCGCAGCCAAGACCCTCCTCCCCACAAAAAACTTCTTCCTGCCAACAGAAACATCACGGGCACAGAAATGGCAACAACCACATGGAGACAGTGGGGGGGGGTGGAAGGTAGGGGGCTGGGGTCTTGGGCTCTGATCCTCCCCACCATTCCCACTCTGGAATGGTTTTAAAGAATGGCAGGGTGCTGCCCCGACACCCTCCCCCTCCCAATGATGCAGACAGACAGAGGGGCACTCCCTAAGGCTAAAAAAAGGCCTGGACGAGGCATCCTCCAGAGTTCGTCAGCATCTTCGTCACCCTCATTTAGAAAACAGGAGTCCAGAAAGAGATTGAGAGAAAAGAGAGAGAGAGAGAGAGAGCGGGCCGCCCTTTCCCAGCCCGCCGGGGCAGCCGCTAGTCCTGACGGGCTTTCTTGCTACAGCTCTCTTCCGTAGGAGGGGGGGCTGTGGTGGGCACTGCGTTGCTCTCGTCCAGTTTCCTCTTGCCGCCTTCTGCGCCTGCTGGGCCCAGGCAGGGACGGGGCTTGAAGGAGATGAGGATGCAGGTCATGTTGTCACAGCCCGTCCCGTCACCAGAGGTGTCGGGAGCCAAGCAGCGGTCCAGGAGCTGTAGGAGAGAAAGAGGCTCAGCAAGGCAACTGAAGCACCCCCCGCTCTCCCAGGGCAGAGAAGTGAAGGGAGCTGAAACCAGCAGGAGCAGCAGCAGTAACTGGTGCACATGGCCCGAAGGTATATAGGCCGCAGAGGCCCAGAAGGAATGCATGGGCACAGGTCAACCGCACAAGGTGGAGCTTCAATCTCTGAGTGGCCTTTGGCTGGCCGGGGCTCCTCGTCCGTGCGCACACGCAAGAGCTCGGGACAAGAGAGCACAGAGCACCTGCCTGCCTGGCCCTCAAAGACTGGGGTCTCCTGGCCCCAACTCACCTCCTCTACGATGGACGAAAGGGGCCGAAGTTCTCCATCCTCGCCCTTCTGAGTGATCTTGGACTGGACAAAATCTACCACCTCCTGGCTGCTCATGACGTTCCTTGATTGGTGGTGGGAAGGGGGAGGAGGAACAGGAAGGTTACCAAACACAGGAAGGAGGCTGCTGTGCACCCCCTACGCCATCAGCACCATTACCATCCCATCTCACAAACTCTGGGCCCTGACTTGGCCTCAGGTGTGTGATGGTGGCTGGTGCCAGTCAAAGATTAGAGCAGTCCCAGTCCCCTGCTTGCCATCATCCCCTCGTGACCTACCAGATTCCGTCGCAGGCAATGACCATGAAATCATGGTCATCGTTGATGGTCAGCACCTTGATGTCCGGCAGGGCCGAGATCATCTGTTCTTCTGGGGGAAGATTCTTGTTGCGCTTGTAGAAGTGATCTCCTGGGTGCAGAAGGGCCAAGACAGATGCACACGCCTGAGGAAGGCTCCCTCCCCTCCCCAGGACAGGGCGTTGCAAGGAGGATCAGTCGTGCCAGACAGACTTGGGCAAGAAAGAGAATCCCGGCCCAAGGCACCCTCCATTTCACAGTGCCACAAACCACCTGCCTTCTCTACCGCCTTTAAAACGAGGACAGAAATTCACCCCAGCACAGCTGGGAAGGGGGGCACACGCCTCCAGAACCGGGTGCAGTTCCCACTTCTCCAAGGGTTCTCTTGGGCTGGGCATGGGCAGACGTTCCTGCCCTCAGACCAGCTGTACTGGCAGTCAGCAGATGTGGCTGAAGGCTCGTGGCAGGGGAGAAACCTTCTGGCCCTTTTGTTGATGGAACCCAGCATCGCCTCACAGCCAACAAATTTTGCCCTGACAATCCAATTCTACATTGCTGGATGTATAAGCAGCCCTTGAGCTGTGCTTCCCCCAAAAGGCAAGGTCAAGACAAAGTGCAGAAACAAAAACACAGAATCACAGTGCCCGGGCTGGCATCCTCTCCCCGCCACAGTATAAAAACTGTGCAAGCAACTTAGCAACAAAGGGAAACCCACTCTACTAGCCTGTTTCCGGGCTCCAGAGCTTTTTCCCAGCCTCAAACTACAAAGTGAATACGAATGGTATCCAACAAGGTGATACTGATACGCTTTCATGCCATGAAAGTGTGGCTGTGGTGCTAAAAAGGACTCGAAAACCCATCTGCCTGTTGATAAGGGCCCGGCTCACTGCAGAGAGTCAACGGCAGAGAATGACAACAGCACCACAGCCAAGGAGCTTTTGGTGAGACAGAGCCTCTCCCTGCTAAGGAAGTCCACCCGATGTTCCAGCGGCGGGGCCCTGCGGCAGAGCCTCGCTGTCCTCTGCCCACCTCCCCTTTTGCTGCATTCCATAGCTGGGGGGCCAGGAGAGCGACGCACTCCTGAAGCAGCAGCCACAGCAGCAGTGTGCCTAGAAACAAGTTCCTGCCCACTTTGGCCCCAACCACTCCTGCCTCCCCATGAAAGGCACCCCCAGACCAGGGGAGGGGAAGAAGGAAGGGGAGTGGGGAGATGGCCACCCCAAGAAAGCCAAGCAAGGAGGCACCCAGATCTACTCACCGATGGCCCGGGAGAGGTTGAGGCCTCCGTTCACCCGGCCGTCCATGGTCACTTTCCCACCCGCATTTTTGATCCTGGCCAGCTCCACCTCGTCCTCTGGCTTGTGGTCGTAGGACATGTCCACGGCCTTGCCTCCCTCCGACACCACACAGCGAGAGTCCCCAGCATTGGCCACAATCAGCTGCTTGCCCCGGATCAGGGCCACCACGGCCGTTGTGCCGCTGTCTGCACCGGGCTGGAGTGCAAGAGGAAGAGGAGGCAGCAGCCGCCCGTCAGCGGTGCTCCGCACAGGCCCACACAGGCGGCTCTGCCCCAGAGACTCCAAGAAGACTCCCAGCTGATAAACAAGGGACAGCTGCCAGCCGGGGAAGGGAGGAGGTGGGCACCCTTCCTTTGCCAGCCCCCTCCCCACCCCACCTCCTCCTGGCACCGACCTTCTCCTTTCCCTCCATGCCAGGAAGGACCATGTCTTCATCTTCCTCTTCATCGTCGTCATCCTCCTCCTCTGCTTCTTCCGTGTCGTCCTCTTCCTCATCTTCCTCCTCCTCCTCCTCCTCCTCGTTTTCTGCTTCCTCGCTGCTGTAGCCATCCTCGTCCTCGCTGCACTCCTAATCAAAAGAAGGCCCCACCCCAGAGAAGCCTGAGCACAGTCCACCAGCTGCCAACCCACAACGTTGCAATCTGCCAGGCAGGGTTTCCTGCCTGATGCCCAGCCCAGCCACGGCAGCCGCCCCTCTGCCCCAGCTAAGAAAGGTACCTCGCTGTCGTCTTCCTCTTCCTCTTCCGGATCCTCTGACTCATCCTCACTGTCCTCAAAGAACCGGGACTTGGCGGCTCGCTGGGCCTTGCTGGCTGAAGAGCAGGAGGGCTCGGCCTCTGCCCCAGTGGGAGCCCCTCCCTCACTGGCTGCCTTTTGTGGCGGGATGCCGACATCCCCTCCGCCAGCCGTGTCTGGGCCAGGGGGGATGCTGCCAGGGACGGACTCAGGGCCCGGTCTGCCGCTCTTTGTTGTCTCCTCCTCCTCCTCCCTGCCACAGTGCCTCACAATCTCCTCAGTTTCCACCTCCCCATTCAGGCTTGGCCCTCGAGTGGCATCCTCCTGGGTCAGCTCTTTGCCCAGCGGCCCCAGCTTGCCCTTGACGCAATTCTGGCCATAGCGAGTAAGCAGCTCCTCGATGGTCATTGTGGCTTCCTCATGCAGCAAGGCGGCCTCCTCCTTGTCCACTGCAAGATGTCGGGGGGTGGGACAACCATCAGCATCACAGCCCCACTTCCACAGCCTTTTGCTCTGGTTCAGCAGGGTGATTCCCAATGGCTGAAAGAACAAGGTCTCAACAGCACCCCCCCCCAAGCCAAAGGCATTTTCCTGGTCTAATAGAGACAGTGCAGTCCAGCCATTAAGAGTGTTGAGGGGCCAGGGAAATCCAAGCCACCACTCTGCTATGAAACCGAGGATCGCTTGAGCCTACAGTTCTCTCTTCTGCCCTGACCTACCCCACAGGGCTGCTTTGAGGGAAGAGCACAGGAAAGGAAAACTGCATGTGCTACTTCAAGCCCAGCGAAGAGAAAAGGGGGCTACGGAGAGCTTATAAGAGTGAGAAGTCCCAGGGGTCCCACGGCGTCTTGCAAGCCCCACACTCTGATCCCCTTAGAATGCAGAGCTCTGTTACAGCAAGTTCTCACTCTCTGTGACAGGCTGGTCCTGGCTTCCGTGGGGTGAGGAATGTCCACCACCCCCCACAGCACTGTGGCATTCTAACAGTTTTACAACTGGCCATGCTGGCTGCATCTGAGGGGAAAGGGGGTCCAGTAACAGCCAGAAGGGCACAGACACCCCTCCCCCAGGATGCCAGACACCCTGGTTTTCTCTACCACACTGGACAGGCAGTGCCACGCAGAACAGACATACAGACACAGGCTGGACTTGGCTTTCAGAGGCTTCTTTCTGTTCGCACAGCACAACACTGACACCACCACAGGGCAAACACCAATGCTCCAAAAGTGGTTGTACTACAATGCCCATGACTCCTAGCCAGCAACACAACTGATGGCAAGGGATACCAGATGCCGGAGTCCAGCAACACCCAGAGGGTCACTCCCTACCCCCTCCACCGCTCTCCCACGTCTTGAATCCCAGGGGGGTGGAGAAGTGCCCTGCCGCTGGCTCAGCTGGAGGATGTTCTTCCCACCCACAGAAAACCACGCCGCTCCCTGGCTGCTTCACTGACCGTCGTCTTCATCCGCCACCTTCTCCTCTTTCTCATCGCCATCCTCTTGGGAGCGCCGGGCCATCAAGGCCAGCTCTCTGATCACCTCTTCCGTTGTCAGCTTAGCATCAATGGCCAGGAAGGCGTCCTCCAGGGCCTGAAAAGCAGCAGAGAGAGTTCCCAGGAGGAAGCCACGTTCCACCCGAGTCTCCTCAGCCCCAGCAAGGGGGACACGGGTCCTGGGTCCCTAAACCTCCCCCCTGGGTGCCTGGCACCTTCCTCTTGGCGTGTGCCAAGTCAAGAGATCTGGCGTGCCAGCCCTGCATTCAGAAGGGCCTTCAGGTTTTGCTCAGGATTTCTGGGAGCGGGGAGGGTTTGGACTGCGCCTTCTACGTTCCCTCACCTTTTGCAACTTGCCCTCCTTGTACGCCTTCTGGTCCTTGATGATCTCTGGGAGGTACTTGGCACAGTAGAGAGCAACCTCTTCCCCTGGATAAGGGAGCCAAGTCAGAAGCCTCCTGCGCCCCAGGGCTGCTCCCTCCCCACCCGTCCAAGGCACAGCAGCCCACAATCAGGGGGAAGGAAGGAGGGGAGAGGGACCCGGGGCACGTGGCAAGCAGGACCTCTCCCCCCCAGACCAGTCCGCCCCTTCCCGTCACAGAACCCAGCACGGTGGGGGATGCAGCCCCCGCCCCGCTCAAGAGAAAGGAGACGGCGAAGCGGGCGCAGTACCTCCGTGTCCGTCGTAAACGGAGAACATGGCCGTTTCGCTGTCCAGGTCGGGGATGCAGTTGTGGGCGTCCTGGAAGAAAAGAGCGGGGACGGACGGGTCTGTGAATAGGGCCGCGGGGCACCCACCGGCCAGCCCCCGCCCGGAAACTCCCGCACCCGGAGAGGGGCCCCGGAGGTGGGGCTCCGGCCCGACCCACCGACGACCGCGGGCGGGCATGGGAGGGAGGGAGGGAACGAGCGAGCGGGGCTGCCGCTCCAACCCGGGAAGGGGCGAGGCAGCGCCCCCTCCGCCGCCCTCGCCCTCACCTCCATGGAGACCCGCCAGCCCTGCATGGCGCTGTAGCCGAAGTGCAGCGGGCGCGGCCCGGCCCCGGCCCCGTCCCCGGAGGTCTTGGCCGTGCTGGGCTGCGACAGGTAGGCACCCATGGCGGGCGGGCGGGCGTCCTATCTCCCGCCCGGGGTCCGGGAAGCGCCCGGCGCGAGGAGGAGGAGGAGGCGGCGGCGGCGGCGGAGAAGAAGAAGAAGAAGAAGGAGAAGAAAAGGGAGAAAGAGAACGGGGACAGGAGGAGGAGGAGGAGGCGGCAGATCAGGCGAGCGAGGGAAGGAGGGAGACCGGGAGACGGAAACGGAAATAGTAACCATAGAGTACCAGCCGGGAGCAAGAGGGAGTCTTGGCCCCGCGCCGGAAGTAGAGCCCGCGCGGGAGGCGGACCGGCAGAGAGGATTCCCAGCTGTTCACTCGGCTGCCGAGGCGGGGAGGGAGCGACCATAAAGCGCGGCGGAGGGAGAGGCCGCTTCCTGTGTGCTCCGGTTGTCTAGCAACGGGGCCCCGGGCCGCGACTTCTCTCTCTGCCGGCCCGAGGAGCCAAGGCGGGGCGCGGCGGGGCTTCGAGGTCCGCTCACGGCAGAGCCAGCCCAGGCCGGAGGAGGGTACCGTTCCCGCCGCCGGGGCCATTGGCGCGCCGCCGCCTGAAGCTCCTCCCGCCGCCCGGGGCCCGCAGCACGGGAGGGGCCTCCAGGGGCCACCTAGGCCGCCGCCGCCTCCTCCCTCGGCCTCGTCCAGGGAAGGAGGGTCGGCGCCTCCCGAGGGGTCCCTTCCCGAGAGGGCGGCTCCCGGCCGGGTTTCCTCCTCCCGAAGGGGTTTCCTCCAAAGCGCCCCGCCAGCGCAGAGCGGTAATAACACACGGCGGGAGCGCGTAGTGACGCAGCACCGGGGAAACAGCCTAACGACAGCCCCCCGCCCCCGCCTCCGCCTCGCCTGGGATGTTCAGGCGCCGGGAGGGGCTGATGCCTTTCGGGGGCGCCCCGCCCGCCGGCCTGGAGGGCGATCCGACGCGCGCCCGGGCGAGCGGCCTCCTGGCGCAGCGCCGAGGTGCCCCAGGCAGGGCGGCCTCCAGACCCACGACTGGGCCCCCCCGTCAGACCAGGCAGGGAGGGTGGGGAGGGGGCGCCAGTGGGCGGGCGGGCCGGCCCTGTGCGCGCGCTCATCCTCGGAGCAGCGGTCCCGGGCTGGGGGTCTCCCTTCTAGTCCAGCGTCCCTTCCTGCAGGGGGCAACTGGCTCTGTGAGTCCTATGAACTGCTTTGAACGCTAGTTCCGGAGAAAGGTGGGAGACAGAATAAATGGCTGGGTAGCTGGTGGAGGAGGAGGCTTCCTGCTCAACTCACCACTTTTCACTCAGTGGAATCTGCTGCCTCCATGGAGTGTAGTGGAGTCTCCTTCCTTGGAGGCTTTTAAGCAGAGGCTGGATGGCCATCTGTCCAAGGGAGGGCTTCGAGGGTGTTCCTGCATGGCAGAAGGGGGTTGGACTGGACGGCCCCTGGGGTCTCTTCCAACTCTACATGTCTATCATTCTATGTGAAAACTTCCACAAATCTCACTGCCGCTACCAAGAGCGAGGAGGGCGTTTCCTGTCCCGGCTTCTGCCGACAATGTAAGGACCCCCTTCTGTTCTGCAGGGGCCACCAGCTGGGGGATCTCCTAGATGCCCTCAAGCAGTGGCATCGGATATCACGCCACTGACGTTTCCGCTGGACACGGCTCCTCTTCCTTCACGGCTGCTTACCATGTAGTTTTTATATGTCTCCAGGGCCCAAACATTTTTTGATACAAAACTGACACTACGTTAAAGGAAACTGAACGTAGCCAAACAGGCTAATTAATGTATTCCAAACACATCTCACACTCTTTTCCAAGCCAATCCAGACTCTTAGACTCTGGACGTTCAGTCCTCAGCCTGACTGGCTGACTCTTCTACCCTCGTCCTGGCTTCACTTACTCCTTTTTCTAGCCACTCTGACTATATCCATGGTCATCAGCTGTCATTCACTAGCCTTATTCAGATTCCTTCAGCGATTCCACGAATCACCACTCGCTCTCAACATTCTGTTTTCTCACCCCTCCCAGTAGCTCCCTCCCTTAGAAACAGTGAGTATTTAAAATAAGTTACTTTACTATTTCCTTATTAAAACACTTATGCCCAGTTGTACATCAAGAGGTCTCAGTTTAAAAACAACATTAAGACAGGTTAAACAGAAGCAAACAATTTAAATAAGCTAAAAACATGTTAACCGATATAATAAGCCAAAAACAGCTTTTAAAAATTAAAAGTTTTTAAAAACTATATACAACAGTCTTTGCGCTGCAATTAATGAGGCCCAAAGGCTTTGGCGAACAACCAGGCTTTAATTCAGGCCATTTCCACACTAGACTCTTGTAGTGCGATTATTCTACTTTCAACATCCTATGGAATCCTGGGGTTTGCAGTTTTGGGAGGGGCCGGCCAGCTCCTCCCTAAACTGCAAACCCCAGGATTCCATAGGATGTTGAAAGTAGAATAATCACACTATAAGAGTTTAGTGTGGAAATGGCCTCAGTGCCTAAATGACATGTGTGTTGGCACCAGAAGTGGAGGCTCCTTCCCTGGAGGTTTTTAAGCAGAGGCTGGATGGCCATCTGTCGGGAGTGCTTTGAGGGTGTTCCTGCATGGCAGAGGGGTTGGACTGGATGGCCCCTGGGGTCTCTTCCCACTCTACATGTCTATGATTCTGGGGGAAAGCATTCCACAGTTGTGGTCGCATGGCTGAGAAGACCCTCTCCCTTTTCCCAACACAGTGGAATGACCTAACTGGCCTCACTAATGTGGGGGAATAAATTAGCATATTAGTAGATAGCAGATTAAAGAACATCTAACTTCACAGGAGCTACCCGCCCTGCTCTGGCCAAGGGGCATGGAGGGCTATTGGAGTTCCTCCCCTCCCGAGGCCCAAGTTGCCCCACCTCGCCCCGGGTCAAGGGCGAGGACACCATGCACACTTTTGGTTCACTTTCCTTACTGTGTTGACTACACCCATGGCCGGGACACGGAGACAGGGACACATCCACGGCAGCGCTGAGGCTTTGCCCCCAAAGTGCTTGGAACTTGGGGTTCCTGGATGAAAGGGATTATCCAGACCCGTCTCCCTTTGGGTTCAGGCCTGGCTGTGGGACCGAGACAGTTGAGAGGGTCTGAATAGGCAGAAATGCAGGCTGATGTGTTCTGCACAGTGTATCTTACGCAGTAACGTTGGCCCAATGAACGCAGCACCGTTTCGTGGATTTTGCTGTATTCCGGTGCACGGCCAGCACGGCCACCCCTGGATGTGCTTCCTCAATCTGAAGCTTCGGCTACAATGACACGTTCCTTGACTGTCGTAACGCACACAGCGTGGGGCTACCTCGGGAAACCAGCGGGTCCAAAATGCTGCGGCCACGCTGCTGATCAGGGTCGTTACGGGGAGCGTGCGACTCCTTTGCGGAAGCAGCTTCCTAACTAGCCAGAGTGCCGGCCGGGGGCCTCTCGGCGTCCCGTGGAGGGGCGGGGCCTGCGGCCGCCCGTCCCCGGGAGCGCTCCGATGGCTCTTCCTGCGGGGCGGGACGGGCTTGGGCCGGACGGGCCCGGGTTCCCTCCCCGCTCCGGCTGAGGTTCCCACGCGCCCCACCGCAGGGTCCCGCAAGAGGGGGTTGCGAGCGGGGTCGGGAAGGGTCCCCAGGGCCTCCTCTCGGTCCCACCGCCAGAGGCGCAGCCGGCGGGGCCGCCCCGACCCGCGGAACCCGGGGGGCTCTTTCGGGGGCCCTTCCTTGGAGAGGAAGCCCCTCGGCTAGGCCGCAACGCACAACGGTCTGAACGCGCTTTTAACCCAAGCGGACGGTGCTCGGCGCCTTTCCACTGCGAGCCTCGTTTCCACGTAGGCCACGTCGGCTCCCGCGTGGGGGAAGAGCGGCTTCCCCGGGGGTCGCCCGCCGAGGCCCGCCCGCCTCGGCACTCCGGCCGGCCTCCTCCCCCACCGCGCAGGCGCACTCTCCCGCCACTTGCGTCAGCCCTTGGGCCCGCCCCCTCCTCTTCCCGGCTCGCCGCAGCGGGCGGACGGACGGGCCGGCCCCCAATCCGAGGTCGGCCGGCGCGTGGTTCGCGCGCTCATTGGCCGGGGTGGCCCCGCCCCCGGCGTCGCTCGGTCGGCTGCGCGTGAGGCGGCTGCCAGTTGGGCCTCGGGCGCTGCTTCGGAGCCAGTCCGAGCGGTGAGTCCCCCTCCGGGCAGCGGGCGCCGTCCCTGGGGCCGGCCGGGAGGGGGGCTGGGTGCGGGGCGGCCGCGGGGTCCGGGTGGGCTCCTCGTTGCCATGGCGGCGGCGGCGGCGGCGGCGGCCCCACCCCTCCTCCGGGGCGGCAGGCCGGGGGCGGGGCTGTCGCGGGGGTTTTTCGTCACTGCGCGCCGCCGCCCCGCCGCCCCTGCCGAGCGGCCCGCTCTCTCTCATTCTCTCCCCCGCTCTCTCTTTCTCGGTCCGGCGCAGGTCGCCCCGATCCTGCTCGGCCTCCGCGGTGGTGCGGCCGCCCCTCGTCCCGACGATGTCCGAAGGAGACGCCAAGCCGGCGCCCGGAGGCGGCAGCGGGAGCAACAGCAACTCGGGCGGCTCCGAGGCGAAGCCCGAGGCCGCGTCGTCGTCGTCGTCGTCCTGCCCCTCCTCGGCCCCGGCGCCCGGCCTGACCTCGCTCTCGCCCCCGATGGCGGCGGCGGCGGCGGCGGGGGGCCCGGGCGGGGGGAGGAGGAGGAGGAGGAGGAGAGCGAGGACGAGTCGGAGATCCTGGAGGAGTCGCCCTGCGGGCGGTGGCAGAAGCGGCGGGAGGAGGTGCGGGGCGGCGGCGGCGGCCGGGGGAGGGCCGGGAGGGGGTCACACCCCGCCCCCCGTGGCCACGGACCTGGAGGGAGGGGAGGGGTCCTCGAGCCCCCCGCCCCGGAACTGCCGCGAGAGGGAGCGGGAGGGGCCCGCGGAGGAGGGAGGCCGTTGTGGGCCGGGAGCGGAGCGGAGGAGAGAGAGGGAAGGGCGGGGCGCTGCCTCTGCTCACGCTCGGCGGCGGCGGCGGCGAAGGGAGGGCTCCTCTGCCGGTGGGCCCGCGGCCCCTCCCAAAAGCTTCCTCCCTCGTGCCGGTGAGTGGGAGGCCTGTCGTGTCCGGAGGCTGCCGGCCGGGGCAAAACTGGCCCTCGGTAAGGAGAGAGCGAGGCAGCGCCTGCACCCAGGGCCACCTCACCCCGCTCTGGCCAGTGGCCCCGCCCTCGATAAGCCCGGCGCTGTCCCGGGATGGTGCCTGTCTGCAGAAGGACCCTGTTTCTCTCACCAAGTCCGGAGGCTGGAAAAGTCTCAGGTTCCGAAGTTCCTCCCCAGCGTCTTTGCCCCGAA
Source organism: Ctenosaura bakeri (assembly GCA_948474755.1). NCBI lineage: Eukaryota > Metazoa > Chordata > Lepidosauria > Squamata > Iguanidae > Ctenosaura > Ctenosaura bakeri. The sequence continues at coordinate 512,474 of CAOLHI010001678.1, forward strand.
AAACGGTCCGGGGGTGGGGAGTCGGGCTCCAGGCAGAGGGAAGGGAACCGGCTCGGCAGTCCGGCTTGTTTTCAAACGCTCGTCGGATTTTAAGAGTCGATGTTATCTGAGCGGGGCAGGCTGTTTGGAAAAGGTCTGCGTTCGGGATCAAATACTTGAGAGCAGCCTCCTGACGTCGAGTCTCAAGTCTCCTGTCTATTTTATAATCCAGTCAAGTGCCTGGTCATGAAGGCTGCTCTTTGAGAAGCGCAGGTTGCTGTAACCGCAGTAATTTTAAACGCTGGCGTGAGTGTTTAAAACTGTTCAAGGGATGTTCGAGTTTTTTTTCTTGAAAAGTAGAACAGATTTATATGGAAAACACTTGACAATTGAGAGGAAGGAGTATAATCCAGATACGGGAAAAGGCAGAATTCCGAAGTAGAGCTTAAAATTCATGCCACCAGCACAGTTTTGGACAAATGTGTTTGCCAGGTGGACGTCAGAAGGCCAAGAGTGCCCGGGTGGCCCTTTCTGGGACCGGGTGGTGGTGGTGGTGGTGGTGGTGATCCTGTGGCCAAGCTGCGAGCCAGCTCAGAGGTGCTTGGAGGAGCTTCTGGGATTCATGCTAGTGTGCGGCTGCTCTTGGCCACCAGTTGTTGGTGCGGCCATTGTAGCACTGGAACTGCTCGCTTCGTGGTCCAGCTGCCCCCAGGAAACAGTTGCCTTTCTCTTTTGTGTGCCAGCCGGGCTCTCTGAACAGTCTCCAAAGCAGCCCATGTTGTGAGAGTTTATACAGGGTCTTGACAGATAGTCCGAATAAATCAGCCTTTATGTTTTTCATTTCAAATGTAGTGATAGAAAGCATGTATATTTTTGTGTGTGCGCGTGCGTAGATGTGTGTCCGCGCACAAGGAATTCTTTCCTTCCCCAGCTGGGCAAAGGTAGACAAGAAGCTCTTTCAGTGAGTTTGTGTTTTCTTTGGATGTTTCCACTTTGGAGCCCTTGGAAGTTGCTGTAGGGGGGATTTGGGGGATGGGACGGGAGAGGACCTGCAGTGGTGGTTGCACCCCATATCCCACTTGGCGCTTTATCACCCCCGCTCTGCCCTCGAGGCCTCACAGGACTGGGTTGCCTTGGGACCCTTGCCCTGGGGGGTCTTGGGAAAAGGGTGCTCTTGCTTCCTATGAAGCTGTTGGGTTGTGCGCGAGGTCTGTGCATGGTGATTGGGACATCTTCCTGGTTCCTTAACCAAAAGGTGGCTGGAGAGTGTGCTGTGCCCCCTTGGGAAAGAGCCCTTTATTCCCTTGGCAGCCTCTGGCTGGGAGATGGCTCCTGCAGCTAATGGAGTGAGGGTTGGCCTAGAGGGCTCCAGGGATGCTCCTCTCCTCGCCTGTGGGTGGAGGGCCCCTCTCCACCCAGGGAGCAGTGCAGCTCCTCTCTTTCCAAGAAGACTGGGCTTTGGTAAGCCAACGTTGCCAAGTGCTGTCATGTATGGCTGGGTTTTTGGCCTGCTCTTCCCGTCAGAGTGGTTCCAGGGGTGGCCTACTCTAGTTCAGGAGGCTCCATCTGTTTGGAAGCACCTTGGCCCTCCCGTTGCAGAACAGGGTCTTGGAGCAAAACGGTGGCATTTGCCTCCCCCAGGCACAAGTTGTGGCCATCTCTGGGGCAGCCTTAAAGACAGAATGAGAGTGACGTGGGAGGGGGGCTAGCTGTGGCCACTGGTTCAGACAGGTGGGAAGATGCCCACTGTGTGCTACGGGTGCTGTTGCCACTCTGGAGAGAGGGTGTTGGATAAGGGGAAGCCTCTGGTCTCCAGGAAGAGCGCCTGGGTGGGCTGCTTGTGGGGTGGACAGAAGTTCTTTGGGGCCCAGGTGGGGGGCTGTTACTCCTCCCTAGAGGTTGCTGCACAGTGGTTGGGGGGAGCTGCCCTCGCTGACCCCTCTGGGGGCCTCCTCCTTCTTTGACAGACCCTTAGACACTCCCTGGAAAGGGAGCAGGGTGCCATGGAGGGCAGGGAGCTTGCCCTGGTTTTCTCTTTATTTGCTTTCCTGCCTTCTCAGCCTTGAGGTCTTTAGCCCTTTCACTGATGGTGCCAGCAGCACCAGATCTCCGGCTGTTTTTCTCTTTTGGTTGTCTGCTGGTCTTTTGTTGTTGTTGCTGCTGCAGTTGCTGCTTGTTTGCTTTTTGCTGTCTTGGCTTTTCTGCTGCTTTTCATTCTCTGCTTTTGAGCCCCTGTCCTTGTCCTTGTGGTCAGCCTCTCCACCTTAGATGGTCCTTCTGTCTCCCCCCACCCTCATGCTTGTAGGTGTCTGGGCAGAGCCTGGCAAGATGGCCTATAATGACACGGCAGCATCAGTGATTCACGGTAGCTGGAGCCGCTCAAGGAAGTGGCTGGCATCCAGGAGAGGGAGAGGAACAGGAAGGGAGTGTGGTCCTGATGCAAGGCCAGTGCCTGCCTCCTCCGCCTCGGGTGGGTGGCCGCCTGGTGACTGAGCCAGCCTGGGAGAGTGAGGCAGAGGCAGTGGCAGCGGCAGCAGGGGGGCTGACTCAGCAGAGGAGTGGAGGGGGCAGCTCTGCCTTCGGAAGAGGCCCAGGTTTTCATCAGCATTGACGGCGGGGGGGCAAGAGGAGGGATCCTGGCTGAGTGGGGGCTTTTGCATTGTCTCTACTTGTTTCTGGGGGTCAGTGACTGCTTGTTCCAGGGCTGTGGTGGTCAGCCTTAAAGCCATTTTCCAGAGCAGGAAGATGAGTGATTTGCCGAAACAGGAGTTGCAGGTCCTCCAGTAAAACTGGGTAGCCATAGTTTTAAAAGTTTCCACATGGGAGGATTCAGCAGATTCTTGGTTGCAAAGTGGGGTGATGCCTGATGCTTGAAGCTCTGTAGGAAGGATCCAGCAATGGCAAGTCTGTTCCTCTGCCCTCAACCGTGGGGTAGAAGTAGAACAGGTAGGGACGGAGGTGGAAAGACCTACACACCTCTCTTTTTTCTGTGTAGGATGCTGACCTTGGCTTCGCAGCCTGCTTGGGAAGGAGTCATTTGGGGGAGCTGGCTGCTTGCACCTGGAATTGGTGGTCTTTTGAGGCAAGCTGGTGTCCCATAAGTGCTTATGGCTCAGCATTTGCTCACTGGACTAGTTGGGATGCTTGAAGCCCTTTTTGTGATTGCTTTTACAGCTAGCTGGAGTCAGGTTGTCCAGTGGCAAGTGGCAGGGGACTTACCACTTGACCACAGGGCTCGTCTGGGCCCTGGCGTTGGCTTACGTGCCTGGCCCCTGCCTTGTTTTGGATGTTTCTCAGAGCAACAGAACTTAGCTGGAATGCCTGAGGACAGGGGTCCTCCTCGTTGCCGTAGAGCCCTCCTCATTTGTTTTGGCATCATCTTGGCACAAGCAGCCCATGGCAGCTGTAGGCGGAACATGGCCCTCTTCTCCCTCTGGCCCCATTTCTCCTTGGCTTTCCTGCTTTCCCATCGTGCTTCTCCCTTGTAGGGTGGTGGAGTAAGGGGTTGAATGCCTGAATGCTGAACACCTGCTGGTTTCACATCCTTGATAACTAGCACTCGCAGAAAACACTCAGTGTTAAAGCAGAAGGATTTGTGTGGAGGAAGCAAACAGATGATTGGATGGTTACAGAATTTATATCTTGTCATGAAAGTTTAGGTGCACATTGCAGCGGTTTATGAAAATCATAAATATCACATTACCTCATCAGAACCAGATTTCCCCAGACCCTTCTGTTGTTATTTGTCTTTCATCCTGTGAGGCAGGACAGTTCCTATTTCGTTATCTTTGCCATGTCTGCTCCCATAACACTGTCCTGGTATTTCATGTTCCACCTTTCTCGTCTTCCCCTCTCCCCACTTTCAACATCATATGGAATCCTGGAGTTCGCAGTTTAGGGAGGAGCCGGCCAAATGATGTAGCAATTACCTGTTTGGCAGCTAGGTATGCTTTTGAACCTACAGTCTTAGATACACATTGCAAATATCAGTTGGCAATTGGTGTATCACAGAGTTCATAGAATCATAGAAATGTAGAGTTGGAAGAGACCCCAGGGGCCATCCAGTCCAACCCCCTGCCATGCAGGAACACCCTCAAAGCACTCCCGACAGATGGCCATCAAGCCTCTGCTTAAAAACCTCCAAGGAAGGAGACTCCACCACACTCTGAGGCAGCAGATTCCACTGCCGGACAGCCCTGACTGTCAGAAAGTTCTTCCTGAGGTTCAGGTGGAATCTCCTTTCCTGCAGCTTGAATCCATTGCTCCTTGTCCTGGTCTCTTGAGCAGCAGAAAACAAGCCCTCTCCCTCCTTTACATGGCATACCTTCAAATATTTAAACATGGCTATCATGGCCCTTCTCAACCTTCTCTTCTGCAGACTAAACATCCCCAGCTCTCTAAGTCTATCCTCATAGGGCTTCATGGCTTCCAGGCCTCTCACCATTTTGGTCGCCCTCCTCTGGACACACTCCAGCTTGTCAATATCCTTCTTGAATTGAGGTACCCAGAACTGGACACAGGATTCAAGATGAGGTCTAACCAAAGCAGAGTAGAGTGGTACCAGTACCTCCCTCGATCTAGACACCAGACTCCTATTGATGCAGCCGAGAATTGCATTGGCTTTCTTGGCTGCCGCATCACACTGCTGACTCATGTTCAGCTTGTGGTCTATGAAGACTCCTAGATCCCTTTCACACGTACTGCTATCCAGCCACGTGTCCCCCATCCTATATTTCTGTATTCCATTTTTTCTACCTAAGTGCAGGACCTTCCACTTCTCTCTGTTGAATTTCATTTTGTTCACCTTGGCCCAGCTCTCCAATCTATCCAGGTCATTTTGAATTTTGATCCTGTCCTCCGGCGTATTAGCAACCCCTCCCAGTTTGGTGTCATCTGCAGATTTGATGAGCATGCCCTCTATTCCTTCATCCAAGTCGTTGATAAAGATATTGAACAGCACTGGGCCCAGGACAGAACCCTGTGGCACCCCACTAGTCACTTCTCTCCAGGATGAAAAGCAGCCATTCGTGATCACCCTTTGGGTTCGGTCGGTCAACCAATTACAAATCCAACTAACGGTAGCCCTGTCCAGCCCACATTTTACCAGCTTCGTTGCAAGAATGTCGTGGGGAACTTTGTCGAAGGCCTTCCTGAAATCGAGATATGCTACATCCACAGCATTCCCTTCATCTATCAAGCTAGTAACTCTATCATAGAAAGAGATAAGATTGGTCTGGCATGACTTATTTTTGAGAAATCCATGTTGACTTCTCGTGATTACCGCATTGCTTTCTAAGTGATTAGAAACTGACTGCTTAATGATCTGCTCCAGGATCTTTCCGGGCATTGATGTCAGGCTGACTGGTTGATAATTATTTGGGTCCTCTTTTTTTCCCTTCTTGAAGATGGGGACAACATTTGCTCTCTTCCAGTCATAGAATCATAGAATCATAGAAATTCAGAGTTGGAAGAGACCACACAGGCCATCCAGTCCAACCCCCTGCCATGCAGGAACACCCTCAAATCAATCCCGACAGATGGCCATCAAGCCTCTGCTGGAACTTCTCCTGTCCTCCAAGATTTCTCAAAGATTATAGCAAGCGGTTCCGAAATGGCCTCTGCCAGCTCTTTTAATATCCTAGGATGCAATTCATCTGGCCCTGGAGACTTGAATTCATCCCGTGTGGCCAGGTATTCCTGTACCACCTCTCTACCTATTATGTGCCTCATTTCCCCTGCTTCCTCCCCTGCTCCCCAACCGCCAGGCTGAGTGCTTGTATCCTTCTGGGAAAAAATGGAGGCAAAGAAGGTGTCAAGTAGTTCTGCCTTTTCTCTCCCCCCTGTGAGTAGTTCGCCATCTTCTCTGCGCAGCGACCCTACTGTCTCCTTCTTTTTCCTTTTGCTGCGGACATATTTAAAAAAACCCTTTTTATTGTGTTTAATGTCTCTGGCCAGCCTAAGTTCTTTCTGTGCTTTAGCCTTTCTGACCTCCTCCCTACATCTCCTGGCTACTTGCTTAAATTCTTCTTTGGTGGTTTCCCCCTTCTTCCATTTCCTATACATGTTTCTCTTAACACTTAGCTCAGCTGAGAGTTCTTTAGTCAACCATTCTGGTTTCTTCAGATGCCTTCCATTTCCCCTCCTTATTGGCAGAGTTTTAGACTGTGCCTTCAGTATCTCCTTTTTAAGGAACTCCCATGCCTCCTGAACTCCTTTCCCTTTCACTATTCCTGACCACGGAATTCCAGCCAGCCGCTCCCTAAGTTTACAGAAGTCCGCTTTTTAAAATCTAAGATGAGTGTCTGGCTACCCTTATCTTCTCCTTCCCACTGAATGCTAAATTCCAACAGGGCATGGTCACTCCCCCCTAAAGATCCAACCACTTCTACCTCATTCACAAGGTCCTCCCTGTTGGTCAAGACCAGATCTAGAATATTTGATCCCCTTGTGGCCTCTTCCACCTTCTGGACCATGAAGTTGTCTGCAAGACAAGCAAGAAACTTGCTGGACCTTGCTGTCTTGGCAGAGTTTGACTGCCAGCGTATATCCGGGTAATTGAAATCTCCTATTATTACTGTATCTCCCCTCTTTGAATGTGCAGTCATTTGGTTGAGGAAGGTGTCATCCAGGTCCTCAGCCTGGGTTGGAGGTCTGTAGTAAACCCCCACCAGAATATCCCTATTGTTTCTCGCTGCCTTAATTCTTACCCAAATGCTCTCGACCTGGCTTTCTGGGTTTAAGTCCTGAATCTCTTCTCTGGTGAAAACATCCTTGACATACAAGGCTACTCCTCCTCCTTTCTTGTTTGGTCTATTTTTACAGAAGAGGCTATACCCCTCTATTCCTATATTCCAATCATGAGACTCATCCCACCAGGTCTCAGTGATGCCTATCAAATCGTATTTATTTTCTTGTACTAGGAGTACAAGCTCATCCTGCTTGTTTCCCATACTCCTTGCATTAGTGTAGAGACACTTAAGTCCCCGGGCCCTTCCTGCAAGTCCTGTACTATTGATTCTACTCCTCCCGCCATTGGCCGCTTCTACTACTTGTCCAGTATCATTTGGGCCTTTCCCCCCTGCGCTCTCCGAGTCCTTGCCCTGAATAATATTGTCTCCCTCCCCCGCGAAACTTAGTTTAAAGACCTCTGAATCCTCCTTGCGAGACTGTTTGCAAAAACATTCCTGCCCAGTTTTGTGAGGTGCAGCCCATCCCTCACCAGAAGCCCACGTTCATGGAAATTCAGGCCATGTTCCAAAAATCCAAACCGTTGCTGGCGGCACCACATGCGGAGCCAGTTGTTGACCTCTGCTATTGCCCTTTCCTTACGTGCGCCATATCCTTGAACATGGAGGAGAAACGAAAAGACCACCTGCGCACCAAGGTCCTTAAGCTTCGTCCCCATACGCTTGAAGTCCTTTGCGATGTGGTAAAAGCTGCTCCTCGCAGTGTCATTGGTTCCAACATGAACCAAAATGAGGGGCTTATGGTCAGTGGGTTTGACCAGCCTGGTTAGCCTCTCCGTTATGTGGTTGATCCTGGCCCCAGGAAGACAACAGACCTCTCGATTGAGCTTGTCTGGTTTGCAAATTGCCGTTTCGGTTCCTCTGAGCAAAGAGTCCCCAACAACCAGAACAACCAGAGTTGGCAACCTATAGCTCCTCTTCCATCTATTAGTATACATTTGGCAGATGTTGTTGCTCAGACAGCACACCCTGAGAGGAGCTGTGTATCATGGCAGCTGGTGCTTAAGCAGCATAAGGAAACACTGCTGTCCTATCTGAGGAGGAGGAGGAGGAGGAACAGAACAGCAGCAGCAGCCTGGGGATGGCAGGTGAGGGGACTCCCCTGTGGGCCGGCCCCAGATTCATCTGCATGCTCAGTCCTCAGTTGCACCCGCATAGCTCTCCACTGCTGACCAGACCCACTGCAGGGTGGGGACTCTGCCTGCTCACCCCTTCTCTGGCACATAGGCTGAGTCTCAGTTGCTGGTACCTGCGGCGGGCTGGAGCTTCCCAGAGAGGCAGTGGGGTCCTTTCTTTCCCCCTCAGGTTGTCATCCGTCTTGTGCTGGGGCTGAACAAAGGGCCTCAAGGCTCCCGCCGCCCATCCAGTTTCCTCAGCTGGCCGGATCTGAAGGTCTTGAGGTCAGGGGGCTGCCGGGTGCTGAAGGGCCTCTTGGTAATCCACCTGAGTCCAAGTACGTGTCTTTAGCAAACCCAGTGTCTGTCTAGTGCGGGCATCAAGCCACACTGGGCAGAGAGGCTCTGGCTCTCTGTTTCCCAGTGCTTTAAAAAAAGGCTGGTGTGTACGGCAGTTGGACTGAGGAGTCAATGACGTTGGGGGAGCTAGTCAAAGGCAGAGTTAGTGGGGATGTGAGTGAGAGGTGAAAGTCAGAATTTGGAGTTAATGTTTGAATAAGAAATCTTAGATGTTCTGTTCAACTTTTGCTCAAAAAGTATTTTTGTGTTACACTCTTGTGTTTCTGCATAAGCAATATTGGAAAGCTTTTGTTCAAACGCACAGTGTCTGTACTGGCACCAGTGGATCAAGGGTGCTGGAGTCTGGGGGGAAGTTAGGTGAGTAAAGCCTCTGACAGGACCCGTGAGGACATTTAAAAGGTCCCCACAGTTGGTAGCCCCACACATTGGTGGCAGAGGAAGAGACCCATGGGAGCCCTCACGCCGACCTTCACCTATCAGGGATGGCTGGAGTCAGGCGCTAGCCTCTTGGGCCTGGGAGCTCTGGACCTCTTTTCAAAAATGGTTCCCTTGGGGACTTTTTTGTTTGGGAGCTAGTTTGGGGACAGGTTGCTCATTTTAGAAAGTCAAGCTGCTTTACTTTAAAAGTTCTTTAAGCTTTTTCAGTTTCATTCTGTCCAGCCCTGGTGAGTTGTTAATTGCTGCTTTTTTAATTGACTTTTGAACCTTCTCCCTTTTCGCCTTTAGTTGACTGAGGTCCTGAGGCTTCCCTTTGAGAAGCTTGGTTGAGACAAAGGAATTCCTTTTCCTTTTCTAAAGTGTTCTGCTTTTGTTCTTTGTCTTTGGAGTTTTTTGTGTTAGTGCAATTGACAAACAATGCAATGCTATAAAATAGATGTTTGAAATAGAGTGGTAAAACAGTACGTTCGTGGAGTCTTTAAGCCAGGGATGTTGATTCTTTGGCCTTTTGAAGGACTGCACCTGCCAGCATTCCTTCCCAAAGGCTGTGCTGGGTAGCAGGGTTGATGGGAACTGCAATCCAGCCATCCAGTTTTTGCTGAGTTGGAGTTTGCTGGATCCAGTTTTGCTGAGTTGGCCCCTTTCTCTTTTCCTTTGAGCTTTCCTTGACAGCTTTTGGCTGTTGCATCAAATTGCGGGTTCAGTTTTCCCCATTGACTTGGTGGCCCAGACTAACCTCTTGCCTTCCAGCGGTGGCCAGTCTCAGGGACCTGGCTGGAGGTGTTAGGGGGTTGGCCCTGGCTCAGGACCCGGCTGGCCCTCCCGCTCTCTCCCTCAAATTGGCTTTGCGGGGGCAACTGTAAAGCCGTGAGCCAGCTCCAGGCGCCAGATGGGCGCCCTCTCTGAGCTGCTGCCTGAGAGGGTGGTAGGGTCTCCTCCGGGCCACCGCCTGCCTCTGGACAGGAGGGGCCCCTTCCATGGTTGTTCCCTTTCATCTCTGCTTGCTTTCCGCTCATCCGCTCCAGGTGAATCAGCGCAATGTTCCTGGCATCGACAGCGCCTACCTGGCCATGGACACAGAGGAAGGTGTGGAAGTAGTGTGGAATGAGGTCCAGTTCTCAGAGCGCAAGAACTTTAAACTGCAGGAGGTGGGTGAGCTTGAGATGGGGGTGGGCCGTGGGACAGGGGTGGGCTCTTATTGTCTGCTAGCCAGCTGGCGTGATTTAACTCCCACGGGAGCCTGGTGTTTGTGTGTATGGGGTGATGACTTGAGGTTGTGTTACAACCCCCTCCCTCCCCCGTGAGGATGCTCACCTGCCTTTCCCTTCCTTTCCTTTCCCCTGCCCTGCCCTACCATAGGAAAAGGTGAAAGCCGTCTTTGACAACCTGATCCAGCTGGAGCACCTGAACATTGTGAAGTTCCACAAGTACTGGGCTGATGTGAAAGAGAACAAGGCCAGAGTAAGTCCAGCCGGGCCTGGCCAGGCGCCCTCTCCCTCCCTCCCTCCCCCCCTTGTGGGCCCATTGGGCAGCTGCAACACCTCCCTCCTCCTGCTCTTGCTAGGTGATCTTCATCACGGAGTACATGTCCTCGGGCAGCCTGAAGCAGTTTCTCAAGAAGACCAAGAAAAACCACAAGACCATGAATGAGAAGGTGAGTCCTCCCTCTTCGCTTCCTCCAGCACGCCCAACTCCCACTGAATCTGTGCCATGACCTGTCCCCATCTCTGGAGGGCTGGGAGACAGAGCAGGCTGTGCACCTCTTTCTCTCCCCGGTGGCAGGGAGGGGACTAGACTCTGCTCTTCAGGCCCTAGAACGTCTTTCCTTCCCCCCAGATTTGGGTAAGGGCAAGAAATAGGGTCTAGGTCCTGCAGGAGTTGCTTACAGTCTTGTGTTGGGGGGGGGGTCTCCTGGGTTTATGTTGCAGGCCTGGAAACGCTGGTGCACCCAGATCCTCTCTGCCCTCAGGTAGGGAGCTTACCGTGGGAGGGAGGGAGTTGGGGGGCAGCGTGGAGCATCTGGTGACAGTAGAAGCTGTAACTGGAGGGCATCTGGGCTTTCAGTGGTCTTGGGCCTGCATTTTGCCCCCTTTTGTCGGCCTGGGTGGTCTCCAGAGGGCCAGGGCCTGCTGGGTGCTGTGGCCTTTGGCAGGGGGAGGCGTGGCAGTTGGTGAGCTTCGGCACTGGCCTTGGCTGAGTGTGGAAGTGGCAGCTGGCCACCCCATCCCCATGCTCCCTTGTCCATTCTCCTGCATTGCCTTCTCAGTTACCTTCACTCCTGCGACCCCCCCATCATCCACGGCAACCTGACTTGTGACACCATCTTCATCCAGCACAACGGGCTGATCAAGATTGGTTCAGGTAAGAGGGATCTGCAGCAGAGTCTGGCTGGTGGTCTACAGAGCCCTGGAGGCGGTGGGTGCCTCCCTACCTCCTCACCTTCCCGCTTGGAAGAGAGAGCCTTCCCTGTCATGGAGGGGGGAGGGTGAGAAGGAAGGAAGATGGGCCCGGAACCCAGGATGTTTCTCCTGCGACATGGCTTTGGACTCCCTGGGCCCTGACTTCTCTGCTCTCTGTTTATCTTTGGAAACTTCCTGAACCCCCTGTGGTGCCACCCCTGCCACTGCTGTCAGCACCTCCCCACCACCACCGCTGTCAACCGCCACCTCGGCTGTGTTGCTGCTTCCTGCTTTTGGTTTGGTGGGGTCAAGAGTGCTGGGTTTTGTAGAGGAACAGGAGGTGCACTTTTGCCCTGGGACTTGGTCTCTGGGTGGAAGAGTGGGGGTCCTTGCATCCTTGCTGGCTTCCATGCACCCACTCCACCCCCATGCTGAGCAAAGTGCTCTGTCCTGGGCCATGGGAAGGGGGACTGGAGAGAGGGATCTGTCCGTGCTCAGTTCTTGGCCCTGTGTGTCTCTGTGCAGCCACATGTGTGGGCTCTCTGCCACAGGTGGCTCTTGGCTGCTCTGTTCTCAGAGGACTTTCCTTTCTTGCCTTCTTGCATGAAGGATCAAAGATTCCTCTGGGCTACCCAAGCAGATGGCTTCCCCCGACCCTGCATGCCCACTATGGCATTTGTGAGGAACCATGGAATGATGGGGGCCCCTCTGCTTCTGGCCCCTTGGCAACTTCAGTCTGTCGGACTGTTGGGGAGAAGCTGTGATGGGGGGAGCCGGTGTGAGACACTCGTTGTTAGCATTGAGCTGCCCTGCTGAACCAGTTCTGGTGACCCGGAAAATAAGGGAAAGAGCTGGAATTGTGGAAACACAGAGTTGGGAGGTAGGGACTCCAAGGGGCATCTTGTTCAGACTCCCAACATTAGGAAGACACAACCTAAGCACTCCTGAGAGATGCTCACCCAGCCAATCTTTAAAGGCCTCCAAAGGTGGAGAGTCCATTGGCGTTCGATGTCATCTATTCTGCTGTCAAAGAGCTCTTACATCAAGATGTTCTTCCTGGTGTTTGGGTGCAGTCTGCTTTCTTGTAATTTCAAACCAGCTGCCTCATCTCATAGCTCTTGCTTCGTTCATTTCTTCTCTTCTTGTCCATGCTGTTCTCACAAAAGAGCTCACACCCAAGGATTGCAGCATCTGATAAAATGGAGGTATAGTGCCTCTGAGCCTGGAGGCTCTCTCCTGGTCGGTGTGGCTTGTGGGCTTTGAGGGGTCTAGAGCTCATCAGCGGAGCGGCCAGCCAAGGTCGGGAACTGCCCCACCTTGAGAAAGAAATTGCTTTGTAGTTTTTGCTTCTTTACTTGCAGTTTTTTCCCCAACAACTTTTCCTTTTTTAAAGGAGATTGAGGTGTAATTTGCTTTGGAGATTTTGTGGTTGATGTAAAGTTTTCTGGTAGTTTGTGTTGAAAGGAAATATGGAAGTTTCTAAAAGTGAGAAGTTTGGATGAGGGAGCAGGGAGTTTGAGAAAGAGATTCAGCCGGGGGCGGTTCCTGTTCCTTCTTCCTTGGTCACTGTAGGACTCAAAGTCCTATCAGCTCCAGCTAGTCAGTAGTGGAGGATGACTGAGTTGCAGTCCAGCAGCAGCATCTGGAGTGCCACATTCCCCTTGCAAGATGCATGGCCGATGGCACTTGGGGAGGAAGTGAGGAAGGGAGCCACCGCCCAAAGTTACGCGCAGTATAAGGCCAGGATGGGCGTGACTGCTGAGTCTTGGCTTCTGCGGCCCAAGGGAGCCACCAGCCCAAGCAGCCAGGTAGCCGCCAGCTTGGCCCCTCCTTCGTGTCTGGGCGGCAGTAGCATCGGGATGAGAAGAGGAGCTTTATTCGGGTGGAAGGGCAGCTGCTGTTGAGGCCGCCGTGTCTCGTGCAACATCTTTCTTGAGCCGGTTTGGGTGGAGCCATCCCCAGGTGGACTTTCCGTGAACAGAGGGACACTCTTCCAGCCCCACAGCCTGGCTTGGGATTGGTGGGCAAGTGGGCGGCAACCCTGCTCTCCTGCTGCTGGGAAGGGCACAGATGGGTATCAAATGAGCAGCTCAGGCCAGCAAGCCTGCAAGTGGGAAGAGCTCATGTTGTGATGTGATGTCAGCTTTACGTAGAGGGGCATCTTCCATTGCGTGGCCACCTGGAAGCGCCAGCACAGCCAGCAGTGACACTTTGGATGTGGCCCAGGTTCCTGGAGCAGCTGCAGGAGGAGAAGCAATGGCCAGCCTGGGTTTGTCCCATTGCCTGACGTGGCACCTCTCCCTGGAATTCTTGGAACCACTTGCAGCCTCTTCTCGACAAGGAGTGAGGTGCCCTATGGTGAGGGCAGCCTCCGAGGCACCCACAGAGCGGCATCTGGGCACAGGGTCTGTCTGCTGCCTTGAGGAGCCCTTGGGCAGCTCTCGACAGAACAGGGGTCTTGCTTCCGCAAGGTCAGTTGGGAATGGGGAAGGCAGGTGGAAGTGTTCACTGGACGCCAGCGCCAGATGCTGGGATGGTGCTTCCAGGTGGAGGAGAAGAAGAGGGCAGCTGGCGAGTGGCTGGTAGAGTGCAAGAACTCAATGTTGGGAGGGGTGTGCTGCCCCAGGCTGTTCTCTCCCTAGTGGAACCCCGCCACGTCTAGGGACAGGCAGCTGGCTGAGCGTGGCAGGCAGTGGTCCAGTGCCCCCACGATGTGGCTTGTGGGCACTGGCGGCATTGGCCCCTACTCTCTTCCTGTCAGTCTGGGTTCCCTGCAGGTCCACACTGACATCCTGTGAACACTTGGAAGGTTGGCTCTCTGGGAAAAGCCTCTGAATGGGCCCCAGAAATGTCCGGCCCCTTCCTCTCCTCCTCTTCCTCCTCCTTTCCTCCTGGTGGGGAAGTGGGAGCTAGGGCTCCCCCGGGGGGCAGCTAGGGAGCAGCCTGGTCCTCCCCAGTGCCCCTCAGATTGGGAGAGGGAGGGTCATATGATCTTTGCCACAGTGCGAGCCTGAGAGTGATACTCAGTCCCCCCTTCCCATGCCTCCCCCCACAGTATTCCCACTGAGTTGTTTGTTCCTCAGGAAGGTTCCTTCACAGCTGCCTGGGGATGGGGGTGGTCTTGGTGCAGTCCCAGTGGGGTTGGGGGTGGCCCAGGATTTTCTTGCAGGTCAGCAGTTCAAGGGGCTGCCTGTGGAGTTGGGGGGTAGGGGGAAGGGATCTTCCTGGGCGATGGTGGGTTCTGCCGTGGGGTCTGCCCTGCCAGGGGCCTTGGGGTCTTTCCCCTGCCCCTGCCCCTGCCCCTGCCCCTGCCTCTGCCTCTGCCCCTCCTCCTGTGCCTGCTGCTGGACTTGGCAGGAACAATGAAGGGCCTCAGCCTCCCCCTGGCTTTGCACTCGGGACAGACCCCTGCCTTGTATGGTTTCCCACTTATGGGGTGCCTCTCTCTCTCTTCCCTCCCTCCCTCTCTCTTTCTCTCTTTCTCACCAACAGTCTTTCACAGGATTTTTGCTAATGGTGAGCCAGTCTCTCTCTGCTCTGTGGTGTGACTTTCTCAGATTGAATACATGCATAGTTGTACATACGTGTGTTGAAGACGTGTAGAAACTGCTCTTTCCCTCTTCCTGCCTGCCTCCAGTATCTCTGCTTGTGAGGCTGGTGTGTTTGAGTCTCATCCCCCACCTCCCATTTCTTTCTAGCCCAGGTGTGCTGTTCTCTTTGATTGGGGTGTGGCTGTCCTCTGTGCCCCCACTCTGCTGCCCAGGTGCATGCTGCCTTCTGCATGTGGCCCAGGCTGCGCTTGTCTGCTGGGGAGTCACTGCTGCCTCCTTGCCCCTGGGCTGGACCATGTCGGGGTTCAGCTTCCTGCTTGCTCGTGGCTTCTGCGGAAGAGCTGGTGTGGTGGTGGTGGGGCAAGGAGGGGGGGCTGGATCTCGGTCCCTGCTGTGGCTGTGGCTGTGTGCTTGGCCAGCTGCCTTCTCTTTGCGTGGAGAGCAACATGGGTGCTTGTCTGGACCAGAGGCTGGGTGCTTGGTCCCTGCTGTGACATCGCCATGCCACGGCTGCCTCCACCCACAGCACTCCCTTCTTTCTTGCCTGAAACCCCTGCCATGCGGTGCCTTGGGCAGGGCCATTCTATAGGACTGTTGGGCAAAAGGCCCCTTTGCCAGTTGGCTCGGCACGTGCTAGCAGACACTCCTGGTGATGAAAGTCCAGCACTGCCTGCGGGCCAAAAGGGTTGAGTCTGGGGTCCGGCAGAGAGGCCTGGGGAGGCAGGAGAGACTGCCAGCCACCGGACGGGCTGCCTGCCCACATGCCAGCCACTTGGCCTCCCTCTGCTGGGTCTCGGAGCAAGGACTAAAGAGCACCTTCGCTTTGCCCAGGCAGAAGGGCTTTGGGATGGTTGGCCAAGGCACTGTCAGGGGAGTGGCACAGATGGACGCCAGACTGGACCAGGGCTCAGAGAAGAGGCAGCAGGGGCAGCTGCGGCAGAGAGGCAGCAGGTAATGGGGTGGCAGAGGTAGGTGGAGAGTGGGGCCCTGGGCACTCTGCCCTGCACCGCTGCTGCCGCTGCTGCCAAGTGGCTGTGCCTGGAAGGCCTCCAGCGAGGGCGGGGGATGATGGACGCCAACAAAAGCCACCACTTGTTTGCCTTGCTGCCAGGCATGCCCTGCAGAGTGCTTGAGAGGCTCCCCTTGGCAGGGGGTGGGATCCTGGGGATGGAACAAAGCTTCGGAAGCAGAGTAAGACTGTTAGTTCAGTTTGAGTGATAGATGAGGGATCTGAGGTCAAGGAGCAATTTATTTTGCCAGAAATGGAGACCTACAGCCTGTAACCTGTGATAGAGCAATCTGTCTTCTTATTGGGGCCTCTGTCTTCTGAAAGGCAAATTGAGATAGAGACTTTACAGCCAGAGGGAGAAGGGGTCAGTGATGATTTAGAGGAATTAGATTCACCTTTGCCCCCCAGCCTGCAGTTGCAGAGGAAACAAAAGAGGGTGGCTCAGAAGGAAGCTGTTTTGCAGAGGTTAAAAGGACAGGACACTAATTAGGAATACCTGTTCTCCCTGCTATTTAAGTCTGCGTAGGTTTTTTTTGCTTCTGGCAAATTGCTACTCAAGCTCCCACGGCCCTTGCATTCTGGCATTCTTGACTTCTCGGACAGACCTTCAGCGTTCTTGGCTTTCTTGGACTAACCTTGACTTCAGCTTCCGGTTCAGCATTACTACTGGTTTGATAGCTCCAGACACTCTCTGCCACCGCTGCCTCCTGCTTGGCAAGTACTATTGCTTTCCTTCCCTTGCTGGCTGATAAGCACGGACTAGGAGTTTAACCCTGACAGTTATAGAGAGAAGCTCCACATCCAAGCACCACGCTTGAAAGCCTTGCTCTGGGGCCCCTGTGGGGCAGCTGTGTGCCCAAGTGCCTCTCCACACTGCCATCGGCTGTCTTTCTTGGCTGAGACAGATCACTGCCAGATGCAGCCTAGAAAGAGAATCTTCTCAAATTCTTCAAGCTTCAGGTTTTGTGAAAAATTGAAATAAAAGCAGTAACAGGAAATTGGAGAAGTGAATATTTGTGACTGGGTGCCGGCAACGGTGAGCTGGAGGAAAAGGGTAACAGCACGTTCCTTGAAGCTGGTGCAGAAGCTTGCTCGGTGTTCCTATGGCACCTCTCCAGGGCTGGGCTGGCGGCGGCAGCAGGAAGAGCAGGAGTGCCAGTCATCTGGGCAAAGAAGGGTCATTGTGATGGCAGCAGAGATTCTGGTGGTGGGGTAGGGATGGTCTCCGCTCTTGGCTGGGAAGCCTTGTGGTCCTGGTCCTGGTCCTGGGAGACTCTGCCGCCTGGCTGGCAAGAGGTGGGCTCTTTTTCCACACTGCCCTCCCAAACAGCAGCAGACGGTTTGTTGGTGCCCTCCTGTGCTGGTGGAAGTGAAGAGAAGATCCAGCAGTGTGTTGTGTATGCTGTGGCCGGCACACAAAAATGTGTTGAGTTCCATATGCATGTAGCATTAATTTCCTGTGGGAAAGTCCAGGCAGAGGGTGGAAGGCTGCTGCAGCCACAGGCCCTGAGGAGGATCTCAGTTTTTGCTGGTTGAGAAGCAAACATTCATGGAAACTGGACATGTGACACTGCAGTAGTCCTGAAGAGGAACTTGGGTGCCTTAGAAAACCCTATAGGGCTTAGCATCTCCACATGCAGAGGTGGAGAAAAGGAATATTCCTCAGATCAAAATGCAAGTCAGTGAGTATCCCGATAATGAGAGGCAGAGAAGACCAGAAAACTCAGCTCACTGGTGGATGATTCTTCAAGCAGTCTGGCCACCATCTAAGGTGTCATGCAGCATAAGTAGCATGGTTTCCACAAGAACAGTGGTGTGGGCTTCCATCAACCAAAGCTGGTGGCCAATACATTTTCTTTAGGGAGAGCTACTAATCCTCCTGGAGCCATGGCTGCATCCAGTCCCATCATGGCAAAGAGTTACATCGCTGGAAATCCATGTGTCACTCTTGTGGGCTCTTTAAACAGAACCAGACACTGAGGATGTGGACTTGCCTCTTTTGGTGCTTCTCTGACACTGCATTTGCCTTGGAAGGAAGAAGCTCACATGGACAGGAAGATGGTTTTGGTCCCCCGGAGTCTTCTCTGCAGAGTGGGGCAGAGGCTGGAGGGCTTTCACTTAGTGCAGCATCTGACCTTCCAGCATCCGGCCTTAAGGTTGCTCCTTGTCTGGGAATCCTATTAAGCACCAGCTGGCGTGACAGAGATTTGCTCCACTTCCTTCCTGTGGGTGGTGGGGGGATGCCCTTGCTGCTTTCCAGACAGTAGTACTGGCAGAGAAGTGGGAAGGGCAGCTGTGGGTCAGAACCAGGAATGGTGCCGGGTTCCCATCTCCCCACTTCTGGCTGGCCAAAGTGTGGGGCTGTCAGAAGTGTTTTGGTTTTGTCTGGCACAGTGTGTGTGTGTGTGGGCTGTTGGCTCTCCATGAGTCTTGGCGTACACCTGCCTTCCTGTGGCTGTTGGCCCCACTAGCTGGAGAGTTGGTGGCCAAAACATCCTCCTCTTGTCCCTGTACCTTTCTTCCTCCAGGGGAGGGACTGTCCTGCCTCTCCCAAAACAGCCTTATCTTTGCTCAGGTGGCCGGGGGGCTGGAATCACAGAATTCTGGAGTTGCACGAGACCCCATGGGTCCTCCAGTCCCACCCCCTTCTGACATGCACCCCCATCAAAGCACTCCTTTTGACAGGCAGCCACCCAGCCTCTGTTTACAAAGCTCCAAAGACAGAGGCAGCACATTCCGCTCTCACTCTTACCGTTTCTGGAGCCCGTGGCAGAGTGTATCCCTCTCTCCTGTCCTGCTCAGCTCTTGTAGGCATTGTGCCTTCCAACTGTCCCAGGAGGGTGCCAAGGAGGATCTTGCTAGGGATGCTCCTCTGGGTCTCAGCCGCACAGCTGCCTCACCTGCACTGGTGTGCGTGTTTGCCTGTGTGCATGTAGGCAGTGAGGAAGTGAGGCCGTGTGCATGAGTACAGGCGCAGGGTCACGGAAGAGGAGGCATCCCCTGCTGCTCCCCCTTGGCTCCAGAAGTGCCTCCAGGGGGTGGCCCGAGGGAGATGCCTCTACTTGGAGGGAGTCCACAGAAGTGGCTTCTGTGAACACCTCCCGGGCTTGCCTGGAACGATGATGGTTTATGAGAGGGGCACCCGGGGCCGAGTGGCAGGGTGGGGGGAGCAGTCTCCTTGGTTTTCCTCCCATGGTGGTGCTTTTCCCCTCTCTGTGTGTGCGCATGATGTGCTTGCGGTGTTCCCTGTCCTGTTTGCTCTTGCTGGGAGGGCTGTCTTTGCTGCTGAGGGGCCGGTTGCGTGGCTCTGGAGGAGGATGGGGCAGTCCTCAGAGTTTCCCCCTGCCCCTTTGCTTCCTTCCCCCCCCCGCCGCTTTGAGCTGCATTTGCCTGCCCGCGCTTGAGCTGTAGGAGCTGCGTGGGCTGGGGAGGCATGTGAATGATGGGCCTGGCCCCCACATCTGCTTCCCTGCAGGAGGGTGGACGAGGAGGGCAGCCCCCTCCCGACCCCTTCCCCACTGTGCCAGGGAGCAGAGGGGGCAGAATCAGGATCCCTGACCTGCTGCAATTCCCCCCCCCCAGTTGCACCAGACACCATCAACAACCATGTGAAGACCTGTCGAGAGGAGCAGAAGAACCTGCATTTCTTTGCTCCAGAGTACGGAGGTATGGCGTTGCAGTGGGGTGGGGTGTATGGCTTAGCTGTGATGACTCGGGTGCCACCTCTCCACCCCCCGGGCTAACTTTGCCAGGGGGTTGGGGGGAGTGGTTTCTGGCTCTGAAGAAGGTTTTCTTTCTCCTTCAGAGGTTGCGCATGTGACCACAGCAGTGGACATCTATTCCTTTGGGATGTGTGCATTGGAGGTGAGGCAGGCTTTCTTGCCCCCCCCCCATGTCTTCATTTTTTGGGTGAACTGGCTCCATCAAGAAGACCCCCAGTCTCATTTCCATTTTCGTTCCTGGGAGGGTTGGAGGGCTGCTTGGGGCACGTGTCCCTTGGCTTATGAGGGTCCATTGGGCTCTGTGAACCTCTGAATTGAGAGGGGGAGAGGATGGAGCCTAGAGCTTGAAAAGGGGAGGGAGGGGAATTTCAGTCCTCTTCTTCTGAGGAAACTTTAAAGCTTCCCACATGAAAGGAAGCTGAGGCCCAGGGGGAGGCGAGGCAGAGCAGGAAGGGGGAGTCGGGGGCTGGCGGAAAAGGCCGTTACATGGAGGAGTGGGGTCAGTGTTTGGGAGGCTCAGTGGAGGACCCCTTGCCTTTGCTGTGCCCCCTCCCCCTGCCACTCTTCCCCCTTGCAGATGGCGGTGCTGGAGATCCAGGGGAACGGTGAGTCCTCCTACGTCCCCCAGGAGGCCATCAACAATGCCATCCAGCTGCTGGAGGACCCCCTGCAGCGGGTAAGGCCCTGGGGCGGGGGCTGGTGGTTCCAGGAGTGGGGTTCTCTTCACTTTCACCAAAATTGGTCCTACTTTCGTCCCAGGAGCCAAGCAGAGACCAGGATGCCACCTGTAGCCCAGAGTTTGTGTCTTTTTTGAGCCGGCTGTAGAGCTTGTGCCCGAACACATGTATGGCTGAAGGATATACAGAAACACAGTCTAGTTAAAGAGGGTGTGGGGGCAGAACAGGGGCGCAGGGCGCGCTCCTGTTTCTCATAGAGGAGAATGAAAAGACATCATTTCTTGGCCATCCAGTGCAGACTTAGAGAAGTCAGAAGCAATGGCAAAACGGGACCCCTTCTCTCTTTGGGGGGGGGCGCTACAGTTTGGCTGCCAACCGCCTACCATTTTTTGTCCCACCACCTCTCCACTGCCGCCCCCCAGGAATTCATCCAGAAGTGCCTCCAGCCCCAGCCCAGCCGGCGACCCACGGCCCGGGAGCTCCTCTTCCACCAGGCCCTGTTTGAAGTGCCCTCGCTCAAGCTCCTGGCTGCCCACTGCATTGTGGGCCATCAGCGTGAGTGGGGCAGGCAGAGTGCAGTGGGGAGGGGCTGGGGGTCTGCGTCCCAGAGCAAGCTTTGGGGAGGATCTCCCTCACAAGTATGGAAAGTTGTTGGGGCCCCTTTCTGGCCGTCTTGGCTGTGAATCCTGTACTCTGAAGTTTGGGGGGGTCCGTTGCAGCTCAGTGGTGGATTGGGCCCCGAGCACTGCCACCAAGACAGGGTTGAACAGGGGTCCCAGTGTGCCACACCCGGCTGCCTTGGGGTCCCTCCCAGGTTGGTCGGGGCCCTCGCAGAGGAGGCTTGCAGGCTTTGCCTTCATTGCTCCCCATCTGCTCTCGCTGACCTTGCTTTGACCTCGTTATCTTGTCTCAGTCCTCCTCGGGCTGCCCCCCTTGAACACAGAGTTTGCACCCACACAGTGGCCAAGTGTTCACTTCAGGGCCCTTAGAGCTCGTCCGGGTGGCTCCAGCGGCTCTGCTGCCCTCCCTTTTTCAGGCTGGGGCGGATCCTGGTGAAGAGGCCGGGCCTGGAGAGGGGCCACTACTGATGTGGGCAGGACCGGCAGGGAGAGAGGCCCCTTGGGGCCCCTGACACACTCCTAATCTCTCGGCAGACATGATCCCAGAGAACGCACTGGAGGAGATGACCAAGAACCTGGACATGAGCGCTGTGCTGGCAGAGATCAACCACGCTGACCGCGAGGGCGTCCGCATGATGTGAGGCTTCTCTGGGAAGCTGGGAGGAAGGGCTGGTCCCCCTTCTTTTGAAGGGACTGCCAGGGCTGGGGGGCAGGTGTGCCATGGGGGACTTGGGGAGCCTGTCCCTCTGCTGAGCTGGTCCTTTCTCTCCTTCCAGCTTCTCCCAGTCCCCAGCCCTGGAGCTAGACAAATTCCTGGAGGATGTCAGGTAAGAACATGGGCCTCCCCTTTCGTTCCCGCCCGCACAAGCAGGAGGGGGCTGGCTGCCTTCTCTTCTGTTGGGGGGCATTGCTCCTCGCTTGGGACCCAGGCCCTGATCATCTCCCTCTCCCCCCACCCTGGCCCTGCCCAGGAACGGCATCTATCCCCTGACGGCCTTCGGCCTGCCCCGCCCTCAGCAGCCGCAGCAGGAGGTGGTGAAATCCCCCATCGCGCCACCCTCAGTCAAGACACCCACGCCCGAGCCGGCGGAAGTGGAGACTCGCAAAGTGAGTGCCTCCCTTGTCCTCCCCGGGTCTGAGGGCCGACCCTTTGGTGGTGTCAGCTGCTGTGGCTCCTTCTCATGGCTTCTGTTCTTTCCCATCCTGCCCCGCCAGGTGGTGTTGATGCAGTGCAACATTGAGCCAGTGGAGGAGGGCGTCAAGCACCATGTACGTAGGGCCTGGGCAGAGAAGCTGCCTGGGGCCAGAGGATGCGGGGGGGGTGCTGCCACCTCACATGGGAGACCAGCGGGCTCCCCATCATTTGGGATTGATGGCGGGGCTCTTGGGCTGGGGGCTCTTAAGACCCTCTGCTTCTCTCTCCCCTTGCCCAGTTGACGCTGCTGCTGAAACTGGAAGACAAACTGAACCGGCACCTGAGCTGTGACCTGCTGCCCAGTAAGTGCCCCCCTTTCTCCCCACCCCACCCCCTGCCCCTGGCTTGCTGGGCCAAATGCTCATCGCTCCCCCATCGTTCCCAGGTGACAACATCCAGGAACTGGCAGCTGAACTGGTCCAGCTGGGATTCATCAGCGAGGTGGGTCCCTCCTGCTCCCTCCCCTCACCCCAACTTTCTTGGAGGGCGAGCCCCTCTCCTCTCCACATCTGTAAGGGAGCTGCCGGGGCCTCATCGCTCTGCCTTCCTTCCTGTGTTCTGCAGGCGGATCAGGGCCGGCTGAGCTGTTTACTTGAAGACGCCTTCAGCAAGTTCCTGTACTCGCGAAATGGGGGGATGGCGGCCGTCACGGTGTCCACCTAAGCCACCCCACCCCCGCCACCAGTGGTGCCCCTGCGCTGCCCGTGTGGGGTCCTGCCCGAGACCTGGCCCCGCCTCTGCTGCTGCCGCCGCCCCCATTGCCGCCTCCTCGGCCGCCCTGCCGCCTGCACGTCTCTCATCTTTGCTGGGTCGTCGTCCTGCAGACAATCGGTGCCACTGTTTGGGGGTGGAGGGGGGCGAGGCCGGGAAGGGGGAGGGGCCGCGTGCCTTGTGTCAGTATTACTGTTTGCCCTGTGGCCAGCGGCCCCCCTCCCTGCCCCCTCCCCCCAGCGCACCCGCATGGAATTTTCTTTTGCTTGAATTGTACAGAGTTTTTGCACAGCACAGAGAAGTCTGTCTTGTTATTTAAGGAAGAGGGAGGCCGGGAGAGGTTGGTTCCTGCTCCCCCCGCCACAATGGTGGCTCAACTCCAGACCCCCCAATCTCCTTTCCCCCATCTTGTGCTCAGCAGGCCCCCCCCTTAGGCCAGCTCCCCACCTGCACTTCCAGGGCCCCCCCGAGGCTCAATAGTGGTCCTCCATGACAGCAGCGGAGGGGCCCCTTCCGCCTCCCCCTGGGGCTGGGGCTGAAGAGGGGGAGCTGGTGGAGGTGGGATGCAGGGGGGATTGTTTCAAGGTCTGTGGGGCGTTCCTTCCCCTTGCTGAAGATTGAGGGGGGAAGTGGGAGGCTGGGGGACCAGATCTGGTCAGTGAAATGTGGCCCCTTCCCTCCCTTGGGCTGCCGGACTCCTCCCCGTGTTGTTTCTGTTCCTATTTTTAATAAACGGTTTTGTAAGTACCTGGCCATTGCTGCAGCCTTTGTGTGCCTGATGTCCTTTTGCCCTGGCGTTGGGGAAGGGGCCTGGGGCTGCCCCACTTGTGCCGAGATGGTCGGGTAAGCCCAGCGTTGGGGCTGGATGCAGTGGGTGTCAAGGTCTCTTGACTCAGGTCCATAAACCAGATGTCTCTCCAAGTTGAGTGAAGGGGGAAGAGGAGGTGTCCCCCTGCCTTTTCTCTAGAAAGAATGGGGGGCACATGTTGGGACCCCTACCCCACAATCCTGGATTATTGGCTGTGCAGAGCAGGACGTTGAAGTCTCACAGGGGAGACCACGAGTCACTCTCTTCCCAGAACCTCTGCAAGCTGACAGAGCAGAGGGGCATCCTGTAGCCCACCTTGGGCAGTCACCTTTTGGGGGGTCCTGGGGCCACAGGTCACCTGTGCTTCTGCCTCCCACTGCTCAGGTGTTTTGGGGGGCCCAAAGACCACCCATCCACGCACACCCTGTATGCTGGCAAAACATGCTGTTCACCTCGCACCCCTTTCATACTGAAGCAGTTTCCCCTGAGCGTGGGCAGCAGGGCAGTGCCAGCCCCTTAGGGAGGTGGTGCAGACAGTAAAAGCCCCAGAGAAGTGGGGGGGCAGTTTTCTCCCAGCAGCCCCCCAGGAGGGATCCCCTGAGCTGGAATTCCAGGCGCTTGCCTGGCACCTTGCACACATGGAGGGCACTCACAAATGCTGGCCCCCTTGCCAAGGCATCGTTTCTGCCTGAAGTCACCCAGTGATGGACAGTGTCAGCAGCTCCTGCCAGGGGCTTTTTAGAGTCTTTGCTTGGCATCTCCTTCCACGAGGACACTGGAATCCTTTGGGCCAGGCCCTTTCCTCTGGTCTTGCTCATAACGAGGGTTCTGAAACCCATCTGCCTAAATCTGCAGCTTTGTAACTGTTGAAACTCATTTTGTCTGTTTGGATCCAACTAAGAAAGCTAATTTCAACCTGGGTAAACAGAAGCTCCTGTTCCCTCCCAGAAGAAAGGCAGGACACGAATGAGCCAGAACGTGTCCGGAGGAGGGCGACCAACACGGTCCAGAGTCTGGAAGTCCAGCCATGAGAGGAACGATTGAAGGAGCTGAAAATGTGAGACTTGCAAAAGAGAAGAGAGGCAGCTGGTGCTGTAGCCACCTTTAAAGAGCTGAAGGGATGTCATGCGGAAGAGGGAACCAGCGCGTTTTCTGCTCCAGTGGATTGAAACGACCCCCCCCCATAATAATCCACCTAAACTTTTTTTTAAACTTGGAGCTATCCCAGAGGGGCACGTGGGCTGCTGGGGTGGGGGTGGGTGGATGTTCCTCCTTTGGAGGGCTTTGTAAGCAAAGTTGGATGGCTGCCTCTCCAGGGTCCCTCCAACAATGGGCGGGGGGGGGTTTTCCTGCACTGGTGTGGAGACGTAGGGGGGAGCTTGGGATCCCTTTCAACTCAGATTCTGTAACTATTTTTACCCTTTAGTTACCAATGGCAAAATCCTCTCCCCAACCTCCCTCTGATCTGGGCCTTTATCCCCAGTAACCCAGTGCGGAATCTCTTTGGAAGATAGGTGGCTGGGCCTGGCGGTGGGGCCACATAGGCCTTGCCACATTCCCACAGTGTCCCTGTCTGCCAGGGAACTTGGCAGCTCTTGAGAGCTTTGATGCTGGAGCTGGGGTGAAGTGTGGACGCCAAGCAGTCTCCCTCCGCTTCTGTCTGTGGGTGGGCGTTGGGAGGGCCGGCTGGGGTCAGATATCATGCAGCTGTCCCTCTAAAGCAGCTAATTCCTCCGTTTGGAGGAGGACCTGCCGTAGCCCATAAAAGGCCGAGGCGGAAGGGCGTTGGACATGAGTGGCACTTGGGATAAATGTGTCAAGGACAGCGTGTGTCTGGAATGAGCCTCCAGTGGCAGGTGTGGGGCTGGTCTCCCTTTCACTACCCAAGAGAAGGAACAGGCTCCCAAACGGGAGGAAGCCCTCCCCCCAGGAAGAGCAGAGCTTAGCTGGGAGGGGGGGTGATGGGAGCTGGGGGCCAGCTGGGGTCCCTGCCCTGGGATGGTGGGAGGGAGGCAGAAGAGCTCCCTTCCTGAGCATGGAGACCACAAGAAAGGATAAAAACAAAGAGGGTGGGGTATGTTCCTTAGTACCAATGCCTGGCCCAGCTGTGGGTGGGGGATTGTGTCTGCCCCAACCGGGGTGGATGGGGGGGCTTCTCTTCCTCTTCCTCCTGGCTGGTCCAGAGGCCATGGCCTTGGCTGTCCTGGAGTCAAATTTCTAAAATATGGGGGGGGGTGAGCAGGCACACCATCTCCCATGGCATCCTTGGCATGGCCCTCCCTGCTGACAGCCCACCAGGGAGGTGCTCCTTGCCTGAGGGAGGCACCCCAGCAGCAGGAGCAGCTCCAATGACAGTGGGCTCATCCGTGCCCTGGGGAAAGGGGGGGCGGGGTCTTGAGCTCAGTGGTCTCGGCCTATCCCTGGCTCCTTCTGTGCCCCCTACCCACATGCCCCCCCACGCCCAGGGAGAGGGGTCTCCCGATGACCCCAACCAGCCGCCTTGAGTGTTGTCAGAGCCTCCACGCATACCCCCACAGAAGCCCCGTAAAAACGAGGACCTACAAACAGCAGCTTTAATCCAGGAGAACAAATGCAACAAGGCTTCCAGGAATGTTTGGGGGTTTTTTTGGATGGGGGTCCTGGCTGCTGGACCTTCACTGGAAGGAGAAGTTGGAGCTGGGCAGCCCCCCACACCACTGGCTGATGAACTTGAGGACGTCCTGGCAGCAGGGGCTGTGAGACATCTGGAGGGGGAATGGGCACAGCATCAGGTCGCGGGAGTCAAAGCCTTGGGGAGCACTGGCTGGGCCAAGCCTCCCTCCTGGGACACCCCAACCCCCGCTGGCCGCCTCACCTTGACCGCCATCAGGAACTTGTTCCAGCTGTCCTTGTTAGCCTCCTTGCCGGGGCGCTTGAAGACCACCTTGTTCCTCAGCACGGGGTAGCCTGGCCCGGGAGAAGACAGGCACCAGCTGTTGCCAGGGGCCACTCAGGGCTGGCCTGGCATCCTCCCCCCGCATTCCTCTTGCTCTGGAGGAGACCTTCCTAGGGAGGTTCTCCTGCTGCCCCCTCCCATGGGACCCATTCTCCCCATGAACAGTGAGGAGGGAAGGGGTGTTGTTACATTATTCCGACAAAAGACATGCTGCCAAGATGCCTGTCTGCCAGGCTTGCCCCATCACCCAATGGCAGGGACAGATGGGAAATGGAAATTCGGCTGGGTTTTTTTCCCTCCCTGCTCCAGAAACATCCGCTCGGATGGCCCCGGTGCCTGGGGGCTGGAAAAGCCAAGTGAAGGCCAGGCATGGAGGTGCTACCCCCTACAAGGCCTCTTTTCTTTTTGAGACTCCTAGGCTGGGCCGTGCCAGGCTGCAGCCGGTGGCACTGCTCACCCGGTTGCTGGGCAGTCCCTGAGTGGGGCAGGGGGTTTGCTGGGGGCCAAACAGACTGGAGGAGGACCCTGCCTGGGGCATGCCCCCAACTCGCCCCCCCTTACCAGTGATAAGGCAGGGCAGGGCGCGGATGCCCGTGCTGGCAGCCACCAAGGAGGCCTCGTAGGTCTCCCTCTCGTCCTGGGGCAGGACCTGCTCCAACCGCTGGTCCATTGAGACGGTGATGACCCAGTCACGGACCTCCTCGCGCTGCTCCTCCTTCCGTGGGGGGCGGCAGGGGCAGACAAAGAAACATCTCTCAGGGCGGTGTGTGTGTGGCTGAATGGAAGGAGGGGGAGGGACGAGGCTGTGCACCGCTTTGCCTCTGACTGAAGGCTGGAAGATCACGCAATGCTTCCCACCCCCACCTCTCCCTCAGCCATCGTGGGGAGGGTATGACAGAGCAGCAGCAGTGCCCCCCCCGATGCTCACCGAGACGTGTTGCTTGGCTGGGAGCGGCACCTCGAAAGGGATGTCTGTGTTCTGGAAGTCAGAGTGGTCCAGAGCATCCAGGGATCCTTCCTCAATGGCCTGGGCAGGGCAGAGAGTGTGAAAGGGCAGCCAGGGAGCCCCCACCCACCCACAAGGCCCCACCCAGGCTGAGGAACAGGGAGACTCACGTCTGAGAGGTCCAGGAAGCGGTTCAGAAAAATGAAGGCCATGTTCTCCCACCCGACAGCCTGGGGGGATGAGACAAAGGGAGGGTGGGATGGAGGAAGGGGGGCTGGGGGGCCAGTCCAGGGCAGCACAGGGCTCCCTGAGGGCAAAGGGCTTCTCCCCCCACTTCCTCCCTCCAGATAGGCCCCCTCTGCCTCTCCTAGTGTGCCCCCGGCTCCAGGGGCCAGCCTGTTCTCTGTACATGATGCTGCCTGTACCCTCAGCCAGGCTTTGGTTGCCCGGAGCATCTCATAGGATGCCTGCTGTACCTCCGGGCTCTCTGGCCACTGTCCCCTCACCTTGGCAGCCGTCCCAGCTTCGTAGAAGGCCTTGTCCACAGGGACGATATCCGTGTGGCGCAAGAGAGAGATGGAGAGTTTGGCTGCCACGGTGTCCTGTGGAGGATAGAGACACCTCAGCCCGGCCAGTCCCTCCTGTGGCCTCTGCTCTGTGGCTCCCACTCCACCCTGATGGTAGCCGGGCCTCCCTTGCCTGCTGAGGCCCTTCCAGCCCCCCAGTGAGCCAGAGATCCTCCTTGCCCTTGGCCCCGTGAGGGCTGATCGTGGCAATGCTGCGGAGTGAGATCTTCCAGCACCATGCCCTGGGTGGACCACGGGGCAGCAGGAGGGAGACTGAGCCCCAGTTGGATCCCAGCTGCCCTTCCCTGCTGAGCCCAGCATTGGAAGGCCAAGCTCTCCCTCTGCAGCCCCGGGACAAGGGGCTTCCTCAAGCGACTGGAAAAGGGGCAGAAGCAGGATGGGCAGCTGGGTGAAGGCAGTACGCGTTTCTCTCCCTGGTTGCTTCAAGGGTCCCAAAATACTGGGCAGGGCCAGGAGGAGAACAGGGGCCGTCAGACACAGCCAATGCTGCCCTCTAAATTCACCCCACAAGGGCAAAGACATGCACGCACTCAGTGCTGCAGCTGGGTCTGCCCCATGTGCTTCTGGTCTGCCTGGGACACAGGTAGGGGCTGGGGGCCAACCGGAGACTGCCAGGTAGAATGGGAGGGCTGCAGGAGGAACCAGGGACTCTGGGGCTCATCCTGCGCAGAGGGGCTGCTTATGGGAGCCCAGCAGGCAGGAGGGATCCCCAGGGAAGGAGGGAGGGAGGCCCAGAAGGGGACCAAGGTGCCAATGGGGGTGGGGGTCAGAGAGAGTCACCCTCCACTCTCGCCTGGCGGAGAAAGAAGAGGTGCTCCCCACAGGGCTGGTCCACCCTCCCTTTCCAGACTTGAGGGAGGGAAGCCAGGAGGGCGGGGGTGGTGGGGAGGACGAGAGGGAGGTTGTAGAAGTGAGGCGCCTTCTTTTGACCCCACTGGGGCCCTGGCCTCCCCCCTCACCAGCTGCTTGAGGCTCTGGGCGGCTGAGCGCGTGGCGTAGTAGTGCGAAACAAGCAGCATGGTTTCAAAATCCTCGTGTGCAGGCGTGTTGGCTTCGCTCGACTTGACCAGGTTTTCGCACTGGGGGAGGTAGAAAGGAAAACAGCTCAGCCTGGTTTGGGGCCTTCAGAACACCCCTGGGGTGGGGTGGGGGTTCCCCCACTGCTCCACTTTGAGGCTGAACTCTTCCTGGGCGCCGGGGGAAGGGAGGACCCCCTAAATCCCTTCGCCATGGGGAGGGGCCCAGGGGCATGTGCCCTCTCCCTCCTCATTTAGTGTGATGGGGAAAGACTCCCCTCTTCATGGGAGAGAGGCCTTGCTGCTCTCTGCCTCTCCCCAGTCTGCAGCCCTACAAGTGTCCTGACCACAAACAGGAAAAAAGAAACAGAATTCCAAATGGCCGAATAACCTAGAAAACTACGCTGAAATTAATAAAATGAAATTTAGCAGAGACAAACGCAAAATTCTACATTTAGGCTACAAGATGCTAATGCATAGGTGAGGGATGCCTAGCTCAACAGCACTGCGAGTGAAATGAACCTTGGGATTATTGTTGGTGATAAACTCAATGGGAACCAGTGTGATGGTGCAGCAAAGGAGGCAAACGCCATCTCAGCCAGCATGCCATTGACAGAAACCTAGTTCCCCAGTTGTGGGAAGTCGTAGTCCCACCCTCTTCCGTGCTGGTCTGGCCCCCTCAGGAGTACGGCATTTGCTTCTGGGCACCAGAATATGGACAAGTCACAAAACGTTCAGAGGAAGGCAACCAGGATGCTGAGAGGGGTGAAGCCCTGACCTTATTTAGGCTGACGAAGAGAAGGCTGAGGGGTGACACGGCTGTGCCTCTTAAATACCTCAAGGGTGGCCACAAAGAGGAGGGAGCCATCCTGTTCTCTGCTGCCCCAGAGAGTAGGAATGGGTCCAATGCTTTCAAGTTACAGGAGGGTAGATTCTGATAGATGATCGGAAGGAGCTTCTTGACAATGAGAGCCTTGGGCAATTGAACCAACTGCCTAAGGAGGGGCTGCGGGGGTCTCCTTCCCTGGATGCCTTCAAAAGGAGGATGGGCAGCTCTCTGCCACTGGGGGGGTTCTAGCTGGAGACTCTGCCCTGAGCAGGGGGTTGGACCCTATGGCCCATGGGCCCCTTCCAACTCTATAGGACTCCATGACCTGTGACTTGGCTGTGCGAGCCGGGGCGGATGGGATCCATACTCTAAAGCCCCTGAAAAGGCCCCTCGCTGGGGGCCCAGGACTGCCCTGAAGGACTGGGCTGGGCCAAGGAGCCCCCCAGCAGTGGTGGTGGCTGGAAAGGAGGGGGAGAGGAGGTGGAGGCAGGGGGTGTGAGCGCACAAGGGAAAGACTGGCTCATCTGTGGGTGCTGCTGGCCTCCACGATGACCAGTGGCCTCAGAACTCTCGTGGCCCTCACCAGGTTGCAGAGGACATCCCGCAGGTCGGCCCAGCTGTGGTAGGCTTCTGCACTGTTCATGTTGGCCATGTTCACCATCTCCACAAAGAGCCGCTTGTAAATGTTGAAATTCTGAGGCAGGAAGCGGGGGAGGAAGAGGGAGAGGAGATGATCCTGTTCAGGGGTCCTGTTGAGGGACACCCCGAAAGGGCTCCCCACCCGCCCCCCACACCCCTCCTCACCTGGGTGTTGGCAGGGGCTCCATGCTGGACATAGAGGCCCAGGGCTTTCTCCCAGCTGCCCTCACGGATGAGGTGCGTGGCATAAAGAGCCACGTACTTGTGGAGCACCTTGTAGTTCTGAAAGAGGCAGAAGCGGAGGAGAAGTGTCACGAAACAACCAGGGTGAGTGGGGAGAGGGAGAGGAGGCCCCTTCAGGGGGCCAGTTGGGTGCCCTTTGCCCCCCCACAGTCTGGGAGAACCAAGGGACCGGGGCCGCTGGAAGGGGCTGCCTGCCAGCTTCACCTTGGGGGGACTTTAGCCCCCAACCTGGTGCAAGGTATGCTCTAGAGGTGCGCGCCCATCCCTAAGGGCTGCGTGGGACGCTTAGGCACAGGAGGCAGCCAGCTCCCCCTCCAACAGAGTCTCGTTCTGGACACACACACAGGGCCATAGTTCGGACCAGATGGTGCAGCGGCTGCTGGAGTGACCACCCTCAACACGGGACACAGCTATTGCTGCTGCCACCAGTGTCTCCACGTACCTGCTTGGCGGCCGTCTCCAGGCACTTCTCCCACTGCTCCCGCTCCACATACATGTCCAGGGCAGCCATGACGTCCACGCCCACCAGCTGCCAGACAAAGGAACAGAGGGAGGCTGTGGGCACCCAGGTCAACCAGCAGAAACATCCTGGCGCAGACCACGCCTATGTGTCCTGGTCCTTCCTACTTCCACCCTCCTCCCAACACTCCTGGCCTCCTCTGGGCCACCCTGTCCAGGGCGGGGGTGTCCACTGAGCACGGCCCCTGCCTCGCCACCTCTCTGCTTGTCACTTCAGCCTGGGGGGAGCACGGAGACTGCCAGCCCCAAAGGTGTTTGGATGCGAGGTCCTCTTTGCTCACCATGAGGAACATGGTGGCGAGGGAAGCGGGTGAGTCCCCCCCAATATTTTCATTTGAGAAGCACCCTCAAATTTTCTCCCCCTCCGTTGTTTCCTGCAGTTTCTGCCCCTGTCCCTACTCCGCCCCCAGGACTACCGCTCACCGAGTCCACTTTGCCCTGGTCCTTGAGATACTCCTTGTAATGCTGGTCCACGTATTCCTCGTACCTGCCACAGGTGAAACAAGGATGAAGGATGGGTGGGTTGAGAAGGCATCCTCCCAGGGGGCAAAAGAGAAGGGGCACCCCCAACAAGACCGGCCCCCAGTGCAGTCGGGAGTCCTCCAGAGCCAAGGGGATCCCACCCCATAGCCTTCCCCCTCCCTGAGGGAGATGGCTGCAAGGGGACCGCAGACACTCAAGCTCTCCAGTGTGCAGCGGGCCTCCAGTTCAATCTCCCGTGAGGAGGAGAGGGGGAGGTGGTGGCAGCAGAGGCAGTGGTTAGGGAAGGAGGGGTGTGAAAGGAAGAAAAGCCAACCAGAGCAGAAAGAGGAGGAGGAGAAGGAAGGAGGCTGGCAGGGCCCAGGCAAAGAGGGTGATTAGAGGGCAGGGACTACCTGGGGTCCAGCTCCTTTGCCACCCGCTTGGCCTTGTTCCACTCCTCCCCTTCCATGAAGGCATCAATGGCCTCCTTGATCAGGTCCAGGTTCAGGTACAGCTCCGCGGCCTGGGAGAGAAGGGGGTAGGAAGGTCATTCCGGCCACCACTGCTGTGGCCAAGAGAGAGAGATGCTGGGGAGGAGGTGGACCTGCCACTCATGAGTGGGGTCAAGAAGGCAAGCAGTCCCCCTCCCGCTGCACCCAATCGCCGCTGCCACCCTGGGGGAGGGACAGTCCAGCCACCACAGCCTCCCTTTCCGTCCCCCTTACCACGCTGAATTTCCCGATGCCAACCAGCTGAGGCCCCACCGTACGCATCACTTCTGTGCTCCGTGGCTGCCCAAGGAACTTGATGGCCAGCTCAGCCGCCTGCCGAGAAATGGAGGTCACACAGGCAGCGTCAGAAGGCCCCGTGCCCCCTTGTGGGCCAGAAACTCCACTGAGAACGTCCCACCCAGGCCCTCTGGCAGAGGCCCCAACCGAGGCGTCCACAGAACACAAGCTTGTAGCCTAACCAAGTTTCCCCTCCCTTTCTTGGGTACAAGCCCCAACAGCTCCCGCCCACACGCCAGAGACCCCTGATGCCATGCAAGGGGGCTCCTCCCTACCTTCATCCAGCACTTCTCCATGAGAGCACTGTTGTCCACGTCCCGCACCTTCAGGTAGCAGTCTACGGCCCGGGCATACTCGCCTGCCTGCTCCCACTCACGTGCCTGCTCCAGTAGGCCCTCCATGCCCCTGCTGGCCCACAGAGTCTGGGTCAGCAGGAGCCCCTGGGCAGAGGGGGATGCAAAGTCCCTGCCCCACCCACATGCCCAGAGGCTCCAGAACCTCTCCCCACAGTCAGGGAAAGCTGTGCTGCTCACTGGCCCCGATCCACCATCACCCCCCACTCACCTGGGCCCCTTCTTGGCCACCTCCCGTTCGTACTCCTCTTGCAGTGCCTCCAGGTCACCAGGCAGGTACTCCTTGCAGACCCGAAGAGCGTCTGTCCACATGCCAGCCTCCTGGGGACCAGAAGGGAGACCTGTGTCACCTCAGAGGGACCCCAATCCCTGCTGCCCCCTGGCCTAAAAGACTGTAATTCTGGTGAGGCTGACTAGAGGAGCTGCTCTGCACCTTCCCTGAAGCTGAGGGAGGAGGAGGGCACCCTGATGTCCACCAGGCTGAAGAGGCCAGTGCCCTTCTCAGAGAAAAGACCAGACTTTGCCGGGCAGAATAAGACCTCCATCCCCACAACTCCCCCAGCAATGTCCACGAGCTCCCTGCCATTTTTTGCTCTCTCCCCCATCTGAGACTCCAGGGGGCAGCCCCTCCCCTTTGGGAGATCCCCTTTCTCTTTCCTTCATGGGGACAGAGAAACAGAGCATTGCATCGCCCTCCTGTTTCTGTTCCAGACCCCAGAGAATGGAATGGGACAGGATGAGAAGGGACAGGTGAGGGCCCACCTTGTAGTGCTTGACGGCCAGGTCCAGGCGCTGGGCACGCAGCAGCAAGGTTTCCGCCTTCTGGAACTCTTTCTGCTTGAAGGCTGCATCCGCCTGGCCCACCAGCACGATCACCACGCTGTCCGGGTCATGGGCCTCAGCCACACGCTGGGCAGCTCCCCAGTTCTGGGCGTGAGCATACCTGGAGTATGGGGCAATGGCGCTCAAAGACCCAGAGGGGAGGAGGAAGGGGGTGGGAAGGCAGAGAGGGCTCTCAGTGGATGGCCCAGGAGAGGGTGGGGGAGACCCAGCCAGAGGGAGGGAGGGAGGGACGGGGGGGCACTCACATCAGAACAGCCTCCTTGGGCTTCCCTGCTTTCACAAACTCCACTTCTGCCTCTTCAAACTTGCCCTGTATTCAAAACAAGGGAAGAGGTGGGGTGAGGCAGGGTATGGGTAAGTCAACCCCCCACCCCCCACCCCAAGGAAGAAAGCAACACTGCCTGCAGCCATAATTCCCCATGCCGTTGGAAGATGGTCCCCACACCTCATCCTCCAAGAAGGAGGCATATTTGAAGTGGATCTCCGGCAACTTCTGCTTCAGAGAAAGCCTGGCCAGCTCAAAGGCAAAGTCAAACATGCTGCAAGAGAAGAAGAGCACAGGGCAGGGTAGGGGGACAGAGAGAAGACAGACGTCAGCGGGGCATCTTTCTTCCACCCTCTTCTGATACCACTGAGGGCTGTAAGCTACACTCATGCCAAGGAGGACCCTCCCAAAGGGTGTCTCCATGTGTGCCAGATCAAGCTCCCTTCCATTCAGTGAGGGAGATGGGGGTCCAACACAAACACCACCACGGACAGAGCCCCCCTTGCCTGTCTCTGCACCTGTTGTCGGCTGCGTGATTGATGGCCATCTCCAGAAGTCCAAATTTGTTCAGCAGCTTCACAGCAGCCTCCCCACCGAGGCTCTTTGCCCACAGAAAGGCCACGTGCTTGTGGGAGTTGGCCCCCCCGTGAGCCTTGGCTACCTGTCCCAGGAGAAAAAGAGAGTCCAAGGGTGGAAGGGCAAAGAAGAACTGTGGCCCCTCCAGCAACTCTGCCTCCCACTCTGGGGCCCACCACAGAACAGCCGGAGAGGCACCCCCCCAACTCCCCCCAGCTGCCTCCTCTGCAAAGCTCTTGTGGTTGCTCCAATGGGGGATGCCACCCCAAACATCAGCAGGGCAGGAGAGGAGAAGACAGGTGACTGCCCCCCGCCCCCTCCAAGACGGAAGGCCACAGGTGGCCAGAATAGGACCGCAAGCCTCTAAGCAACTCCTTTTGGGGCCCCGGCAGGCACCCTGGTGCTCCCCACCCACCCTTACCCGGTAGGCCTCATCCCACATGTTGTTCACACGGAACATGTTGACGGCTGCCTTCCAGTCTTTGGCTTCCAGGTAGTGATACTCGGCCTCCTGCAAACGCCCCTCCGCTTCCAGCTCCTGCACCAACATCTGCCCATTACCAAATGGGTAGAAGTTTCTCCCCCCATCCCATGTCCCAACCACACATGCAGACAAGCAGGCGTCCACGCTGCCATCTGCCCCTCCCCACCCCCGCAAAGGAGGGGCTTACCTTGCCCAGGTGGAGATGCGTGTCTCTCAGCAGGTCCTTGTGGTACCTGGCCAGCAAGCGCAGCATCTCCTCGTACTTTTTGCACTTCTTGTACATAGTGATGGCCAAGTCCGGCTCATCCACAGTGATGTAAAGCCTGGCATGAGGCAGGGAAGACATACTGGGGCTGAAGGTCCCAAACGGAACCCCAGGGAAGAGCAAAGGGAAGCTGCAGCCACTGCTGTCCAAGAGCAGGGGAGGCAGCAGGTACGTTCTTTTCTTCCCAGCCAGGCTGATGCTTCTCCAGCCCTCCCGGCCCGCTCCCCAGCACTGGGCTACTGCACCCACCTCTCAGCCTCCTTGTACTTGCCCTGGCGCTCCATTTCCTGGGCTCGAGTGATGTACAGCACAGACACGTCCTCGGGCCGCATATATTTGGATGCTAGCTGAAAAAAGGCAGGGCTGGGAGTGGGCACAGGGGACGATGGTTCCCCCTGCCAGCAAGAGAGGATCCAGAACAGCCCCCTCTCTCTTGCAGTTTTCTCTCTTCCCATAGCCCAGAGTGTAGGCCAGGCCCACAGGGATGCTCTCAGGAGATGGAGTGCCGCTCTGCGAGCTACTTTCCCTCCTGAACCACCAACCACCTCCTCTACCCCCCAGTGGGAGCCTCTGTGCCCACGCATTGCCTGCCACGCTGGATGCTGGAGGCCACTGCAGCCGAGGCTCTTGCCAGACAGCCTTCCCACCTTGTGTGCCTGCTCCCAGTGCCCAGCCTGCGTGTACATGTCAATGGCCTCTTTGGCGCAGTCCCCTTTAACGTAGAGCTCCTCTGCAATCTGGAGAGAATAACAAAAGATCACCCCCCCAATCAGACAGCTCAGGGCTGGGGTGAGCTTGGAATGGTGGGTGGAGGGCAGTAGGCAGCTTTACCTCATACTCCTGCAGGGCTGCATAATGCTGGGCTATCCGGGGGTAATACTTGGCGGCGGTCTTCTGGTCCTGCGTGTCCAGGATGTAGATGGCCTTCTTCCACTGCCGAGCACCCACGGCTGCTTCAATGGCCTTGATGGCGCACCTGGAAGGAAGAGGCCACACTCCTAAGGGGGAGGCTCTGGAGCAGGCCAGGCCCAGGCACTGCAGGGAGGAGTTGGAGTGCTTGCTCCCAAGGGGTGCTTACCGGGCCTCGATGTAGTGGTTGATAGCGGCATCCAGCTGCTTCTGCTGCACCAAGTGGTCACCCCAGGCCTCCTCCAGCTTGACCACCTCAGCTGGGAAGGCTGAGCGAGCCAGCTCCACAGCTGCGGGGAGGGAGGGGGAAATGGTCACAGGGACAGGGGTCTCTCTCCCGAGCATCCAGGGAGAAGGGCCGGGCAGCACCGGGCAAAGAGCTCACCACCTATTTCGACAGCAGCTGGGCCTGGCAGTCGGAGGGCAGGGGGTGGAACCCCCCCTCCAGCTTGCTGCTCCCTCTTTGTCAGTAGGGGCTGCGAGTGTGGTGGGGAAGGGGCGTACAGGTGGGGTAGGTTGCTGGGCCACTTTAAGGACAAGCCCACCAACAGCACCCCAACTGTAAACGGACAGCCACCTGCCGTCAAGGAGAAAAGGAGGAGGAGGGAAGGAAGTCTGGGGGCGACCACGCTATCCATCCTCCCCCCACATACCTTTCAGGAAAGAGCTGCCCTTGCGGTAGCATTCCAGTGCCCGCTGTGGGTTCCGGATTTTCTCAAACAGCTCCCCAGCCTAGGAAAGAGCACCATGTGCGTGTTTGTGGGGGGCGTGTTAACCACCCTGCTCTCCAGCAAGGAATTGGCCAGCGGGAGCAAACTGTTTTGTTTGGAAGAGCCCTCCCTTCTTTCCTTCCTGAGCAAGTCAAGCTGGGAGGCTCTCTACATTCTGCTTCCCTTGCAGCCATCACCCTGACCTGGGAAAAACTCAGCAGCCCTCCCCAAAGGCTGCTGCAGGAAAATATCATTTAAAAAGTTGCTGGCAGGGGGAAAGTAAGACAGGAGGGGACACGAGGAAGGACTGCAGTACTCGACCACCTTCTGATCTGGCTGCAGGCAGAGACCCAGCAGGGGAGGCACAAAAAGGGCAGAGGACACATCCTCCTTCAGGCACTTCCCTCAGAAGAGGGGTGTGTGTAACAGGGCGGTGGGTCTCCTCTCCCCTCTCAACGCTCACACCCACACCCTGCCCACTGCCCCCAGGGCGTGGGGGCGCCTCACCTGCTCAAAGAGCTCCCCCGCAGGAGGGCGGTGGCGATGCGGTTGATGAGGTCGGCATTGCTCAGCAGCTCCTCCCGGCCCACCGCCAGTTGCGCTGCCTTGGCTGGCAGCCCTGCCTTCAGGTAGAGGCCAACAGCCGCCTGTAGGTCCCCCCGGCTCTCTTGCACCTCGGCTGCCCGCTCCTCCTGCTGGCTCTGCAGCAGCCACTCGTAGTAGCCCTGGCGCAGCTTCTCCAGTGCGGGGTGGTTCTGGGATAGACAGTAGAAGGAGGAAGAGGGCTGCCGCACAGGCCGAGTGCAGGTTCAGGGAGGAAATGATGGGGGGAGGGACACCCAGTGCTCCCCCTCCCCTTCCCCACAGCCACTTCACTCACTTTGGCCTCCGCCACCGCCAGGCACTCCTCCCACATGTGCAGCTCCTGGTACATCTCCATGGCCTCCTCCACTGCGTTCTAAGGAGCAGAACAGATGTCGGGTGGCTAGGCAAGCAGGTGGGAAGGGGCACCAGGCAGCCATACCCACTGCTCTCGGCCTCACCTGCTCTAGGAAGATCATCTCTGCCAGCTTGTAGTTCTTGTCCAGCATGGCGAGGCGGACGCGGACCTGATAGTAGTCAGAGCCCTCCCCTCCCTAAGAGAGAAATGGAGGAGCAGCCTGTGAGAAGAGCAGGCTCTCCCCAATGTACACCCACATGGGAGTGGAGCCCCCACAGACAGAGCAGCAGAGGGGAGAGGGCCACATGCATGTAGCTCTGAGGTGGGGATGCTTGTGTGCCACAGTCACATGCGGAACCAAAGAGGAAGACCACCAAGGAGGTGGGAGAGCAGGCTCCACTCACATACTCCCTGGCCACCTGGTCCGCGATCTCGTTGGTCTCGTGGAGGAAGCGGGCTTTGGCCACGTGGCCCAGAGCGGCGAAACACCTACGGGGGGAGGAAGAGGAGGCTGGAAGGGTGGGGTTGGTATGGTGCTTCCGGAAACAGAGGTGGCCCCCATGAGTCCCCCCCCCGCAACAACTGCACAGTCATCTCAAAGCCAGGGACCACTGAGCCAGCCTAGGCCCACTCACAGCCAAAGAGGGCTCAAGAAATTGCATCTGACACCCTGGCCATCCCCCTCGTATTTGGGACAGATGTCTACCAATGTTCAGGCCTGCTTGTTTGCCAGAAAAAGGGGCAACTGCCAGCTAGGTGGCTAAATGGAGAAAGAGCAACTCTGTGGCTGCCACAGATTTCTTTGAGCTTCCAGGGCCTTCCTCTGGCTAGATGAACCACCCTCCCCTTGTTCCCTGCGCCCTCCCACCTCTCTGCAATGTGTAGCTGCTTTGCCTCCAGTGCCAGTCGGCTGAGCGTCTTCCACATGGCCTCAGTCTCAGCAGACATCTCCAGCGTCTCCAGGAATGCCACAGCCCTGGGAGCAGAGTGGGGCAGGTAAAATTATGGAGAAGGGAGCTTTGCAGCTGCTTCTCTCATGTTACTAGCTCCCCCTAAAGCTAGGATTCAAAGCATTACCCCCGCACAAAACCCAGACCACCCCTGCCTAGCTGGTGGGAAGGATGAGGACTATGACGCCCCTTCCAGCCCCGACCTGTGGTAGTCGCCGTCGTCAATGGCCGTGCCAAACTCAATGAGCCCTTCGTCCAGATTGTAGCTCACAGTGTTCACACCCTCTGTCACAATCACCTCTGTCTTCCCGTTGTCCCTCTGCAAGTCCACAATGTCACCCTGTGGGGAGAGACGCCCTCAGGCTCACTCTTTTGTCTCCCTCCTCCCCAAGACTGCTCGCCATCCAGGAACCTCCTCCCCTCTGCCCACTGAAGGAGGGGGCCTGCTGCTGGGGAGGCAGCTGGAGAGCCAGTGCTACCTTCATGGGGCACATGGTCACTCGCTCAGGGGTGTCAATGTTGTACCACACGCAGAGGCTGTTCCGGTTCTGGGCAACCACCACGTCGCTCCCAGGGACCCACTGCACGTAGGAGCAGTAACTCAAGATGGTGGTCTTGGTGTCGCTCTTAATGTCGTAAAGATGTAGCTAGCGGGAGAAAAAGGGGGAATGGAAGGAGGAGGAGGAGGCTGAGGCTTGATGGAGCTGGGGAAGGAGGAGGTCCCCCAGGTCTCCTCCTTCCATCCCCCAGGAACCCCACATGTTCTTCTCCAAACCTTCCTTACTTTCATTTTCTTGTCCCGGAAGAGCAACTTGTGTCCTGTCTCATTTAGCTCCAACCAATCAATCTTGCTGTCGTGGCCAACAGTGCCGATGTTGTAGCTTGCCAGGAGGTCCACTAGCGGGTAGGGGAGAAGAGAGAGGGAGAGAACAACCATGGCTCAAATGTCCAAAGCCACACACATGCAGGGGAGGGGGCAAGGGGAAATGGGGCTTTGCTCACCAACAGCAACAGTCTTGATGTCCATCAGGTAGGCCAGGCGCTTGTTCTCCTCGGAGCCCTGCTGCCTCCGCTCGTTGATGCGGACACTGGGAGGAGAGTGGGGAGGGAGGAAGAAGGAGAACGCTACATGGAGCTGAGAGAGAAGTGGGGCAGAGAGAGGCCATCACTGCCCTTCCTCCCTTCTCAGGCCCTAGGGTAAAAGAGGGCTCCTGTGCTCACCTGATGAGATGAGGATTCATGAACTCTGTCCGCACAGAGCCCAGAATCTCGTTGCTTCCGTACTCCACCAGCGTCAGCTCCCCTGCATTGAAGATCATGCAGACCTAAAGCCGAGAGGGGGAAGGACAAGGGTGCTGGAACCATCTGGACTGCAAGTCAGGGTGGGTGAGGGTAGATGGGTGGGGGAGAGCCCCAAAGCGCCTCTCTCAGTTTCCTCTTGCAGGCCACAGGCTCAGTTTGGAAGTGGGGCAGGCAGGGAACTGAACAACTTTTTGCTCCCCCACCCCACTGCTCCCCCTCTCACCTCACAAACATGCAAGAGAAGAGACTCCCCGTAATCGTGAGAGAAAGAACAGAACAGCTCACTTCCCTCCAGTTATAGGCCACCCCCAACTACTTACGTTCTCATTGTCAAAGAAAAACTTTTCATTCCCACCGGATCCTTGCCAAGCCACCTAGGAGGGAGAAAGTCACGCAGCATCTCACTGGCATGGCAGCACTGTGCAGGCTCAGGGCAGGTCACGCTGGCTGAGATACCCCCTCCCCTCTCGTCCCCTCCCCGTCTTCCT
Source organism: Ctenosaura bakeri (assembly GCA_948474755.1). NCBI lineage: Eukaryota > Metazoa > Chordata > Lepidosauria > Squamata > Iguanidae > Ctenosaura > Ctenosaura bakeri. Next base: position 552,853 of record CAOLHI010001678.1, read on the forward strand.
TGTGCCCCCCTTGGCATACCACACAGGCTGCCCAAACAGCCTCCCAGGTGCTCACAGCCTTCCAAAGAGCAAACGGATTTTCAGCTGGGAGCAGCCAGCTCACTCCATCCCTGTTGCACAAGTAGCTGGCCGGCCCTCACCCATAGCCAACAACCCCATCCCCCCAGCTTCTAAAACCCACTGCTCGGCCAAAGAAAAGAAGGTCCCAGCATGGTTGAGAAAACACCAGGTGGCTACCAGTCAAAAGCTGACCACACGTGGTGGATGGACTGTCAAAGATCTTTCAAGGATCCTCTTCCAAAACAGCTTGGGCTCAGCAGGATGGGAGCTCTGTGCTGTTCAGCAAAGGAAACTGACTCAGGGAAGGGAAGGAGCTGGGCAGTCGCCTCCCTGCTCCCAGCTGCCTGTAGAGGCCACGGGGTAGACACGCTGCCTGCGTGCCACGTGTTGTGGAAGAGGAGCGGGGATAACACACCTCCTGGGTAAAAAGGGTTGACCAGAGCAGGCAGCTGAAGCCCATTTTTGTTCAGGGGAGAGAAGGAAAAGGAGCCAAAACTGGCCTCATGAAGCCAAGGGAATCCAGAAAGAGCCCAGAGGGGAACCAAGGTGCCCCCTGAAGATCTCCTGGGGCTGGGGGGAAGGGCACCAATGGCAGCCCGTCTACCCACTACACAGGGGGCCACTGTGGAGAGCCCCAGCCCCTCCTCTCTCCCGGGGCAGCTGAGCAGACAAGGCGTTTCTGCAGCCCACTTCCCTTGGCTGACCCAGTTGCCCCAGCAGTACCTCACTGAGTTTGGTGGAGCTGAGGTCACCCAGGAGCAGTGTGTCTGAAGTGTGTGCCACCAGGTAGCGCTCCTTCCCCAGAATCTTCACCTCATCAATTTCGTAGCCGTAGTGAGACTTCAGCACCACCCTCATTCCCGTGGAGAGATTCTTCACAATAACCTGGCAAGGAAACAAGTCCTCCGCTCTGGATTTCGGCTGCTCCTCCCCATCACTACAAACAGGAGGGCCTGACTGGGAAGGAAGGGGCTACTGTGACCCCAGCAGGCCTCCCAAAGAGACAGAACAGCCTCTATCCCCATGAGGAGCTAACGCATTCTGCTGCATTCACACATAATCGAATAAACTTCTATTTGACATTAGCTTTGCATGAGCAGCCAAGCTCTACTGCTTGTTTTAAATGTTTCAAAAATGTGTCTTTTTTGAAATTGAAAAAGCAGAAAAATCAGAATTTGGTAAGTCCTGAGTTATACAGAAACGCCCAAGAAAGAAACATTTTTGTCAGACTAAATGCTGATGAGACCATGGCCAGCAGAATGGGCCCCAGGGGCCATACTGGCTCAATCCGGTGAGAGGACACTGCCAGCACTTGGCTCTGATGCTCGCAACATCCAAGAGCCTGAATTTCCCCTCTCGTCCACAGCAGCAGAGGAGGCTCCCTGTGAGGCTCTCTCTCTCCTGTCCCTCTTTTCTTTGCATCCCCAGCTGCCACCTGGCAACACTCTGCCTGGACAGCCCAGCAGGTCCCATGCTCCAAACACTCCTCGCCTACCTGACTGGGTCCCACGTATGTCATCTCAAACTTATTCTTGTAAATGCTCCTCCGGAGGCAGCAATCAAACTGCTCCACTCCGCCACAGAGGGTGCCCTGCAGAACAGAGGTGCCTTGAGCAGCCCAGGACCGGACCTCACTTGCACCCCCCCCACTGGTGCAGAAGGTCTCCTCTAGGGACGGCACTTCTGGGGGAACGCACCGCACAGAGCCGTGAGCCATCGCGCTTCCAGGCCAAAACCGTGATAGTATAAAGGTGGGGGATTTCCTTTGGCTTGGCCTCCTCCCAGGCGCTTCGGCGCGGGCTCCAGTTCAGCACTCGCAACCTTGGGGAATCAGGGGAGAGACAAATCAGGGGGAGGAAGGAATGAGGAGGCTCACTCCGCAGCAAAGCCGTCCCCTGCTCAAGACCCCCCTCCAGCCGACCTGTCAAAGCTGCCGATAACAACAGACTGGCCCCCTGGGCTTGCAGCCGCCACTGTGAACTCCTTCTCAGAGGTGTCTCGGCTGTAGTCAAAGGTCTGGATGATGTGCCCCTCCTTCCCATAAGCAACAATCTTCTTGTCACAGCCGGCAGCCACAATGCTGTTGGAGGCCCAGGCCAAGGCATACGGTGGGCACGGATGCACCACCAGCTTGCCCTGCAACAAAAATCAAAGGCCAGGATGAGAACTGGCTGGATACACATGCGTGTGTCTGCAGCTGGGAGATGCACTGTGGGTACAGGGAGCACTGCTGGGCCTTCTCTCCAGAGCTGAGTATGTCTGCGGGGGGCAGGGGAAGCATCTTCTGCCACAGTTACCTCACATGCCCCCCCACTTCTGCCACCAACTGGAAAAGGATGGGCTTCCTTCTCAGTCACCCTCAGAAGCTGTTTTGTGCCTTGTTTGGCTCTTGACACCCTCCCAGCTACTGTGTCACTAAATGGAAAAAATATTTACTTATAGTCATTTATTATTTACATATTTATTTATTAAGCACTTCACTCTCTTCTTGAGTTGCATTTTCTTCAATGTCTGGTTCTGCCACAGATCAAACAACAGACTAAGAAAGAGGTTGTGGATGCCCCTTTCCTTCCTTCCAAGTTGGCGCTGCCTCCTCTCCAAGGTAAACAATGTAAAATGGCAGCAAAACCTGGCAGGCAGAGGGCACGTGGGGGGCTCTTTGGCAAGAAGGGAAGAAGACCCCCCACACTCTTCTGTGATTGTTGCTTTCTTTCAGTGCCTAGAGAGGAGCTCCTTTGTAGGGCCAAGGAACAAACCCCTTTCCGCACAGTATCAGTTGGGAGACCACCATTCCCATTCCCACCCCACCCCACCCCACTCCATCCCACCCCCTCCTGCAGGCCTGGTCATCCTGGGGAGAGGCCTTCCAGCACCTGTGACTCCCCCGAGCCTTCGTCATCAAAGAAGTAGCGCACAATGGTCCCATCTGCATGTCCGGAGAGAATCCCCTTCCCTGAGACACTACAGAGAAGCAGAAGCGAAAGAAAGGGGGTGACCAAGAAGACAAAGAAACAGTGAGGAGCTCAGCATGGGGTCAACCATGCAGCTGCCATCCCCCAGCCTCCTTCTGGTTGGCCCAGAGTCCCCTCCCCCTCTCCCCTCCCCCAGCTAAGGAGCTATCAGGGGACAGCAGCAGCAGCCAAGGAGGTGCCTCCCCAGGACCTAAGGGAGCAAGCTCAGAACACCTTCCTGGAGCAGGCAGGGGGCATTGGCTTTCCCTGGGGAAAGGGCAACTGGCTGGGGCAGCAGAAATGGGGCCTTTGCCTTTCCGCTCACTTGGAGGCCAGCGACACCACATAGGAGTCTGTCCCATAAATGGTGGATGACTTGTTGGTCTTGGTGTTTGCCAGACGAACCTTTGGAAGAGGAGAATCCAGTCACCCGAGCAGTGGGGCTGATACCCACAGGCCCCTTGGGATGTTATCCCTGCCGGGGGGAGCTGGGGCAAGCGGGGGGAGGTGGAGAGAGCCACCCTCAGTGGGATGGGCCCTCCCTTGCTCCCTCCCTCCCTCCCTCCCCCCCTCCCTCTGCAAGAACATCACAAGGGCAGGAGGGGCTCCCAATGCATCTGCCCAAAGTCCAGCTCTCCCAGCAGCCTCCCTGACCTTGCCCTCCACTAGCCCAAAAACGATGGTATTCTCCTCTGGCCACAGCAAGCAAGTCACAGCGCTCTGGTGGAGAAGAGAGCAGAAATCAGGAAAAACAGAGAAACAAAGAGAGTAGGGAAAGACTGTACATGCGTACATACGCGTAACAAAAAGAGACAAAAAAGAGAGACAGTGTATGCATGTGTGTGTGTGAGAAAGATAACATAACTTTCTCTCCACAACACTCACACACTCCAGGTGGTCGGAGGAGCTGGGGGGCTCTTGTCATTCCAGAAAGGTGTGAGAAGTGGGGTGCTCTTCCGGGCTGCCCACTGAGCCTGCCTGAGGCTCCCTCCAGTGGGCAAAGAGAGCAGAGAGTTCTGGTGCCATGTGGACCACTGTGGACAATGCCCACTTCTGCCACAGGAGCCCTCTGACGCTGTGCTGTTCCAGCCGCACAGGAACACACACACACACACAGACATACAGAGGCGCTCAAGGGCTTCTGGAAGCAAGGAAAAGTGCCCCTGCCGCAAAGGCATCCTGTTGCACAGAGCACAGAGCAGCTCTTGCTTACCGTCTGGATGAATTTGTTGCAAATGACCTTCTTGTCGCCCCTGAGAGGGAAAGAAAAGGAAAGAATGAGAATGGCTTGGCAACACGGGCCCGGCAACCATTTCCTGGGTCCCCAGGGAGCCTCAGCTGGAGGAAACGGAGACAGAGCCCTCACGGGGGGGGAGCCAAGAGGCGAAGCGGCTGGACAGAAAAGAGCCTCCCCAAAGCCCACCAGGAAGAGGGGGGCCAGGGGCCCGGGGCTTGGCAGATCCCGCTCACCACTCCTCCCCAATCTTGTAGACGAAGACGATGTTGTCCGTCTGCCCCACGGCGATCTTGGTGGAGTCGGGGGAGAAGGCCATGTCTTTCACCACGTAGCTCTTCCGGCCATACTGGGACAGAAAGGAGAGGGGCCGGATGGGGCCAGGCGCTGCAGAGGCCGCTACGGAGAGTCTCGCCGCGCCGGGATGGCCCGAGCGGGCCTGGGGATCCCGCCCCACTGCCCCCCCCGCTGGCAATCTCTCATGCACGCCAATGGGAGCGATGAGGAAGACCCTCCCCCTCCCTTTCCAGCAGCCCCAGAACCAGAAGGGCAGGAAGGGCCCTCAAGGGGGCCCCAGCCGCATCGCCGCCGTGGGGCAATCCGCGACCGCTGCCCCCACCAGGCAGCCCAGGGCTCTCCCCAGGGAGCGGCGGGGCCCCAGACCCCTCTCCCGGGGGTACCTTGGGGTCGGCGGGCTTGGTGGAGAACTTGTCCCGGCGCTCGCCGTGCTCGTCGTAGAGGAGGACCACCCGGTCCACGGTGCACACGGCGAACCTGGCGTTGCTGGGGGCCCACGCCAGGCACGTCACCTTGGCCGCCCCGTCCTGCGGGCCGGAGGGGAGGCAGTGGCGTCAGTCGGCCGCTGGGGTCCCCGCCCCTCCCCCTCTCTCCCGCCCCGCCCCGCCGGGGTCTGACTGCGCCCCTCCTCCGGAGCGCCCGTCCCCACTGCGCGCGGGGGGCGCGGGCTTCCCCACCTGGGGGGCCAGGAGGGTCCGGACGTGTCGCAGCTGCATCGCCGCCGCGTCTCCCTCCGGCCGTATCCCAGCAACGGCTCAGCTCCCGGCCGGCGGTGATGACGTCACGGCGCCGCGCGGCCGCGGAGAGAGGCCGAGGCGGAGGGCGGGACTTCCGGGAGGCGGGGCGAGCGCAGGAAGGAGGTTTTGACGCGGAGCAGGGGGGCCCTCCCTCCCGGAGGAGGCTTAGGCCGTTTCCGCGCGGGACTGCTATAGCGCTATGACTCCCCTCTCAATAGCCTTTGGAATCCCGGGGCTTGTTGTTTCGGGAGGGGCTGGGCGGCCCCTCTCGAAGCTGCAAAGCCCAGGATGGCGTGGCGTGTTGAAAGCGGAGTCGTAGCGCTATAACAGTCTCGTGCGGAAGCGCAGTTCCGTGCGGGATCCGCGCGTTTTGGGGCTGAACGTACGGAGCGGGGATGTGCTGCTCAAGCCGGCAACACGCACTCTTAGGACACGATCCCCGGTCTGTTCGCTGAGCACAAACGTAACGCGCGGCCAGGAGGTGAGTTTAGGTGGAGTACCTCGTAAAACCCCGCGTCAGTTGCACCACCGCGCCCGCGACCCGCGAGCTCTGGAGCCCACGGTGAGCCCGCGGGGCCCCCCGGAGGGCCTATTGTGGGCGTGGAGAGGGGGGCTCCGCGGCCCCCAAGTGCGGCTCGGGCCCTCAGTCGCAGGGCTTCGAGATTTGCCCCCCAACCTTAAGACCCGCGGCCTGCCTGGCGATGCGCAAGGTCAGCTTCATAAGCTTTTCCGAGCATCAGAATGGAGGAGGCGGCCGGAGGGAGAAAGCGCACCGGCACCTTCAAGACGGGCTTTAGTTTTGCGCGAGGTTCTCCGCTTTGCCTCCGGAAAAGCGGGCTGACAGCCGCGGGAGCTTTTGCGAAGACAGAGACCGGTCTCAAAGGCGCCGCAGCGCTTCTTCCCGCCCGCCGCCGCCGCCGCCGCCTCCTCGTGCTGCCGGAGCGTTGACTCCCCCTTTTGGCTCCTCCTGCGGAAGCCGTTACAGCGCTACCATTCCGCTTCCAACCGCCTACGCGATCCTGGGAACGATAGCGCTGTAACGGCCTCGTGCAGACACGGCCCTGGTTCGTGCGGCGTCCCTGCGAGACCTGAGCGAGCCGGTCTCCGCTTGCGACCGCGCAGAGGCACGAGGCCCAGCGAGACCCCCGGCGGCCCCCGCGCCCCCGCCCCCCTTTCCGCCTCCGCGCGGCCGGGAGGGGGCGGGGGCGGGGGCGGGCCTTCGTGGAGCATGCGCACTGGCCCCGACGCGCTGGGACGGGGCGCCCCGGCCGCGCTCCTCAGAGGCCCCGCCCTCCCGCCTGCCGCCGCCGCCGCCCGGCTGAACGGACAGGCCTCGCCCACCGCCGTCCGAGGCCCCGCCCCCGCCCGCCTGCCCGGCCAGCCGCCCGCCCGCGGGGTCGGTGCGGCCGCCATGGAGGCGCTGCGGGCCGCGGGACGGGCCGTGCTCCGGAGCCCCAGCCTCGCCCGCCACCGCCTGGGCGTCTCCCGCCTTCGCCGCCACCGGCACCGTGAGTGGAGCCCAGCGACCCCCGACCGACGGCCCCGCCGCCCCCCTGGCCGACGGCCCCGCCGTTGCCGGGAGACGGAGGACGCCCGGGCACCCCCGCCGAGCGGGGGAGGGGGCGCCGGGATCGGGAAGACCACTCCCCGGTGGGCGAGCGGGAGGGGAGGGGAGGGGAGGGGAGGGGAGGGGAAGAAGCCTGAGCCCCCCGCGCGGCCCCAGCTGGAATCTCCCTCTCCCTCCGGCAGCCCCCCCCGGAGACCCCGGCCCTGCGCCCCCGGGAGGGCGGCTGGGGGCGGGGGCGGGGGAGAAGCTTTGCGCCCCGGCTGGAGGGGCGGGTGGGCGGGGGCCCCCCTTCCCCGGATCAGCGCCCCGCGTGGGGTGTGACGCGTGGCCGCCCCCCCCGCTGAGCGCCCCCCGCCCTTCTGGCTTGGCTTGCAGAGGCGCCGGGGGGCCCCTGGGCGGAGATGCGGGAGCCCCTCCTGGAGGGGATGGGCTTCGCCCTCAAGTACCTGGGCATGACGCTGGTGGAGAAGCCCAAGGGCGAGGAGATGGCCGCCGCCGCCGTCCGCCGGATCGTGGCCATGGTAGGCACGGAGGGGGGAGGGGGGAGAGCCGGCAGCCCCCCCCGTCGGGTGCTGATCCTCCCTCCGGGGCCGCCTGAAGTTTGCTGCTCTGTGGGGGGGGCGCTTCTCTGGCTGTGCTTTTGGGGCGGGCAGGGCTGTGCGTGTGCCTGTGTGAGGGGGGGCTTCTCAGGCTTCGAGAGTAGCGGCCCTCCCCCTCCCTCCCTCCCCCCCCTCGTTTCAGGCCTTGCAGTGGAGTTTCCTCCCTCCTGAGTGTTTTTTCTCTCCTTAAAAAGTCACCTACGGAATAAAAGCCAGGCTGAGCTCCAGCAGCAGCGAGGTCAGGGAGCCCCCCCCCCGCAGGAAGAAAAGGAGGAGGAGGAGGAGAGCGCTTGCCAGGCTCTCCGCAGTGGGGTGGGGTCTTCTGAAGGCTGGGAGCCATTCCCAAGGAGGCCCCACAGGGACCCCCTCCCTACTTTGACCACCGGTGGGCTGGGGGGGGACACCATGGCAGCTGCTAGAGTTGTAGTGCTCAGCGGGGGGGGGCAGGACAGTTGGGCGGTTTGAAAGGCAGCTGCCCCACCCAGAGAGGGTTGGGAGGGACGTCCGCCCACCCCGCCCCCTACCCATGGGGAAGAAACCTGGGTCAGATGCCCTGAACGCGGCACAGGGGCTGCTGGAGGGGGCATGGGCGCCTCCTGCCTTCATCTGACCCCCTGCTCTGCCCCTTTTGGGCGCTGGGCAATGTTGCTGCTGGGGCTGGTCTCAGAGCCCCCCATGAGGTGGTGGGCCAGCCCCATGGTCAGCCAGCTTTGAAAAAAGAGACCCAATGCAAAAGGAGGAGGAGGAGAGTTTTATCCATGGGTTCCGGATGGGGCTTCCCTGTTGAGGAGCAGTGGCACAAAGGGTGGGGCTCTCCCCCTCCTCCAGAGGAGACTCTTTGGATTGGGACTGGGCAGGGCTCCTCTCTCCCCCTCCCACTGACCTCCCCTTCTCTCCTTTCCTCTCCCCACCCCATCCACCCCCACCAGGCCCGTGTGGGGCCCAAGAAGTTCCGGAAGGTGATCCTGACAGTCTCTCCCCGTGGCCTCTCCCTCCAGGACGCGGAGACCCAGGAGAGCATAGAGAGCATCTCCATCTACAGGTTGGGGGTCCAGAGGGGAGGGGGCCCTCACTGGGGCTAAAATGGGGGGAGGAGGGAGAGGAGGAAGAGGAGGGGCAGGGCAACCCCCCACTATCCGCCCCCAACTCTCACTGTATTGTATGTTGAGGCTTATATGGGGGCGCGTGCCTCGTTGGTCTCCAGACTCTCTGGGGCTGGAATCCTCTGCCCCCTCCACCTCTGGCTGGCCTTCCTGCCCCCTGTGCTTCCTGCCCCCTGTGATTGCTTGGGGGGTGGAATGGGGGCTCCTTCTTCCAGGTGCCTGGCGTCCTCTCTGCGTGCCCACGTGTGTGTGTGTGTATGTGCGCGTGCTGAATGGTCCCCCCTTCTTGGCCCCCCCAGGATCTCCTACTGCACGACGGACAAACTGCAGAACAAGGTCTTTGCCTACGTGGCCCAGAACCCTCGAAGCGGGGCCTTGGAGTGCCACGCGTTTCTCTCCCCCAAGAAGAAAGTGGTAAGGGCGCCTTTCGCCCAAGCAGAGGAGGCCGGGCCCCGTCCAGGCCCCCTGCACTGGGCTGTGGTAGGAGGGGTCCGTCCCTTCCTTCTGCCTCCGTGGGGCTGCCTCTGCAGCAGACTCCTCGTGCTGTCTGTATTTCAGGGGGCGGGGCGGGGGCGTCCTCTCCCCTCCTCCTCTTCCCCCTTCCTCTCTCCCTGCAGGCCCAGGCGGTGACGCTCACAGTGGCCCGGGCCTTCCAGGTGGCCCTCGACCTCTGGGAGGCAGCCCAGGCAGGTAGGTGGGTGGGCTGGGTGGAGGGGGCTGCCCCCTGGCAGGCGTCTGGTGTCTTCTGCTCCCCCTCCTCTTTCTAGAAAAGGTGGCTGGTTGGGGTAGGGGGCAGCGGGGACCCCCTTGGACTAGGACTCGGGCTGGGGCTGTCTGGGGAATTGGGTCAGGGCTGCCAAAACGCTTCCTTTGTGTGACTGGGCTACCCCTCCCTGTGCCTGAATACTTCTCCTTGGCCAGTCCTGGATGAAGCAGTCCAGAGCAGGAACTCTGCACCTGCTCAGAGGCTGGGAGGAAGGGGAGTGTGGGAAGGAGAGGGAGCACACTCTTCCTCAAAGTGCTTGCCCCCTTTTAGGCTCCAGGGAAGAGGAGGAGGAGAGTGGGCAAGAGGAACAGAAGCCCCCCCAGAGTCCACTCTGCCCCCTGGAAGGCACCTGTCCACCAGCGGGGCTTCCTCTGGGCAGCCCCCCCTTCAAGACAAACTTTGAGGTATGTGACCCCCTCCTGCAGTCTCAGGGCTTTGCTCCACACCAAGAACTGGAGGGAGGGAGTGGGGAGACCTTGCCCTTGAGTCCTCTTCCCCCTTCCCCATGGCTTTCCCCCACGGGAGAGGACGTGGGGGTGGTTGAGATAACACTTGGACTCTCTGTGGTGTCAGGAGGAAGAAGAGGAGGATGAAGAAGAGGAGGAGGAGGAGGGGGACCTTAACGACAACCTGTCCAGGTAGGCCTTTGGGCAGGCGAAGCTGACCCACCTGGTGCCTTTGCTTGCATGGGTGGGGTCGCCTTTGCCACTCTGACCAGGTCTTTTCTCTGTCCCAAGCTGCCTGGAGGAGGGGGGCTGCCCCACCACAGGTAAGGAGCCCCTAGACCCGTGCCTGCAGGATGGGAGTGGGGGCCCTTTTGATGGAGCGGAGGCTGCCCTCCTTCGTCCTTCCCCCCTCACCTGACGCCCATTGTCTCTTTCAGATGTGGGGGGAGTTGCCCTTGGCAGCTCCCCGGCTGCACGGTTCCAGTCTGTGGGGGCCTGGGGCTGCAGCCCCCCAGCAGCTGCCTGCCTCCAGGGACCCTCTTCTGAGGTCTCTGCCGCCGCCTCGGCTGCTGTGGGCTTGGTCCCCCTCTCTCTTCATCTCCAGCACCCCCACCCCTCCTCCTCCCCCCAAGCAGCAGCACATAAGGGGCCCCAGCCAGCCCCCCCACCAGCTGCCACATCATGGTCCCCCCGCCCTCAAATCCCCTGGCATGTCCCATTTTTCTCAGCACTTTCCCCAACCATGGCCCTCCCTTGGCTCCCCCCCTCACAGTTCTAGCCACACACCTGGAGTGCTTTCCATGGAGGGGCCGGGAGCTCTTTGGGGGGAATTGTTCCGAGGACACAAGAAGGACAGTCAAATTTCCAGCCAAGTCTCCTCTCCCCCTCCCCCGCTCCACTGTACTTTTGGGAAGGGGCAGCTGTCTGGTGGCCTTTCCCCTGCACGTGGCTTTTGGTGGAAAGGCAGCCCCCTTCTCCCCCCCGCGAAGTGGCTCATCACTGCCAAATCACAGCTTTGTAGCAAAAAACTAGTTTTTCATGTCCTTTTCTAAAGAGGAATAAATGGTTTCTACTGTTTTATTTTGGCTCCTGACCTCCTTTGTGGGAAAGCATGTGCACATCTGGGGGGAGCCCCCTCCTGCCTGGGGACTCCTTGGGGTTCCTCTGGGCCTTCCACCCCCCTCGAGCCTTCATGGCCCCCAGTTCAATCTGTGCCTGGCAGAGGGGAGGGTGGCTGTGCAGCACATTCCCCCCTGCAGGGCAGGCCAGCTGCAGCCAGAGAACAGCTAAAAGGCTCCCAGTCCTAACCTTTCATTGGCAGCCTTCGGAGAATCTTGGTCTGGAAGCCATGAGGCCCTATGAGGAGAGACTGAGAGAGCTGGGGATGTTTAGTCTGTAGAAGAGAAGGTTAAGAGAGGATAATGTTTGAAGGGATGTCATGTCGAGGAGGGAGCCGGATTGTTTTCCGTTGCTCCAGAGACTAGGACAAGGAGCAATGGATTCAAGCTGCAGGAAAAGAGATTCCTCCTGAGCCTCAGAAAGAAATTCCTTGTGATAAGAGCAATTCGACAGCGGAAACTGCTGCTGCCTCAGTGGGGTGTGGGGGAGTCTCTTTCTTCTTTGGAGATTGTTTTTAGAGAGTCTGGGTGGCCGCCCCTCAAAAGGAGGGCTTTGATTGTGTCTTCCTGCATGGCAGAAAGGGGCTGGACTGGGTGGTCCCTGGGGTCTCTTCCAAATCTATGATTCTAAAGCAGATTCTGGCAACGCAGACACTTTGCCCCGGGGAGGGGCAAGTTTGGCCTCCTGCCTGAGTGGGGAAAGGGAGGGACCACCTGGCTGTAGGAGGAGATGGCCCTTTGGGAACGAGGTGCTCTGCAGGCCACCCCCACCCCCACGCTCGCTGCTGCGGGTGATCTGCTGTCGGCCCTTCACCCACAGCCCTGTCTGTCTGTCTGTCCCTCTGGCTGCCTATAGCACGGCTGGGCTGGGCTGGAAGGGGAGGCGGCACGGAGGGACAGAGGGGCCAGCGCCTTCCCTGGCTCTTGCTGAGCGTGCTCAAGACCCCACCCCAAACACTCCAACAGCAGGGCCCTTTTGGGGGGGGGGGTTCTGGTGTGACTACAAAGAAGGCCACTGCCAGTGGGACACCCTCCTTCAAGAAAACAAAAGGATGAGGGGTACCAAGGGGGGCACCCAGAGAATCTCTTTATTCGAAGGACAGGGTAAAGCAGCACCCCCTCTCCCTGCCCCCCCATAATTGGTGTCAGAGGATCAAGCGGGAGAGGGTTCTGGCCCAATGAATTCCCATCTCCCCACAGCACATCATGAGGCCCCAATGAGCCTGTCACAGGAGGGTCCCCCAAAAACACTGCTGGATGTAGGGCAGGGTCAGTGACAGTGGCTGGAAAGTGCTGATGGCTGAGCACAGGGGTGGGTGAGCGGGGGAATCCCTCTGAGGGAAGGCGGCAGGAGAGGGGGTATAGGTCTTGCTCTCCACTGACCCCATGGGAAGGGTCCTCCCAGATCCTGGTTCTCTCTCCTGGAGTTGGGGGGATGGCAGTAGGTGCTGCTGCTGCTCTTTCCTGGGGTGGGGGGGCAGGTGGGTGGAGCAATCCACTTGGGCCACGGAGTGACACTGGCCACCAGCCGAGTCCTTGGCACCAAAGGGGCAGCAGCGGTGTTGGAACCTCATTAATTCTGCTGGCAGCGGCTGGCAGTGAGAGAGAGACAGTCGGTCCCCCTACCCCCGGGGACTCCACTGCCCCCCACCAAGCAGCACAGCAAGGTCTCTGCCCCCAAAGAGGTGATGGCGGTGAAGGTGGCAGTCGTGTGGGTGGGGAGGCAGATTGGAGCCATTCACTTTTTTCTCTCTTCCCCATCAGAAGTGGCCCCAGGGGGTTTGAGTCTGGAATCCCTTGTCTCTTTTGGGGTGCTGCTTCCGCCCCTATCATCCAGAGAGATGTGGGGCAGTTAAGGTCTTTGCTCTTCTGCCTGGTGCTGCACATCCTCTCCCTGCTGTGGCTTCCTGTCACCTTTCAGTTCAGAGTTCGTCCCCTGCCGTCGGAAGCCTTGGAGCCATCAGGCGTGGGGGGCTCAGATCGGAAGGGCCCCCCTCCGCGGCACATGCATGCATGCGGAAACACACATGGGCTACCAGTGGGCTGCGTCCACCCGTCCATCCATGGGCCGTCCTCCTGGACCTTCCAGGCGGGGCTCTGTTGCTTGTGGACCACTCCTGGCCTCCTGCCCACCACCTCCTGCTGGTCAGCCAAGAGTCAGCGCAAGGCCAGTGGGTTTTCCTCCTCCTTTTCTTCCTCTGCTGGGGCACGCAACTGGCCCTGACTGTGACGCCCAGCGGGGGGCTCCACGCAGACCCCTTCCTCCTCCAGGGCGGGTAGCGCAGGCACAGCAAGGGGGCTCCTTCGCATGCAAGAGAGGAGCCCCGAGGGAGGCAGGGAGGCGGCAGAGAGGCAGCAAAGGCATCCGGCCGGTTGGCAACGGGACAGCCAGGGTTAGACCTCTATGATGTTGACCGAGGGCGACTTCTTCTGCAAGGGGGGAGAGAGGGTAAAGGCAGGGAGTGTCAGACTGGGAGCAGGGCAGCTGAGGCTGGGGGGAGGGGGCATGATTATGGCAAGAAGCACAGGCCGCTCAGGGCAGTGTGGCCCCCTTCCTTCTCCCCCTCCCCAACCCAAGGCTGCTGCTTTGTTCCAGATGCCTCTCTGCTCCAGTTCAGCCACTCTTCTTGGACCAGACCTGAGTGCAGGGAAACCCCACACCCATCCTGCTTTCTGCAGGGCCCAGAGGGCAGAGATTTCTGGGTGGGGGTCAGCCTGGCACAGGTGGTCTGAAGTGAGATCCCCCTCCAGCAGCAGCTTTCTTTCAATGGGGGCACTTGGCTCTCCCAGAACCCTGGGCACTGCCCACATGGCACCTGCCTGTGCAGGGCACAGAGAACTGGGATGGGAGTGCCAAGGGCCACCTTGGGTGGGAGGGGCCCAGTATTCCTCCCACCACCATGAAAGGCAAGAAGGAAAAGAGTTCAGGACCAAGGTCAGGAAGAGGAAGAGGCAGGAAAAGGAGCCCTTTCCCAATTCCTTTCAAACCTGTCAGAAAGGAAATGCCCCAGGAGCACAAAAGAGGAAGAAGATGCCGGGGAGCCCTCAGCTGCTCCCGCAGTGAGCAAGGGTTGGCTTCTGGGGGTCCCTGCATCATCTAGGATTCTATGGTCTGTGAACCCCACATCTAGTTGAGAATGCCTGCCAGGAATGTGAGCGCTAGGGGCAGTTGGAGGGGGGCGCTGTGGAAAAGAGCTCCCCCTCCACTCCAGAAGCTCTGAAGGAGCTCAGTAGGGAGCGGCCTCCATGGGGGGGGAGTGTACTCCGGACTGTGCAGGCCAACTAAGAAGGGTCTGCCTCCCCCATGGAATCACTGAGGGTGGGAGTACTGCAGCCCCAAGCGGAACTGAAGGCTCAACCCATGTTAATGATGTCCCAGAGGGACCCCGAGAGGCCGGATAACAGTCTGGGAGGCGCAAAGGGGGCTGTCTGGAAGTAGGGAAGGGTACCAAAGCCAGCCGTGCCTCTGCTGGGCAAATGCAGGCTCTGCTCGGACTCCTGGGTGCTCCAAGGAGGAACAGAGCAGCTGGCCGGCAAGAGACCGGGGAGACACCAAGGGAACTCACTGCCACAAGGTGGGGTGACCGCTACCAGTCTGAGCACTTTTAAAAGGGGCCAGAGAAATTCCCGGAGGGTGGGGAGTTCCAGGCCCCGGGGCCCCCCCACACCCAAAGACCGACCTTGCTTCGGAGCAGCCCCCCCGCCGGGCGCTCGGGGGTGCTGTGCTCGGAGGAGGGCTTGGTCTTCTCCTTGTTGTTGTTGGAGTCGTTGTCCTTGATGATGTCGTACTGCTTGCAGAAGAGGGCGATGACCGCTGGGGGCAGAAGAAGAGAGTGAACAGTGGCCCCACGGGCCTCCCGCCCCCGTTCCTGGCCCAGCTATCACAGGGTTCCCCCCCTTCCCTCAAGAAAGGAACCGGGGCGGCCCCTCTTTGGGGGACGAAATCCCAGCCTCTGAGATGCTGAGACGGCAAAGGTCCTGTGGCCCCCCTGTGGGGAGGGGGAGGGAGAGGGGAGGGAGGCTTGTCTGCTGCCAAAGACTGTGCCGCCTGAGGTCTCCTCGAATGAAGAGCGGGGGGGGGAGGAGGAGAGGCTGTCGGGGGGCAGCGAGACCAGAGCGATTTCGCCCTCCCGCTGTCCGGTGGCCTCTCTTGTCAAAGAGAAAGAACCGGCCCGGAGGAGCCCCCCTCTCCCCCATCTGCTCTGGAGCGGGGAGGAGGAGGCGCCCCCGCCGCGTCTCCCTCCCACCCTTTCCTCCTTGAGGGAAAGGGTTTAGAAAGGGTTCGGCTATTGCTGCCCAAAACGCATTCTTTCCTCAACAAATGTGCCCCCCGTTGCGGAGTCTGAACTTGTTTTTCGGCCGCCGTTCGGTTCTTCCAGGCTCTCCGTTCAGGACAGGCCCCTCCGCCGTGAAGGGGGGGCTGCGCCCGGCCGAACCAAAAACCCTGCAAAGGCTAGAAGTGGTCGGGGTCCTTCTGTGGCCATCCTCTCGCAGCCATAGCCGTGCAACGCACGGCTCCCAGAGTCCAGGCGGACGCGCGCCCAAGCGGGACAGCTAAGTCTCGGGGGCGGGGCGCGCCCCCCCAGCAGAGGCTGCCCCCCGACCCGGAGGCCCTCCTCCTGCCCGGATTAAGCCTCGGCTTGTTCGCCCTCCTCCAGGCACGCGCGCTGGGTCGAACAACTTCCTTGGACAGAGGCGGAAAGGCACAACGGGGTGGGTGGCCCTGAACCCCCAAACCCCAAGACGGCTCCTCCCCGAGCGGGTTCCCGCGTGCGTCTCGCACCCGGTGGGGGAGGGTGTTCTTAGGCGGGGTCTGGGGGCGCCGGCGGACCAGTGAGCTGAGCCCCCGGAGCCCGGGACAGCCGCTCCTCCGGCAGTTTAACGGGCCGTTGGACGCCTTCGGGGGAGGATGGACAGAAGAAGAGGGGCGCCGGACCCCGTTCCAGCTGCAGCCCCCTCCCGCTCATCAGGAAGCCGGATTCGAGCGAGGCTGCAGCTTCGGAACGCAGCCGTCACGGACGCGGGTGGGAAAGTGTGGGAGGAAAGCGCAGCCAAGGAGGCGCGGCGGGCTTCTCAATGATCCCGTTCGCTGCCCACGTCGTACCGGGACACGGATTGCCGGCTCCGAACGCAGCCGGAAAATCTGGTCCCAGAGCTTCCATCCTCGCTCCGCCACCGCCCCCTTTGAGCTTGTGGGGGGCGTCCGCACTACCCCCCCGCCGGGTCCGAGAGAGGCGAAAGCCACGCGCCCCCTCCCCGCCGGCTCCCGCTCCCCGGTGGGGCGCCCAGAGCCGGACTCGGGATACGCCCCGCCGGCCGGGCTCGTTCGGGAGCCGGGGTCCACCGAGAGAGGCCCCCAAAGGGAGGCCCGAAAAGCCCGCCCTCGACAGAGAGGGAGGGAGGGTCCCAGGGCCCTTCTGCGTGGCCCTGATGGCCGGGGGCTGTGGAAACACGGGGCCCGGAGGGCCAGGAAGGACCCCCCGGCCTCCTGAGGCAGAAGCCAGCGAGCCAAGTCACCCCCGGCCCGGGAGAAGGAGCCCGAAGAGAAGGAAAGACCCCTCCCCGCCCTCCCCGACCCCCCCCGCTCACCCGCCCACATGAGGAGGACAGCCACGATGATGACGATCTCGCCCGTCTGCAGCTGCCGCTCCGTGTCCAGGCCCTCCATGGTGATGTCGCCTGCGGGGGGGGGAGGGAGGGAGGGAGGGGGGCGGTGTCTGAGCCGGGGCGGGGGCGCCCCTTCCTTCCCCGGGCCTCCCGGGAGGAACTTCCCCCACAGGTGGGAGGGGCGCGACCGGGGCCGCGCGTGTGCAGGCGGGCTCTTTGTCGGGGGGCGCAGTGGGGGGAGGCGGCCGAGGTGCTCCCCCACCGTCGCCGCGCGCCCCCCTCCCGGCAGCCGCCCCGCCGCCCCGGCCCCCCCCGCGCTTACCCTGCTGGGAGCTGTTGGAGGGGAGGCGGTCGCTCTGCTTGAGGGTGCGGAAGTGGACGCGCTTGCTGGCGGGGCTCTCCCCGTGGAGGCCGATGCTCTGCACCTGGATGACGTAGTCGGCGTCCTCGGCCAGGTCCCACAGCACGCAGGCCCGCGTGGTCGTGTTCACCTCCCGGATGAAGCGCTGCATCTGCCCGTCCTGGCGCTGCGGGAGGGGAGCCGCGGGGGGCCGTGAGGCGGGCGCCCCCGACCGGCCCCGCCCCGCCCCCGCGCCCCCCGCGCCCCCCGGCCCCCCTCACCTGCTGGGAGATGGCGTAGCCGATGATGACGTCCCCCTCGGGCACGTCCCAGGAGACCGTGGCCGAGTGGGCCTTCAGCTGGGTGACCGTCACGTTGACCGGGGACGCCGGGCGGTCTGCGGGGAGGGAGGGAGGGGAGGACAAGAGAAAGAGGCGCCGGGAGGAGGAGGAGAGCGGCCGGCGGCCCGAGGAGACCCCAGGCCCCCTCCCCCTGCCCCCCGCCTCGTCCACCCCCGGGCAAGTGGCTCCGCGGCCAGGGGCGCCCCGCAGAGCAACCCCCTCCCGCGCCCCGCCCCGCTCCGTTATTGGGGGAGCCTCCTGGCGCGCCCCCTCTCTGCCCGGCGACGCCCTCCTTCCCCCGGCAGCCAGACCTCTCGCCCCCCGCGCCTCCCCCGCCGCCTGGGACCCGCTCCTCCGCCGGGCAGAGGGAGGGAAGCTCCTGGGAAGCAGGGTGGGCGCCGTAGCCCCAGGCCCCCGCCCTGAGCCAGAGGGAGGCCGGGGCCCGCCGCCGCCCCCGCAGCCCCTCCCCCGCCGTCCCGCGCCCTCCCCTCGGCCGCGGGGAAAGGAGTTTCTGCCCCTGCGACAGGGGGGCTTCCATTTCGGAGAAGCCGAGCCCCGGAGACACGGGCTGGAATGAGAGGGTGGGACAAGCAGCCACCCCCCCCTCCTCCTGGCTATGCCTCTATGACGCTCAAAAGATGCCTTCCCTTCCTCGAGAAAGAGGACCCCGGCGCCTGGGGCGGCCCTCCCTCCCTCCCTCGCACGGATCTCCCGGCAGGCGGGACTTTCCCGGCCGTGCTCGGAGGGACTGAGGGACGGAGAGGGGGCGCAACGCCAGGCTTCCGGACCGGATTCGCCAAAGGAAGAAGCCCCGGGGACGGTGGTGCGAAGGTGTACTGCCGGCCCAAGACAATTCGGAAGGCGACCGCTCTGGGCTTTATACCTCTCGGCAAGGCTTTTAATTGTGCGGATCGTGAAAAACTGGGCACGTCGCTGCGCGTAGAAGGAAGGGGGTGCCACGGGGCTTGGCGGCCCTGGAGCCCAAGCTGGCTCCGGCCGGGAGGGCCCGCTGCCGGGGGGCGCTGCGGAGGAACGGAAGGGTTCCCGTCCGCGGGGTTTGCGCCTGTGTTGTAGGCCATTTCCGCCGGCCCCTCCCGAAACTGCAAACCCCAGGATTCCAGAGGATGTTGAAAGTGGAAACATCGCGCTATAACAGGCTAGTGCGGAAACGTCCTTAGACAAGGCTGCGTTTCACTACCTCTTCTGTCTAATTATGTTGAGAACCTACGATACACAAAGGCGGGTTGGACTCCGAGGAGGGAGTCCTGAACGCTGGAGGGAGGGAGGAAGGAAGGAAGGAGCTGCCGGACCGTTTAAGGCGTGCGGTTCCGTCCCACGGGCGGCAGAAACCAGCAAAGCCCTGGGGGGACTGTTGAAGAACTGAAGGAGGAAAAGGCCCACGCAGGGCCACAGCTAAACGTTAAGACGACAACAACGACCGGGGAACATGGAAACATGGAAATAGTTTCCCGCTTTCCATCTCTCAGTCATTAGCCAAAACGGAGGCTGCAGTCAAGAAATCGGAAGAAGGCTGGGAGCTGGAAGAGCTGCTACGAAGGAACCCCTCAAGAGCCTCAAGTGTCCACGTTGATCACTGAATATCAAAGTCAGGCTTCTCCAGGCCAGCCTATTTCTAATTTCCACCTATGGCTGCCTAAGCTGACGGGAAGAGAAACACTCATTTGGAACGCGCTGGAGGAGAATTCTGCAGAGGTCCCGGGTTGCCAAAAGGACTCACAGAGCGGTCCAAGAGCAAACCAAGCCTGAACTCTCACTAGAGCCCAAGATGACTCAAGGGAAGCCGTCGTTGTGCTCTGCCTGGAACGGACTTCAGCTTAGGGGTCCCCTGTGCCAGAGAGTCCGTGTGATGCAGCGGCTAAAAAAGCCAATACGATCTGGGCTGCGTCAATAGGAGCACAGTGGAATAAGGCCACTCTCTTTGGTCAGACCCCACCTGGAATAATCCCGTCTCCGGTTCTGGGCACCACAATTCAGAAAGGCTATTAACAAGCTGAAAGGTGTCCAGAGGAGGAAGACCAAAACGGTAGAAGGCCTGGAAGCCATGAAGTCCTCTGAGGAATGGCTTAGGGAGCTGGGGATGTTTAGCCTGGAGAAGAGAAGATTAAGAGGTGACACGAGACCCATGTTTAAATATTTGAAGGGATGTCACATGAAGAATGGAGCAAGTCTGTTTTCTGCTGCTCCAGAGACTAGGGCACGGTGGGGCAATGGCTTCAAATTCTAGGAAGAGAGATTCCGTCTAAGCATGAGGAAGAACTTCTCCAGGGGTTCTATGAGTTTGTGGGCTGGAGGCGCCCTGCTGGGGTTTTGCAAAATCCGGGCAGCAGCTGGGGCTTCCTCGATGGCGCCCCCCCCACCCGCGCAGTGCAGCCTCCCTGTTTCTCTCCTGCCTCGGTTTTCCCTCTGAATCGCGTCTTCTCTTGATACGCCCGGAGCAGAACAGCCTCGGAAGGAGCACCGGCGGAGGCTCTCCTGCTCTGGACAAACGCTGAAAGGAGCGAGCGCTTGGAAGGAAGAGGACGAGGAGACGGGGAGGGCGGCGGGTGGGCGGGCAGGCGGGAGCGCCCGCGGGAGGTGGGCAGGCCGCAAGACCCCACGAGGGCGGCTCTCGGGACGTCGGGAGTCCGAGGCGACGGGAAGTTCACAGGCTCCCGCAACAAACTGTGGCCACCCTGACGCAGCCCTTGTTGCACTTGCGTGTTTTGCGCGTTCAGCTGCCTGGGTGTTCCTGGGGATGTGGGATCGGTGTCCGAAGGAGAGCCTCTCCCGCCCCGTGGACTGGGCAGGAATCTAGCCGAGGAAAGAGGGGCGTCCAGGGAGAAGCGGCGGGGGGTGGGGGTGGGCGGCAGCAGCCTCGGAAAGGCTGGGAGCGGACAGAGGCGCCCCCGTGCTGAGAAAGGGCAGCTCTCAAGCGGGGGGCGCGCGGGCGGGGAGAGAGACCCCCATCGGAGGCGATGCGGGCGGGGAGAGGAAGGGAAAGCCCTGGAAGAGGGCCTGGCAGCGGGGCAGAGGCCTGGACGGGAAGGCGGCGGCGGCGCCGGTAGAGGCGAGAGTCCCTGGGAGGCCGCTTCTGACCCCGGTGGACCACCGGAGGCGCTGAGGGGAGCGGCCGGTAAGTCTCCCCACCGGGCTGCGGCTTTAGGAGGCCAGGAGGCCCGGTCCGCTGCTCCCCGCTCCTGCTTCCCCACCCCCGGAGCCACCGGACGGGCCAGCTGGCAGCTACGGCCTCGGCCTCCTCCTCCTCCTCGCCCTCCCCCCTCCCGGGCAGCTTTTAGCCTAATGAAATTGGCTGCGGGCCGGCTACCGCTCTGGCCGGGCTGGGCTCCCGGCTCCCCGGGGAACGGGCGCGGGCAGCTTCGCCCAGAGCAGGGGAGCCAGGAAGACGGGCGGGGGGGTCTCTGGCCCGGCGACCCCTCGGCGGCTCGGGAAGGACCCTCCCTCCGCGGCGGCAGAGTCCCCGAGGCCGGGTGGCCCGTTCAGCACCAAGGCCAGCGCCGGCGGCGGGGAGAGCCCGGCGGGCGGGCCGGACCCGACCTCAGCCGGCGTTCCTGGGTCCCGGCGCCCCCCCGCGCCCCTCCTCGCGCGCCCCTCTCCCCCGCGGCCCCCGCCCTCTCCTTACTTGCGCGCACGAGGCAGAGGTCGCAGCTGACCAAGACCAGGACGGCCGCCGGGCGGAGGAGGTACGCGGGGATCGCGGCCATGGCGCGAGGAGCCAGACGGAGCCGCCGCGGGCGCTGCTGCTCATGGAGCCCGGCGAGGCGGCGGCGGCAGGGACGGCGAGCGGGTCCGGGCCGGGGAAGGGGACGGAGCCGCAGTCTCAGCCGCAGCGGCGGCCCGGCGGCGGGCAAGCGGGGGCGAGCGCCGAGCTCCCTTCGCGCCGCGCGGGAGGGACAACGCCAGGGCCCCGCTCCGAGGAGGAGCCGCCGCCGCCGCCGCCGCCGCCCCCGGAGCCGGATCCGCTCCTTCTCCGCCTGCTTCCGCCGCCTCCTCGCCTTTCTCCGGCCCCCCAGCAGCCGCCCCCGGCGCCGCCCCGGTGCTCCATCCAGGCGGGACCCCCGCCGCCGGAGGGCCCCGCCGAGGTCCGCGGCAAGAAGACAAGGAGGACTGGGCGGGCGGTGGCGGAGCCGGCCTCCCCTCCCTCCGTCCCCTCGTTCGCGCAGCGGCAGGAGCGCCGGGGACTCTCCGCCTTCTCCGCTCCGGCCGCCAAGCGCCGCCTTCCGCGCCCCCGCCTCCTCGCCCCGCCCTCGGCGGCAGGCGAGAGCCGCCCCCGCCAGCCGCCCCCGGGAGCGCGCCTCGGGCGGAGGGGCTGGTGGGGGGAGAGCGCGTCCCCGAGAGGCCCGGCCGCCAGGGCTCCTGGGGGCCCCGGCCCTGCCCACCCTCGGCCCCCATGCGCGCGGCTGCCAGGGTGCCTTGGGCCCGGTTCGGCCCTGGGCTCGGGCGGGGGCTCCTCTTGTCCCGGTTTCCTCATCCGGTGGGGCCGGGAGCAGCAGAGCCCCGCCCGGCAGGGGCAGGAGCGGGGAGGGGGTGACAACGAAGACCCTCCGCCCGCAAAGACTTATGACATCCAGAGGCCCCCGAACGCTCTGCGGGCCTGATCGAGGCTGGGGCCCTTGAGCGCTTCCCCAAAACGGGGCCCCTCCGTGTTCCTGCGGGGCTTGTTCGGCGAGGGAAGGACAGAGTGAAGCGCGGAGTAGCGAGCCGGGGCGGGCGGTGGGCTGAGCGCTGGGCAATGGCTGGACGACCAGAGCTCCAGCCTCCCCGCGGCCGTGGGAGGAGGAAGGCTGAAGGGGGACCGGCCGGGAGCCCCTCCGCACGAAGCCCCTTCCGGCCAGGCGGCTCCGGGTGACTCGCCAACCACCTGCTTTGTGCCTTTTCACTCTTCAGCCGGAAGGCCAACAGAAACCCCCGGAAAGTCACGGGGGAAGAAGAGGTGGCCCAGAGCGCGCGATCCCAAAGCAGCGAGGGACCCGAGGCTACGCGACCTGGCCCTGCTGACCGGGCTGACCGTTCTCTCCTGGGCCAAGGGCCATCCGGGCCATCGCCCCCGTCCAGGGGCGTGGAGACTCTAACTGAGCATGATTTGCAAGAAGCCTACAGGCCACGGCGCTGGCTGGATGAGGGTGAGAGGGCAGGTGGACTCGGCCTGGGTGGACAATAAGCGTGGCTTCACAGTGCGGCCCATGCGCAGCAGTGCGGTCAGCAGGAAATGGCCATCCGTTGGGAGTGCTTTGATGTGTGTTTCTGCATAGCGGGGGGTGGGACTGGACGGCCCCTGCAGTCTCTTCCAGCTCTAGGATTCTATGATTCTGTGGTCATTTCTGCACTACACTGTTCTAGTGCTATTATTCCTCTTTCAACATCTCCTGGAATTCTGGAGTTTATAGTTTACTGAGGGCAAGGGTGGCCGTCCCTAAACCACAAACCCCAGGATTCCATAGGATGTTGAAAGTGGAATAATAGCAGGGGCCATCCAGCCCAACCCCCTGCTATGCAGGAACCCACATCAAAGCATTCCCAACGGATGGCCATTTCCTGCTCACCACGTGGCTGCTCGTGGGCCACACTGTGAGGCCACACTGATTGTCCACCCACGTCCACTCCTGCAAATCATGGTCAGTTAGAGTCTCCATATCCCTGGACTGGGGCGCTGCTCCAGTGGCCTCCCTGCTGTGCTGTCTGACTGAGCCATCCTGGGGGGTGAGGAGCCTGGGGGGTCCAGCTCAGAGGAGCCAGAGGTGGCCCCCCCTCACCTGCAGTGACATCCATGCCAGGAACCTCAAGGAGAGCATTCAGCCCAAACGTGACCCCTCCCTGCCACACAGGTTCTGAGGAAGACCCACCCACATTGCACTGTGTGTTGTGGCCAGACAGCGTGGCTAAGGCACTGGCGTGGAATTACAAACAATTTTAAACACACCCAGCCAAAACTACAAAGCGGTGAATGTGGATGATTGCAAGCTCTCTCCCTGCCAGGAGTTAGTTATCCAGGGTCTACCAAAACAGAAACATTGTGGGCTGCCCCACTAAAGGACCTGGGGTTACAGTCTGGCCCTTCCAGGGAGACTGGGAGCAGACACCAAGGTGGGCCAGCCCTTTTTGTGCCCACCAGACACACCTCTGAACTGGGGTGGGAGGATGGAGGGACAGCCACCTGGGAAGAATTCAGGACATGAGCAGGTTCACAGGGGAGAATCCAGGCCCTCCAGTAACCTGGACCTGAGCCGTAGCGGGTTCTGCCCACCAGCAGACTGGCTGCCAACAGACCTCTTTCTGCAAGAGGATTCCATGTTCCCCGTAACTGGCCCACTTCACAATCTGGACCAGCTGAAGCTTCCATGGGGCCCTCAAGGGCAGCCCCACATAGAGTGCCTCGCAGTAACCCAACCAGGATGCAACTGGGACAGCACGTGTCTGACATTTCCAAGAATGAGTGCAGCTGGCGCACGAGTCTTGACCTTGCAAAAGCTCTCATGGCAGCCACCAAATCCCACGCCTTCCGGCTCAGAGCAGGGCCCCAGAGAGCGCCCGAAGACAAACCTGCCTCTCAGGGGCCGTGTAATGGCATCCAACACGGGGCAAATGCCTATTCCCTGATCTGTTTTCTGACTGACCAGGAGCACCTCTGCCGTGGCTGGACTGAGTCTCAATTCACTCTTTAGAATCATAGAAACATAGAATCATAGAGCTGGAAGACACCACAATGGCCATGAAGTCCAACCCCCTTCGGCCATGCAGGAACAAACACTCAAAGCACCCTCAGCAAATGGCCATCCAGCCTCTGCTTAAAAACCTCCAAAGAAGGAGGACACTCCAAGGCAGCATATTCCGCTGCTGAATGGCTCTGATTGTCAGGAAGTTCTTCCTGATGTTTAGGTAAAATCGCTTTTCCTATAGTTTGAATCCATTGTTCCTTGTCCTAGTCTCTGGAGCAGCAGAAAACAAGCTTGCTCCATCCTCCACATGACATCCCTTCACATATTAAAACATGGTTATCATGTCTCCTCTTAACCTTCTTTTTGTCAGGCTAAACATCCCCAGCTCTCTAAGCCGCTCCTTGTAGGGCGTCATGGCTTCCAGACCCTCCACCATTTTGTTCACCCTCCTCTGGACGTGTTCCAGCTTGTCAATATCCTTCTTGAAATGAGGTGCCCAGAACTGGACATAGGATTCCACACGAGGTCTAACCAAAGCAGAATAAAGAGGCATTATTACTCCCCTCAGTCTCGACACTACACTCCTGTTGATGCAGCCCAGAATCACATTGGCTTTTTTAGCTGCCGCATCACATTGTTGATTCATGCTCAGCTTGTGGTCCACTGAGACTCCTAGATCTCTTTTACATGTACAGTGGTTTAGCCAGGTGTCTCCCATCTTATGTCCTTATGGAAGTCCTTATGTCCTTTCAACCTTATGGAAAGTAGTTTCCACTTGAATCTCAGGAAGAACTTCCTGATGGTGTTACCCCCTTGCCTAACCCTGTCCCAAGGTTTACAACTTTGATATAAAATTAATCTAACCCACCAGAGAGGTCACTCGAATGTGCACATAGGCAATCAACGGTCGTACCATCTAAAAAGACCAGGCCAGTAAATATCCCCAGTCACGTAGCAACAGAAGACCTCATGTTATTGCCCTGCTGGACAAATGGTCTTTAACCTTTTAAGGAGTCCACTTGAAGGGAGTCAAAGTGTTGGGCACTGGAAGTAATAAACCTTATCAGACTCATCTCCAGATGCCCACACGACAGCCTCAAAGCAGAGAAAGATCCTGTTATTTAGATGATCTTCTGATATCAGAGAAATGCCAGGTGTGGAGATGTTTTGCTTTCTGCCCTGTTTGTTTTCCCTGGGAAAGGATTTGCCTTCAAAGTAATTTTTTCCTACAAATAGTCCATGTTTTAGGGCTAGAGGAGACAGAAAACAAAGGGACACAGGAGGAAATGCAAGAAGAAAAAGGCGATGCAATGCTGTGATCCCTGCCTTTCTAACAGAAGACTTCAAGAGAGGTGTAGTATACTATCCTATTTTTCCTATTTTCACTCTATAAGTGAAAATAGGAAAAATAGAGAGAAAAACAGAGAGAAGTGTAAGGTCCTACACTTAGGTAGAAAAAATGGAATACAGAAATATAGGATGGGGAACACGTGGCTGGATAGAAGTACGTGTGAAAGGGATCTAGGAGTCTTCATAGACCACAAGCTGAACATGAGTCAGCAGTGTGATGCGGCAGCCAAGAAAGCCAATGCAATTCTCGGCTGCATCAATAGGAGTATGGTGTCTAGATCGAGGGAGGTACTGGTACCACTCTGCTCTGCTTTGGTTGGACCTCATCTTGAATCCTGTGTCCAGTTCTGGGCACCCCAATTCAAGAAGGATATTGACAAGCTGGAGCAAGTCCAGAAGAGGGCGACCAAAATGGTGAGAGGCCTGGAAGCCATGAAGCCCTATGGGGATAGACTTAGAGAGCTGGGGATGTTTAGTCTGCAGAAGAGAAGGTCGAGAGGGGACATGATATCCATGGTTAAATATCTGAAGGGAAGCCATGTGGAGGAGGGAGAGGGCTTGTTTTCTGCTGCTTCAGAGACCAGGACAAGGAGCAATGGATTCAAGCTGCAGGAAAGGAGATTCCACCTGAACCTCGGGAAGAACTTCCTGACAGTCAGGGCTGTCCGGCAGTGGAATATTCTGCTGCCTCCATGGAGTGTGGTGGAGTCTCCTTCCTTGGAGGTTGTTAAGCAGAGGCTGGATGGCCATCTGTCGGGATTGCTTTGAGGGTGTTCCTGCTTGGCAGGGGGTTGGACTGGATGGCCCCTGGGGTCTCTTCCAACTCTAGATTTCTATGATTCTATCTATTAGCCCTTGAATGAGTGTGTGTGTGAGAGAGCTTAAATACAAACTATTGTCATTCAATAAAGCTATTCATTGAATCTCTTTGTGTGATTTCTGACTGAGCCTGACCCCGTAAACATTGGGTTAAAAAGATCCTAATTACCCTGCCCTCTTTGCATTGCTAAAGCAGTGCTCAGAGCTAATTTTCCCCAAAAAGAGACTATTTTGACAGCTTTTGGGAATCCCCTTAAGGAAGTCCCAAGCAAGCAGGGTAACAATGGTCAGAGCTGCCCAGCGGTGGAATCTGCTGCCTCGGAGTGTGATGGAGTCTCCTTTTTTGGAGCTTTTAAAGCAGAGGCTGGATGGCCATCTGTCGGGAGTGCTTTGATGGGTGTTCCTACATAGCAGGGGGTTGGACTGGATGGCCCCTGGGGTCTCTTCCAACTCTAGGATTCTATGATTCTATTTTATTTTTCTGCCCAAGTGCAGGACCTCACATTTCTCTCTGTTGAAATTCATTTTGTTAGCCTTGGCCCAGCTCTCCAATCTCTCAAAGTCATTTTGAATTTTGATCCTGTCCTCTGGCGTATTAGCGACCCCTCCCAATTTGGTGTCATCTGAAAATTTGATCAGCATGCCCTCTGCTCCTTCATCCAAGTCATTAATATACTGAGTAGCACCGGGCCCAGGACAGAGCCCTGTGGCACCTCACCAGTCACTTCTCTCCAGGATGAAAAGCAGCCATAGCTCAGGAGCACCCTTTGGGTTCTGCTGGTCAGCCAATTACAAATCCACCTGACAGTGGCCCTGCCCAGCCTGCATTTTACCAGCTTCTTAGCCAAGATGTCAAAGGCCTTGCTGAGATCAGGGCACGATACATCCACAGTATTCCCTTCATCTACCAAACTTGTAACTCAGTCTGTAAGAAGGAGTGTGGTGGATTCTCCTCCTTCTTTGGAAGTTTTTAGGCAGAGGCTGGATGGTCATCTGTCAAAGGGAGAACGCTGATGTGTCTTCCTGCTTGGCAAAAGGAGGTTGGACTGGGTGGCCCCTGGGGTCTCTTCCAGCTCTGTGAATCTATGAATCTATACACTCTATCAAAAAAAGAGATTAGATGAGTCTGGCTGACTTGTTTTTGAGAAGCCCATGTTGACTTTCAGGGATCATGGCGTTCCTTTCTAAGTAATTACAAGCTGACTGTTTAAGGATGTCCCCAGTTCAAATAATTAAAGGTTTAAAAAGCTTTATTCAGGAACATTGAAGAAAACAGCTGCACACCTTGGCAACTGCCAGGACTAAAGAGCCATCAGATTTGCAGCACTTCATAAGTTGCAACATTTCAAAAGGAGTGCGCTCTAGCATTCTAGTGTGCTATTCGGCAGCTAATCACAGCAATCCTCTGCCAGGCGCTTCCGTCTTCCTCCCAGATTCCCATGTAACTGGGCAAGAGTCTGACCTTGTAGTTGGCTCTGTCTGGCTGCAGATGTACCCTTATCACAGTTTGGTACAATACCATATCCTCATTCCCAGCACATAGTTTTCCAGTCAATCCCATTGTTACCCTGTATGTTGGGGGTCCTGGGAGGGGCATCCAAATAACCAAATAAAAACACAAGATGGGGAAATTAAGCTTGAGCATTCTCTTAAGCTAACGAGAGGCAGGGTAACTTTAGCTAGGATCTTGTACCCTATGTCTATGGCTTCAGGTCAGGGAGCGTAGCCAGACAAGTTTTAAAGGAACAAGAATAACATTTATTGAGCATAAATAACATAAAAGACACCACAGGCACACAACTAACTAGAAATAGAAATAGAGAGCTTTAGGGAATGGGTCATACAACACCTGAACTCGTAGTCCTGGAGGGAAAGACGGGGTTCCGGGAGAGAAAGCTCAACGGGGTTCTCTGAGGGGAGTTCCTTCAGACTACTGGCAGCAAGGCGGGATGGAAGTCCAAAGTAGTCCGAGGTAGTCCCAAAAGTGGGGACCTTTTATAGGGTAGATCACGCCTACAGGCTATGCTATGCTCGGTGAGAACAAAGGGATTTTATAGCTGGACAAAGGAGTTGGAAAAGGTCAGGTTTTGCGTGATGAGCTTAGCGCTGGATGACAATAACGTGGCCAGGACGCTGATGGCCCGACGTAAACAAATGGCTCTGCTCTTGGCCGTGTGGTTTTGTGAAGATACGTGCCGAGCAAAGCCGGTTTGCAGGGAGGTTTTTCCCTAAAGCATCGGAGAGGCTTAAGTTGCCTGCCTGAATGAGGTCTTGAAATGTACAACCATTAATGGCCGCGCCCAATTTGTGCTTGTCCGGAGGACCTCTGCAAAGACGTGGAGTAGGGTGGCAGAGAAAGGTCAAGCGAAGGCCAAATGATTTGATATCAAAAGGCTATCTAGTGCTCTCACCAGACATAACATAACTGGAGTAACACCATCGTCCCCTCACTTTACAGCAAAGTCCATTTTAACCCATTTAAGCATCAAAGCAAGGGAACTACCTAAAAGCAAGGCAGGGAAGGCAAAACTGGCCTGACATTCTGCCTCCTCAACTTGTCTCCCTGCCCCTACCAAACCAGGTTGCAGCAGACAAGGGTCAGTCCGGATGACCTCAAGGGTCAGTGAATGTTTCAATGTCACTCATTTTTCTCTTTGGAAGAAACGTGGGGTTGCCATGGATGAGCAGGTTGGTCTGATAAGCTCATGCTTGGAATATTTGCCCTCATGCTGCTCCCAACAACTCTGTTTCTGTATTGGGCATAATGTACAAATTAGGCTTTTGCAGTTTGCCCCCCTCCAAAAAAAAATTTCCACAGCACAGTTTTAACGTCTTGGTGGGACCGAAGCACATCACACCCATTTAGGCATCAAAGCAAGGCAACTATCTAAAAGCATGGCAGGGAGGGCAAAGGCAACCGAAAACTACTCATTAACAAATAGGAATGTGTCAGGAGATGGGAAAACCCTTTTTCTGTGTGCCTGCTTTGTTGAAATTATTTGCTTGAGCAAAAGGAGAAACCCAGATCTCTCAGTGGTGTGTGTGTGGATTATTGGCTTTTCACGCGCCAGGAAAATGGGCCCATTTTGTGGGTAACACTTTCACTGTCTTCTGATGCCTGTAGCAATCCTGGAGTTACTCTCAACAATGTTAAGTCTCCATGTTCATGGTGCATTTAAGAAGGGTAGACCCAGCAAGGAATACACGTGTGATAGTTGAGGCTCCTGACGAGGCTGCTGAGGGAGCTGCTGTTGACGAGCAACAGCTGTTGGTCCCTGTGGCTCAGGCTGGAGATGAGTCCTGCAGCTCAAGAGCTCCCCCTCCTGCCGTGGACCAAGCAGGCTCGGACGTTCCTCTGCCTGCTCCTTTAGAGGAACAGGGTTCCGACAGTGATCCTGAAGATACTTTTGAGCCTGCTCCATTCAGCCCACAATCAAGACTGAAGCTTAAGAGAACTGTGCAAAGGGAAGCTTCCTTGATTAAGTTTAAGACGCAGTGACTGGCCACACCTGTGCCTTTGGCTATATTACCTGCCTGCTTCGAAGCTTTCCTTTGCTTGTGGCAAACCTTCTACAAGCTCTCTCCTTGCCCCTTCCCTGCTTCCAGCACCTGGCTCCTGATATCTTGGATTGAGCTCTCGGCTCCTGACCCCTGGATCTGGACTCTTGACTTCGGCTTTGCTTGTCGTTCTGGCTTTGGTAAATGGACTCTATGGTTAATTTCCTCCCTTGACACGTTCCGGCTTGACTCTGTTATATCTCTCACTCCCTTCTCTGGGCTGGCTCACCACCCGGGTCCCTGACCTTGACAACATGGCCTACACTGCAAAGAGTTTTTGGAATTCACACCTCAGCTTGTAAACTGCATCTAATTAAGCAGATGAAGACAAAACAACCCAAACCAGATGCCTTGTTTGTACAAGAAGCAATGACATTAGGATAGGTGATCTATTATCTAAAGAATTTTGCTGTGAGAAACTGTTATGGAGAGGATGAGAATGAAGAAAATGCCTTTGCAGCTAAGCCTAAGAGGTGAAGGAAATGTTTCTCATGCCTGGAAGTAAGAATCAATGGAGATACAAATTTGGAAGTCTGAAAGCCCAAGAAAACCTCAAACAGGAAGGGAGTGAAAAGTCCTCAGAAAATGAAACCCAAGAGAGGCCACATGTCGTGAACCAGAAGGAGAGCTCCATGTTCAAGCAATTAAGCTTGGAGGTTCCAAAACCTTTATTTGGGAATACCCGAGAAACAACTGCACACTTTGGAAATGCCAAGACTAAAGGAGTGTTGGCTCTGCAGTACTTGAGATGCTTTAAACTAATGTGCAAACTAATGTGCACAAGCATTCTATCGGAGACTACGCATGTTGGATGTTCCGCTGGACAGCTCATCACAACAACTTCCTCTCCCAGGTGCCTTCACCACCTCCCATTTTCTCCCACAGCTCGCAACTGTTACCCTGTTTACTGGGGGTCCCGGGAGGGACACCTATATGTGCTCTCAATTAACTAAGTTTGGGGAAATTAGCTAGAGCACAAGTTAGCAATGCGAGAGGCAGGGCAACACAGCGGAATCTTTTACCCAATGTCTACGGGGTCAGGCCAAGCCAAGAAGCACACCAAGTTATAAGAATAATTGAGATTTTATTAAATACAGACACACAGTGTATGCAGCACACACAATCACACAAGTAACTAAGGAAAGTAAAAGTTGGAGTGGTATAGAGGGATTTTGAGAGGGATTGTTGATTCCGGTGATACGAAACCTGTCCTGAAGCCTGGAAGAATGGAGAGCGATGCTGGGGTTCGATGTGGCTCAGCACGTGGAGCTGAGAGGAAGCTCGCCAAGCAAAGCGGCAGCAAGGCGGTCTGGAACTTGGGAGCAATCCGAGGAGGGTCTCGGAATCAGGGGTTTTTATAGGGAGAAATGTAACTGCAGGCTATTCCGTACTTGGGGAAAACAATGAGTTTCGGGTGCGAGACAAAGCTTTGGAAAGGTCAGAATTTAGCATGATTGAGTTAGGTCCAAATTGACAAAGAGGTAGGCAGTATGCAAACGCAGAGTGCTTGGCAGTTGAGTGTTCAGCTTGCCAGGGTGCCTGCTCGGGGCAGGGAGTCCTTTGTAAACAGCGTGCGTACATAATGAGGGTGTTTGCAGAGAGGTCTCGTAAAGTGGTGATCTGGCTATTTCTGGCCTGCCTGTATTGTTTTGGGATATTGCAGCGTTTGATGGCCGAGCCTAGTTCTGTGCTTGTCTGGGGGCCTCACAAACATGTGGAGAGGGATGGTGGAAGAGAGCCAAATTATTGATATCAAAATGATATCTTTATGCTATCTCCAAGGGGGCCTAACCTGCAGTAACACAACCATCACTGTCTGCCTGCACACTTATGACAGTTTGTTATAATAACGCATTCCAATTCTCAGCACACAAGTTCTCCCAGTCATTTCTCTCATCCCCACATAACACAGAAAAATTCAGAAAAACATCACAGTACATAACTCAGTATAGCCTATAAGCAGCAAACATCTACCCACAGTGCCCAAACTTATTCCCCTGCCATTTAACCTGACATCAGTAAGTGCGGGTCAATCTGGATGGCCTCAGTGGATAGATCCAGAAAGGTTGTATTAAAGATTAGGTTTGGCACACAGACAATGTCCCTGCCAGAACTGAGGATATAATGCTGGTTTCATCTTTTGGAACCCCCTCTCGCCCCTCCCACTGGAAGTTCACATGCCATTCTCACACGCCAATTGCACAAGGTGGTCAGACTGGCCTTGGTTCCCCTGTTCCAGCCAGACTCACCATCCCACCACCCACCCAAACATCGAAGGAAATGCGGCAAAATGGCTGAACTGCGGCTGAGCTGGAGCATGGGAACCAAGGTCATTCTGGCACACAGATTCTCCTACAGCACTGGCACAGGAGAGATCAAGACACCATCCGTATGGCACGATTAGCAAACTACCATCAAGTGAAGCTAACGAGTAGAAGGAAGCTGCCAAGGAAGAGATCCAATCTCTGTGCCAAAACAATACTGTGGCATTGGTTGAGCAACCCAAAGCAAGGAAGGCTATAGGGTGGAAGTGGAGAAGTTTAACATATAGGAAGATCCGGACGGGGAGCTTCAGTGCAACTAAGCCAGATGGGAAGCCAAGGGATGTTCTCAAGAACACAATCAAGACTATGATGAAACCTTTGCACCAGTAGAGAAGCAGGCATCCATCAGGCGGCTTCTGAGCGTGGCCACTTCAAAGAAGATGCATGCCAGGCAGACGGTGTCAAGCCTGTCTTTCTGCATGGTGAAATTAAAGATGTTGCTACATGCTGCCACCATCAGCGTTCAAGGAACCAAGCAAGAAGGGCCTTGTCCGCAAACTGGAAAAGGAGATCTGTGAGCTTAAGCCCAGACCCTGGAAGGAGAAGCTCAGCCAAACGCTCCCGCAGGAACAGGCGACCCTTCCCTCCACTACAGACGAAGAGACATCAGGTGGGTTTACGTCCTAGTTTATGTTGATTCTCTGCTGTGAAAGTCGCCAGACAGTGACGAGATTGCCAGAAGCCCAAGCAAGGAGAAAGAGGAGAAATGACTGGGAGACACTGACTGCCATTTTTGGGCTCAGATAGAGAAAAGAGTAGATGAGCATTATTTTCTCCATCAGAAAGAGAAAGTAAGAGGCCTTTTGGAACGCCCGCAGCTGACAGAGGTCAATGAAATGCACCACCAATGCAAACTGACTTTCTGAAAGGTGAACAAAACTAAGCGCCTCTACCAGACAGCAACCAGTACAGGACAGCAGTTGGAGGCGTCTTGGTCTTGGCCACAGTGCCAGCACCAGACCTGTGTCTGGTGCACCTGTGGGTTTCCTGAGCACACCTACCCAAAGGGACTGTCACAATACCTGAAGGGGAGAGCACACTCAGGACTCAGGCTGACAGTGAAAAACAGCCCCACACCGGGCGGATAGGTGGAGGCAGACCGGGCTGGAAAAGAAGCAGACTGTATGTCTTCTGGTGGATATATTTTCTCTACGGAGGTGGAGCTCTCAGTTGGTCCAGCCAGAAGCAAGAGACTGTTGCCCTCTCACCCACACTTGCCAGCCACAGAGGCAAGTGGGGAGCCAGCATGGCTGCATAAACCACTGGAAGACTTTGGAATGCATGAATCAAGGCCTGTCCTACAGCATGAGGAGAACTGGAATTGTATTCATTTGTCCAGCAGTGAAGGAGCCAAGCCAAGAACAAGGCACATTGACGCAAAGCACCGTTACGTGTGCGACGTCTGAGACTGGGGTCTGTCAAACTAAGTTATTGCCCTACAGATGAGATGCTGGCAGACCTGCTGGGGAAGCCGCTACCCAGAGACCAGTTCCAGACCCCGCGAGATACGGTGGGACCAATGTGACGATGCGCAGGCACAGAACAGTGAATGCCCTGCTGAGAAGGGGTGTGAGAAGATGCAGCACCTCTGCCCTGTTCTCGCCGCTCTTTGGTCCGTGAGGGATAAGATGGCTCAGTTGGAGAGGGACCAGCAACTTCACCTTTCCTTTCCTGTTCGCTTCTTCTGCCAGACACCTATCTCAAAGCATTGCGGGCAGATTATCCGGTTATCTGGGATGATTAAGCAACTGCTCTCAGCTGGAAAGGGAAGGAAGGAACCCAGGCTGAGCTCTCCCTCTCCCTCTCGCCTCCTCAAGCCCTGGGTCTTTCTGCTCTCGCCTCTCACGAAGGAGGACTTGCTCTAACAGGTCTGCCTGCTGTCTTAGCTCTTTTAGGGTAGGTTGTTGTGGGTTTTCCAGGCTTTTAGGGTAGTTTGGAAAAGACCAGGCTGTTCTATCCTGATGAAGTAATGCTTTAATAAATATTCCTTCTGTTGAGGATTCTAAACTCATTTGCTGCCTCTGTTTTGTTTTTTTAACCTCATCTTCCCAAGGTGGGCACTTCCACTGTTGATGGAGTACTGGCTCCAGCAGGCCTTTCTCTCCAGTAAGAATCCCGTACGATCCATCCACCCCCCCTACACACCCTGTTCTGCTCTCCCGTGTTGCCACAGAGTTGCTCGGGGCTGCGCAGGTGCTGGACCAAGGCCCGGAGGCCGTAATGTGCTGGATGGAGGCCAGTAAACTGAGGCTGCTTCCCAGCAAGGGGGAGGTTTGGTCAGCCAGAGCTCCTTGGGTGTTGGCGTGGGCCAAACGGCCGGTCCCAGCCAATAAGGCATGCGCAATTCCTCACTTGGTCTCTCTATCCGGGGGGTCTGCAGGTCCACTGCCCTTTGTCAGTGGGTCTGCGTCTGTCTGGGGCGGTTCCTATGGTCCACTGGCCTGGTCAGCTGCATTTCCAAATCCTTGGACAACAGGATTGGGCTAACAGGCAGGCACAACATACCACATTCCTCTTAAGTAACGTCAGGCACTGGCATTTCAGAATTATCAGACGTGGAAGAACACATACATGGGATTATGATGATTTAAGTTGTTTCTTTACTTTATCAGAACAGTTACATACACTTCCACTTCCCTGGAGGGGGTTCACAGCCATCTCAGTCCAGATGCATTCTTATTTCTTCTGTGAACACATATGGAATCATAGACTCCTCTTACATCTTAAACCACGTAGGAACATCACTTTCATCTTAAGAGTCTTCTCGAAGAGGCTTACTCTGGTACAGAATGAAACGTCTCACACAGTACCATCGCGCAGCCACCCGTTCCTCCTGACTTCCCTGAATCACTCGCGAGGCTCCTAACAGGCGTCTGCGGGGAAACCCACACTTCCCCACAGGCATCTCTACACATCCTTAGGCGCCAGAAGTAGCGTCGTCCCCTTGTCCTAGCAGGCACCGCACTCCAGTGTGGCACCGAGGAGCCCAACTGTCCCCGGCCTGACCGGGTACGACAGCTGCCGTGCCGGGGGCGACTGCCCGCTGCCCCCTTCCTCTCTTCTGGGCCTGCTTTCACCCTGCCTCAAGTTCACAGAATCATAGAGGTGGAAGAGGCCACCCTGGCCATCGAGTTCAATCTCCTTCTGCCATGCAGGAACACAACCTCTGCATAAAAACCTCCAAAGAAGGAGGAGACTCGCCATGCTCCAAGGCAAGCATTCCTCCTGCCTCTGCCTAGCCAGAGTGGCCGCCCCCGGTCTTCTCAGCATCAACAGTCATCCAACCGGAAATGGATTTTGTCGGCCTTCTGCATACGACCAACCGCTACCTCCCCAAACACAGAAGACTCCAGCTGGTCTTTTGAGAGGACACCTGTTGGATGCACCTCCTTAACACTATAGCACCTCTCCTTCTCTGTTTCTAATTTTAGCAGCCTGCTATCGGGAGATTGCAAGGCCGAAGGGCACCTGGCCAGCTCTGTCCTACAACTGTCCCTTATGGGTTACACTCATTTATCTTGCTTTATCTTGCTGTTGATACTTAGGTGGCTGAAAGCCCAGAATTGGCTTAAGGGCTGGTCATTCTACAAAGACGCCAGGCCCCCCCTGTTCCCATCCTTTTTGCCACTATACAGGTTTCAGGCCCTCACCTAGAGAGAGAACTATTGTCTAGAACCGAGGCTGCGCTCTCTCGGCAGCGCATAGCCGGGGAGTCCTTCTGCATCCGTCCCTATGGCTTGGAGTGCCCAGCCTGGCTTCGATGGGTCCTTTCCTGGGTGGCCGGATCACCCAGCTGTGTCCCTTCAGGCGACTATTCCGCTGCCGCCCCTCGCCCACCCCACCCGTGGGCGCCATGAGACGCTCCGCTCCAGCCGCAATCGTCTGCCCAAGGGCGGCCCCCTGATTCGACTGCCGGACGGGGCTCTCCAGGGGGCGGCCTTTGGAGACGGCTCAGAAGCCGCAGCCAGCGCGAAGCAGAGCCGGGGCCGCCGGTGGTGGAGGAGACGGAGCGCCCCGCGGCCCTCGCCGTTAGAGGAGCTGCTCTGGCTGACCGGCGGGGCCTGGTCTGAACCCCAGCGGCGGCTCCTGCTGCTGCCGCCGCCGCCATTCAGAAGCGCTGGCCGTCCGCTGTGGAAGCCTTTTCAGCCCGAACGAGCGGAGGGCGCGGTGGGGGCTCCGCCTCGGGCGCCCCTCGCGCCCCTTCCTCTTCCTCTGCGGCGGGAGGGGCTCCAGCGGCCCCCTGGGAGAAGCCCGGACTCTCCCGGCCAGGAAAGGGAGGCGGGGGGGGCGCATTTCCCATCCAGGAGGGGCGTCCGGGAGACCCCCAGGCTCAGGAAAGGGGGCGGAGGGACGCCGCGGAAAAGGGAGAAG
Organism: Ctenosaura bakeri; assembly: GCA_948474755.1. Classification (NCBI taxonomy): domain Eukaryota; kingdom Metazoa; phylum Chordata; class Lepidosauria; order Squamata; family Iguanidae; genus Ctenosaura; species Ctenosaura bakeri. The sequence continues at coordinate 589,115 of CAOLHI010001678.1, forward strand.
GCGCTCTCTGCAGCCCCCCTCCCGCCGCAACCCTCGGCCTCCGGCTACCCAGGAGCCCCCCCGCTTCCCTTCGCTCCTGACCCCGCCCCTCTCGCCCACCCTCCGGGCCTCCGCCGCCGCCGCCACCGCCTCCTCCTCCTCGGTGCGGCCGGCGGCGGCTAAGCGGGCAAAGCGCGCCCTCTGGCGGCGCGGGGGGAGGGCGGCTCCCGGGCGAGGGCGGCGCGGATGAGGCTCCGGGGCTTCATGGGCGGTCCCTGCCACGTGACCCCTCCACCCGCCCCCTTCCGCGCGGTGGGTGGTCTCCGGCGGGCGCCGCTGGGCCGAGGTCCGCGGGGGGCTCCCCGGCTTCTTTACGCCGGGCCCCGCCGGCAAAAGGATCGGCCGCCCCTTGGCGGGGCTTCCCGTGGCCTGCATCCCGGGGGGGGCTCCTTGCCCCTCGCGACGGACCCCTACTTTCGGTCCTCCGGGGAGCGATCCCGGTACACGCGCGCTTGTGTCAGGAAGGGCGCTTCGGGGCTCCGGCCCAGAGTTTTGAAAACTAAACGGGGAAAAGAATTTAGCGCTAAGCTTGGGCAGAGTCCGGCGTTCCCTCCAGGCCGTCTCCTCCATCAGAGAAGAAGCGGCTGCTTCTCACGGGCGAGAGCGCTTCCCGGCCAAGCGACGGGGGTGGGGGCCCCAGGACGCCCTCCCCGGCTTGGGACCCACCGACCAGAGGCTGCTGGGCCACCGAGGGGCGCAACCGTCGCCACCAGCGCCCCCCCCGCGGACTCACTTTGGGTCGCGCGGTCACCGGCGAGTGAGGTTCTCCCGCCGAGGGCCGGAGTGCTTTTGCGCCCCCTCTCTGCCCCCGCCCCCGCCCGAGGGTCCCTGCGAGGCGTCCGCGAGGCCCTTCCGTTCTCTACGGGGCAGCGTTTCAGGAGACCCCCCTCGGCTCCTCTTCCGCTCCCGGGCAGGGGAAAGGCGGATTGCTTCGTGTCCGGCCAAGAACCACAGGGGCTCCTTCCCGTTCTCGCTTTGTCTTTCCTGTTTCGGCCAGAGACCCCGGCCCCGGCCGCCCGCCGCCACGGACCGCGCCCGCCTCCACTCGGGCGGCTGGCCTGGGCTGGGCGGGCGGGCGGCACCCGGCAGACCCGAGAGCCCAGCCCGGCGGGAGACGGCGCCCACGGGACCAGAGGCGGTCGGGCGGGCGATCCTCCGGACGCCCCGGGAGGCTACGCCAGGCGACCCCCCCCCGGCCCGGGCGGAGGCGGAGGCGAGAAGGGCCCGGGCCACGCGGCGTGGCTCGCCAGCAGAGTCGAGGGGACGCCCGACTCCCAATAGCCTCAAAGGACACCCTCCCTCCCTGCCGCCGGGGACGAGGCGGGCGAGGCGGCCGGCAGGGGGAGGTGCAGCCGGGCGTCCGCCGGGCAGCGGGGCGGGCATTGCAGGAGGGCAGCGCGTGACGGCAGGAGGCGCCTTTGACCCGCCGGCCTCGGCGGCTGACCCTGCTGGCGGCGCGCCGCCCACGAGCGGGGCCTCGGCCGCAGTCCCCGGCCTCGGCGGGAGGGCGCCGGCCTTGAGCAACCCTGACGGCCCCCCCCCGCCGCCGGCGGCCTTTGGGAACTGCCTCGGTGGGCGGCGGAGGCCCGCTTCTTCCCCGGGGCGCCGGCCGGGGCCCCTCGGGATGGGGGGCAGGGGAGGGACGCCAGCGGGGGGGCTGCAGGGAGTCCGGGGCCCCCGGGAGAGAGGCCGGATTTTGCCCGGGGCGGGCGGGAGGAGGGCGCCGCCGGGAAGGCCGCGGCCCTGATTAATCATTACCGCGGAGGCCCAATAAGGCCGGGGCCCAGGCTGCGCCCGCCAGGCCCCCTTCCGCAGCCGCCGCCGCAGCCGCCTCCCCCGCCCGCCGCCGGACCGACCGACCATGCGGGGCGCCAAGAAGTACCGCCACGTTATCGACACCCCGGACCTGGGCAAGTGGGAGGTAAAGGGGGGCACTGGGGAGGGGCGATGGCCGGCGTCTCTCCGCGGAGGGCAGACCGCGAGAGAAGGAAGGCCGGGCGGAGGCGCGGTCGAGACTCGAGCCGGGGGAGAGGCGACTCGGGGTCCCTGCCCCGGGGCCTCCCCCAAAGTCAGACGCGTTCCCTCCAGCAGCAGGTCAGGGCGAGGGGAGGCGACGGCGGCATCGCGCGCTGGGCGACCGGCTTGCCCGTGCGATTCCCGCGCGGCTCCCTTGGCGAGAAGCCGCTCTGCCCGCGCTCAGGCCCCTCCGGCCCCTCCGCCGCCCACGCCCCCTGGCATCGAGGCCGGTCCTGCTGGGGTCGCCGCGAGCGAGCGCGGGACGTACGCCCGCCTGCCCGCCTGCCCGAGGCCGCGAGCCCTTGGGCTGCGCTCCTGCTGCCCGGGTCACAGCCCTCCTTGGATTCGCCGCTTCCTCTGCCTCGCTGGCCCCGCCGCAGCCCGGAGCTGTATCGCCTCGGCGCGCCCCCAGGGCTTTCCCGGGGCCGGCACCGCTCAGTTCTTGAGGAGGGAACCCGCTTGGCTCGCCCCTGGCCTCGCGTTGGGTTTGAAATCAGGCGCGGCTCCGGCTCGGTTCGTGGTGGCGCTTCACTTGCGGAGGCGCAGCCGTTGAATCGGGATCGGGAGGAGCCCCCGTGCAGCCTCTTGTGGGGCGTCTGCCCCCCACGGGCCCCCAGTGTGCCCACGCTGCCCCACGAGGGGCCCTCCTCCTCCCCCCGGGAAGGCCTCCACGGCCGATTCCCAGTGGGGGCTCCGCAGGACAGGGAAAGCCCCCCGTCCGCCCCCGGCCCCTCCGAGACTTCGGGGCTCCTCTTTCTCCGCGGGGCGCCTGGCCAGCCGCCCCCTCCTCTTCCGTGGCCCCGAAGGACGGCCAGCCGCGTCTGCCCGGCAGAGGCCTCCGCTCTCCTTCGCGGGTGACCGGAGCCGGCGCGCGCAGTCCGTTGGCTCTGTCTGCGCCTTGACTCACCGTTTTGCAGCTGGCCGAATGGGTCTTCTCGGCTGGGGTGAAGCAGGGGGCTAGTTGCCTTCGCAGGGAGACCCCCCTGCTTAGTGGGCAGCGCGGGGGCGATTCCCTGGCCCGTTCCCTCCGTGGCGCGAAACGCTTTCTGTCCCCTCGAGAGTCCCTCGCCGAGGCTCGGGGGTGGTTTGGTTTCCCTTCCCAGCCCGGGATTCGGCCACGGGGCGCCTTTGGGGGGGCTGGCTCCCCGGATTGCGCCCTCGGCAACCCGAAACTTGGCCAAGGTCCCTCCTGGCAAGGGCATTCCGGCAGAACGAGCGAACGGAGGGCTGGGCGGATCAGTCCTTCCGCCCCCACCCAGCGAAACATTTTAGGAGGGGGAAGCACGAGGCGAGCAGGTGGGTGGCCACGTTCACGGCCCGGAGAGCCCCCGGAGCCGTGGCTGAGCACGGCCGCCGTCCGCGGGGCCAGCGGGGCGGGCGAGGGGGTTGTGCCCTCTGAGGCTCTCCCGGGCGGGGCGCAGGGGGTCGGGAGTTCCGCGGCAGACCGCGCCGGGCGAGTGTGGGCGGAGAGGGGGCGCAGAGCCCGCCGGGGCGCGGGAGGGGCGGCCTTAGCGACCCTCCCGCCGCCTGCCCTCCTCCCTCCCGCAGCTGGCCGGCTACGAGGCCGCCTGGCCCATCACGGAGAAGTCGAACCCGCTCACGCGGGAGCTGGACAAGGCCGACCCGGCGCAGATCGTCCAGCTCCTCCGGGACTGCGACGCCGAGATCTTCCAGGAGGAGGACGAAGCCCAGGCCAGCTACAAGGGCCCCCCGCGCCCCCTCCGCCTTCCCCCTTCGCCCTTCCTTCCCCTGGTCGGACAGGCGGCTCCCGCAAGGGCGCGGCGGCGGCGTGCGGGGCCCCCTGCTGGTCCGCGAGAGGCCGAGAGGGGGCGCCGTCGCTCCCGAGCCCGCCTGGACCGGCCCCGCAGCCGGAGGCGGCCCCTGCCCCTCAGAGGAAGGCGGCGGCGGCGGCGGCGGCTTCTCCGCCCCGGTAGTTCCCGGTTCCCAAATCCTTGTTCGCGTGGAAATCCGAACCTTCCGCTCAGTCCTGAGGCCCCCGAGCCCCCGAAGCGTCCTCCAAACGCCCTAATTGGGAGACGGTGCCCTTCCAGAGGGGAAAAATCCTTGTCCCTCTGGGGAACGTTTTTGAAAACACTGTAACACATAAATGGATGGTCGCAGAAGAGGGCAACTATCGCGGAAGGAAAAACAGCCTCCGCCCCGAAGGGCGCCCTGAGGCACCTCAAATCATCCCCCCCCCGGGTGTCCCTTCCGAGACCAGGAGCCGGTTTTGACTCCTCCGCTCCCGCGTGCCAGCCCCCCCCGCCCTCTCGCCACCAACATCGGTCCAACGAACTCGGAAGAGGCCCGCGCGCCCCAAAAACAAGCGGGGTGACCCGAGACGCTGCCCTTTCCTCTCCATCGCCCCAAAGAAACCTGCCCCGTTGCCCCAGCGGAAGACCCAGCGGGACCCTCCCGGCGCCCCGGGAGGAGGGGGAGGAGCAGCGCCAGGCTGCGGGGGGGCGGGGGAGACGGAGAGAGGGAGCCGCGAGGCACCGAGCCCCTCCGCCTTCTCTCCGCAGAGGCTCTACAGCGGAGCCGTCCTCAAGACCATGCTGGACATCATAGGGAAGGTCCAGGAGGCGCTGAAGGTGCGGCCGCGGGGAAGGGAGAGAGACGCCGTCGGCGCGGGGGGTGGCTGGTCGGCTGGAGGGGGCACGGCGGACTCTTTGGCTCCGTGAGGGGAGCTGCGCCGGCGCCTCCTTGGGTGGCGCCCTTGAGGGTTTCCAGGCTATGGCCCGCGGGGGGCAGCTCTGGAGAGTTCTCTGGGGCGCAGCGATAGGGCCGAGAGGCGGAGGCGCGGTCTGTGTGGGAGAGGGACGTATTGGCCCCCCAGGGGTGGCAGGAGGAAGCGGTGGGCGGGGCTTGGGGGTGCGCGAGGTAGGAGCCCCCGCAACGCGCGCGCATACACAGCCCGCCTTTCCCACGCACATTGGGGCTTAGTCCGCGGGGAGAAGAAGAGAAACCCGCGCTCCCCGTGCCGGTCGTCGGGCGGTGCGGAGCTAGCTGGGAGGTGTCGCTTTAGGCCCCGCTCCCTCCCTCCCTCTCAGCCCACCCCGACCCGGACCAAACCGCACGGGAGGTGGGTCACAGAGGGTGGCCGCGGCACCGTCGGGGAAGGGGGGATTTGGGGCCCGGACCGGGGCGCCTGTCTGCCACGCCCTCCACCTCGCTCGCTCCCTCCCCCAGGAACCAGAGAACACCCTCATCGTGCTCAGCGGCGGGGAGCCTCGGGCCGCATGGCCTTCCTCATCGCCGTGAGTCTTCCTCCTCCCTCTCCCCTCGGGGGTCAGGCCGGGCTCGCGGGAGGGGGCGGATGCCGGCCAAGAAACCGCGCTGGGGGTGGGGAGCGCAGAGGGGTCTCCGGGGTCTCCTTGGCCTTCCGCGCGGCCCCCAAGACACCTCCGCCGCGGGCGGTCTTCTAGCCGGCGTTCGGGGGCAGGCAGGGAGGGGTTTGCGGGTCTCCTCGAAGCTCCTTCTCTTCCCGCGGAGGAGGGTCCTGAAGAGCCCAGCCCCCCCGCCACTGCCTGCCCGCCTGTCCGTCCTTCCTTCCTCGGCAGGTGTCCTTTAACAAACTCCTCAAGGGCCTGGGGGAGCCCCCGCTGTACACCTACATCATCGCTGGGGGAGACAGGTGAGCCCCCCACGCCCGGCTCCTCTTGGGATGCAGCCCTGCAGCTCGGGGGGGCTGCTGACGGGGGCTCCACAGGGACGCGCGCGCGCCTCCGAGACAATCGCGGCCCTGACCCTCCTCCCCCCGCAGGTCCCTCGTGGCGTCTCAAGAGGGGCCGGAAGACAGCGCCCGCCTGGGGATGGAGGACTTGCGCAAGGTGGGCGTCCGGCCGATACACGCACGCGCGCTTCCACGGTTACCCCCTCTCGGGGCCCGCCAGCCCTCTCTACCCCCCAACACCCCCCGAGAACGCGGCTGCTCCGGCTCCCCCGGAGGGAAGCAGGGCCACGGACCCCTTCCCGCTTTCCTAGGGGCTCAGGGGACCCCCTTCGGCCCCGCAAGCCGTGGAGAAAGGCGGGGCGGTGGGTAGGGCGGCCGGTCGTAAAGGAGACGCGGCGGCGACGGCGGAGCGGGGTGCAGGGAGAGCGCTGTTGGGGAGACACCGGCAGTGGCACCGAGCCCCTCCCCTGTAGTTCATGGCACGCACACCCTATGGGCGGCGGCGGCGGCCGCGGGTCTGCTCCCCGTGGGGCGATCTTGAGTGGGAAGGCGGGCGGGGGGGGCAGGAGGAACACCCGCGGGGCGCCAGCTGAGACGGGCGCCGGGATCCAAGCCGTGGGGGCTCCACACGGACTAGCGCGCGGCCCTCTCTCACCGCCCCAGGTCTGCGAAGGGAAGAAGAGGGTCGTTTACTTCGGTATCTCCTGCGGCCTCTCTGTGAGTACTTCGTGAGCCGCCGCCGCGGCAGCGGGAGGAAGGCGCAGGGAGGAACTATTGCCCGGAAGGGGGGTCCTAATTATGGGGGGAAGAAAGGGAGATCCTCGCATCCTAGCAAAGCCGGCTGTGAGCCTCCGTCCTCCTCCTCCGGCCGCCTGGAATTGGGGGGGGGGTCCCGGACCCAGGAGGGCCTCCCACTGAGCTCTCTCGCCCCCTCCCCCGCCGAGCCAGGCCCCCTACGTGGCCGGGCAGCTGGACTTCTGCATGGACAACCTGAACATCTACCTCCCGGTCCTGGTGGGATTCAACCCGGTCTCCATGGCCAGGTAAGGGGACGCAGGCCGGGCGCGGCCCACGACCACCTCACCCCCGCTCCTTCCAGATGGCCAGCCTGTCCCCTGCATGGAACCCGAGCCCCGAGGGGGAGAGGGGAGCTCCTCGGGGCCGCTTGCCCTGCTACACCACTCTCACCCCCCGCCCCCGACACACACCGTCCCACCCGAGAAGCAATCGAGGACCTCTTCCCACCGGGCAGAGGCGCGTCTCCACCTCCCCTCCCGACGAACCCCCTTTCCCTCCGCCCCCTTTTCACTTCCGTTTAAAGCCCCCCACTTTTGCCGGATCTGCCCAGAGTGGTCCGTCCCTCTGGCACGAGGTTCGGCCCAGATTCCGGGGCTCCCCCGGTCTTTCTTCCCTCTGGGGCGATCTAGGAGGATGGCAGAAAATGCGGGGTTCCGCCTGCCACCCCCTCAGGTCTTGTGCCCCGAACGACAAAGCCCCTCCGGCCACCCAATCTGTTCCCCACCCCCAGGGCCGAGAAGATCGAGGGCTTCCACTCCTCCTTCCGGCAAGTGGCGGAGCGGATGGAGAAGCTGCAGGAGAAGCACCGCGCCTTCGTCCTGAACCCGGCCGTCGGGGTGAGTGTCGCGGCGGGGGGAGAGGCTCCCTCCCCCAGGGGCGGCTCGCATCGGCTCTGGCCTCAGGTAGCTTTAGGCGGGGGTCGGTTCCTTGAAGCGCGACTCTTGTCTTCTGCGGAGGTCGGGGGGGCAGGGGAGATGCCCCTCCCTGGAAACGCTCAGAGAGGCCCCGGAACTCCCGGCCTTGGGCCCTTGCCTCTGCCTGGGGCGACCCCCGCACGGGCCCGTCTTGTCCCTGGGATTTGCGGCAGGCCTTTCCGCGTGTGGGCTGGATCAAGCCACTGAAACGGCCAAAGGAATCCGGGGAACAGGGAGGGGGTTCCATAGCAGGGGACCCGGACTAGGGGGTTGCTCCCCCCTCCCCCCAGGCCCGCCAACTTCGGGGCCGGACCGCCGGCCTGGTCTCGCGGGGCGCTGAGCGCGTTCAGCCCTGGCAGTTTGCGGGGGGGGGTGGCCCGTGGAGAAGGACCACCTGGATCTGGCCCCAGGCAGCGCCCTCCGGGCGGGGCCCCCTCCAGACACCGCGGCCCTGCGGTGTGGCGTTTGCGTGTGTTGGGGGCACCTGCATGAGCCCCCCTCCGCCCCCCCAGCCGGAAGGCCTGACAGGCTCCTCACGGATGAAGGGCGGGAGCGCCACCAAGATCCTGCTGGAGACGCTGCTGCTGGCCGCCCACAAGACGGTGGCCAAGGACAGCGAGGTCTCGGAGAAGTGAGTATGGGGGGCAGGCGTGGGGCGCTCTCCGGCAAGACCCTCCGCCCCGAGCTCAGCCGCGCCCCGCCCGCCCGCCCCCAGGTGCCTCCTGGAGATCCTTCGCACCTACGAGCGCGCCCACAAGGTCACCTACGGGCAGAGCAAGAAGATCGCCGCCCTGGTGAAGCAAGCGGGCACCAGGTGAGCCCCGGCCGGCGGGCGGACGGGCAGCGGTGGGGGGAAGGGAACGGACGCCCCCCCTCGCCAGCCCCCCGCTCATCAGCGCCTCCCGCCTCAGTCTGCAGAAGAGGGCCTGCGTCTACCTGCTCGGCTGGCACACTCTGGGCATCATCGCCATCATGGACGGGGCAGAGTGCATCCCCACCTTCGGGGCGGGTGAGGCCCCTTTCGGGGGGAGTAGGGGAGGAGAGGGGGCGTGGGCGTGGGCGTGGGGGGAGGCCCCTCGGGGCAGGCCGGCGCCTCTTCTTGTCCCCGGCCAAAGGAGCCTGCTCGTGGGGCCCAGGGGCGTGGGAGCCTGGCGGCGGCGACCCCTTGACTAAGTCCTGTAGATCTGGTGTGCGGGAGAGAGGAGGGGGTTTTCCTGGCCCGGCTTTGTCCCTCCGGCGTCCGGGGCTCCTCTCTGGGGGTCGCGAGTCCTTTGGGGATCCTCTCGTGGCAGGGGTCTCCCCTCCAAGGAGTCGCCCGGCCTGGCTGGATGGGGCGAGAGAACAGCCCGGCCGGCTCAGGCCCTGCAGGCAGCGACCCTTCTCTTCCCCGGGCGGCGGGGGCGAAAGGTGGGGGCGAGCCTTGGAGAAGGGTCCTCCTCTACTGGGTCTCCGGGAGTTACTCGCAAAGCCGCCCCCTCCCCTTTCCTTCTTAGACCCCAGCGGGATCCTTTTCTCGTCACCCTCGCTGCGGATCCCTTGGCATTTCCCGGGGGAGGGGTTCACGTCCAGGCAGCCCGCCTCCCTCGTCGCTCCAGGGGGTCAGGCGGCGGCGGCGAGGGCTGGGGGTCCCTGTCCCGCGGGGAGGGGGCGGGCGGGGGAGGGGCGATCTCGGTGACATGCTTTCCCTCCCTCCCTCCCCTCCCCCCCGGTGGGTCTCTCTCCCGGCCAGACATCAACGACGTCCGGGGCTTCCTCATCGGTGACCACAGCGAGATGTTCAACCGCGAGGCCGATCTCATCGCCCAGGTGCGGGGCTGCCAGAGGGAGCGAGGGGTCGCCCAGGCAGGAAGGCACCGGCGGGCTCGCTCAGCGGCTGCCCTGCTGGCCACCTACCCAAGGCCGGTTCCGAGAGCGGAATTAATTCCCCAGCGCCTCCCCCCGCGAAGCCCCCTCGTTCTCGGAGTCCCAGGGCGCCGCTTCCATGGGCCCGCTTCAGTGGCCCCCAGGGGGCGAGGGGGCTGCGGAGGCCTCGGGTGGCGGCGGGGCCCTGTGCCAAGAGCGGCCCCCACCTCGCCAAGGGCCGCCCACCTCTGGGACCTCGGCCGCGCCTGGACGCCCACCTGGTCTCCCGCAGGGCCCCAAGTTCGCCTTCTCGGAGGAGGACTTCGTCCGGAGCATCCTGCCCTCGCTGACCGACCAGGACACGGTGCTCTTCCTCTTCGCCGCCGACGGTGAGCGGGGGGCGTCCTGGGGGCGGGCGGCGGAAGACCCTCTGCCGCACGTCCCTCGCGGGCTCTCGGGGTCCAGGGGGTGGGCGGGTGGGCTGCACGGTCTCGCGTGAGGGGGTGCGAGGCGGGAGTCCTCCGCCAGAAGTGAGCGCCCCCTCCCCCTTCTCCCCTCCCACCGCAGACGACTTGGCCGAAGTGGAGAAGCTGGCGGTCCAGGTGAAGGAGAGGACGGCCAACGTCCAGGCCCTCTGCCACGCCACCGTCGGACAGTACCTGCCGGTAGGGGCCGCGCCCCGACGGGGCCTCCCGGGGGTCTTGGGGGCGGCGGCCCGGTGGGGAGGACTTTCGGCCGTCTGGGTTCATGGGCGCGGGGGGGCCGTCAGGGGAACACAGACCGGACCAGGTCCAGGTCCAGGTCCGAGCCGGCCCCTCCGGCGCCCAGCCTGGTCTCTCCTCTTCCTCTCCGCCCCCCCCCAGGCCTCCCTCAAGAAGCTCTTCCCCTCCGCCATCAGCATCATGTGGCCCATCCTCTTCCTCGAGTACGAAGGCAACTTCATCGAGGTGAGCCCGGGGGGGGGCACCAGAATGGGAGGGGCGGGGAGGGCACGCAGCGGGCGGCGGCGGGGTCGGGGGCAGGGGCCTCTGCGGGCCGGGGGAGGCCCGGCTTCCTCCAGGACTACTTCCTGTTGGCCGCCGAGGGGGCGACCCCGCTGCCCCCGCCGCCGCCGCCGCCACCTGGCTAATCCTCCCCTCCCCTCCCCGCCCGGCAGAGGTTCCAGCGGGAGCTCAGCACCAAATGGGTCCTCAACACCGTCAGCACCGGCGCCCACGTGCTGAAGGGCCAGATCCTGCGCAACTACATGGTGGACCTGCGCGTGAGCAACTCCAAGCTCTTCTGGAGGGCGGGCACCATCCTGCAGGTACCGGCGGGGCGGCGCCCCGCGGACGCGAAGGGGGAGGGCGGAGCGGCGCTGGGTCCCGAAGGGGCTGCGAGCGCGGAGGCAGCCCCCCCGCCCGGACACACCCTCCCCCCTTCCCCGGTATCCCCCCTCCCTTCCCTGTGGGTGGGCTCTCCGCCAATTCACGGGATCCTCAGGGGGCAGCCGCTCGAACCCAAGTCGAAGTCACGGCTCGCTCGCTCTCTCGCTGCGTCAGTGGGCCTCGGGTCCACCAGCCGGGCAGCGACGTGTGTGTGTGTGTCGGGGACCGTGCTGGGCCCTGTCGTCTGACCCCCCCTCACCCACTCCCCCCTTCCGCCCCCCCCCCGCAGAGGTTCTCCGGCCAATCCCAGGCGCGGTGCCGGGAGGCGCTCCTGCGGGTCATCCACTACCCGGAGCCGCTCTCGGAGGAGCTGCGCGCCGCCCCCGCCTCCAGGCATATCGCGGCGGCCACCGAGAAGGCAAAGGCGAGTCCCGCGCGACTCCTCCGGGGAAGGTGGGGAGAGGCCCTTCCCACGCCAGGCCCACGGGTGGTCTTCGGGACCCCGGCCTCGGGGGAGGCTCTGGGGGTTGCATCCCGCCCCGGGATTCTGGCCGCCTCCGAAGGCGGTGCCCCCCACGCGGCCGCTCTCCTTCCCGCGCCGCCTGAGCCGGGTCTCCTTCCCTCCCGCACCCAGGTGGTGCCCACCGCCCTGATCTGCCTGATGCGGCGCTGCTCCGTGCCCGAGGCCCGCGCCCACCTCGACGCCGCGCCTTCCCTTCGGGCCGCCCTCGAGGCCGCGCTCAGCGCCCCCGGACGCAAGCGGCCTGCCACCGAGCCCGGGGAGGAGGAGGAGGAGGGCCGCGAGGAGGAAGAGGAGGCCGAGGAGGAGGAGCAGGGGAGCACGTAGGGGGGTGGTCGCCCTTCGGCCCAAGGGAGCCCCCCGCCGCCCTTGCCGCACCGTCTTCCAGCACAGACCGCTCCCCAGTGGGGCGTGGGGAGGGGGCGCCTGCCGGGCGGCGGGGGGAGTGGAGAGCAGCGAGGCGCCCCAAGACCCCTCCCCCGAAGGTAAAGAGGGGGAGAGGACTCTTCTGGGCGCGCCCCTCCCCTTTGGGGGGATGAGGACGGGGTGAAGCGCCCCCCCCGCACCCTCCTCCTCCAATCTGTTTAGGTCTTTCCCTCCTTCTCCCCGCGGGGGAGGGGCGGGCTGTTTGCTGTGACTTTCCCGTTCCTCGAGGGCAGACATCTTTTGTAAATAAAAACCTGCTCTTGCTCAGGCGGGCGTCGAGTATTTGTTCTCTGGGCTGGGGAGGGGGTGGCGAGGTGGGAGGATGCCAGGTCCCCTGAGACCCCGCTCCTCAGTGCCAGCCGCACACCAAGAATCCTAGAGCTGGAAGAGATCCCAAGGGCCAAATCGAGTCCGAATCCTGGCCCTCCCTTGGGCAGATGGGCATCCAGTCCCCCCACAATGGGGAGGCAGCAGCAGATTCCTCTGCCCACTGCCCCTCCCCTCCCCACAGCTACAGCTGCTGCCCAGTAGCCCTTTGGACCACTTAGTTTGGGTCCTCAGCAGGCCTGTCTGACCTGGGAGACCCCAGCAGCACTGCTGCCCCCAGCATAGTCTCCTGCCTCACAGGAGCAGGCAGCCCTGTAGGAAAATGCGACTAAAACTGTTAGGATTCAGCCTCCATTTAGCAGAATTACACAGAGAAATGTTTAAAAGCTTGTCTAATGACTTGTGGCTTCAGGCTGGCTGATGCAATAGAGACAAACACAGGTAGCTTTGAATAAAAGACTTAAAATACTTTACTAATGGCTTCTTCATTTACATCAGTATTGAGAGCCTGCTACCTGTCTAACTAATGAGTAGGAGAATCTTCGGTCTTAACTCACCATCCTTCTCGATGGGACTCGAAGCATGCGAAGAGTTCAGAGAAAGCAGCCATGAGAACAAAGAGGATCAGAGAGAGAGCAGAGAAGAGGGGTCTTAACTTTTTATAAGACCAATGACCCAAGCACAGTCCTGGGTCACATGATCTGATCACCTGAGAACCAAGGGTATTTATGATCATGCCATAAAAGACAGAAAAAGGCAAGTGGAGAAGATCTGGCACGCAGGAGGCAAAAGGGAGCCCTATCTGGCTATTTGCCCACTTGTTCTAACAACAAGATGGGGAGGGAGAGAGAATGCTGAGATTTGTTTTTCCCAACAAGCCGCCCACCACCACGTCTTCTGCTGCTGGAGAGACCCGGAGGTAAAACCATAATCCAAGTCTCTGCTCCAGAGAGAGAAGAAGAAGAAATTGAAAGATTCCATGCAGGAGTCCAGGAGGAAATTGATCACACCCCAAAACAGGACTTCTTGTTAATCTTAGGCGACTGGAATGCAAAAGCAGGAAACAGAGCAAAATTAAAGCCTGTAGGAAAATTTGGCCTGATCAGTGAAATAGGAGACCAACCAACCAACAGGCTCTTTGTCCCAAACACATTCTTCAAGCAACCCAGGAGGCACCTGTGAACCTGATGGCCAATTCAGAAGCTCCATTCTCTCCGGAAAAACAAGACCAGGAGCAGATGCACTGACCATGGACCCACAGCAGAAGTTGGCGTATAGCTAAGGAAGAACACTGAGCTGACCATCATGCCAAAATACAGCCTGAAGAATTCACATATAACATGAAAAACAGATTTGCGCTATTAAACCTAACTGACCAGGAGCCAGAAGAACTCTGGTCTGAAGCCGGGGACATTGTCAGGGAGCAATCCAAAAGGACATTATCTGTCCCCAAAAAGAAAGAAGCATGAATCTCTTCAAGCAGGTAAGGACAGAAAAGAAGCAAGATGAAAAGGGGAAGAAATAGAGTCAGAATCCTGAATGCAACTGTTCAGTGACTTGTGCTCACAGACAACAAGAACAACTATAATAATCCATGCAGAGAAACAGAAGGTGGGAATAGAAAAGGAAGAACAAGAGACCTCTTCTACAAGATCCAAGAAAGCAGAGGGAATTCAAGCCAAGAGTGGGGATGCTCTGTGACCCACAACACATGACTTGACATAATAGAAACAATAACAGGATGGAAACAACACACTGCAGTTGTATATAAAAGAGATTCAAAGAAGAACCATATGAAGATGAACTACCAGTTTTAGAAAATGAAGTGAAAACTGCACTTGGAGCACTTGGGAAAAAGTAGATCATCAGGAATAGGCAGCATACAAATAATGCTGCTTCAGTCTACAGAGACAGAATCTACCCTAGTTGAAACTGAAATCTATCAACAAATATGGCAAACAGAAGAATGGAGATTGTAAATGCTTGATAGATATTCCTGTCCCCAAGAAAGGGGGACACCAGGGATTGCAGTGACCACAGAACCATTGTATTAATTTCGCATGCAAGCAACGTCATACTCAAAATTATACAACAAAGACTTCTACCACACAGAGTTAGAAATACCAGATGTTATAAGCTGCCTTCAGGAAAGGAAGAGGCACTAGGGATCATAGAATCCTAGAGTTGGAAGAGACCCCTGAGGCCATCCAGTCCAACCCCCTTCTGCCATGCAGGAACCCACATCAAAACCCTCCCTTTGGCCGGTGGTCATCCAGCTTATCTTTACAAAACCTCCAAAGGAGGTGGAGACTGTTGGAAAATTCCAGCATTCTCTCTCCCCCCACCTTGTTTTTTAGAACAAATGGGCAAATAGCCAGCTAGGGCTTCCTTTTGTCTCCTGCATACCAGATCTTCTCCATTTGCCTTTCTCTGTCTTTTATTGCATGATCATAAATAGCTTTAGTTCTCAGGTGATTAGATCATGTGACCCAGGACTGTGCTTAGGTCATTAGTCCTAAAAGTTAAGACCCTCCTCTTGGAGACATCTTTGCTTCACTTCTTCTTTGTTCGTCCTCATGGCTGCCATCCTCTGCATGCTTCGCATCCCATCAAGCAGGATGGTGAGTTAAACCAAAGATACTTATTCACTAGTTAGTCAAGTAGAAGGCTATCAATACAGATGTAAATGAAAAGCCATTAGTAAAGTCTTTAAGTCTTTTATCCAAGCTACCTCTTTTTATGATAGAGTTACTAGCTTGATAGGTGAAGGGAATGCTGTGGATGTCGCATATCTCGATTTCAGGAAGGCCTTTGACAAAGTTCCCCATGACATTCTTGCAAAGAAGCTGGTAAAATGTGGGCTGGACAGGGCTACTGTTAGTTGGATCTGTAATTGGTTGACCAACCGAACCCAAAGGGTGATCACGAATGGCTGCTTTTCGTCCTGGAGAGAAGTGACTAGTGGGGTGCCACAGGGTTCTGTCCTGGGTCCAGGGCTGTTCAATATTCTTATCAATGACTTGGATGAAGGAATAGAGGGAATGCTCATCAAACTTGCAGATGACACCAAATTGGGAGGGGTTGCTAATACGCCAGAGGACAGGATCAAAATTCAAAATGACCTGGAGAGATTGGAGAGCTGGGCCAAGGCTAACAAAATGAAATTCAACAGAGAGAAGTGTAAGGTCCTACACTTAGGTAGAAAAAAATGGAATACAGAAATATAGGATGGGGGACACGTGGCTGGATAGCAGTACGTGTGAAAGGGATCTAGGAGTCTTCACAGACCACAAGCTGAACGTGAGTCAGCAGTGTGATGCAGCAGCCAAGAAAGCCAATGCAATTCTCGGCTGCATCAATAGGAGTATGGTGTCTAGATCGAGGGAGGTACTGGTACCACTCTACTCTGCTTTGGTTAGACCTCATCTTGAATCCTGTGTCCAGTTCTGGGCACCCCAATTCAAGAAGGATATTGACAAGCTGGAGCAAGTCCAGAGGAGGGTTAACAAAAATGGTGAGAGGCCTGGAAGCCATGAAACCCTATGAGGATAGACTTAGAGAGCTGGGTATGTTTAGTCTGCAGAAGAGAAGGTTACGAGGGGACATGATAGCCATGTTTAAATATCTGAAGGGATGCCATGTAGACGAAGGAGGGGGCTTGTTTTCTGCTGCTCCAGAGACCAGGACAAGGAGCAATGGATTCAAGCTGCAGGAAAAGAGATTCCACCTGAACCTCAGGAAGAACTTCCTGACGGTCAGGGCTGTCCGGCAGTGGAATCGGCTGCCTTGGAGTGTAGTGGAGTCTCCTACCTTGGAGGTTTTTAAGCAGAGGCTGGATGGCCATCTGTCGGGAGTGCTTTGAGGGTGTTCCTGCATGGCAGGGGGTTGGACTGGATGGCCCCTGGGGTCTCTTCCAACTCTACATTTCTATGATTCTATGATTCTATGATTCTATACCTGTGTGTTTGTATTTAATTGGATCAAGCAGTCCAAGCCACAAGTCATTGAACAAGCTTTTAACTGCTTTTCTGCATAACTCTGCTAAATGAAGGCTGAACCCTAACAGATTTAATCTCATTTCCTACAGAGACTCCACCACACTCCTTGGAGGCAGCAGCTGGTTCCACTGCTGGACAGCTCTGACCATCAGGAAGTTCTTCCTGAGGTTCAGGTGGAATCTCCCTTCCTGCGGCCTGAATCCATTGCTCCTGGTCCTAGTCTCTGGAGCAGCAGAAAAAAAGCCTGCTCCCTCTTTGACGTGACATCCCTTCAAATATTTAAACATGGCTATCATGTCCCCTTCTCTTAACCTTCTCCTCTGCAGACTAAACACATCCAACTCCCTAAGCTGCTCCACATAGGGCTTCGTGGTTTCCAGACCCTCCACTATTTTGGTCACCGTCCTCTGGACATGCTCCAGCTTGATCACGTTCTTCTTGAATTGAGGTGCCCAGAACTGGACACAGGATTATTCCAGACGAGGCCTAACCAAAGCAGAGTAGAGTGGTACCAGTACCTCCCTCGATCTAGACGCCATACTCTTATTGATGCAGCCGAGAATTGCATTGGCTTTCTTGTTGGGAAAATTCCAACAGTCCAACAGTCCCCTTCTACCAAAAGGGGACTGTTGAAGGAATTTTCCCAATATGTCTTGGCTGCCGCATCACACGGCTGGCTCATGTTCAGCTTGCGATCTACCAAGACTCCTGGATCTCTTTCACAGGTACTGCTACCCAGCCATGCATCCCTCATCCTACATTTGTGCATTCCATCTTTTCTGCCTCAGTGCAGGGCCTTGCATTTCTCTCTCTTGAAATTCATTTTCTCAGCCTTCGCCCAGCTCTCTCACCTGTCAAGGTCGTTCTGAATTCTGACCCTGTCCTCTGGCGTATTAGTCACCCCTCCCCTCTAGGATCCTATGAAGATTTCCCACACCTTGGCTCCCTCATTAATCAAACTGAAGAGGGCCGTCAAGAAGTCAGAAGGCTTGGAAGGGCAGCCCAAGAAGACCCTTAAAGAATTACTACTGAACACTGAAGTGAGGGCTCCCCCATTTCTCTACCCGGTTGTGAAAGCGGGACTGTGAGGGAAATCGGGCGCCGATCTCTCCGGGGCACAAGGAGGGAGGGGGCCGGGGACCTGGGGGCTGGCTTCCCAGCTGGGGGTGGGGGGCTCCGTTTGGGCCCGATCCGGTTCCCCGGCCGGCCCTTCCCAAGCGCCAAGGCCGGAAAGTCCGAACTCAAGTCGAGCTCCCGCCGCCGGCGCCGGGCCGCCACCTCCCTCCCTCCCCTCTCCCTCCCTCCCTCCCCCGCGGCCCCTCCCCGAGGCTTCCCGGAAGGACGTGAGCCGCCCCCCCCGCCATGCTGGCAGGCGGCCTGGCACAGGTGGGGGGAAGGGAGGCGGTCGCCGGGGAGGGGGAAGAGAGGGGAGGGGGCGCCCAGAGCTTTCTGCGGGCAGCAGCTGCACCGCTTCTGCGGACCTCCTCCCCCTCCCGCTCCGGGACCCCTCCCCTCCTCCTCCTCCGCCCCGCGGTCGCCAGGCGACGGGGACGCGTAGAAGCGCCGCTCTCCCTCTTCCGCAGCATTTCGGACTCCGCGACTGCGGAGGGGGCTCCCAGCGCAGACTGCAGAGGCCCCCCAGCCCCCTCCTTCCTCTTGCACCGGGGGGGGGCGTGCCGGCTCGCAGCCAGCAGGCGCTTCTTCTTGCCGCGCCCCCTCCTCTCCCCCCCCGGGTCCACACGGAGTCCGGAACAGAGCCGGCGGGGGGGGGTTAGGAGGAAGGGTTGAGCCCCAGCCGAAGAGGGGCCCCTCTGGCCCCAGAGGCCCCGACCGGGCACAGGAGCCGGCCTCCCCCTCCGCTGTTGTCCGATCCGCTCAGCCTCTCCTTCCCGAGCCCAGCGGGGGAAGCGAAAGCAGAGGGTCGCCCACGGACTGCCGCCCCCCCGGACTCCTGGACCTCCTCGCGGGCCAAGTGGCAGGTAGACGCCATGGGACGGGCGGGGCGGGGGCAGAGGAGGGGTCGCGCGGAACCCAGGGCCTCGGCGGGAGTGAGAGGGGACCGCTCGGCGCCGCCGGGGTTGGGTCGGGGCCCGAGAAGCCCGCTCGCCCAGGGCCGCTCGGGGGATCCCCGCCTCCCTCCGCCCCCACGCCTTCCTTCGGCGGGAGCGGCGGGAGGGAGGGGCGCCCCCGGCCTCTCTTCAGCCTGAGCCCCGGGCCTCACCGGAGCCGAGCACGGGAGGGAAGACCCGGGCCGGGCTCAGGAACGGCGAGCGGCCTCTCCGGAGTGCGGCCCCCAGGAGGACCTTTGGAGGGCCGCCTCGGGCCCACGGCTGGGCGGGACGACCTCCCGGCCCCCTCCCGTGCCACCCCCTGAGACGCCACTCCGCTCCCCCCAGGACTCGCCATGTTGCCCCCGCCCCACGAGGAGGAGGAGGAAGAGGAGGAGGAGGAGGAGGAAGCGTCGGAGAGGAGGACTGCCGAAGAGGCGGCCGGGCCCCCGGGGCTGGCTGGGGCCCCCGAGGACCCTGGCGCGCCCACCGACCGGCGGCGAGACGGCGGCGAGGAGGCGGCGGAGGCGACCGGGGCGGCGCTGCTGCTGCTGCCGCTGCTGCCGCCGCCGCTGCGGGAGGAGTACCGGCGCCTGTGCCGGGAGGCGGCGGGCCTGCGGGGGCGGCGGGCGGCGCTGCGGGCCCAGCACGGCTTCCTGGAGCGGGAGGCGCGGGAGCTGCGCGCGGAGAGCCGGGAGTTCGCGGGCTACCTGGCCAAGCGGGCTCAGCGGCGCCGGGGGGCGGCCGTCTCCGCGGCCGAGGAGAGCCGGGAGCGGCTGGAGGGGGTCCGGCGGGAGGCGTGCGAGGCGGCGGCCCGCGGGCGGGAGCGGGAGGCGGCCCTGCGGGGGGAGCTGCTCCGCCGGGAGGCCGCCCTGGCCCGCCTGAGCGCCGAGCTGGAGGCGCTGGGCGGGGTGCGGGCCGTGCGCGAGGCGCAGGAGCGCCGCCTCCGGGAGCTGCGGCGGGAACTGGACGCCACTCGACGGCGCGGGACGGAGCGCCTCCGGGCCGCCAGGGAGCAGCTCCTGCGGGAGAAGGCGGCGGCGGCGGCGGCGGAGGCGGCGGCCCGGGAGGCTGAATCGGCGGCGGCGGCGCGCCGGCGGGCGGGGGAGTGGGCCCGGCAGGCCGCCCTGAGCCTGGAGGAGCGCGCCCGGGCCGCCTGGCGGGAGAACCGGGAGCTGCGGCAGGAACTGGGGCGGCTGGTCCGGCGGGCGCGGGAGCTGGAGGCGCGGAAAGGACGCCTGGAGGAGCGGGTGGGGCGGCTGCGGCGGGAGGAGGCCTTCCTGAGCGACTTGGCCCGCCTGCGGGGCGGCGGGGCCGGGTGGGAGGAGGCGGAAGGCGGGGCGGGACTGGCGGAGAAGAGCCCGGCCGGCCGGAGGGGAGTAGTCGACGGCCGGCGCTTCGGGGCAGGGGCCGCTTTCGGATGGACCCTTTTGGGGGAACGGGAGGGGGTCCCCGGGGCCCGAAGGCGCGGGGCGGAGACCGGCTGCTCTGCGGGGGCAGCCTGGGACGGGGCGACCGCCGTGGTGGGGGTGGGGGCGGCGGCTCCGGCCAGCGCCCTGACTCCGGGGGCGGCTTCTCCTCTGGGCGGCCCCAGGAATCCTCTCCGCCCCCGGGAAGCGGGAAAGGGACGGCCGAGCGCAGGGGGGCAGCAGCGTCCAGGCACCGGGACCCCGGGGGAGGGGAGGGAGGCAGGGCGCTGCCTCGGCGGGGGGCGGCGGGGGGGTTCTGTCCCGCGCCCTGGCGTGGCAGCATCCTGAGAATGGGGGGCTCAACTAAGGGCTCTCATTGACCTGCCCCCAGTCGTGGAGGTGGCCGCCCCCTTGCTTGAATCTGGGTCGGGTCCCTTCTGCGAGGATGTCTGACGCTTCCAAGGTGGCTCAATCTCTGGGTGCGGCGGGGCCCTCTCTTAGGTGGTGGGGCGCTTCCCCCTCCAGGCCGACCCTCGCCCCCCCCGCTGACGCTCGGCTGTTGGCTGAGTTGGGGGTATCGCGGTGCCCCGTCTCTGTTTACCTTGAAGGTGCGCTCGCAGGCTGAATAAACCCCACGCTCTTTATTCAGCCGTGGACTTCTGGGTTCCTTATTTTTCCGTCGGCCCTCCAGACAGACGTGAGGTTTGGGGGCGTCTTGGTACTCTTGGGGGGGCGTGGAAGCCCTCCTCTCCCGCGGTCCTGTCAGGGGGAGGCCGTGGGGGTGGCGTTCTCGGAAGGAATCACTGTGGAAGGTTTCGAAGCCCCCTTCCTTAGCTCTGGAAATCTGCCGGGCGACTCTGGGAGTGTCACACACTCTCAGCCGCAGAAGAGGCCCATGGTGGCCATGCGCCTTTTGAAGAAACGACTTGAGGAGACGGAAGAACCAAAACGCCTCCTCCTGAGCCCCTGGGGGGGCGGTCCCTTCCTCATTCTGGTGCTGCCAGCCCACCTCCCGTCAGCTTCCCTACCGAGGGGCTGTAATCCGGGATCCTCGTGGGGGAGGGGGAGGGCGAGTCCAGCAAGGCCCCTCTCGGCTTCTTTGTTCGGCCGAAGAGTAGAGGAAACGGCCTGGGTGGAATCCCTCCGGAGGGGCGGGAATTCCCACCCCCCAGTCATCGGAACGCTTCCTTCTGCCTCCCCTCCGCCCTATTCGCCTTCGGCGCCCCCTTGCCAAGCCCGGCAGCCCCGCCGACGCCACCGGCGAGGAGGAGGAGGAGAGGGCCGGAGGAACAGGGTTGCGCTCCCCCGGCCAGGGACCGGCTCTACTGGGTTGGCAGAGGTGGGCTGGATGGCCTCGGGGTGTATCCCGTGGGCTCCTGGGGTCCTGTGACACGTGTGGGAAAGGAAAGGCAGAGATTGGAGAGGTATTTGGGGTAACCACGTCCCCCTTCCCCGGCCATGGGCTTCTTTTCTCGCCCCACACCAGACCGGAGACACGCTGGGAAAAGGGGAGGGGGCCGCAGTTCCGTGAGAGGCCCCAGGGGCTCCCGGAGGCTCGGCTGGCGGGTCTTGCTCCGCGCTGCCCCACCAGCGGCAGACAGGAGCCTTGAGCAGAGGCGGGAACAGGGTCCTTCTTGCCTTGGACCCCCCAGTCGGGAAAGCCCCCTCCCCCGAGGATTGGCCAGCACCGTCCCCAGGATCACCTCCAGATGGGTCGCGAAGGTGGGTCCCGGGGCACACGCTCCAAACCGGTGCAGCCTCATTTCATTCCACCGCCCCCTCCGCATCGCTGGACCGACCCCTCCCCCCGGGCCCGAGTGTCGGATGAAGGGGCGACGCCGGCGGCCGCCTCGGAAGCCTCCCAGGACTCTTTCGGGACGGCGCTGGGAAGGCCTCGCCCGTCCCGAGGGCACGGGGGTCCTCCGTGGGCCCGGCCTGGGCGCTGCGGAGGGGGCCGGGGCAGTCTCCGAACCTCAGGGACCCCGCCGCGGACTCTACGCGGAAGCGCCCTCCCCTCCCCTCCCGACCAGCTAGGGCCGGTGCCCCTCCTCCCGCCTGCATCCGGGAGACCAGCTCCCCCTCTTCCGCCGACGTGCCCTGACCCCCCCGTGGGAGATCGGAGCTTTGCCCCGCGGCGCCACAGTCTGCCGGGGCTGGGAAGGAGGCTGCCCTTCCCCCGTCCGTGCGTGAGAGAGTCCCCGACCCCCGCCGCTCTCCCGGCCTCTCTGGTGCCCCGATCATCCCGGGGAGAGTCCCCCAGAGAGAGAGGAGGGCTGTGCGTGAGGGGGTGTGCAGTGGGGCTGGTCCGGGAGAGGGGGGAGGAGGGGAGCGGGTGGCCGCGTCCTCCGCGGTGGGGAAAGCCGTTGGGGGTGGGGAACGGCTCCCCCTCCCTCGTAAGAGGGAACCCCGGGGGGCCGTTCCTTCGGGATGCATGGCGGGGGGTGGGGCTCCTCCTCGTGGGGCCAGGAACTCCTGGGGCTCCCTGGGGGCCACTAACTTAGTTTGTTCCCAAAGAGGGCTAGACAGACCCGCGGGGAGGGGCGAACGTGGCACCGGAGGCAACTGCCGGGGGGGGATCGTCTGTTATCTCCAGCGCCCACCGCACAGCACCCGCTCCTCCGGCGCTGGAGCGACGGAAGGCGTCCGGGAGGAAGAGGCGACTCGCCAGCTGCACTGGCACCTCGGATCCGCCAGCCCCCCCGCAAATGCAGGCCGTGGGGACTCTCTCCCCAGGGCTCCCCCCCCGGGGCCCAAGGCTCTCGAAGCGCCCCCGTTCAGACAAGACTCTACGCCGGTCGTGGCTGCAAAAGGCGTCTGTATTTTGGTCTCGCTCGTTTGCGCTCCGGCACAAAGATGCTGCGTCCAGGATGACGGGCCATGCCGGAGCCAACCCGCCCGGCGGGCGACGGCCGGGGGTCTCGGGGCGCCCCTCCCATCCGGACGCAGGCGGGGCTCAGTACGGCAGGCCACGTCCGCCCCGTTCTCGCCGCCGGAGCCTGCGAGGCTTCCTCCGGGGCCGGAGCCGGCGGCCCTCCCTGCGCGGGCGGCGCCTCACTTCCGCGGGCTCCGTAGCTCGGCCGAGCGGGCCAGCGACTCCCGCACCCGACGGGGCGGCCCCCAGCGCTGGTGCAGCAGCTTCTCCCGCAGGTGGAACTCGAAGTAGCGGCGCTGGTCGTCGCCCGGCAGCGAGGCGTCGGGCCCTTCGCCCCCCGGGTCGGCACCCCGGCGGCTCAGGGAAAGTCGGGCCGGGCTCCCGGGGGAAGGGGCCCGCCGCCCGCGGAGGCCCGCGGAGGCGCGCCCGTCCTGGCCGCTGGGGCGGGGGCTGAGGGCGCGGCGCCCGGGCCCCGGCTGGAGCTCTTCTCGGTGGGGCGCGCGGTCGGGTGGGTCGGAGCCCCCCTGCCGGCCGCGCGGGCCTTCCCGCTGGGGCCGGGGGCCCAGGGCCTCAGGCGGCGCCTGCAGGGGGAGGGGCTGCCGGGACGCCCCCGCCCCCGGCCGCAGGGGCTCCGTCCTCCTCCTCCTCCTCCGCCGGCGGTGGTGCTGGAGGCTCCCTCGGAGCGGGTGGGCGTCACGCGGGGCGAAGGCCAGGAGCGCCCCGAGGAAGCCCCCGGCGGCTGCCTCCTCCTGGGGCCGGGCAGGGGCAGCGGGGCGTCAGGCGACTCCTCTTCCTCCTCCTTCGCGGACGCGCCTGTGGCCGGCAGGGGCCGCGCCCGGGGCCGCAGGTCTTCGGCCGGGGCGGGGGCGCGGGGGGGCCGTTCCTCTGCGGAGGGGGCGCCTCGGGCCGCCGCGGCGGAGGGCCCGGGGGAGGCGGGCCGGCGGAGCGCCTTCTCGATGCTCTTGGGGAGCCCCCACTGGCGGTGGACCAGCTTCTCGCGCAGGTGGTGCTCCAGGCCCTGCCGCCGCTCCGCCTTGAAGAGGGGCCGGTGGGGCCCCGGGGCGCCCCCCTCCTGCAGGGCCGTGCAGGCCAGGAAGCCCGGCAGGGCCGGCGCCGCGGTCTCCAGCGAGCTCCGGACCAGGGCCGGGAGGCCCCACAGCAGCTGCAGCCGCTTCCTCCGGACGTGGCCGTCGAGGGCCTCGCGCTCCCCCGGCCCAGCAGCAGCGGGTCCAGCAGCGGGGGCTCGACCACCGCCCCGCTCCCCCGGCTGAGGGGCGGCGGGCTGACCGAGGGCGCCGGCGGCGGGGACTCCGGGTCCGGCCGAGGCTCGCCGGCGGCATCTGCGGCTGGGGCGGCGGGTGGCGGGCGCGGCATCTCCACCGTCCGCAGGTCCGTCGCGCGGGTGGGGCCGCTCGGCTGCAGAGGCGCAAGGCGGAGGCCCGGGCGGGGGGCGCCTTGGTTTCCGGGCCTGCGCGGGGGAGGGATGGCGGGGGCGCTTCGCTCTCCCCTCCGGGCGGGTGCTTTGCGGCCGGGGAAGGAGCCCGAGGGCTCCCGCTGTTCTATTTATCTCGTTGCCAGGCCAACACATTGTGAGGCTGGGGTCGGGGCCGGGGGGCCAGGATGCCCTCGGGGCCCCGCCCTCGAAAGAGGCCAAGCGGTTGCGCTTCCCCGCCCGGAGAGGCCAGGGTGGCAAACGCGCGAGGGGCACCGTTGAGCTGGGGGGGGGAGTCTAGGGCGGTTGTCATTCTTTTGCGTTTTCGCTGGATGGCCTTTTTTTTTAACCTTGTTTTTTAAGGAACGAGTTTGCCAAATCCTTTCTTGGGGGAGGTGGAGCAAGAGCACGGAGGGGGGGCAGAAGGCCCTCTTGATTGTGGGGCTCTGACTGGTGTTTTTTGTTTCTTTCCAACTTCAAGCTAAACTCGTTTTTTCATTAAAGTCTTTGGGGACTAGTTTACTTTTACTAATTTACTGCAGTACCTAAAGCTTTTTCCAGTACAGAGGCATCTTGAGAAATCCAAGGATGGATAGAGGAGGCAGCATATTACTCTGCCCTGACCACTAGGCATTTCTTCCAGAGGTTCAGGGGGAATCTCCTATCCTGCAGCTTGAACCCACTGCTCGTTGCCCTGGTCTCTGGAGCAGCAGAAAACAAGCCCTCTCCCTCCTCAACATAGGATCCCTTCAAATATTTAAACATGGCTATTATCTCCCCCCTTAACCTCTTCTGCAGACTAAACACACCCAGCTACTTAAGCCGCTCCTCACAGGGCTTCATGGCTCCCAGACTCCACCATTTTGGTCACCTTCCTCTGGACAGCTCCAGCTTGTCGATATGCTTTTTGAATTGTGGTGCCCAAAACTGGACACACAGTATGCCAAATGAGGCCTAACCAAAGCAGAGTAGAGTGGTACCAGTACTTCCCTCGATCTAGACACCATACTTCTATTGATGCAACCAAGAATTGCATTGGCTTTCTTGGCTGCCCCGTCACACTGCTGACTCATGTTCAGCTTGTGATCTGCCAAGACTCCTAAATCCTTTTCACCTGTCCTGCTATCCAGCCACGTGTCCCCCATCCTGTATTTGTGCCTTCCATTTTCTCTGCCTAGGTGTAGGACCTTACATTTCTCTCTGTTGAAATTTATTTTGTTCGCCTCGGCCCAGCTCTGCAGTCTATCCAGGTCATTTTGAATTTTGATCCCGTCCTCTGGCACATTATCAACCCCTCCCAATTGGGTGTCATCTCCAAATTTGATCAGCATGCCCTCCACTCCTTCATCCAAGTCATTGATAAAGATATTGAACAGCGCCAGGCCCAGGACAGAACCCTGTGGCACCCCACAAGGCACTTCTCTCCAGGACGAAACCCAGCCATTGGTGAGGAGCGCCCTTTGGGTTCGGTCTGTCAACCAGTTACAAATCCACCTAACAGCAGCCCTCTCAGGCACACCTTTACCTGAAAAAGAAGCCACTCGAGCTCTGAAAGCTTGCATGGTGTATTTTTGGTTGGCGTAATGAAGATATTGCCATTTTGGACATTTTCTTTGAAACATTTATAGAATCAGTTTTAAATTATAGCTTTTACAGCATTGGGGTGCCACTGTTGTCTCATTTAATATGTTTTTTCTAACTTGTCTGAATTATGTATGGATTTTGTCTGGAAGTGTCCTCTTGTGATCCCCTCACAGCAGGAGCAGCAGAGATACTTGTTCTATACAAATAAATGAGCACAGCATCTGGGGATGTGGCAGGCTGAGAGGCAACAAGTAATTTAATAAATAGTAAGGTTGTCCCGCCAAAGACAATTCTCGAGTAGGAAAATACACCCATCCCCACACAGTGCCGGAAGCCAAAGGGGGCCACCCTGGAGAGAAAATCCCCGCAGACCAGAGGAGGGGCTTGACCACCACAATGCCCAGGCGGCAAACTGTGAGGAAAGGAGCCCTCCAGGGCTGCTCAGCGGGATGGCTGGGAGACTGGGGATGTGCACGGAGAAGAGCAGAGTGGGACCCACGGCCAGGGGGCCTTAAAGTCCTTCCCAGGAGGCCTCACTGGCCCTGCTGCCTTGGGGAGAACACTGGGCTGGGGAGCAGGGGGCTATCCGCTGGGTGGCTCACGGGCTCTTCTTGCGCCTGGGCATAAACTTTTTAGCAGTTCTTCCCCCCGCCCCTGCTTTTACTTACGACACCCTGGAAGATACAAGGAGATGGAGACACAAACTCCTGCATGCCTCAGCAGATGACATTCCCTCCAGCCGCTGCTCAGGGGGCCGCGGGGAGACAGAGATACCACCCAAGTGATAGCCAGCCATTTACTTCCCGTGGGCACCGCTGTACCCCTTCCACCAGGGCCCTGGAGTTTCTGTCCTTCCCTGCAGCCTAGAGGGGACTCTCCCAGACCCTCCCACCGGACAGCCAAGGGAAGCGGCTGCCACTGCCAGCATCACATAGGAGAGAGACGAGGCTCCCCTGCCCTTCTCTCTCCTCTTTCCCAGATGCCCAGGGGCAGGGAAGGGTGTCTGAGTGAACCTGCGGAGGGCTGGCCAGGAAGTCCGCTTGTCCTGCCTCTTCATAGGCAGCAGAGGAGGAAGAGTCCCCCAGCTTCCATAGAGGAAAGGTGGGACTGCGGTGCCCAGAGGGGCTTGCCCCCAGGGAGCTGTGCCCAGGATGGTGTCTGGGGCCCCAGAGACAGGAGCAGCTCAGAGCAGGAGGGAGGCATCAGGGCCTGTATGTGTACCCCAGCCCACCTCCGCTTGCACCCCACAGCCAGGAGGCATGAAGCAGGTAGCGAGGCAGGTCGTCTGGCTGGCAAGCCGTTATTTCTTTTCCCACTTGTGGCTGGCCTTCAGGGGTGGGGGCCCCATTGCCACTGTCACCTCACTGGGGTTCCAGCTTTCGCTGCCTGGTCCCCGAGTGGCTGGTCTTGGTGCCCGGGCGCTGGCCTGGGTTTGGGCCTGTCCGGAGAAGCCTTTTGGGGGAGAGGGCCCGGGATGGTGGCCTCCTCTTCCGGCTGCGGCTGGCCAGGGGCTTCTTTCGCTGCTGCTGCTTGGGCCCAGCTGGCCCCTCCGGCTGCTCTGGCGGCCTCACCTGCTTGGCCAAGCGCTTGGTGGCAGCAGTGGTGCTGACCTCAAACCAGTCCTGGGAGGGGAGGAGACAGCTCAGGAGAGGAGATTCAGGGTGACTGAGGCACAGGGCGGGAGTACAGGGAGACCCTGGCACAGGTGCAGCCTCAGAGGGCTGAATGCAAGGGAAGGAAGGAACCCCCCAAGCCTTACCCCGCAAGCAAGGAGCAGGAGAGAAAGCCACCCCCCGGCCTCACCTCCTCGTGCACTGCGTTGATGTGATACTTGACTCCGCTCTCCGAGACAAACTCCTTTGGGCACAGGAGGCAGCGGTACTTCCCAGCCACAAACTCACCCTGCAGGTGAGGGGACAGGATGTTTCACCCAAACTCCTTCCCAATGAAAAGAAAAGGAGGTGGGTCCCACCTGCCCACTCATCTCTCACTCTCCACACAACTGGCTATGAGCCTCGCCTGCCCTTAGAAGGAGGTTCTTTCACAAGGCTACAAAGGGGGAGGGAGCCGTGGGGCTATTATGGGGCAGGGGAGCTGGCAGCAAACCCCTTGCACGTCTCCCCTTTAGGGGGTTCCCTGGCTGCGGGGCTGGGCCACTTACCAGGGTGCAGCTGCCCAGGTGGGCCTTGAGGCCTGAGATGCTGCTGTAGACGCAGGCGCAGCCCTGGAAGAGAGAAGGAGGAATAGAGGGAGGGGGACAGATAGGGAAGACCCTCCTCGGGCAGGGACAGACGGCAGCAGAGGGGCTCCCAAGGAGCCGTAGTGGAAACACCAGCAATCACCTGGACACGGGGAAGGGTCTCCCCTTTCAGGCCTTGGAGGAACAGAAGGGATGAGGCCCCCCTCCCCTGCACCTTTCAGACCCTGCAGTGCAGACCCTGTGGGAGGGAGGAAGCGAGTGACCGAGCACACGCATCAGCTGGTGAGCAGGCAACGTTCTCCACTGCCAGCATCAGAGAGCAGCAAAGTCCCAACAGACCGCCAAATGTGTGGTGGTCAGAGGGATATTGCAGAAAAAGGTCCTGATGGCCAGTCCACCCCACTCCAAATTTTTCAGGCTTTGCCCTCTCCTTCCCTCTCTCCAGGACTACCTGGTTGGGGCATCGGACCTGCCGGCACGCCTTGATCTCGGCCCTCCACTTGCAGAGGACGTCCTGGCTCACCGCGGGCAGCCCTGGGCGGGTGTACTTCAGCTGCGAGTATGGGGGTGGGAGGAAAGAGACAGCAGACGTGGATGGGACGCCACAGGAGCAGCTGCCCCCAGTCCCCAGACAATGGCCATGGCCAGCCCCCACCGCCAGAATGGCCCGGTCCTCCATTCCCCGAAGTCAGGATAGTCCACCAGCTTTATGGGGCTACTGCCCATCCCCCAGAAGGAGCATTGGGGTGCCAGCTGGGAGAGGGGGTGCAGGGTCAGCCCCTGGACATGCCCCCTCCTGCCCGCTTGACTCCCTACATGCAAGGTCCCAGCTGCATCCCTTCCCAGGCACCTCCCCACTCCCTACCTTCTGGTCATCAGGGACAAGATCCTGGGGGACCTTCCTCTTCGGCCACTCTTTGGCTAGCTCTGCGTGGGCCAGCTCGTGCAGGTGGTAGGCGGCCACCTTGGCTGACTTCCTCTGGAGTCGGTGGCCGCTGTCTGGCTCTGTGCTGGGCTCCTTTGAGGGGCCCACCTGGACATCCTCAAGGAGGCAGGGGGCCTGGTGAGAGGGGATGGCAGAGTTGATGCCCTTTCTGGGCACAGGGACAGGCCCAGGCTCAGGCGGCAGGAGGGAGGGGGCCGCTCTCTTTCCCCCATGTTATTTTGAAAAGGTGCTCCTCCCCCGTTCTCTTCTGAATTCTCCCAGGGCATTTGGGGCTGGGGGAGAGACAGAGTGAGGGGTGCTCCCACATTCCCCCAGAGGCTTGCCAGACTCACTGGTCCGTGTTCAGACTTGACGTGATAAACGAGCCCAGCCTTGGACTGGTAGGCTTTGCCACAGTGTGGGCACCTTGCAGCCAAAGTCTCCACCTCAGCTGCCGCCTTTCCGCACTTCTGTGTGTGGTAGAGATACCCCACGATGCTGGTGAAGCTGCCTGTGCAGCCCTGTGAAGCCAGGCAGAGAAGAGAGTGGCTCAGCTCTCCAGTCCAGAGAGGACAAAGGGCCCCGGGAGGCAGTGACAGGAAGCCCCTCTCCTTCTCTGGGGGCTGGAAATTGTCCCCCTCCCATGTCCACCAAGGGGAGGTGGAGGAAGGGATCTCCACTTTTTTCCTTCTGCAAAGAAGTCTGTTCCCAGCCACAAACGCCACACCCCTTCTCCTGGCCTGTTCTGGTCATGGCAGCAGAACTGCCTGAGTGGTAGGCGGTCATTGAGGGGCTCACCTCCCTGGTACACCTCAGCTTGCCCAGGCGCTTCAGCACTTGCCGCAGGCGCTGGCGTTCACCTTGCTTGTCCTGTGGCTCTAAGTCCTTCTCCTTTAGCTGCAGAGAAGCAGAGAAGAGAATGCCTGGGCAGGGCCCTCAGTGCCAAGTGGAACCAGAGAGAGAAGGCCTGGAGAGCAGGCCATGCTCAGGTCAAGCAGAGGGCAGGCCTCACATGGGAACATCAGGCACAACAAAAGGTGACCGAGAGCTTGATCGGTCAGAATGGCTCCCTGTCAGTTCCCCAAGGGTGCTACCCCAGCAACTGGTGGCTGGTTTCCAACCCAGCATGCATCTGGGGAGATGAAGGTGAGCCAAGAGGTCTCTGAGGGTCAGATCAGGCTTGCAGATGCCTGGTGCCCTCAGGATTTAATGTGGGTACCCTGGAAGTTGCGTCGTTTTTGATACCCAGTGCTATTCTGGTATATGTTGTGCAAAATTTAAGCCCCTGAAGTGAGAATGTTAAGGAATGAAGCAGGTCTCTATAGAGTAAAAAGACAAGCGTCTGTGGAACAAGCACAAACTTACCAGCTAACTCAGAACATGCAGCCACCTGACTCAAAACAAAGAAAAGGAAAAAGTCTGGAGAAAAAAAATGAGGAACCAGTGATCAGCTTAAAGCTCTCTCCCAAGAAATGGAACATGGGCTGTTTATGCAAACTCCCACGAAGGTCAGAATATTTTCTATCACAGCCTTTATGCTGCTGCTGTTCCTGGCTCGTATGTACCCTTAGAGCCCTGGGAGGCGAAAGGGAGAGATATCTGCACTGGCAACCAAGCAGAAGCCATCATTTTGTCGGCAGACATATATAGCAAATGTTGGCAGACGTATAGCAAACACTTGTTGTTAAATGCCCTAAGAATGCTTGTAAAAGAGACAAAGGGAGAACCTTCTCCAGCCATCTCAAACGCTATATACAGATATTTAGGTTTCTCTACATAGCAACGTGTTGCAGTATCTACTAAACATAAAGCAGGTAACACGAAGCGTTCCTTACAATGTGTGTTTATAAAGATGATACAACAATACTGTAATTCCTTAGAAAGTTTTAAGCATACGTAGCTGCCCCACAGAAATGTTTGCTAAGGTGCTAAGATGACACGATGAAACGTATGTGAAATGTAAAGTCAACAGATGTTATATGCCTAGACCGGGAGGTTACTGTGTTCCTCCTCAAGAAGAGTACTCTCTGTGTATGGTTATATATTCAGAATTGCTGTTTTCCTCATTAAGCTACCTGTTAATTCCCCCCTACTAAACATCCTCAAATTTCCACATGTAAGAGTGCTTAGGTGGAGAGCTCATGATAAATCTGTCTGTTTGGACTACACCCTTGTTCATGAGTCAGCAGCCCAGGTAACCAGCGCGTAATGAGGGGAACCTCCCAACAGATGCCTGTTAGTTGACAGTGAACCCTCAGTCCTTCAGAACATGCAGGGTTTCTCAACCAACTTTCTCCAGAGCTTTACGAGGTCAATATAACAAAGTCAATAATTTTCATGAAAGGGGCCCCTGAAACCTGGTAGTTACTTCAAGGGTTCTCTCAGGGTACAGAGGCTGAAAAAAACTGGTCCAATGAAATAGGGGTGGGGAACCATTCCCATTTCAACAAGCCCTCCCAGGCCTTTTGCCGCTTCCCAGTGTTTGCCTTACCAGGCTGTTATGGTCTGCCATGAGGTGGTACTTGATTCCTGCCCGAGAGCGCAGCTGTTTTCCACAGCGGTGACACGTGAACATCTCCTACAAGCACATCCACAGAGAGAAATCAAGTTGTGTGACAGATGATGGCGCTGAGGTTGAGGAATAACTGATTGGGCCAGCAACAGAGCCAGTGACTGACCAAACCAACTTGCAAACATTCCCAGCAGTTGAAGGACAAACGGAGACAGAGTTGCTCCAACCAGCTCCAGAGAGAGAAGAAACCAGCAGTGATTTGAAAGAATTACAGTCACCTGAGCCCCTCAGCCCCCAGTCATGAAGGAGGCTGAAACGGGCAGCTCAGAGGGAAGCTGCGTTGGCTAGATTAAGGACGCAATGACAAGTAACACCTGTCTCCGTGGCTATTTAGGTCGGTCAGCGTGGCTAGCTCTTTGCTTGTAGCAAATTACTTGCAAGCCTCACAACCTTCGCATTCTGGCTCCCTTGACCCCTCTGGATGGATCTCTGCTTTCTAGACTGTTGGACTGGACTTCGATGTGGCTTGGCTCTGTGGTTTCCTTAACAGTTGTTGTATCAGACATGCCTCACTGTCTCCTCCTTCTCCTCCTCGCAGCAAGTATTCTTGCCTCCTCCCCCTTGCTTGCAATGAGGCACAGGCAGGGGGCTGGACTCTGACAGCTGCCTGCATGACTCAAGCCAGCCCTCCTGGTTGGGGTTTCTTCTCTATACCTCCCCCCACCCCATTGCCTCCACACATATCTAGGCCTCTTCCTGCTCCGCCTGGGCTTTCTCTCGCCCACAAAGAGCTGGGTGGGGTGGGCAGACCAGTGGAGAGGCTACTCATGGTAGCCTGTGTACAGAAGTACACACCACAAGCAGCTTTTGCTTCCCAAAGGACTTGGTTAAGGCGGCAGCCTGGATGGGTGGGAAATGAGGACAAACACCCCCCGGCCCTTCCCATTCCAGAGAATGTGTGTTGCCATCTCTGTGCCTTCCTTGAACTGCTTTGCCTTGTGCAGGGCTGCTTCTTAGCAACCATCTTACTGCTCTCTCCTCAGTCTGGGTCACCTACCAGTAAGCACCAAAACCAAGAAGAAGCCTTGAGGGTAGCCATGGTTCACGTTACTCTGTGACAAAAGCGGTCTATTCCCAATGTCTGTCTCCTGTTCTTTAACCAGTCACTGCTGTATGTGAGGAGGATGTCTCCACTTACCCTGTGCTTTGAAAGGTCTTTGTCAAAAGCCTTTTGAAAGCCCAGGCAGACCAATTCCATGGCAGCAACCCTCACAACACTTTGAAGCAACTCCAATGGTAACCTAACAGGCAGATGAGCTCCATCCTCTGAATGAGCCACAGGATTCACCTTTC
The DNA here is from genome assembly GCA_948474755.1 of Ctenosaura bakeri. Lineage (NCBI taxonomy): Eukaryota > Metazoa > Chordata > Lepidosauria > Squamata > Iguanidae > Ctenosaura > Ctenosaura bakeri. The sequence continues at coordinate 621,370 of CAOLHI010001678.1, forward strand.
CATGTGAGTGAGAGTTTTATCTTTAAGAAGCCTACTCAATCTATGAAAAACACAGACAGACTTCACAAATCTTCAAGCACTTCAGTCAATTTTACATGGCCTATAACTTCTCTTAAACAAAAACCCAGGCATTTTACTGAATGCCTTCCATACTACTGGTTGATACAGTGTTCTGAGGAACATTTTACATATTCTGTCTAGATCATAGGCAGCATCACATCCAAGTTATTTCTGAGCAATACCATGGACTTCATCTGCTTTCTAGTCTGCCAGTGAGAGCTAGAACTTCACTCCAATGTCAAGACATTCTGACTCTCATATGAAAACGTCAGCCCTGCATCTTCTGTAGGGATGGCTGGCTGACAAAAGCAGTTCATTCCACCTCCCTGTGTATGAGTTACTGCCCTCAGATTCTGTTGGTGGGACCAACCTCTCACCGGGGCACACGATGGGCCACAGCTAAGAGGAGAATGCTGGATTGGTCCAGCCTCAGGGGCCCCGCTGTAGGCTTCCCAGAAGCATCTGCCTGGCCTCTGTGTGGGGGTGGGACTCAACTGCTTGGCCTGACTCTGCCAACTCTGGTGGTGATGCCACCAGGCCTTGGCCTGGCACTTCAGAGAAAGGGGAGCAGGATCTTGGCCTCCTGCCTCACCTGCTGGCAGTTCGCCATGTGCTTCTTCAGTCCTTCCACCGTCTTCCTTGTGGCAGCTCTGCACACAGGGCACGTGACCCAGCCTTTGTCCAGGACTGCCAAATGCCACTGCTCTTCCAGGCTTCCTGCCAGAGAACACAAGAAGACCCAGTATGTGAAGAGAGATGCATGCATGCAAGAAGAGAAAGTCAGTACCTCAGCACTCCCTGGCGGGTGACCCAGACGGGCCGGCTACTTTAAAAAAAAAGAAGACATCTTAGACAATTAGAAACCTGGACCAGTTGCCCTGCTCAGCTAAGCCTCTGTGGAATTTAGTTTGAAAGAAAGGGAAGGCGGGAGAGAACTGTTCATGAAAGAGAGTGTCCTCTTCTCTTGAAACAATAGGGCTAGGTCAGCTGGTGGGGAACAGGCAGAGAGGACAGCAGCACAGCTGGTCCAGTTCCAGCCTATGGAATGCCCTGCCACCATTGGGTATGACAGTAACAACCAACACACGCAGATTTCGGTGGTTATCACCCTTTATTACTACTGTCCACTGAGTTCCAGTTGCCAACAAGCAAAACCAGGAGAGGTAGTGAATGCAGATTTACAAAGGTGGAAAAAGTGCTGGGGGCCATGGAGTCTGTCCCCTCCACCTGATGTGGGACGTCTCCCATGCGGGAGGACCTGTCATCTCCCAAGGCAGATGCTGAATGTGAACCAGGACATGAGCTCAACCAGCTTCTCGTCTGTGCCAGCTGCAGGAGCCTCCTGGTGGCCACAGATGGAGCAATCTTGCCAGTGAATGTGAGGGCACTGTCCACAATGTGGGACTTAGGGATCCCTTCAGCACCCAACACCTTTGGAAGCAAACCTCCAGTTTCATTCCTCACCCAGGCCCACACACGGAGCTGCTTTACCTGGTGCATATGGAGGTGGGTCTCTCGTCTGACAACTGCTTTTGGGCTTGAGATGAGTCTGTCTCCCTGTCTGCCGGTGTTTCCCTGAAAAGAGAAGGAAGCAAAGTGTGAGAGAGGACGCCTTGGCACCCAGGAACTCTCCACCCCCAGAAGGAACACCCTGCTTCTAGCTCCCGAGAGAGGCCAAAGCCAAGGCCAATCCCCCTCCCCTGGCGCCACCCATCAACTACAGCAGAATTGTCCACAAAAGAAGAATGCCATTTAGGGACAAGAAAGCCAACAGGATTCAAGAAGGATGGAGAAAAGCAGGAGTGAACGACTCCCCAATGAAGGGATGGAGGTACCTCTGCAGTAGAGCTTTCCAAACTTTTCACGCTGTTGACACATTTTTTCGACACGCATCGTTTTGCGACACAGTAACTCGGCTTTACTAGCAAATCACAGGTATGCAGAGGTGTATCTAGGGTGGGGGAAGGCAGCCCCCCAATCCTGGCCCACTGCCATCGCCCTTGCCAGGAAAGGCTCCAGCGAGAGCAATGGCAGTGGGCCAGGGTCGGGTGGGTCTTTCTTGGTAGGGGAGGCGACATACTAATGTGTCTTGGCACACTGTTTGGAAAGCCCTGCTCTATGGGGACGGTTCTCCAACCCCATTTCATGCAGAGACACACGCACCAATCTCAGGAAGGTGCTGGAGAGGAGCTGCAGCAGTTGCCGAGGGATGTCCGGGAAGAGCCTCGCTGCCCTCGCTGCCCGCCCGTCCTTCCAGTGTGGGCCTCCCCCCAGAGGGGGCCCCTTCCGCGGAGGGCAGAGGAGAGAGAGGGCTGCTGGGGCGCGTGGGGCTCAGGAGCCCAAGCGCGGTCCCTGTGGGGACAGAGCAGCGTCGGCCCAGGGAGGAGGCCTCTCCCGCTGCACAGCAGCAACGCCCTTCCCCGCAGAGCAAGGGCTCCGCAGCACCGGACTGCGCCCAGGCGGCCCACGCGCCGGCCCCCTTCAGGCCCCGGGGAGGCCCTCAGACCACACGGCCAGGGGGATGTGGGGGGGCTCTGCGCTCAGCGCTCCTCAGGAGGGAAAAGGGGCTGATTCAAGCGCCGCGCCCCTCCTTCTCCAGCTGCCGCCGCCAAGGCTCGGGGGCTCTCTCGCTCTCTCGCACGGCCGGCTGCGCTCGCTCCCTTCCAGCGGGAGGCCGCCCGGGGGGCTCCTCCTCCTCCTCCCCCTGGTGCCGCTTCTCCCCGCTCACCTCTCCGCCCGTCCGCCTCCTCTCCCCGCTGGGCGGGCGCGGGCGGCCCCGTTCCCTTCATTGCCAGCCAGGAGGGGAGGCTGCCCACGGCCCCGGGCTGCCCGGGCCTCGCGCCTCCGCCTCCCGGGCCTCCCGCGGCAGGGCAGGAGGACGACGACGACGAGGAAGACGAAGAATCGCCGAAGGGCTCCTCAGGCCTGGGCGCCGAGCTGCGGAGGGCGGCCCCTCCCCGGGCGGCGGCGGCGGCGAACTCCTCCTCCTCCTCCCGGCCTCCGTCCCGGTCCCGCGGCCCGGCCCTGGGGGAAGGCGGGGCAGCCGTGAGGCGGGGAGGCGCGGGCCCGCCGAGAGCCCAGGCCCCGCCCGGAGGAAGCGGGGAGGCCCGAGGAGAGGGAGGCCCCTCGGCGGCCGCTGACCTGGCGGGGCAGGAGGAGGGCGGGGCGGCCCCCGGCGACCCCCGGACTCTGCGGCGCCGCGGCGGCGGCGGCGGCGGCAGCGGCTCCGGCCGGGGACCCTGTGGGGGGGAGGAGGACCGTCAGTCAACAGCGGGGGGCTGCGACGCCCGTATCCCTCCCCCCTCCCCCGTTGCCGCGGCGACCAGGAAAGGGCCCGCCAGCCTCACCCCGGCCCCGCCACGGCCCCGCATCCTCGCCGCCCTCCTAGCACGTCGCTCTGGGCAACGGCCGAGCCGCTCTATGGTCGCGGCAGGCGCCGTTCTAGGGCTGCGGCCTCTCTGTGCTGCACGCCCTGCGCCGTTGCTATGGGAAGCGGAACCGGAACTTAGCACAAGAACTACAACTCCCGGCACCAGAGGGAGGACTCCGGGACCAATTTGAGGCCGCGGGTCGATTTCCGCCTTCAGGCCCATTCTGGGAGCCGGAGCGTGGAGCGGGCGAGGGGCTGCCCGGCAGGAGGAGGAGGAGGAGGAGGAGGAGGGGGAGCCCACTCTCCCGCCGGAGGCCTTCGCGCGGTGCAACGCCCGCCCCCCGCCCGGGGTCGCTCTTTCCCGAGTCTCGCCCTTTGCGCTGCTCTGACCGCTTTCTCTTCCCTCTCTATGGTCAGGAGGGGCCGAAGATTCCCGCCGCGGACGCGTTCCCTGCGGCGGAAGGCGTGCTCTCTGCTCCGGAAGCGGAGGGAGACGGAAGGCGGTGAAGATGGCGGCGGCTGCTGCTGGCGCGACGGGGGCGGCTGCCGCGGGGCCCGCCGCCTCTGCTTCGCATCCGCCCGTGTGTCTCCTGGTGCTGGGCATGGCCGGCTCCGGCAAGACGGCGCTCGTGCAGGTGCGGCGGGGCGGTGCCTTGGGACCCCTCCCTGCCCCTCCCTCCCCCCGCTGGGCCCGGCTGACGCGCGCTTCTTCCCCGCAGAGGCTGGCGGCCCACCTCCACGGCCGGCGCTCGCCCCCGTACGTCGTCAATCTGGACCCCGCCGTGCACGAGCTGCCCTTCCCGGCCAACATCGGTGAGCTTCTCCGCCCTCCGGGCTCCCTGGCGGTTTCGAGGGGCGCTCCGCGGCCCTTCGGCAGCCAGGAACCGTCGCGGCGGCGGCGGCGGGGGGAGGCGGAATCGGCCCGCTGTTGCGGCCGTGAGATCTGCCGCCATGGGGTGGGAGCCTCCGGTGCAATGAACCGCTGGAAGGCCGCGCAGCTCGCACGCTTGTCTCGTGTTTTCGTTGGTGCTGATAAAGGCAGAGCCTGCTGGCGGTTTTGTGTCGCCCCGTGGCTGCTTCCCAGCTTCCTTCGGGCGGCTTGGGCGCCTATTATTTAAGTTGGTTTTCTTGGGGTTCCTTTCAGCTGTGTTTTGTACATGAGGAGCATCGTGTACATTATTTCCTAGTCCGATAATTTGGATTTTTATTTTCTCCCCCCCCGCCTTGGAGTGGAGTAAAACTGGTAACAATAAAATGAGCCAAACAAGTGCACTTTCAGAGGTAAGAGGATTTGAAAGCATGAAATGGCTTCAGAGGGCGGGGCAGGAGGGCAGCCAGTCCATCTGAGTTACAGTCCCCTACCCTGGCAGTGCCCCTCGACAGCAGCAATGCACCTCTGTAGCCGCCGTCCGCCTGCCATTCCGGCCTGCCGTGGTGAGGCGTTCAGAGCCTGGAAGCGAGCACAGGAGGGCCCTCCCGTGGCACTTCTTTGCCACCTAGTGTGAAATTGGCCAGTTATTTCTGAAAGCCGAAACGTAGCTGCAAGATGGAAGTAAGGAAACTCAGAAAAATACTAGGGGAGTGTATGCAGTTTGGGAGAGGCACCACGGTGTAGTGCTTTGAGTGTTGGGACTATGACCACAGAGGCCCGGGCTTGATTCCCCGCTTGGCTGTGGGAACCCACTGGGTGACACTGGGTGCATCACTTAGGCCGTTTCCGCACGAGGCTGTTCTAGCGCTATGATTCCACTTTCAACATCCTATGGAGTCCTGGAGTCCTATGGAATCCAACTGGCCCCTCCCGAAATTGTAAAACCCCAGGACTCCATAGGATGTTGAAAGTGGAATCATAGTGCTATAACAGCCTCGTGCAGAAATGGCTTTAGTCTCAGCCCCAGAAAACCCTGTGATAGGATTGCCTTGGGGTCACCATAAGTCAGAGATGACTTGAAGGCACACAAAATAATAACAATACACTTGGGGCAAGCAAGCAAAATACTAAACTTGAAATCAGTTTTTTTTTAATGTTATCATGCACAAGTGGTGCATCTCCATTAAATCCTGTGGGTTTGTCCGGACCTGAGCTGTTCTGTGGGAGTTGTGGTGAGGAACATGTGGCTTTAGAAAATGCCTGACTGCAAGAGAGTGGCTCTCATTTTCTCTCTCCCTTTTATTTATTTATTTTTTAAAAGATATTCGGGACACGGTGAAGTACAAAGAAGTAATGAAGCAGTATCCTTGCCTGAGTTGGCCATTTTTGGAGCATTATGGAATTGATTGTAGTGGCAGCACACAGCCATTGTTGTGAGATGGTGGAACAGCTGGGAAGTAACAAGCAGTGTGAGGTTGTGGCGGCGGGGGAAGAAGACTTGGGTCTCTGACCATGGTTGGCTACCCTTCCCTTTCCTAGTGACCACGGGTGAGGCATTGTCACTATTGGCTCAAGGATATTTTTACCTGCAGTGCGTAGTTGAAAGGCCAGCAGGAGTGACCCTTGCCCCCTGGAAAGGCCATCCAAAATGAAGCCCAGTGGAATCATTGGACGGAAGACTTTCTGTGTGGCCCCTGAGGCTGAACGTGGCTTTCTCTGATGGCAGCCAGTGGGCACCTTCATGAGGTGGCAGAGGCTTAAATCAAAAGCATGCGGTATCTCTTGGTGCAGTTTGCCATATCCTGACTCATAGGTTCTCACCCGTCCTCCTTCCTTCCCCACAGGTTTGCTGCCTCTGGTGATCTGAGAGGCAGTCATAGGGACCAGAAGGGCCATCTAGTCCAGCCCCTTGCCATGCAAGAATACCATTAAAGCACTCTTGAAAGATGGTCATCCAACTTCTTTTGAAAGACTTCCAAGGACTTGTTTGTTTCTTTATTGATGTCTCTGTTCTCTCTGGTTTTCCCTAATTATTTTGAGGGAATCTCTTCTCATGGATATCGCTAAATCCTTTGAAGCAAACTCCATAATTAGGCTGTGTGCTAGGGGTGGGGAAGGGCCTTCTCTTACGCCTCTTGATTTGCCCACCATTCATCTTAGCAGCTCCTTTCAGGTCGTTTTCTTTCTTTCTCTTGTCAGAAGAAGCATTGTTTCACGCTGTGTAGAATTTCATAGATTTTTGTTACATTTCTTCATCTTTTTTTTTTATCCATTAAATGGAATGGTTCCTTACTTTGTAACATTTCTCCTAAGGGAGATTATTCCAGGCCCTTTGTCTTTTGTTTGTGGTTTTTCTCTAGTTCGTGAAATAGATTCTCTTGTGAACTCAGGAGGATCAAAACTGGCCATCTCTGTAGACTGCACGTGGCAAATGCCTGCAGCTTTCCTCAACTCTTGTCTAGGCTTTTTGGCCTCAGAAGTGATTGTTTCTCTGTCGAGCCCAGAGAGAGACGCGTGTGGTTGTTCTGGATGTGCAGTCCTTGTGAAGGAAGGGGAGGTGGGGGTGGACTTGTTGGGTTATCCAGGAGCCCTTGGAAACGGCCCTGGCCTCACTGGTCTGTGCACATGCTTTCCTGAACTAGCTCCAGATACGGACTGGGTCCAAACGGAGGCATTGTGACTTCCCTCAACCTCTTTGCTACAAGGTTTGATCAGGTATGTGGCCCTTAGCCAACTTTTCTGATCATCTCTCTGGGGCGATTGCATTTGTAGCTGCCACATATTCTCTTAGGGAGGGGTGTCTTTGGTTTTCTGGGTCACCTTATCATTGAGGCTCTGGGGAGGGTGGAATTTTTAACCTTCTTGAAGTATGCCAAAATAATTTTGTAGGGCTGTGGATCCCGGACTTTGCTGTGACAGCCGCTGTTTCTCCACGTGGCTGATGCTTTTCTTTCTCTTTTGTTCTTGTCAGGTGATGAAATTTATTGAAAAACGACAGACTGCATCCCAGTGAGTCAGTGAGAAATTGGATGCCCTTCTGGGATGGGGTGATGGGTGGGAGATCTCTTGGGAGCAGAGGTAGTGACCCGTCTCTTCCCTTGGGCAGAGTTGCCTAAAGGGGCTGACTTTGGGTGGCCTCTTTTTGCCTTGGTTGAGTGTGAATCAAAGACATATACTGTCCCAGTTCTTCGGCATAACACTCAAGGTTGCCTGGGCTTGATTGCTAACAAAACAGAAGAGGAGTCTAGTGGAAAACATTAGTTAAGCCTGAAATAACTTGACCAGCAGTACCAACCAAATTAAAACTTAGGGAGGAAACAAGAGCCAGAATTATTTGTTCAGGCAGCTGAGAGACCAAAGGAGCCAGAAGGCCTTCAGCCTGGGACAGGGCTGGCTCTGGGACCACAGGAGAGAGTGAGAGGAAGCACCCGGTGCAGCAGTCCAGCCACAAACACCTCAGAGACTAACTGGGTGCTGGGGAAGCAGCTGGGTGAAGCCGCCTTCCCCTGTTGGGGGGTGGAGGAGCGTGCCCCCACGTGACTCTATTCCCTGCGAGTGGTGGCTGTTGCCTGGGTGGCAGTGGCCTCGATCCATCTAGGCATGCTCCCCTGCTCTGGCTTTTGCATTGCTGGAGCCCCAGAGCCAAGCCTACATGAGGCATGGTTGCACAAGAAATACCTTCTCTTGCAGGTATGTCCTGATCGATACTCCTGGGCAGATCGAGGTGTTCACCTGGTCTGCCTCGGGGACCATCATCACAGAAGCCTTGGTGAGTGAGAGAGCAAGGGGGAGGAGCAGATGGCCAACCATCTGGCCAGCCGGCCGGCCTCTTCTGCTTAGCTGGGCTCGGGAGGGAGGGGGTCTTGGGCAGATTGGCCTGCTGCTGTAATGCCCACCCCTCCGCTGCCTTGTGCCTCCTTAGGCGTCCGCCTTCCCCTCCGTGGTGGTTTACGTTATGGACACGTCCCGCAGCACCAGCCCGGTCACTTTCATGTCCAACATGTTGTATGCCTGCAGGTAC